>CM065684.1:57717801-57722801 GCA_017654935.2 Phymorhynchus buccinoides
TTATCTTATTTCTTATTCTTCTTCTTCCTCTCTCCTCCTCTCCTTTTCTTCTTCTTCTTCTTCTTCTTCTTCTTCTTCTTCTTTCGTCTTCTTCTTCTTCTTCTTACTTCTTCTTCTGCTTCTTCTTCTTTTCTTATTCCTCCTCCCCTCCTCCTCATCATTCTTCTTCTTCTTCTCTTCCTCTTCTCCTCTTCTTTTCTTCTTCTTCTTCTTCTTCTTCTTCTTCTTCTTTCTTCTTCTTATCTTCTCTTCTTTCTCCTCACCTCCTTCTCTTTCTTCTTCTTCTCTCCTCTTTCTTCTTCTTCTTCTTCCTCTTCCTCATCCGCCTTTCTTCTTCTTTTGCTTCTCTGTTCTTCGCCTCCCCTTTTTTTTTTTTTCTTCTTCTTTCGTTTCTTCTCCTCCGCCTCATTCTTCTTCTTCTTCTTCTTCTTCCTCCTCCTCCTCCTCCTCCTCCTCCTCCTCCTCTTCCTACTCCTCCTTCTTCTCTTCTTCTTCTTCTCCTCTTCTCCTTCTTTCTTCTTCTTCTCTTCTTCTTTCTTCTTCTTCTTCTTCCTCTTTCTTCTTCTTCCTTCTTCTCTTCCTTCTTCTTACTTCTTCTACTTCTTCTTCTCCTTCTTCTTTCTTTCTTTCTTGTTCTTGTTCTTGTTCTTCATTTCTCTTTTTTCTTTCTTTCTTTGAAGGAGTATTATAAGTTATTTCGCGTCTGCTTTGTCCATTTGTTTCCTTTCTTCTCTGAGGATCCTTTTGCTGGTCCAGCTCTCCGTAGAGTATCAGACTGTCTGTGGCCCATGTCGGTAGTGTCGACTGTTGTACAAGGCAGTGACAGCCACGAACCAAGCACGGGCTCACAGCAAATCTGATCGTGTTGAATCGGATTGGATTGTGTTGGATCGGATTGTGTTGTTAGATTGGATGGATTGGGTTGGGTTGGATTGTGCTGAATTGGGAATTGTGCTGTTGTTAGATTTGGATGGATTGGAGTGGGTGTGATGGGTTGGATTGGTTGATTGATGGTTGTAGTTAGATTGAAGGATGGATTAGGGTTGTGTTAGATCTGGATTGGTTGTGTTTGATGGATTGTGCTGTGTTAGATTGGATGGTTGTGTGTGAGATTGTTGTTTGGAGATGGAGGATTGTGTTGAATCGATTGTATGGTGTTTGGATTTGATTAATTATGTGATTTATCAGTGAGGAAGGGACGAAGAGGGTTGGGAGAAACCGTTTGACATGAACATTCAAAGTCAGCTTATTAGCAGGCAGCAAACTCACCTTCTCTTTTTTCCTCTCTCTGTCTGTCTGCCAGTCTCTGTCTCTGTCTCGTCTCTGTCTCTGTCTTTCTGCTCTCTCTCTATCTCTTCTCTCTCTCTCCTCTATCTCTATCTATCCTCTCATCTCTCCACTGCTCTTCTGTCTATGTGTCTCTCTGTCAATCGGTGTCGCTCTCTCTCTCTGCCCCCCCCCACCCCACCCCACCCACCCTCCCTCTCTCTCTCTCTCTCTCTCTCTCTCTCTCTCAGCAAAAACAGATCATACCTCCCATTTAACAAAAAAACACCTCTAGATTATCTCCCGTTGGCCCACCAGGAGCTCTCATAAGCTGTGCTACACGTGCGGCAAAATCAGTCAGCGCACGGACCTGGGTTCTTTCAATGTCTTCCAAGACGGAGGTGCTCAAGACCATGAAGTCTAATAGAAAATAGAGAAAATCGAGCTCCGTCACGATCGACATCATGGCTTTTGTGGTATGAGAGCCAGGCTCTCACTCAATGTGATAAGTTCCCTTGTCGTTTCCGACTATGACTGTCAGATAGCAGAGAGGGCGGCTGCTATTCTGGATGGCTGGGCTAGGAGTTGTCCATAGTGGACGTACCTTCCCCAAGTACAAAGACTATTAGTGTTTCTACGGACACAAACGTCCGAAGCAAGGAGGACTCAAGCTCCCAACCTGCAGAGCCTCAGATAACGAGACAGTGGCTTTATACGTTGGTGTTGACATACCAGTGGATACAATTAAAACAAATAAAATAGACTGAAAGGTTTAACCCTTTCACCGCTAAAGTCGCATTTTAGCATCACAGTGACTTTTTTAACGCCTATGTCACTGAAATGACATCAAATTGGGGTATATTATACAAAGACCCAATTGTCTTAGTTTTGGGAAGTAATGAAGTAATGAATAGACCTTGTTCTATGTATGTCACACAGAAAGAATCCCCAAAATACTGCAGAGAGATGGATTTTGTTCTCCAAACAGGTTAATTTAATCGGAAATGGTAGAGGCTGAGATATGGCTGGCGGTTCGAAAGAGTTAAATTAAAACAAAAGGTTCGATCTTCGATCTAAAGACCACGCCTGCATAATGGGACGCACGAACGCAACGGACACGGACAAAAAACAATAATTCTTCGCTTGGGACGAGGAACTCTACTACTCCCCCCTAAAACAGAACTTGACAAAGATGCTTAGCGAACAATGTCAATGTCATGACACGCAAATTTCAGAGTTTGATTTCTGACAACTTCAGCTGCCAAGTCGTTTGAACAGGACCCTGAAGTCAGTGAATGCTTTCGCCTGCGGTCAAACTTTTAGCGTTCCTCGTTAAACCCGTCTGTTTGATGTAGTAGCACGCCAGTAGCGAAACGCCAGAGCGACAACCGAGTAGAACCCCGCTCTGAACTTGGTCCCTGTGAGGCAGTACAGGTAGACATTGATGGTACTGTTGAGAGAGGAAAACACAGTTGGCTGGTTGGCTGGTTGGCTGGCTGGCTATCTTTCTGTCTGTCTGTTTGTCTTCGTCTGGCTGGCTGACTGTCTCTGACTGTCTGGTTGGCTGTCTTTCAGTCTGGCTGTCTGTCTTTCTGTTTGTCTGTCTTGTTGTCCGTCTGTCTTTCTGTATGGCTGTCTGTCATCTGACTGACTGTCCAACTGTCTGTCTGTCTTCGTTCTGGCTTTCGTTTCTGTCTGTCTTCGTATGGCTTCTGGCTGCCTGGCTGTTCTGTGACTGTCTGGCTGATTGTCCAAACTGTCCTGTCTTGTACTCTGGCTGGCTGGCTGGCTGGCTTCAGTCGTCTGTCTCTGTCTTCGTCCTGGCTTGCTTGTATCTGTTCTGTTATGATCTGCTGCCTGTCTGTCTCTGTCTGTGTCTGTCTGTCTAACTGTCTGTCTGTCTCTGGGCTCGGCTGGCTGCGCTGTCTAACTGTCTCTGGCTGGATATCTGTCTAACTGTCTGTCTATCTCTGGCTGGCTAGCTGTCTAACTGTCTCTCTGGTTGGCTGGCTGGCTGGCTGTTTTTCTGTCTGTATGTGTCTGGCTGGCTAGCTGTTTAACTGTCTGTGTGTATCTGGCTGGCTGGCTGTCTGGCTGCGTCTAATTGTTGTTTCTCCCCCCATTGTTTCTAAGTAGGCCTCGGGGCTGTCTGTATGTCTCTGTCTCTCTCTACCTGACTATATACTAGGCTGGCTGGTTCAAATGGCACAGTAACCGACGTGTTCTCTGCAACGAAAATAGGCCTGAAATCATGTTAAAAGTTAATGAAGTTAATGACATCAACGTAGATCAATGTCGGTGCTGCTATCTTGAAGTTTTCTCTGCATAATTAGGCCTAAAGCCTGACGTTAAAAAGTTAATGAATGACATCAGTGTTCAATTCAGTGCGAGCTACGCACGTTACACTCAGGGCCAGATCTAAGATGGTGGTGGTGGGGTGGTGGGGATGTGGGAGTGTGGTGTGTGGGTGGGGGGGGGGGCGGACCTCCCCTCTTTGCCCCAAGCACGTACCTAAAACAAGAATGAAAAGTAAGAACATGACTCGATTTTCCACTCAATAATCACTCAATTGCAACTTTTCCGCGGACTTCGCTCCCCGGGCTATCCAAAAGGGCATTGCCCTTAACCCTTTCACCGCCAGCGGTTTTTCAGCCAAAAAATACCCATTAAACATAATTGGGTAGAGAAAACAAGGTATCTGCAATATTGGGGGAAATTCCCGTGTTTGTGTCATGTACAACATTAGGCCTAGACCTTACCTCCCAAAAGTAAGAAAAATAGGGTCTTCAGATAACAGGTATCCTGATTTGATGCCTTTTAGTGAGATGAGTGCTAAACCATTGGCGGCGAAACGAAAGGCGACGAACGAAAGGGTTTTGTTTAACCCGGAACCTATGCAGCTCCCTGACGTTAAAAGTTAATTACTAACACAAAGTTTTGATCAGTGCGAGCCTCAAACGTTTACACTGACACATGCCTGCTGGTATTGTATGTTTGTGTGTCTGTCGGGGTTGGGGTTAGGGGGTGGGGGTGGGGGGGTATTCTCTATGATCTCTCTCTCTCGCTCTACTCTCTCTCTCTCTCTCTCTCTCTCTCTCCTCTCTCTCTCTCTCTCTCTCTCTCTCTCTGCTGCGTGCGTGCGCGTGTTGTGTGGTGCGCGAGTTGTGTGTGTGCTTGTGTGTTGTGTGTGTATGCGTGCGTGCGTGATGGGGTTGGGAGGTGAGGGGTATGGCAACGCGAAAAATGTGGATCGACTCGCCCTATATCTACAAAAACAATAAAGAATAAGGGGAGAGGCATATGCACGCGCACATAACGCGCGCAAATTTATGCGTTCACAGAGAGAGAGAGAGAGAGAGAGGAGAGAGAGGAGAGAGAGACAGAGAGGAGAGAGACGAGAGAGGAGAGAGAGAGATGAGGGGAGGAGAGAGAGAGAGAGAGAGAGAGAGAAGAGGGAGAGAGAGAGAGAGAGAGAGAGAGGGAGAGAGGGAGAGAGAGAGAGGGAGAGGAGAGAGAGGGAGAGAGACGAGGAGAGAGAGAGGAGAGAGAGAGAGGAGAGAATGAGGAGAGAATAAGAGAGAGACTGAGGGGAGACGAGAGAGGAGTAAAAAGAGAGAAGAGAGAGATGAAGAGAGAGAGAGAGGAGAGAGAGAGGGAGCATGGGAGAGGGCCGGAGAGAGAGAGGGATAGGAGGACGGAGGGATAGAAAAGCGAACACAGAGGAGAAGAGGAGG
>CM065684.1:57732801-57737801 GCA_017654935.2 Phymorhynchus buccinoides
CAAATGTGTCTGGCTGAGAAAGAGGGGATGTACCCTGACCAAGGCATGTCGACTTTAAACAAATTCTAGCCCAGCCCGCCGGAATAGCATCTGCTCCCTCTGCTATATGGCAGTCATGGTCGGAAACAACTGACTGGCATGCATACCGTTTAATTAGTCCTTTACGGTCTCGGTAGACGTTAACATTGTTCACGGGATGTTTCTATTTCCCCATGGCAACACAGTGAGTAGTAAGTCATATTACAGACCCACTAGCAGGTCACGTGTCAAAATCACGGATTTCACGTGTTTTCCTTCTTATAGCTGTAATAAATTTTGTTTTGACCAGGTTTGACTCCCATACAAATGTCCCCAAATTGAAAAAGGAACATCATTTTAAAGAGCAGGCTCAATTTGAAGTTGGGGACATTTGTATGTGGGTCACAGCTACCCAGAAAAAAAACAAGGGACTTAATCGTGGTGCGTCAGTATGTCTTTAAAGACCCACCAGATCACGTGTCAAAATCACGGGTTTCACGTGTTTTCCCTCTTATAGCTGGAAATAAATCTTGTTTTGACCAGGTCTGACTCCCATATAAATGCCCCCAAATTCAAACCGAAACATCATTTTAAAGAGCAGCCTCAATTTGAAGTTGGGGACATTTGTATGTGGGTCACAGCTACCCAGAAAAAAACCAAGGGACTTAATCGTGGTGCGTCAGTGTGTCTTTGAGAGTGGGCTATCACTGTGTTGCCATGGGGAAACAGAAATATCTCGTGAATAATGTTAACGTGTACCGGAGACCTTTACGAGGGAGGACTACGGCTCTCAAACTAAGAAGCAATGTAGTCACCCCCGTGGAGATACCGGGGGTCTTTTGTACGACTAGTTCCCCCACCTTCTGGAAGTTCTGTGCTTGTAACTTCATTTAACCCTTTCACCGCCAGCCATATTTCAACTAAAAATGTCCATTACATTTACCCGAATAGAGAACAAAATCCATCTGCAGTATTGGGGATTCTTCTGTGACAGATGAAATAAGGTCTATCCTTACTTCCCAAAACTAAGACAATAGGGTCTTTGGATAATAGACCCCAATTTGATGCCTTTTAGTGACATAGGTGTTAAATCACTGTGGTGCTAAAATGCGACTTTGGTGGTGAAAGGGTTAAACTGTCACTCTCTTTGACTCTGCCTTTTCCCTTTGCTTACTGTCATCTACATTCATCTTTCTGCCTTAGCTGGTCCGTTCTCCTGCCTTCTTTAATTTGTTTCCAATAAATTATTACAAAGATTTTTATCCAGCCGAAGATCGGACATGCTGGGCCTAACGATTTATTGCTTAGGCGCATAACGGCAGCATGACGCATCTGCGCTCATGATTATGACAGGAAACTGTGTGAGCGATCGACGAAGAAAGAAGAAGAAGAAAGAAGAGACATTGTGACATGTAGTGTGTGTTTTTTGCTCTGTGCTTGAGGTTCAGTTCACCTTTAATTAAAGATCCTCTCCATCATTGATTGTCGGGAATCCTTTAGCCGAAGGTGGGGAGCCCAAAACCTAGAGTAGTTTGATGCCTTTGATCATTGACCACATTTGAATTATCATCATTCGTTCTTTGAAATGTATTCAATAACCTACGATCAAAACAGATTTATATCCCCCAAATCTGATATTGGAGAGAGACACTGGACACTGGACACTGGACAACTTTATTTGACAAGGATAGAGATTTTAGAGAGAGAGAGAGAGAGAGAGAGGAGAGAGAGAGAGAGAGAGAGAGAGAGAGAGAGAGAGAGAGAGAGAGAGAGAGAGAGAGAGAGAGAGAGAGAGAGAGAGAGAGAGAGAGATAGAGAGAGAGAGAGAGAGAGAGAGAGAGTGTTGCATCATGATGGTTGTAATCATTTGCACCTAATAAAGGTATCTGTACACGTGAACATTTTTCACACTTTTCCCATGGCAACACACAGTGATATGCAAGTAATCTTAAGGTCTCAATACACGTGGGATTTTGTCACTCTTTTCCCATGGCAACACAGTGATAGCCACTCATAAGATTACTTGCATATCACTGTATTGCCATGGGTAAAGATAGACAAATACTCACGTGTACAGAGACCGTAAGGGTTGCGAATGTATGGAGAAGCAGTATAGAAGTGAATTAATGAAAAATGGTGTTTTACGTCCTCTCGGTCTGGAACAGACACATATGGGACATTTGTAAATACAAAGATGGTGGGAACGATACTGGAGGCAATACCCGGAGGCAGTGCAACACCAGTAATGTCCCGATTTTTTAACAATACAGATAAGTGTAGCTGTAAACACGCCTCGGTTAAACCTCATCGGCTATGGTACCGCCATAGTGTATATGAGCAGTATAGAAGTAAATCAATTGTAAATATTACAGAGAAAACACGTTTTTGTGAAGCTTTTTCTGGATTATTTAATAAGCACTAAAAGTATTAAAAAGAAATACAAATCCAAGAACGTTAGCACCATGTTTCCTGTTTCACTAAGAATGGAAAATAAAAATGAATAATAATATATATATATATAAAACAAGAACGGTAACCCCATGTTTCCTGTTTCACTAAAAATTAACATAAAAATTAAAAAAACAAGAACAGTAACCCCATGTTTCCTGTTTTACTAAAAATGGAAAATCAAAATTAAAAAATCAAGAACGATAACTCCATGTTTCCTGTTTCCTTATGTTCCTCTTCCTTTTTTTAATTTAATTTTTTTTTTTAAATTGCAATTGATATTCGATCTACTGGTTTAAAACGGGTTTTTTTATTCAACATTTTAAAATTATAAACAATAACGAGGTAACTGGGTAACAACAAGCATATAGCTTATAACGTACCCGTACTCAATACATTACATATAATTCAAATGACGGAAGGTGTGTTCTCACCAATTAGAAAATATTATTTCAATATTTAGAAACATTATTCACAAACTAACAAACAAAGTGAACAAAATAGAAAAACCAGAAAAGAAATGTCACATTTTGGAAAAATCACCAACAAAAAAAGAAAAGAAAGGAAGGAGGAAAACAAAAGGGGGATTGAGAGACAAATTAATCAACAATTTGATGACTCAATATGACACTCATTAAAACATCCCACAAAAGTAATTACAACCATGTTTACATATCTAGAACAAGTTATTCAACCAATTAGACCAATATAGAGGTGCACCTGCGCTTTCACACAAAAATGATTGGAATGTTTGATTTGACATGATAATTGAAAACAGTTTAGAAATAAGTTTAAAACCGATTCGAACCAGAAATGAAGAGATGTACAGTTTCAAATATTAATATGTTGGTTTCATATGGAAGATTTTGCCTACCACACAAGAGAATGTCACAATTAAGATAATCAGGAGAAAGGTTAGATAAGGTGTTATAGCACGAACAACATTAAACAGGGGGCATGCTAAGAGATAATGCTCAGCTGTTTCGCGTACAAAGCCACAAGTGCAACCTGGATCATTCAATAAATGACGGGTGAGTAAATCATAATTCAAGTCACTAATGCCAAGGCGAAGACGACAGTGCAAAATTTGTTCTTTGCGGTTGCCTAAATAGAAATATGCAGGTATAACAGTGTCCTGTGCTGATAGACTGCGTTTAAAAGCACTAAGGGAATCACAACTTTTATAATTTTCTGGAAGAGTGTTCCAGAGTTCTGTAGTGGATGGAATAAATGACCTATGATGCAATTCTGTTCTAGAAGGTGGAGCAACTCTCTCTGAAGGTCTTCGCCTATGGTACGGATTTCTTACAGAAATCAAATCAGGAATTAAATTTGAGAGATAATCAGGGCACAGACCATAGATCATTTTAAGATAGAATATAAGTTTATGTCTACGTCGTCTTTCTCTAAGAGAAGAAAAACCAGATTCATTGTATAATTTATGATGGCTAGTGCCACGAACAGCTCCAATAATAGTTCTAATGGCTTCAAGGTGTAAGTTTTCGAGGGAAGCCGCTTGAGTGTCAGTACAACTATCCCATATAATGTCAGCATAATCAAAATGGGGTAATATAAAGGATTTATACATAATTTCTAATGCTTTTCTGCTCAACTTATGTTTATACGTTTTCAGACATGATATCAACATGGCAACAGTGCTAATTATACTTTTAATATGAATGTCCCATTTACAGTTATGTTGAAGTGTGATGCCCAAGTGCTTGTGATATTCAGTGCTTTGCAAGTGTGTTAAGCCAAATGTCAAGGGTAAAACAGTGTGTGTGCTACGTATAATGTTTAATAGCTCTGTTTTATCATCATGAAATTTCATTTTCCAACGTTTAGACCAAGCATATAATTTCTCTTCCTCATTCTTGTCGTCTTCCTTCCCGCCCCCTCTTTCTTCCAGTAGCGTTTTCTCCTCCTCCCTTTCCCGGTATCACGAGAAATAAGTCCTCTCGTGAAATAAATCCCGGTCACCGTAATATACATACGCGCCACAACCGTAACGATAACTACTATTTTTTCTTTAAATATACATATTTAAGTGCTCAATCTACACGGAAATAATCGATAAATTGAGCGGGAGGGCGTTAATCTACACCTTTGCCGATACATCGATGTACAGACCCATCCTGCATGCCAAAAGACACCTCTGAATGTATTGAGTGATGAATCCTCTGCTCTTCATGCATGCCACAAGACACCTCTGAATGTATTCAGTGATGCATCCTCTGCTCTTCTTGCATGCCACAAGACACCTCTGAATGTATTCAGTGATGAATCCTCTGCTCTTCCTGCATGCCACTAGATGCCTCTGAATGTATTCAGTGATGAATCCTCTGCTCTTCCTGCATGCCACAAGACACCTCTGAATGTATTTCAGTGATGAATCCTCTGCTCTTCCTGCATGCCACAAGACACCTCTGAATGTATTCAGTGATGAATCCTCTGCTCTTCTTGCATGCCACAAGACACCTCTGAATGTATTGAGTGATGAATCCTCTGCTCTTCCTGCATGCCACAAGACACCT
>CM065684.1:57742801-57746283 GCA_017654935.2 Phymorhynchus buccinoides
ATACACACGCACACGCACACACATACATACACACACACGCACACACGCACACACGGCACACGCACACACACACCCACATCACATACACCACACATACAGATCTGTCTGATGCTTTGTCCCTTTTGAAAGAAGGGTGGCGAGGCAGCTTCATACATTATTCACTCAAGCCTGCCAGACACCTCTTCTGTTTTGGTTTCCACCCGTTCACCCCTTCCACCCCCACCCCCCACCCCCAGTCTGTATTCCCCCATCCCTATTTGGGAGTTGTCAAAAAAGCGCGAATAGGTCAATTTGCGATACGTTTCCTCTATACAATTTGCGATACGTTTCCTCTATACAATTTGCGATACGTTTCCTCTATACAATTTGCGATACGTTTCCTCTATACAATTTGCCGCTACACTCCTTCTGTACCATTTGCGACTACTACTCCTCTGTGTACCATTGCGCTAATACTCCTCTGTACCATTTGCGCTACTACTCCTCTATACCATTTGCGCTACTACTCCTCTATACCATTCGCGCTACTACATCCTCTATACCATTTGCGCTACTACTCCTCTATACCATTTGCGCTACTACTCCTCTATACCATTTGCGCTACTACTACCTCTATACCATTTGCGCTACTACTCCTCTGTACCATTTGCGCTACTACTACCTCTGTACCATTTGCGCTACTACTCCTCTGTACCATTTGCGCTACTACTCCTCTGTACCATTTGCGCTACTACTCCTCTGTACCATTTGCGCTACTACTCCTCTATACCATTTGCGCTACTACTCCTCTATACCATTTGCGCTACTACTCCTCTATACCATTTGCGCTACTACTCCTCTATACCATTTGCGCTACTACTCCTCTATACCATTTGCGCTACTACTCCTCTGTACCATTTGCGCTACTACTCCTCTGTACCATTTGCGCTACTACTCCTCTGTACCATTTGCGCTACTACTCCTCTGTACCATTTGCGCTACTACTCCTCTATACCATTTGCGCTACTACTCCTCTATACCATTTGCGCGAACATGAAGTACGCAATTTGCGCGACTCTTCCACAGAGATCCTGGGACAGAAAGAGACAGAGATAGAACGCACAAACAAACGGGCACACACTACACTACACACACACATACAAGCACGCGCGCGCGCACACGCACACATACACACACACACAAACACACACACACACGCACGCACACACACAACACACACACACACACATACACAAACACCTCATTTAATCCACACACACACACACACACACACACACACACACACACTCACACATACACACACACACACACACACACACACACACACACAAACGCACCACGCACACGCACACACAACACACACACACACATACACCTACACCTACATTTATTTTCCAAGCACACACACACACACACACACACACACACACACACACGCCAACACCACACACACACACCTCACACACACACACACAAACCGCGCCCCCTCCCCCCCTCCCCCCCCCCCCGTCCCGGCCCCCCCGCCCCCCCGCCCTCTCATTTTATTCATTGATTATTTTTAAAAAAAAGATTCTAATATCACCATTGTTTGCGAACTTGTTGGACTATCCAAGCATTCGCGCATTCTGTATGCGAAAAGTATTCGCGGGCTTTTTTGGTATGTTCGCCTCAAATTTAACGTCGCACCCTTATTCCCTCCTCTCAGGGCTTCCTCTATGGATCATCATCGGGCCAAACGGTAACATAGGCTGTACACTACTCAATAATTTCTGTGTGTACGCCAGTCAGTAGTTTCCGATACCATGACTGCCCGATTCTTAGACAAAGGTTTATTGACTTAATGCCAGCGACTACATATAGCAAGGAGGTGGCCAGATCTATTTGATTGCCGTCCGGCGGCTGTGGGCTGTATAATTTTTATTATAAGCGAGATCATTGGCCCGTTGTACATCCCCACCTCTCGCCAAAGGGCCTACTGGCGTTTGGGGAAGGTCCCCAAAGGCCAACCCCTCACCTTTGGCTGCGGCGCTAGACCGACAACCAAGGCCCCTTAATTCGAGAGTCAATGTCTTCCACTAAGTGATAAAACTGACCACATTTTTCCATGACTGTAAGACGATCTCTGTTGTACTGCCTCTCATGTTGCTGTTGGCCCCTATACTACTATCAGGATAAAGTCAACCAATGAAAAAAAAAACAACCTTTTTTTTTTAGCAAAACGAAACGGACTAACCAGTGTTAGATCTACAATAATATGGAAAGTCATTGCCGGGGGGTTCTTGTGTTGCAGCTTAAGGGTGACACTTAACTATTGGTGAGCCTCCGGTGAAAATCTGTTTAAACGTCCTCACGGACTGAAACGACCAATGTACATTAGTAAGGTTTTAAAGATGTTGGGAACGATCCTGGAGGCAATGCCTACAGAGGCAGTGCAAACGCCAGTAAAGTAAGTCCCTGAATTTTTAGTACAATACAGATAATATGTAAATTGATTAGGCATTAGCAGAGATAGAAGAGAGAGAGAGAGAGAGAGAGAGAGGCAGGAGAGAGAGTAGAAGAGAGATAGGATATAACTACCAAAATTCCTGCAGCGCAAACCCAATCCTAACATTTCAAACTTGTGGACGTGAACAATATTATTGCGGCTACCCCCCTCTCCCTCTCCGACACGAGCCATCCTCGGGAAACAACGAGGCCATCCCCCCTCCCCTCTCTCTCCTCGTCAGTCCCTCTTCTCATCCTCTCTCTCTCTCTCTCTCCTCCTCTTTCATCTCATCTCCCTCGCCATTCTTCGATTTTTTTCTGAAAACACAAATCATGTTACACGGCGTACTAGAATAGCCCGTGGCTCGATCTTGCGCGCATTTCCTTTCGGACGCACCTTCCACGCGCTCATTTGGCATAGATTCAGGCCCGCAGCGGGCCCGTCACGTGGGGCTACAGATGCGCGTGCCGAGCACTAGTGACTGGTGGGGGGTGGGGTGGTGGGGGGGGTGTTCAGGCTGAGACGTGTTGACAGGCTAGTCGTTCCGTGTGGTTGGGCAAGAGTGGGAGGGGGTGGGGGGGGGGGGGAGGGGGGGGGGGGGGAGGGGGGACTGACCTGACTCCGCCCAATTTGTCCCGTCGAAATGTGATGATGATGAATGGTGGTAGTGGTGGTGGTGTAGGTGACAACGACGACGACGACGCCACGCCGACGATGAATTTGATAATGATGAAATTAGCAATCATGTCTTGTACTTTATCATCCCCGCAACCCACCCCGAGCCTCCCGCAATTTTCGCATTAAAAATGATCACAGAGAAGGCATTTTCATCTGACTTTTGTTTTTGGAAAGGGATAGGGTTAGATCAGCCTTTTTATAAAACTGAAAGAAGACGCGGGGGGGGGGGGGGGTGGGGGGGGGGGGGGGGGGTCCGCGGATCCCGCTGAGGAAAGGAAGAAATATCGGGTAGAATGATAGGAAAAAAAAAAAAAAAGGC
>CM065684.1:57746783-57766783 GCA_017654935.2 Phymorhynchus buccinoides
GATGGGTTCTGTTTCGAGTTGGACTCAGTGATCGCGTTTACTGGTAATTATCAGTAAACTACTGATTGCAGAACTAAAATAATGATTTTTTTTTTATTACCTGTCAGTCCCAGGGACTGATACATTTTTGCTAGGACTGACCAGGGGCTTTGGTATTGTGGTTTTCACTGGGTTTTGTTTTCCTGGGACTGCTTTTGACACCGGTTGTTGGGGGTTGTGGCTTATTGGACTGGTTTTGACTTCTGTTGTTGGGGGTTGTGGCTTATTGGACTGGTTTTCAAAATGCCCAGCGCGATCACTGAGTTGGACCCAATCTTACGGAATTGATTGACCAGTTCTAATTAAAATGTGGGAGGTTTTGTGAGAATCTGAATTCACCAGTTCATAAAATGGTTTGTAGCTCTGTGAAATCGCTTGCCTCTTCAAAGGTGTTGTACCCTTCCACCCCCCCTCCCCCAAAAAGACAAAAAAGTGAGGGAACTGTCAAAATGTTTAAACTCGTACTGAGTTTAAATCGAAATAGTTATCGGTTTTCCAACAGAGTGATCTTTGAACCTAATACCCCCCCCCCCCCACCACCCACCTTCTCCCCATCCCCCCACCCCCAACAAAGAAAACCAAACGGAAAAGAAGTGAAAGAAGCAGTAGAATTTTGAGAAGCACATCAAGCTTAAATCTAAATTTCTGATGTACATTTTCATTTCAGTCATCTTTGGTTGGCTTTCCTGTAATATTTAAGGCAAAACCGAAGCAACAGAAAGATGAAGTTTGTCAAAGAACAGAACTTCATTCCCATACTGACATGGTAAAAACCCCTTCACCCTTTTGATGACTTGGTCAGTTGTGTAGATTTGTATGTCGTATATTTTGTATCGGAGAAATGTGCAGTTGTGGAACGTTCATGTACTTAGCTTTTTTCTCTTTTTGTTTGTTATTGAATTTACATTCAGATTCTTTCTTCTAAAAAAAAAAGAAAAGAAAAAGAAAAATCAAGTCAGTCCCATCCGGTGAAAATATAACTTGTATTATCTGTTGATTAATGTCTGCGTTTTATTTTGCCCACATTATTGCTCTTCATTTGGTTATGCTGTCTGATTAAGGTTTTTTGTTTTGTTTTTTGGTAAGCATTGTCACCCAAGAATGCTGTCAAAAAAGGGCTTAAATTGATAAATTGATTTTAGTCAATCTACAAAGTTTAGGGGAGGGGGGTGGGGATAATAATTTTAATTGAATGGGAAGTTTGACATTATAGGGCATGTTAGATACGGTGGCCATTATACAAGGATTATAAAAGCAATTATACAAAATGAAAAAAGGCAAACGGACAACCTCAAAAAACCATTGGGTTTTACACTGTGGAAGTTAAAAGAAATGGAAAGAAGAAAATCATACATTGTTTTTTGCTTATGTGCATATTTCTTGCTCATTTCCGGATCTCACCCATATGCAGTTGTATGCATGAACGTTATTAAGAGCATTAATTTATTATAATTTTTTAAAACATGAGGAGTATAATAATAATAAAAAAGGCGGTGGATAGTTAATCGTAAGTAATTTGCATTTGCGGTGTACAGTGTTTTCGTTTTGTTAATTGATTTCTATGGGAGTTTATGGAAACTGTTGGATCATATTTATCAATTTTGTTTTCAATCGTCTTTCTGTGTGAGTGTGTGTGTGTGTGTGTAGTTTTATTTTTAATTTTTGTTAATGTCCTTTTTTGTAGTGTTTTCATAATCAGATCAACGTTAGGCATGTTATGATATTACAATAAACTAGATATCCTTTCATTATTTGTAAAAATGTTATTGCATTGTTAAATCTAAGAATGAGCGAAGATTTAGTCAGAAGAATAATTCCCCCATTATCATTGTGCACTAGATGTCAAGTAGATTAATTTACCCACCTCCAATTCACAAAAGCCAATAACAATGTTGTAATCCCTTTTTCAAGATAAACTGATTCTTTTTAAAAATTTAAAAATTACTATGCAGCTTATTATTCTGCAAGAAAATGAAAGTCGAAACTGAAGCTCAGTGTCAAAATCGCCCAAACGGTTTTCTTTAAAAATAATATAAAATGCGGCAGTTGCTTTGCAATTGTACGTTTGATTTTACAATGGCAAAACAATACGATAAATGTTGACACTGTTGCTAGAAATAAATGGGAAAAATGAAAGATCAAAACTGAAAGTATACTTGATCGACGAACTGAATGCTTGCAACATAATAAGATTATGGTGACATTTGTGTTTTGAAGAGTTTATTTATTTGTTTTTGTTTCTTTTTATATTTATATATTCAGTGACCATAATTTACGGACTACAAGGCGCACCTGATTATAAGGTGCACCCCCCAAAATTGACATAAAATTCAGATTTAATTATTATAGTTTTCTATTTTATTATAGTTTCTACTATTTTGTCACTCACATTATAAGGGGTGTCAGTCTAGGAAAACAGTATCGCCATATAATCCGCAAAATAGGGTATTTTGATTTCATTTTAGTTAGCAGAACATTAACAGGAAAACCCAACAAGTAAAAATAACTGTCAGAAAGCTGCATTTATTTGAGCACAAATTAAAAAAAAAAAATTATATTTTATTCTCAACTTTTTTCATCTTATTTATTTATTAATTTATTCAATTATTTTGCGCTTTGTAAAAATTTCTTTGTTGCCAACAACAATGCATTGTAAATAAATGTAAACATTGGGAATATTTTTTTTCTTTTCAGTTTTCCACACCATGACTTCTAGAGGCAAATACAATTCAGTTCAATGTAAATAAATGCATTTATTTTAAATTTTGTGTTTTGAAGTACTTTATTCTGCTCTGTCAATGTTGCCAACACCGATACTTGTTGGGCGTGAATTTCAAATGTTTTATGATTTCATGTTACCATCAATATGGGTTGTGTTTCAGTGTGTGTGAGCAAGAAAAAGTCTGTGTGTGTGTGTGTGTGTGCGTATGTGTGTGTGTGTGTGTGTATGCGTGCATCCATGTGTGTGTGTGCGTACGTGTGTGTGTGAGTGTGTATGCGCGCATGCGTACGTGTGTGTGTGTGTGTGTGTGTGTGGACAGAAAGATTACCTCCCACCCCCATTCCCTCCCCAGCCCACTCTTTTTATTTTTATTTTTGTTATTTGTTTGTTTTGCTTCGTTTAGTTTTTAGTAGCTATTGATGACAGTTTGGGGCAGGCTCTTTTACTTGACAGGGCGGTAATTATACATGTAATGCACAAATGATATGATGGAAGAGAAGGCGTTAACAACATATAATATTGCGCATGATTTTGTCTCAGCATGGGTTTTTTTGGTGTGTTTTTCTAATCACTGTTGTGTGCGCAATAGAAATGGCAAAACAAAAAAAAGATTGTGATATTACATTGAAATGTAAAAATGTTGATAAGAAATGATAATAATACTAATAATAATACACTCGCTGCTGAGGACTATACAGGAAGCCTAATTGAAATTATGTTGTTGATTTTTTTTCTTTTTCCGTTCATTTTGTAATGTGGGATTATTATTATTTTTTCGCTAAATGTGCAGTCAAATATTTTAGCAATTTTTTTATTTGTTTGTATAACTTTTTCACTAAGTGGCACACACATATTGTCGCTGTCCGACGCTATCCGTGTATCTACAAAATTTGACAAAAATAGATTTTTTACTGAAACTCCTTCCAGTGACCTCACGCAGGTCTTCTATAAATATCTTGTGTCTGCGACCAATGAAAATGCTCAAATTTGTCACATGATACCACGGAAATAATCGTGTATGTGACGGGTTGTTGCTGGTTTTGACGCGATAAGCGTGTAACTGGTCACGCTAATCGTGTAACTGCCGGCAGCTGTCGTATCTCCCATTGTGAGAACAATGCACTAACTTTGTGACTAACCGTGTAACTGAATTATCACGAAAATGTTGGGTGTTAATGCAACTTTTATTGTGTCACATGTTTACTCATCGGTAAAGAAGAAGGGTCAAGCGTATATCAAATGGGGATTGACTTTGTAGCAGGCGACAATATGTTTTTTGATGCTCCTGTAAAATCACTGATTGTGTAAATACACGGTTAGCGTCGGACAGCGACGATATGTAGTAGAAGCTTCCTCCGTTCAGCTCGCACCACGCATATATGTGTGGTGACTTTGACTTTGAACAATGCACTGCTATGTACTTCTTCCTCTTCGATTGCTCAGACAGTTTCTTGTCAATTATGAGCGCAAATGCGCCATGCTGCCGTTATGCACCTATCTTAAGAAATAGGCCCAGCGAATCCGACTTCGGCTCAAGGAAATCTTTTTGGAGGTGTTTCTTTTAAAAAAAGGCAGGAGAATGGACCGGTAAGGCAGACAGGTAGTAGATGACAGTAAGCAAAGGGAAAAGGCAGAGTCAAAGAGTGTGACAGATTAGAGGAAGTTACAAGCACAGAATTAAATTCTGCTTAATGTCCTCCGGTCTGGAACAGACTCATATGGGACATTAGTAGATATAAAGATGGTAGGTACGATCCTGGAGGCAATGCCCGGAGGCAGAGCAACACCGGGAAAGTCCTGAATTTGTAGCAATACAGATGTGTAGAGTAACGTAACAAGCACAGGTGGGGGTACAGGGTATGTACGATGTAGGGGAAAAAAACTTCTTTTGTTATATTCAGTAATCATTTAGTGATTTACTTGTCTTTTTAGTGCTTTCCCTTCAGCAAAATTAGCCAGAAACAGCTTTTGAAAGGACTAACCAAATGTGCGACCTATAGCGTCAAAGAGGCAAACAACACCATCGGAACAGGATGAGTATGTTTGTATTCCTGCATTTCTGGCGTGAACATGGAGAAGCAAACTTGATGTTATTATAGCCAGGGACTTGCTCTGTCCAACAATGCCGAACACTCACACGGGATATGCAAACGAAGTAAGCAAAAGTAGAGTTGAAAATGGTCAATTTTAGTGTGTCTGTGATGAAAAGCTACTGGGGATTAGTACGGGGTGAAAGAGTTGAATTTGTACCTTTTTTTGTATTCTGTTTAGCCAGTGGTTGTGTTGTTTGGTTGTTTCTCTAATGATTTCTTGTAGTGTGAACATTACCTTTTCCTACTTCTTGATAGTATGAACATTACCTTTTCCTACTTCTTGATAGTATGAACATTACCTTTTCCTAATTCTTGATAGTACATAGTGAGCATTACCTTTTCCTACTTCTTGATAGTGCATAGTGTGACTGTGAGCATTACCTTTTCCTACTTCTTGATAGTGCATAGTGTGAGCATTACATTTTCCTACTTCTTGGTAGTACATAGTGTGAACGTTACCTTTCCCTACTTCTTGATAGTACATAGTGTGAACGTTATCTTTTCCTACTTCTTGATAGTGTGAACATTACCTTTTCCTACTTCTTGATAGTACATAGTGTGAACATTACCTTTTCCTACTTCTTGATAGTGTGAACATTACCTTGTCCTACTTCTTGATAGTACATAGTGTGAACGTTACCTTTTCCTACTTCTTGATAGTACATAGTGTGAACATTACCTTTTCCTACTTCTTGATAGTACATAGTGTGAACGTTATCTTGTCCTACTTCTTGATACATGTAGTAGTTAGTACATAGTGTGAACATTACCTTTTCCTACTTCTTGATAGTACATAGTGTGAACGTTACCTTTTCCTACTTCTTGTATAGTACATAGTGTGAACATTACCTTTTCCTACTTCTTGATAGTACATAGTGTGAACGTTACCTTTTCCTACTTCTTGATAGTACATAGTGTGAACATTATCTTGTCCTACTTCTTGATAGTACATAGTGTGAACATTACCTTTTCCTACTTCTTGATAGTACATAGTGTGAACGTTATCTTGTCCTACTTCTTGATACATGTAGTAGTTAGTACATAGTGTGAACATTACCTTTTCCTACTTCTTGATAGTACATAGTGTGAACGTTACCTTTTCCTACTTCTTGATAGTACATAGTGTGAACATTACCTTTTCCTACTTCTTGATAGTACATAGTGTGAACGTTATCTTGTCCTACTTCTTGATACATGTAGTAGTTAGTACATAGTGTGAACATTACCTTTTCCTACTTCTTGATAGTACATAGTGTGAACATTATCTTGTCCTACTTCTTGATAGTACATAGTGTGAACGTTACCTTTTCCTACTTCTTGATAGTACATAGTGTGAACATTATCTTCTACTTCTTGATAGTGTGAACGTTACCTTTTCCTACTTCTTGATACTGTGAACATTATCTTCTCCTACTTGATACTGTGAAGATTATCTTCTCCTACTTCTTGATAATGTGAAGATTATCTTTTCCTACTTCTTGATAGTGTGAAGATTATCTTTTCCTACTTCTTGATAGTGTGAACATGATCTTCTACTTCTTGATAGTTTGAAACATTTTTGGTCCTACTTCTTGATAGTGTGAACATTATCTTCTACTTCTTGATAATGTGAACGTTATCTTCACCTATTTCTTGATAGTGTGAACATTGTTCTCTCTTCTGCACTGGCGTACAACACGCGTTAGTCTACATCTCTTTTGACACAACAGATTGTGATTTTGTTTAAAGTTATACACAGTGATTATGCAGTACATACAATACAGTACAATGCTTTTGCCACAACAAGGTTTTGTTGTTGTTGTTGTTTTATCTTTTACCACAGTGTGCCACTGTAAATAAGTACATACAACTTATGTTTGTCTCATTCTGTGTGTCTGTATTTTAAATACATCCATTTGATGCAAAGTGAGTTATAGGCTTAGCCTCGTTTAAGCTGTCTTATAATAATTTCAAAGCATTTTTTGTGTGTGGAACTTCCCTTTGACCTTCCCTATTAAGAGTCCCTCTAAGATGTGACCCCCAAACAAATTCACCTATTGTTTTCCCCTTCATATCTGGACTACTGAGTGTCCGCCTCCCTATGAACTCATTCGCATCGCAACGATTTTGAATTATTAAAAAACCTCACAAGTCGTTCCAGCCATGCACACAAACAAAACATACTTAAACAAAAGGTGAAATGAAGGAAGATTACGGGTTTTTACTTCAGGTTTAGACATAGGGAAGTGGTAGATTATACTTTTTATATATATAGACTTTAGAGAGAACAATACTGATTTGAAAAACATACAAGTGTATATATTTGTCCCAATATTTCGTACTGGGTATTTACTGCACTTTATCAAGGTCTCAAATCTTGATATAGAATTTATATAGAAAAACTTTACACCAATTGGTTCCCCTACAACAAACCACTACAAAAGCAAAGTCAGAGGCAAAATTGTGGTCTAAGGGAGCGAAGAAAGTTTAGAAGTGACCAAGGTATGATGTGCACACAGATTTACTTCCCTTGAAGCAAATGCATCAAATTGACAGCTACCTATTAATTCCGGACATATGTGGCCGGAACAACTTGAATGAGTTAAGACGTTGAAAAATCAGCCCCCAAAAGGCAGACCTGTTTACCATTCCGGTTTTGCCAGAATTATTCCGGAAATCTGCTAAAATTCCGGGTAAAATAGTAAATTCCGGGTGAACGCTGAAAATTTCGGGATTTCGAAAAAACGTCTATTATTTGTTTCCGTTCGTAGGAAAAGACGCAAGGGTTGACCGAAACGTGTACCTAACACACTACGTCATCAGAAAAAGGGTTGTGCTTGACGTCACATGCATTAAATGCTGCATTTTCATTGGTTAAAGGGGTGAAATAATGTTTTTATTTTGGTCGATCTATTTCGGGACTGAGCAAATGGCGGCCAGACTTTTACTGTCGATTCGAAGAGCTTTCCAGGCAGTTTTTTAATGGTAGAGATTGTAATTAGGGCTTGAAATGAGTCAATTTAGATTATATTATCACTGGAAAGTACGATGATGTGAGAATTTTGAAGTTTTCAACAGAAAATTGATCGCGATGGCGCCGAGTTGCAACTTGGCATCCGCCGATCCGCGGCCGAGTGATTTTTCTCTGTCCCATCGTGGACATTTCCAGGTATTTTGCTTTTTCCAGCTTGTTTTATACTAAAATGGACTAAGAATTAGTGACTGAATTTACTAATAAAACTTTTCTGGCAAAATTGAGCCAAGAAATCATCACAATATTGAAAATCGACGCCGATGTTCGCGGAAAGGAGAAGAAGAAGAAACCGCTTTATCGCGAGTCGTGTACAGATCATGTGAATTCCGGTTTTTGTTCTCAAATTCCGGGGTTTTTTGTGGCAAATTCCGGGTTTTTCATTATAAGGGTAAACAGGTCTGCAAAAGGTCTTAAATGGGAGGTTCCACTGTGTTATGTTTTTCGAACTGTATGATTTGCATAGTTATGCTCTGTATGTGTGTCTGCAGTGTGCCTGCACGCATGTCCAGTTTGATCAACATTGTTTATTTGGTCATAACATGGGTGCAACTTTTTGTCCTTTTTACGAGGATTTCCTTTTTTTTCTTAATTTTACCTGAAAAGGATTTTTTTTTTTTTAATTTATCAAAAACATCTTTTTGTGTATCTACTGTATTTTTCAAACACTTGAAAATAAACATTTGTATAAATTGTGCTTTCAAAATAAAACTCTGTGAGCTATGGAAAATACCTTCGTAATTCAATGTTTTGCTTCGGCTTCAGGGGGGAGCGTTGCCTCAGCTCAGCAAGACTGAGTAACTAACGCTCAGACTGCCCCTGTTCCCCGCTGGGGCTCCGGCGGCCTGTGAACCCCGGTCTTTCAGTTGTTGTTTTTCGTGTTGGGTAGTTGCACCTATGTGATAACCCTTACTATGGGTGTCTGCGGTCCTTAATTCACTAGACCTTAGTTCCCGTGTCGATTGACGCTTGAGGCCCGACCATGATCAGGCATGAAAGAATTCCGCGTTTCGCGGAAAATCCGCGGAAATTTTTCAAAACTTCCGCGGGGAAAAAAAAAATTCCGCGTAAAGGACCGATCTTGCCGTATTATTATATCTACAACTCTATTTGGCGAATCTCAAACTGGTTAACCGGAAGTCTCTTTAGCTCACTCGCTTCAATTGTGCGAAGGAAGGCGAAATGAGTAGCTCCCGCTCAACAAAAGTAGCAATGTTAGCTGAAAATGTGTGTGGAAGGCTATTTGTGCCGACCAAATTTTCGACCCCCTCCTCGCTGAATAAAACTTTGTAGGTGAAAAGGTGGTTGGAAAAAAAAAATTGGGAACGTTGGGCACGCGCCCCTCCCCATCGGACATTAGGTGAAAATCCGTGTGGAAGGATTTTTCTCGGCTAAAAAGAATCCCATTCTTTGATGGTTGAAAGATGTTTGTGCTGGAAAAATATTTTGGGGGAACGTTCACGCCCCCCCCACCCCCCCAAAAAAAAACTTCCGACGTCAGGTGAAAATCCGGGTGGAAGGATTCCTCGGACGAAATGTTTTCCTCTTTTTTGATCTTCATCCACTTTCATGCCTGCATGATCATCAACCGTTATTTGAAACTGAAACCCTTGTAATATGTGATGGTGCATGGGAAAAAACCTACATTAGTCGCTCAGAATGTTTTTGAGCGAAAGCTAAGAATAGTCAACAACCCCCCCAAAAAAAATATGCTGAAACCATTGTAATATGGTTTCATTTTCTGTTGATTTTCTGTTGATTTGTTATAAAAATACTGGCTGATGATTATTTATTATGCTTTAACACTATTCAGTGTTCACAAGTTTGGGCCCATAGTAATATTTTTTAAACTCCAAAATGCATAAGGATACTCATTGATAGAAATATGAATTATGTATAATGGAAAAAACAACTGAAGCAGACTGGTGCTTTTCTTTCCTAATTTGAGATGCTGTGTGCACATTTTACAAATAACATTTGTACAGAAACCCATCCGCAAAACAAAACAAAATCGAAGTAAGAAATATGAAGGAGTGTGCACATTACATGCGGAACCCCATCCACTTATTTCTTATTTCTTTGACTTTATGTGGGGATTGTGGACTGGTTTCTGTACAGAAGTTTGCATAAATGTGCACAGACCCTAATGTGGTTTTTTTCTTTCGGGTTTGTGTGTAAGTGTGTGTGGGGGGTGGGGGTGGGGGGTTCTTAGCAAATGTTTAGGTTTCACCATTATTATCTTGTCAAAGTATTCTGGTCTGTTTTCTTGATCTTGAAATCGCTTGTAAGTAATGCGCTTTGCTTGAATGAACTGAAGGCGTCTGTGTGATAAAAGGTTTGGAGAAAAAAAAGATGACACTTGATGATGGTTCTGCTTGAAACTTTTGCTTGTACTTATAAAATTACTGAAGTCTTATTTCCATTGCGAAGGAAAGGTGCTGGGGGGTAATAATGAAAGTACCTTTTGCATTGTTTGGTTTCCTCAAATGAAATGAGTCAAAACATCAACCTTTTTTTGTAGTTTTATATTTGACACATTTTCATTTGTACCCAAAAAAAATGTCACTGATTTGTACTCATAATTTTCCTGAAGAAAAAAATTAGCCGATGAGTTGGGGATGGACACATTTTTATATCTCCTTGTTTGGTTTTGTCATTATTGAAATAAATACATTTGCAATCCACAATACAGTGTTTCGAATTGCCTTTTATTTTGTTTAATGCCTGTTTTTTTAAGAATTGTGGTGTATGTTTTCTGTCCTTGTTTGTCTGTCCAAGAAGCAAGAGAACAAAGAGACAATAGGAAATGTTCGCAAATAATTACGTGGAGTAATCTCACGGTGAATGCGAGTGATCCCGCTTGACAGAATCGGTCAAGCTCAAACAGGAAGTTACACTCGCCTTGTGCTGGGTTTGGTTGTTATGTTTTGACCGATTCGCTCATGGCAGACTACTCTACTTTTCACGTAGCAGGGCTCCCAATCGTCCCGCAAAACAAGGGGTCTCAGGGACTCCTTCACTTACAGTATAGAGGGTCCTAGAGGCGGGATAGAGGGTCCCAGTGGTATTGCGAATGCTAAAAATAATTTTCTAGTGCATCCCTGGGACCCCCTGCACATTCTTTTAGAGGGTCCTTTAGAATTTTAGTGCTTCATAGACTTCCAAATGGGGGTCCCTGGGAGCCCTGCGTAGTCTCCCCTTGTTTGTTTTTTCTTCTTCCAAAAATCGTCTGTTCGATTTCAACTGGAGTCCTGCTAATCAGAAGAAAGCTCACCACATGCTAAGTTAAAAAAGCAACTACGAGAGATAATTCAAGCTTCACTATTCTACCATGAGGTTAAACAAATGACTCTTACTATTGGCCACTGCAACTACCACCTTTTGCAAGAGTGAATGCCCTTGGTAGATGCTTGAGTACTGACCAAATAAGGGAGTAACTCTCACCAGTAACCCTGTTTGAGGCCACTAAATGTCTGCCTTTTGCAAGAGTGAATGCCCTTTTGGATACTGACCAACAAGGTCTTAAATCTCACTGTCAAGTGCGTTAACCCTAGTTGCAGTGGCCAATAGGATGTCTTCCATTTTGTGAAATGAAGGATTAACATTCATCGATTGTAAATGACATCCTATGGATCTAAAGTCATGGATAATTGTGGGTTTTAAAAAAAAAAATCACCTCAGTGTGACATGTCCTCAAGCTGTCATTAAAATATGTTCATAATTTTACAGCCCATTTGCTAAATAAGATGAAATCATATAAATAAGATGAGATAATAAGAATAAATAATTTAAAATGTGGGTTTTTTCTCATAGCATTGCAGACTTTATTCCCAATGATTAACAGGATATTGTTCGGGTTATTCTGAATTTCTTTTGCAATTTCTTTAACTGTTTTTGAAAGCTTTTTTGTGTTTTTTGTTTTGTTTTAATGTTGTTGTTTTTCTTTTTCACTCTTTAGTTGTCAGACAATAACCTCAGCTGAGATAAAAAGTTGTTGTCTTACCCTGGCTTAAAGACTCCAGGGATCATCCCAACAGCCGAAGCACTTGAACAATATGGCACAAATGCACCAGCTAGGGATGAGAACTCTACCTGTGTGACCTCTTTGATTACCCCGCCACGTGAGCAGCCACACTCCGACTTCGGAGGATCTGAGATAAAAGTTATATCAGTTGATTTATTTTCTTCATCTGTGCACAGACACGCATGCGCGCACACGCACATGCACGCACACATACAAAGAAACACAGTCACACACACACACACACACACACACACACACACCAGGCATCAGAATTGTCAGAGGATCAGATGATTTCAGAGGATTAAGAATTTCTGACAGAGGTTTTGCGTTTTTATTGAGTGTTATCCTTTGTGTTAAATAGCATTTTAAAGCAATTTATCACTATATTGAGCCTTTTTGGTGGTGTTAAGAACATCATTTCAGTGTTGTCCCTCTACAGTCTGGGGCCTTGATGGCCCTTTTACCACGGTTTTCAGAGGATTGGACTTCAGACTATTCTGATGCCTGACACACACACACACACACACACATACACACACACACAAACTCTGCACACACACAAACACACACACACAAATACACACACACACATAGTCCTACTTACTCACACAGTCACACATACCCCCCCCCCCCCCCCACACACACACACACTCCCTGCCCAACTCATCACACAATCATAGCACAACTCTGTGTGTGTGCGTGCGTGCGTGCGTATGTGTGTGCGCGCGTGTGCGTGATTGAAACATTCAAGAATGCAGTCATGCAAACAAAGTGATATGATATGATATACGACGAAAGTATAAAGCAACGTTCTACGAACAATGTTTTGCAAACAATGACACACACACACACACCCAACACCCCAATTCTTTGAAGTGTTGTATATAGTCGTTTATTCAGTATGCATAAACCAACCATTTGAAATTGAAATATACAAAAAAGTCTTCAGCAGTGGATCACAGGAAATTTTATCACAGAATCTTTATAATTGGGTAGAGATGCAAAAAAAATGAAAGTTAAAAAAAAATGTATCCTTTATCATAAATCACATACTAATAGATTGGACGGACATCTGTGAACTACACTGACCAATTTTAAATAATCATTATCAATAGTATTAATATCCATGTCAATGATCATACAATAATATGTACATATAATATGCACAATAGACACGCGATAGCAAAACTCTGTATGCAATGAATCTACAATATATTTATCTTTGTATCCATGAATGGGGTTTTGTTAATGAGAAAACCTAGCAATTAGAATTATCACGAGAGTCCTCAATTTCCAACATACAATTCTTGTTACCATGTTTTCCCCTCTTATATTGGTTGTCCATCAATGTGCATACTGTCGTTGTTGGATTGTGTCTTGTGCAAAACCAAAACGATTTCCTTTGTATTATGATGCATTGGCTGATTAAAGAATCTTAATCTTAAGTGTCATCATTATAATTTTCATTATGTTACTAGTCTCATCGTGTCATCAGTCTTTGCCATCATTATTATTGTGACCATTTTATTTTATATATCCTTGGAAAGAACATCAAACATCGATGATTACAGCAGGATCGGTTATAAACGTTAGGATAAGTAAAGCAAGATTCTTTATGTTCGCTTGCCCCACCCCCACCCCAACCCCATCCTCCCCCTTCCCCCACCCCCATCCACACGTTCCATCCCATCCCGACCCCCTGGCCAGCTATAATATCACAAATGCAGTACATAATGCTCATGTAAACTGTAAGTAACAGCAGTATTGACCTCGGAATATATAAATACATATAATACACAAAATATCACAGGAAACGAAACCAACAAAAACAATGAAATATTCACATCTCTCGAGCAAAAATTCGATAAAATAAAAAATAATTATCCGCATAGAGAAAATGTTGAAGAGGAGAAGGAAGAGGAAACGTAAAGCGAGAGCTTCATGAGATCATAAGCGGCAAGAAGAAGAACGAAATAACATCTCTTATTTGGCAAAAAAGCACACTCGTTCTGACTATAAAGGGAAGCTGAGATTTGCTACAGATGTGTGTCTTCTTCTTCTTCGTCGTCGTCGTCGATGCTCACACAGCCTCCTGTCATATGAACGCAGATGCGTCATGCTGCCGTTATGCGCCTAATTCAGAAAAAAAAACATTGGCCTCCAATATCCGTCTTCGGCTGGATAAATTCTGCGTAAGAATTGACCAGTTAGGCAGAAAGATGGTAGATGACAGTAAGCAAAGTAACAGGAAAAGGCAGAGACAAAGAGAGTGACAGATTAGAGGCAGTTACAAGATGTGTGTCATATTTTATTTGGTATAAAAAAAGGCATCAATAAACGAAATCATATATGATGATGATGACATTAGCGTGCAATCGGTCAGAGACCCTTATGGACGGTAATATGATGTTAATTCTTGGTTTTTATATTCACGTGAGTAATGCCTCATGACAGCAAAGGAACTATGTACACATATAATGCATGTACCTATTGCATACTATCATATGTAACTACAACTTTCCTGCCAACAAATTCTAGAGCCAATCCATTGATTGCCGGTTCCTGAATCTTACAATATGCGAAGTTGGACACGATGAATGTCCACCATAATTGTCTGTGGAATTTATCAAAAATCAAAACGATTTTTAAAAAAAAGATGAATGCATCCTCATGATCGGTCATCTTTCCTGAAATAGAACCCAAGAAATACAAATGACATACACCTTATTATATTAGCCTACTATATACATCCTAGTATGACTGACTAATGATAGGCCATATATACAATGGTTAACTTTAACTCACTACCCCCAAAAAAACTTTAAAAAATTGGTGTAATGAAAATTCCTTTCTGTACTATTAATAATGCTTATAACACGACATTCATAGTTATTTGTTTTTAACTTTTCATTTTCATACAACAAAAATAAACACTTTTGAGAAGAAGAAGAAAAAATGGCAGTCATCACAACATTACCCTAAAGATCGAAATACATGTTAGTATTTTTACTCTTTCCCCATAGCAACACATTGAAATACTACTAATAATATTACTAATGCATCACCGTGTTGCCATGGAAAAAAAGAGAAAAATAACAACGTATATTTTGACCTTTCAATAAAGTTCTCCATAAGGCAGACGACATAAATGGTGACTGTCTTGTCATACCAAGTTCAAAACAGGTGTTGTGATTTTTATCACAAAATAATGTCCAAGGAATAGTAGATCAGTTGCCAGTCCCCGCTTGTAAGGAAGTGTCGATAAATTCAGGCTTCAGTGAAACTGTACGTCCTCGAAAAAGTCCGCTTAACGCCCTCCAGGATCGTTCCCATCATGTTTACATCTACTAATGTCCCATATGTGTCTGTTCCAGACCGGAGGAAGTTAACCTTAAGCAGAATGTCATTCATTCATGACAAAGGCCTACGCATGACACTGACACATCAGGACATAATCACCTGACGACTTGACGAACTTCTTACGCATAGCTTCTCAACGTTGAGCAAAGAAAAGCAACGGGTTATTAATTTTTAGATTTGTCTATACGAAGTGGTTTGGATTAAGTCCCATCAATCAGCTGGACAATTTTTGTTTATGCACAACGTAGGCTAAGTGGAGAGAAGGTGTAACGTCCTCATGACTGTTGCTCTTAAGGCCTAGCCACACAGCATGCGATTTGACCCCAACACGATACGATCGTGACGATGTCTGTGAGTAATGATTCATGTGAAATACTTCCGTCTAACGGATTTCCTGAAGAGGAAGTCTTCCCGGTGAACGTTACAAGGCTAGTTGTAGTTATTTAACCCTTTCACCGCCAGACATCTTTGAACCAAAAATGTCCATTAAACTTTCTTGGCTACAGAAACTATTTCATCTGCAATATTGTGGGTTTTCTCTGTGACACATTTAGAATACGGTCAATCCTTACTGCTAAAATTTAGGAACACAATGTCATTGAATAACAGAACCTGATTTCAAGGGTTTTAATGACATGGGTGTTCAATCACTGTGGTGCAAAAATGTGACATTGGCGGTGAAAGGGTTTTAAAGCTCAGTCTCGGTCACGTGATCAGTCAGCTGATCCACAATGTCGGCCGTGGTTGGGGGAGCTTCCTGAACCCAGCAGGATCCGACGATGTCCAGAAGCTGAAACCAAAGAGACAGCTTTATTAGGTTGGTGGGGATTTGTTTTTGTTATTTATATTTGATGGTGGGTTTTTTTGCGGTTTGTTTTTTTGTCTCTATCATGTACATTTCTGTGTAGGCGAGTGCCTATAATATTAGGCTATGTCATTTGGTCTGTCTGTCTGTCTTACAATTTACAACGTGCGTGTCTGTCTGTCTGTCTGTCTGTCTGTCTCTCTCTCTCTCTCTCTCTCTCTCTCTCTCTCTCTCTCTCTCTCTCTCTCTCTCTCTCTCTCTCTCTCTCTCTCTCTCTCTCTCTCTCTCTCTCTTTCTCTCTCTCTCTCCTCTCTTTCTTTTTCTATCTCTCTTTCTCTCTGTGCCTCTGTCTGACTGTCTGTCTGTCTGTATGTCTCTCTCTGTCTCTGTGCCTCTCTGTCTATCTGTCTCTCTCTCTCTCTCTCTCTCTTTCTCTCTCTCCCTCTCTCTCTCTGTCTCTGTCTGTCTGTCTGTATGTCTCTCTCTCTGTGCATCTCTCTGTGTCTGTCTGTCTCTCTCTCTCTCTCTCTCTCTCTCTCTCTCTCTCTCTCTCTCTCTCTCTCTCTCTCTCTCTCTCTCTCTCTCTCTTTATCTATCTCTCTTTCTCTCTCTGCCTCTGTCTGACTGTCTGTCTGTCTGTATGTCTCTCTCTGTCTCTGTGCCTCTCTGTCTATCTGTCTCTCTTTCTCCCTCTCTCCCCCTCCCCTCTCTCTCTCTGTCTCTGTCTCTGCCTCGCTGTCTATCTGTCTCTCTCTCTAACTCTCTCTCCCCTCCCCTCTCTCTCGCTCTGTCTCTGCCTCTCTGTCTGTCTCTCTGCGGGTCTCTGTCTCTGTGCATCTCTCTATCTGTCTGTCTGTCTGTCTCTCTCTCTCTCTCTCTCTCTCTCTCTCTCTCTCTCTCTCTCTCTCTCTCTCTCTCTCTCTCTCTCTCTCTCTCTCTCTCTCTCTCTCTCTCTCTCTCTCTCTCTCTCTCTCTCTCTCACCACACTCTTGACATAGCTGACATAGTTGACATCATCATCATCATCACCATCATAATCATCATCATCATCATCATCGCAATCATCGTCCATCATAAACATCATTCATTCATTCATCCGTCCATTTGCCAATTTATATCCACTCACCTGTACTCCAATGGTGCCAAAGCTCCCAACATGTAACAGCCGTCTTCTGAGCGCCTCAAACTTTCTTGGGGTAGCTGGCAGCAGTTCTTCAGCAGTCAACAAATCCAGCTTGTCGCTCAGACTCCGCACGTAACGCACGTGCTTCGAGTTGGTCCCCATCAGTAACGAATCATCAGGGATTTTGTCCATGGGACCGTGGTTTTCCGACACTGGTGGCAGCATGGCTAGCTGACGGATGGCAGTTTCGTCAAGGCCTAAAGCGGGGTCACCAAAAGGTTCACCGGCTTTAGAACTGGAAGGGTGTGCTCTGGTGAACATTCTGTCAATCACCATTTCTGCTTCGTGAACCATTCGCGGTTCACAGTGTAGATCTGTTGCGGCTTCAATATTGTCATTGTCATCGTTGGTGTAAGGTATCTTCTCTGTGGAGGCTGGGTGTTTTAAAGGTTTGATGGACAGTTCGGATTCCGGTCGGTTCAGAAAAGCTTTGGTTTCGTCCCCACTGAAAACTCCTACCCCACCACCTGTCTCGTCAGGAATTTCTTGGATGATGTCTTCGAGAGAAGGGATAGTAGGAAGGTCCGGATAATGGTTAAAAGCCACGATGGAGGAGCTTCCTTTCTGGACCATCTCCAAACGTTTGGACATGGGCCTTTTCTTTTGGCGTATGGGGCTGGTGCTGCTTTTGTTCGAAGCCGAATCCGTGCTTTCGAAAAATCCTTGGGATTCCAGATCTTGAAATAACGCGTTGTCTGGACCGTCTTCTTCTTCTTCGATCACTTCGGCTGTTGCGTCGTGGTGGTTTAGGAACATGTGCGAAGGGTTGGCTGGGTTGTTGCTGTCATCGACCGGCGTCACGCGAAGAGGAACTCCTTTCTTTGTCAGTTCGCGGTATCTCCGTGAAGCGGCGCTGCTACTGGTGCTGCTGTTAGAATGACTGGGAGAATGATGATGATGGTGGTGGTGATGATGACGACGATGATGTTGACGATTCGGGGGACTTAAGCGAGTTGGGGACCCGACATGAGCTTTGGAAGCTTTTAGCGGGGAAGGGTGGGCGGGGTACTGTTCGTCAGGCCCTAGCACGTGCTCCTCTTTAGATTTGGAGGGCAGTTTACGCCGATGCATCTGCACGTCGTACGAGGAGAAGGAGTTGCTGTTGCTCCACGTGCCGACGGAAGAAGGCGACTCGCTCCAGCCTGAATGAGGGGCGGAGGTGTAGTGACACTGCGAACACTCACAGCTGCACGTTTCCGACCCGGAATGACACGAGCACGTGCAGGTCGCCTCGCCAGAAACGTCAGGGGAGGCGTCACAGGAAACGTCACTCACCACCGAAGCACTATCTTCGTCGAACCCGCTATCCACCAACTTCATGCCCGGAAGAATGGGCGTTTTGATTTCCGCGGCGTGTTTTGGCGGTGGTTTTATATTGTGGCTCGGCGGTCTGTTTGATTCGGCCTGAGAAGAGAGAGAGGTCATTTCCCCGCTGGTCAATGAGGTGTCCTTTTTGTTGTCCTGAGGGCGATGACCCCCGACGCTGACGAAGCTGTCGCTGCTGCTGAAGCTGGAGAACTTGCCCACGTCTACCCCACTACCACTATTTCCACCACCCGTGTGGGGAGGTTTCGGTTGAGGATTTGAATGTGCTGGTACGTTTTGTTGTCGTGGGTCTGCTTTTTGCTGTTGCTGGTAGTGTTGCTGCTGTTGCTCTTGGTAATGTTGCTGTTGCTGTTGCTGATTTGGTTGTTGCTGTTGCCGTTGATGAAATTCTTGATGCTGTTGGGAATTGCGCGTGTCCATGTTAGACGACGCAACAGCAGCAGCAAAATCAACCCCGTCCCTACTTCTACTACCACCACCACCGTCATGCTGCGAATTCTGGCTCGCTCGTTTGACCACAACCTGTGGCTCCAAATACCCGTCCTCGTCCTCCTTAAACATCCTCCTTCCTCCTCCTCCTTCTCTCTCTCCTCCATGCACGTATTCCTCCCCTTCTCCTCCTTCCTTCTGCTTGCTAGCAGCAGCAACAACCCCAGCGTTGTGCGCTGCGTACTTCTGCTCAATCAACTGTCCTCCCGTACCCCTCTGCTGCCGTGGCTGCACCGCCACGGGTGTCTGCGCCTTGGGTCCGCGAGCAAAGCTGTTGCCTCGGCTCAAAGCTCGAGCCAGCTCATTTCGTGCCTTGTTCTTCTTGAAGGAATTTCGCAGCTTCCAGGTAGAGGCGCTGGCGATTGTGGAAGCACTGAGGGGTCTGGCCTTTTCGGATCGTTTAGTGGGTCCTAGTCCTGTTCCTGCTCCACTGGTCTCTGGGTCTCTTGGTGAATCGATGTCTCTTTCTTCCTCCCCTCTTCCGACTCCTGGTGCTGCCGTTTTAGGTCTGGGGCTGTAAAATGATATTGAACAGAAAACAAAACACACAGAGCGTTAAAATTTAACAAATATTTATTCTATTCTTTTGGAATTACTAGGTTGACGGTGAGATGTTTTCCAAGTTTGAAATATTTTTTTTTATAGTTAAGATAAAAGTACAATAATTGAAAATTCAACAATCAAAAGCCGTCCTGGACACTTCCACACAAAAACACACAGGCGCGCGCACATACATGCACATGTATGTTAATGCATGTAAGCACGTCACATACAAATACGCATACAGTTGTTAGACAACACATATTGGGAAATCAGAATGCACTTTTGGTTCAAAGCAAGCCCTTTTGCCTGAAGTCGTTTTTGAACTCAATGATTTAAGATGGCGGCCAATGTACGCCCTCAAAGTTACAAATATCCCCCTGCCACCACCCTCACACAGAGAGAGAGA
>CM065684.1:57771783-57779283 GCA_017654935.2 Phymorhynchus buccinoides
AGTACGAGTACATTAGGCGATATTTCTTCTTCTTCGATTGTTCAGAGAGTTTCCTGTCAATTGTGAGCACAGATGCGTCATGCTGCCGTTATGCGCCTAACTAAGAAATAGTTAGGCCCAGCAAGTCCGACTTCGGCTGGAGGAAATGTTTTTGAAAGTGTTTCTTGAAAAATGGCAGGAGAATGGACAGGGTAGGGCAGAAATATAGTAGATGACAGCAAGCAAAGGAAAAAGGCAGAGTCAAAGAGAGTGACAGATTAGAGGAAGTTACAAGCACAGAACTTCCAGAAGGTGGGGGAACTATTATACAAACGAGCCCCCGGTATCCCCACGGATGCTTTTATGGCAATTTGTCTTTGCCTGATGCATGGTGTGAGTGTGTGAGTGAGAGGGCAAGGCGCAAAGTAGCCATTGTAGCTTATCCTTTTTACCCTCAATAAAACATTCGTATTCGTATTCTCTCTGTCTCTGTCTCTGTCTCTGTCTCTCTCTCTCTCTCTCTCTCTCTCTCTCTCTCTCTCTCTCTAACACACACACACACACACACACACACACACACACACACACACACACACACACACACACACACACACACACACACACACACACACACACACACACATTTAGTGGAAGGACGCTAAACTGAAGAACACACACACACTCTCTCTCTCATCTCTCTCTCTCTCTCATCTCTCTCTCTGTCTCTCTCTCTCTCTCTCTCTCTCCCCCCCCTCTCTCTCTCTCTCTCTCTCTCTCTCTCTCTCTCTCTCTCTCTCTCTCTCTCTCTCTCTCTCTCTCTCTGTCTCTCTTTCTTCATCTTACTTCCATCTTTCTCGTCACTTCTCTTCCCCCTACAGAGCCTTTTTTCAGCCTTTTTTTCTTTCTTTTTTCGTCTCACTTGTAATATGTCCCTATGTCTGTAGGCCCTATATCCGTCTGTCCGAAATCAGTCTTTACTGTGACTTCTCTTCTTCTTCTTCTGCGTTCCCAGGCCATAAGGCCATAAGGAATAAGGTACGCATGTATCTGGTTTTCAGTTTTCACTTGTCTTCCCGCTGCGCTCAGCCGACACATTCCGATTTCGGAGGAGCTCAAAGATTGGAAGATGTTTTTTTGGACAGAAAAAAAGCAGCAGGAAAATGGGCTAATAAGTCAGAAAGATAGTAGATGATACAAAGCAAAGGGAAAAGGCAGAGTCAAAGAGAGTGAAAGACAAGAGGAAGTTACAAGCACATAACTTCCAGAAGGTGGGGGAACTATTTTTTGCAGAAAGACCCCCCGGTATCCCCACGGGGAAAGACTCGTGAAGAGGGCGGGGTCGTCCAGCTCCCCGTATGGAGGCATGAGGCATCCACCCACTGTCCCAGTGACTTCTCATATCGTTCCTTGTCTTTCCAGTCAAATTACCTGCACCGATCCTTTCAGGTAGATGGCGGCGGAGGTGAGGTTCCGGTGCAGCACGTTCTGCGCGTGCAGCGCCGCCAGCCCCTCTGCCACGTCATGCAGGATGGTGCGCGTGCAGGGCTCGGGCAGGGGCACGTCTAGCTTGCCCAGAAAGTCCTGCAGGTTACCGCTGCTCGTCAGCTCCAGACAGATCAGTCTGCAATGAATAAAATGAATAAATAAATAATGCAAGTAACTATTCTTCGTCTACGTTCCCAGGCCGTATGGCCATAATGGATGAGGCACGTATGTGTCCTTTTTTTCTTTTTTCTTCTTCGTCTTTTTCTTCTTCTTCTACTTCTTCTGCTTCTTCTTCTTCTTCTTCTTCTTCTTCTTCTTCTTCTTCTTCTTCTTCTTCTTCTTCTTCTTCTTCTTCTTCTTCTTCTTCTTCTTCTTCTTCTTCTTCTTCTTCTTCTTCTTCTTCTTCTTCTTCTTCTTCTTCTTCTTCTTCTTCTTCTTCTTCTTCTTCTTCTTCTTCTTCTTCTTCTTCTTCTTCTTCTTCTTCTTCTTCTTCTTCTTCTTCTTTTTCTTCTTCTTCTTCTTCTTCTTCTTCTTCTTCTTCTTCTTCTTCTTCTTCTTCTTCTTCTTCTTCTTCTTCTTCTTCTTCTTCTTCTTCTTCTTCTTCTTCTTCTTCTTCTTCTTCTTCTTCTTCTTCGTCTTCGTTTTCTTCTTCTTTTTCTTTTTCTGCGTTCCCAGGCCATAAGTATGGCCATAATGGGTTTAATACGTATGTGTTAGGTTTTCAATTGTCACTGGTCTCCCCGCTGCATTCAGCCGACACATTCTGACTTTGGGGGGAACTCAAATGAGAAAATAATTAGGAAGATTTTATAGGGGAAAAAAGGATAATTAATTAATGTTAGGGTTTTTCCCCCGTCCACGTGGCTGCAAAACAGCACATTATGGGACGAACATTCATCCAGCCATCATTCAGTGCTGAGAGCAGATCCTGGAGGTACTACAACACCAGGAAAGAAGGATAATGTAATGAATGTCATGTATACTTACATGAAATAGGAAAAAGAAAAGTCTCTTTGTTTAAAACGAAAAAGAAGCTTCGGTGGGGATCTTTTACAAAATTCATCGCAACGTGTTTTTTGCCCATTTGGGCTGAGTTCTGTTCAAAGACTGGCAAAACAGACAACAAGGACAACTAGAGTACTTGCGTAAACTGACCCAGTCGCGACACACGCTTGCACCCCTAACCCTAACCCTAACCCTAATCTTAACCTAAACCCTTAACCGCTAACCCGATTTTGCTCAATGTCGAACTTGTCCAAGCTTTGGACCCCTAGTATCCACCTGTACATTTTCATGTTGATATATCCAAGCGTTCTCGAGTTATCGCTATCACAGACAAACAGACAGACAGACAGACAAACAAACAGACAAACAAATCATTGTTTTTTTTGTTGAAACACACTGATAACTGTATGTGAGGCCATTTTACACCGAAATATGCATTTTGAGCAAATTTGAACACGGACGGACGGACGGACAAACTGAAAACAATACCAGTCTCGCTTCGCGACTGGTAACAAAATGTCGACCTTCGTGCAGCATACTAAAAGATTGGCTCTCAAGCATTTCAACAGGCTGAAAAGAAGGCGAAGAAATGAACGACATGTCTGGCACTAAACGTCATCTTTCTGTAAGCAGGTAGCCATATAAGGCAGACATTTGTATTTCATGCATTCTCTCTCTCTCTCTCTCTCTCTCTCTCTCTCTCTCTCTCTCTCTCTCTCTCTCTCTCTCTCTCTCTCTCTCTCTCTCTCTCTCTCTCTCCTCAGAATGGAAGAATAGGCCCAGCCTCTCTTATCCTTGTAAAATTGAGTCTGAGTCTGAGTCTCTCTCTCTCTCTCTCTCTCTCTCTCTCTCTCTCTCTCTCTCTCTCTCTCTCTCTCTCTCTCTCTCTCTTTTCATTGCAAGTTTTGTTATTGTAGTGTTTTCGATATTTTCGCTTGCCACAGGGCTGGGTGTAACAATGTATGTATACTTATCTCATTACCCTGTATGTTTTTGCGCCCCCACTGTCTGGAACTCCTTGCCTGTTCACCTCCGTCACAATTCAGCACTTCCCGCTTTCAAAACCCAAATGAAAACTCACTTGTTTCAAAGAGCTTTCTCTCTGTAACTTTTCACATTAATTAGATGATGATCGAATGAATGTGTATGTTAGCCCAATTGCGTTTGAATCCGTGAATGTGAGCGCCTTGAGTTTAATTCTAAAGAAAGGCGCTATATAAATACTATGTATTATTATTATTATTATTATTATTATTATTATTATTATTATTATTATTTTATTACAATTTCGTTCGTTCGCTCGTTCGTTCGTTCTTTTTAAATGTTTAAATTTGTGTTATTACTTTCTTACACAAACAAAAGTATTGTAAGGAAAGGGGCTGTGTTTATTTTTAAAGCTTTGAAAGTTAGGCAAGATTTACGTAGTGTTTTGTAATGTCAAGTTAATAATGTAATGTCAATTTGTTGTTGTTGTCACACTCACTCCATTGTATGGGCATGGCCTAACAATTAAAAATGTCCTGACTCCTGACTCTCTCTCTCTCTCTCTCTCTCTCTCTCTCTACTCTCTCTCTCTCTCTCTCTCTCTCTCTCTCTCTCTCTCTCTCTCTCTCTCGTCTCTCTCTCTCTCTCTCTCTCTCTCTCTCTCTCTCTCTCTCTCTCTCTCTCTCTCTCTCTCTCTCTCTCTCTCTCTCTCTCTCTCTCTCTCTCTCTCTCGTCATTGTTGTGTTTCGTTTTGTAATCCCATCCCCTCTGACATTGGCAGAAGGCCTGGATCAGTAAACTGTGTGATTGTAATCTCTCTCTCTCTCTCTCTCTCTCTCTCTCTCTCTCTCTCTCTCTCTCTCTCTCTCTCTCTCTCTCTCTCTCTCTCTCTCTCTCTCTCTCTCTCTCTCTCTCTCTGAACTTAACTGTAAAGTGTGTGTTTTGTAATCCCATCCCCTTGACATTGGCAGATGGTTTTAATCAGTAAACTTGTGGGAGTGACTGTTTTGCATGTAACGATCCTTCTGTTAGTTAGTTTGCATTAGCTTGTCTGTTTCTGCGTTTGAATCTTAGATTATTTGTTCTGTCCATTTGTCTGCTCTCTGTGACCCAGCACTCACGAAAGGGACATTAAGTCTCTGGGATAGTTTCTCACAAAAGGCTTGGAAAGTCAAAAATCTATTTTTTGGTCAATTTTGAGTTATGGATATTCTTTCATGTTGATCAAGGACAATCTTTAACATGGTCTCTAAATGGTCTTTTAAATGCTTTAAAACGAGTAGGTCAATGCATTTTCTACAGCTAGGCTAGACTTTCTCTCTCTCTCTGTGTTTCTCTCAAGATGGCCGACGCCTCACCCTACTAATTTTAAATGCTCATAACGCTGTGACGGGAAAAGATACAAGAATGGTTCTTGCATCATACTTAAAGAGAATTGACTGCAGTTTTCAAATGTAACGATTTTCTTAGAATGTTCAGTTTGACACTTAATGTCCCTTTCGTGGTGCTGCGTTTGAATCTTAGATTATTCCTTCTGGTCTTCCTTTGCAACAAACTCACCTGGCCTCCGAGGTAACAATCTGTCCACTCAGCATGGTCATGGTCTCGAAGTAAGGGTTGGTGTTGGCTGTCCACAAACACTACAGACAGACAGAAAGACAGACAAACTCACCGGGCCTCAGAGGTAACAATCTGTCCACTCAGCATGTTCATGATCTCGAAATAAGGGTTGGTGTTGGCTGTCCACAATCACTACAGACAGACGGACAGACAGACAGGTCAGACAGAAAAGCTCACCGAGCCTCAGAGGTAACAATCTGTCCACTCAGCATGGTTATGGTCTCGAAGTAAGGGTTGGTGTTGGCTTCCACAAACACTACAGACAGACAGAAAGACAGACAAACTCACCGAGCCTCAGGTAACAATCTGTCCACTCAGCATGGTCATGGTCTCGAAGTAAGGGTTGGTGTTGGCTGTCCACAAACACTACAGACAGACAGAAAGACAGACAAACTCACCGAGCCTCAAAGGTAACAATCTGTCCACTCAGCATGGTCATGGTCTCGAAGTAAGGGTTGGTGTTGGCTGTCCACAAACACTACAGACAGACAGAAAGACAGACAAACTCACCTGGCCTCCGAGGTAACAATCTGTCCACTCATCATGGTCATGGTCTCGAAGTAAGGGTTGGTGTTGGCTGTCCACAAACACTACAGACAGACAGAAAGACAGACAAACTCACCGAGCCTCAGAGGTAACAATCTGTCCACTCAGCATGGTCATGGTCTCGAAGTAAGGGTTGGTGTTGGCTGTCCACAAACACTACAGACAGACAGACAGACAGAAAGACAGACAAACTCACCGAGCCTCAGAGGTAACAATCTGTCCACTCAGCATGGTCATGGTCTCGAAGTAAGGGTTGGTGTTGGCCGTCCACAGACACTGCAGCAGACTGGCACTGGTGACTTTCCGCAGCATCCCCAGCACCACGATCTCCTGGGCCCAGCCCTTCAGCTGGCTCAGACCGTACACTTTGAGCAGGCCTCTCTTGGTGATGCCTCGCCCCGCCGACCACGAGGCTCGGAGCCTTATTTTGCCTGGACCCTGTTGAAGGAGGGGAGAAGGAGAACGTGGATTACACAGTACTTGGATACAGTCGCAAAGACGAAGGGAGAGGCTACGCCTAACGAGACGTTAAACCAACCAGAGAGAGAGAGAGAGAGAGAGAGAGAGAGAGAGAGAGAGAGAGAGAGAGAGAGAGAGAGAGAGAGAGAGAGAGAGAGAGAGAGAGAGAGAGAGAGAGAGAGAGAGAGAGAGAGCTCAAAGACTCAAAAAAGACTCAAAACTTTTAATTGCAAAGGCCACCGACCTATCTGCAAGGAGGTCAAAGAACAAAATATAGAATCACACACACACACACACACGAGAGAGAGAGAGAGAGAGAGAGAGAGAGAGAGAGAGAGAGAGAGAGAGAGAGAGAGAGAGAGAGAGAGAGAGAGAGAGAGAGAGAGAGAGAGAGAGAGAGAGAGAGAGAGAGAGAGAGAGAGAGAGAGAGAGAGAGAGAGAGAGAGAGAGAGAGAGAGAGAGAGAGAGGGTGTGTATTTATTGTTGTTGTTGTTGTCGTTCCCTGGCTTAAACTAAAGACTCCACGGATCATCCCAACAGCCGAAGCATTTGAACACTATGGTACAAATGCACCAGCTAAGGATGAGAACATTACGTGTGCGATCGTGACCGTTTTTAATTACCCCGCCATGTGGGCAGCCACTCTCCGACTTTGGAGGATTTTGAACTGGTTATGTTATGATAGGAGCTTGCCATGGCTAAAGACAATCCCCACATAACTATGCTGAACATAACATTTTGATGTAGCCTTGGTGTTCTATCTTATATATGTCAATTGGTCTGACACAGCCAGTTACAGTTACAATTATGCCAATTAGGCGAATGAAGTGTATAATAGGGTTATCTCATGTAAATAAAACCCACACAAAACCCACGAAATACAACAGATAGAAATAACTTCTGAAATTGCTATGCACAATGATTTTTTTTTTTTAAAGTATGTAAGTATTCTAGCAAAACAGATCAGTGAGTAAGTAGGCAATGGCAATAGCAATAACCTTTAAAGGTGGACACCCTGACGGATCAAGTTTTGCAAGATTCACGTCGAGATCACCAGGAAAACACCCTTTACAGAGATCGCAACACTCACTTTGCTCTGGTTTCCTAAAAATCAAATCGGTGATTCCTCCTTGGCGGGCCTTGTCTTTTCTACTGGCGCTTGCACGAAATATCCGCAATACAAGCCTTTTGTTTATTTTTTAGCTATTTTATACAGTTTTCCAAAAGGAGTTTCGCTCACAACAAAGGAAATAGCTTCAAGTGTTTTTTGTTTACTGCACTACAAAGAAAAAAAAGCTTCAACTACTCTTGAGTGGCATCCACCCACCCCGTCCAAAATAGTTTCTCTCTCTGGCAACTCCGCCAAGGAGGTATCGCCGTTTTGACGGTTTGATTTCTAGGAAACCAGAGCAAAGTGAGTAG
>CM065684.1:57784283-57804283 GCA_017654935.2 Phymorhynchus buccinoides
AGAGAGAGAGAGAGAGACTGTGATAGGGTATGCGTGCATGCGTGCATATATGTATGCGTGTGCATGCGTGTGCGCATGCATGCGTGTATATATGTGTGAGTGTATATATATGTGTGTGTGTGTGTGTGTGTGTGTGTGTGTGTGTGTGTGTGTGTGTGTGTGTGTGTGTGTGTGTGTGTGTGTGTGTGTGTGTGTGTGTGTGTGTGTGTGTGTGTGTGTGTGTCTGTCTGTCTGTCTGTCTGTCTGTCTGTCTGTCTGTCTGTCTGTCTGTCTGTCTGTCTGTGTCTGTGTCTGCGTGTGTGGAATAGGCTATGATCTACTCAATGAAAGTTGTAAAGCTATAAAGGATTTTAAAATCAACAACAGATATACCCATAAGCCTTGAGTAGGGTGGTGGTGGTGGTGGTGGTGGTGGTGGAGGGGGGGGTATACGCAATGCAGGTTTTGACTTGAGTAAACTGCGGTGTCTGTTACTCGCAGTTAGGCCTGATTCAACACATAATACGTGACCCAGCACTACGAAGGGACATTAAGTCGCTCAGCTAGTTTATCACAATAGGCTTGGAGTGTTCAAAATATTTACTTTGATCAATTTTGAGTCATGGTTATTTTCATGTTCTCTAACATCTTATCTTTCATGCATACAAAGGATGATCTTTAACCCTATTACCGCCAGCCATCTTTGAGCCAAACGTTTTCGTTAAACTTACTTGCCTACAGAAAATATTTTGTCTGTAATATTTTGGGATTTCTCTGTAACACATTTAGAATGGGGTCAATCCTTGCTGCCCAAATTTAGGAACACATTATCATTGAATAACAGACCCTGATTTCAAGAGTTTTAATAAACATGGGTGTTATCATTGTGGTGCAAAAATGCGACAATGGCGGTGAAAGGGTTAAAATAGTGTCTTGATGCTCTTATCAGTTCTTTAAAATGAGTAGCTCAATGCTTTTTCTACGGCTAGGCTAGACTTTAGACAGTGTTTTCTTAAAATGGCCGACAGTCATCCTACCAACTTTAAATGCTGATAACTCTGGAACAAAAACAAAATACAAGAATGGATCCTGTAGGGCCTATCATTAGAACCATAATTGTCTGAAGTTTCGAACTGTGTAAATTATCTCAGAATGGTCAGTTGGACACTTAATGTCCCTTTCGTGGTGCTGGGTCACACATAGGGTGATCAAAAAAATGCAACCAATAAAAGCGTTGCTGATTTTGTATAATGTTAAAGCTATCGTTTTGACGCTTTCACCTTTTTAAAGAAGATTCAATACATGTAAAGCTGCAACAATTTGCTTTTTGAAGATGCCCCGCAGAGCTCTGGAAATTAACAGTTTCCGCGGTAACCCATATTTAGAAAAGTCCCTTTTTGAGGGATAAAACACTTTTGCAGAAAATGTCTGTTGTCTGAAAACGGTCTGTTTCAAAAAAATGACTGTCTTTTTGGACGTAAAAATTATAATGTAAGACTGTACAACACATCCCAACATTTTGAGCCAACATATGGATAAGATTTGTTTCCGGATACCGTAGAATTATAAATTGATTTTTTTTATTAACATTACTATCCATTCTAACTAAATACTTATCAACACTCAAACAATAGCAAAGACTACCTCAGTTTGGAAACCATACCCTAGCAACACAAAAACAAATAGGGGCAAAGGACTATAACTCTCCCTTTCCAGAAGTAAGAATGATCTCCCTTTACTTCCGGCCACATGGTCCCTTTGCGTTAGGAGTTCACTTTTCCTTTTTCCATGTGGAACGACGGATCCTCTTTTGGAAACCTCACTATGCCTCTCCAATTTTTGACTTGGTTCACCTCTTCTTCTTCTTCTTCTGTAGTGGTGCCCAACTTCTTTATGCAGAAGTAATTGTACACACTTTCACCTTGGTCGGTTTGTTCTAGAATAAGACGGGGTAAAACGCCCATGGGCGGGTAAGAATCCCATGCCAATTATCTCATGAAATAAAGACAATTTCAGTCACATTTTGCCCATGAGACGAGTGTCAATGTTTAGCATTCGTTTCATGGGCAAATGTGACTGAAATTTGCTTTATTTCATTAGATAATTGGCATAGGCTTCTTACCCACCCATGGGCTTTTTACCCCGTCTTCCCTATGCTATTTTAGTTTAAATATGATATCATTATCTTGTTTCTTTGGGTGTTTCCCGTGAACACCTATCGATTTATTTTTCATGTTCGGTCTTTGGCCGCTTTTTCTTGATTTTTTTTCATTGTCTAGCTTTGTTGTAAATTGAAATTGCAAACGATGACATTCAAATTGCAAAAGCGTTTGGTGGGTTTTCTTAACCTAAAAATAAAGGCAATTACTGAAAATGGGGTACCATGGAAGCTGTTAATTTCTGGAGCACACAGACACATCTAGGAAACGAACATTGTTGTAATCTTTCGTGCATTGAATCTTCTTTAAACACCCGACAAATCAAAATGATAACTCGATTGCTAAAAGTTTTATGACCAACTTTGTGGCTTGCATTTTTGTTGAGTCACCCTGTGTTACCCTGTGTTACATAGCCTACATCTGAAATATCTCCTTGTGTTAATGTCCTCTCTGCTATGCTTATAAGGGCCAGCCACACGTCCACTAAAATCGCACGACTACACGATACGATTCGATCACGTGGTCCCCAAGAACAAATGCGATTGGCGCATCGAGATCACGTGATCGAATCGTATCGTACATTCGTGTGATTTTAGTGGACGTTAAGCCTCTCACACACGCATACACGTGCGAGCATACCCACACACACACACACACACACACGAGAGAGAGAGAGAGAGAGAGAGAGAGAGAGAGAGAGAGAGAGAGAGAGAGAGAGAGAGAGAGAGACAGAGACAGAGACAGAGACAGAGAGACAGAGAGACTCGGATAGTTGGGAGAGAGAGAGAGACAAAGATGCCGAGAGAAGGGGACAGTGGAAAAGGAAATAAGAGAGAGAGAGAGAGAGAGAGAGAGAGAGAGAGAGAGAGAGAGAGAGAGAGAGAGAGAGAGAGAGAGAGACAGACTCGGATAGTTGGGAGAGAGAGAGACAAAGATGCCGAGAGAAGGGAACAGTTGAAAAGGAAATAAGAGAGAGAGAGAGAGAGGGGGAGAGAGAGAGAGAGAGAGAGAGAGAGAGAGAGAGAGAGAGAGAGAGAGAGAGAGAGAGAGAGAGACTCGGATAGTTGGGAGAGAGAGAGACAAAGATGCCGAGAGAAGGGAACAGTTGAAAAGGAAATAAGAGAGAGAGAGAGGGAGAGAGAGAGAGAGAGAGAGAGAGAGAGAGAGAGAGAGAGAGAGAGAGAGAGAGAGAGAGAGAGAGAGACTCGGATAGTTGGGAGACAGAGACAAAGTCAGAGGCAGAGAGAAGGGGACAGTGGAAAAGGAAATAAGAATGAGAGAGAGAGAGAGAGAGAGAGAGAGAGAGAGAGAGAGAGAGAGAGAGAGAGACTCGGATAGTGGAGAGACAGAGACAAAGTCAGAGCAGAGAGAAGGGGACAGTGGAAACGGAAATAAGAAGAGAGAGAGAGAGAGAGAGAGGAGAGAGAGAGAGAGAGAGAGAGAAGAGCGAGAGAGAGAGGAGAGAGAGAGAGAGAGAGAGAGAGAGAGAGAGAGAGAGAGAGAGAGAGAGAGAGAGAGAGACTCGGATAGTTGGGAGACAGAGACAAAGTCAGAGGCAGAAAGAAGGGGGACAGTGGAAAAGGAAATAAGAATGAGAGAGAGAGAGAGAGAGAGAGAGAGAGAGAGAGAGAGAGAGAGAGAGAGAGAGAGAGAGAGAGAGAGAGAGAGAGAGAGAGAGAGAGAGAGAGAGAGAGAGAGAGAGAGAGAGAGAGAGAGAGAGAGAGAGAGAGACAGAGAGAGAGAGAGAGAATGAAACACACACACACACACACACACAGACTCGGATAGTTGGGAGACAGAGACAAAGAGTCAGAGAGAAGGGCACAGTGGAAAAAAGGAAATAAGAATGAGAGGGGGAAGAGATGGAGCAAGAGTGGGGAGAGGGGTCGATTTAATCCAATAATTATTGGAAATCGACCAGTCACCTTCATAGCAGTATCATGTTTTGGTATCTGTCAGCAATATAGGCCTACCGCTGGCTGCTGAAGACAGTTAAGAATGCACGTACAACACGCACATTCCATTCTATAGAAACACGCAAGAACACTTAAAGACACACTGACGCACCACGATTAAGTCCATTATTATTTTCTGGGTAGCTGTGACCCACATACACATGTCCCCAACTTCAAATTGAGGATGCTCTTTAAAATGATGTTTCGCTTTGAATTTCGGGAATGTGTATGGGAGTCACACCTGGTCAAAACAAGATTTCTTACCAGCTTATAAGAGGGAAAACGCGTGAAACCCAGTGATTTTGACACGTGATCTGGTGGGTCTTTAAACGAATGTATTGATCAGAATAGCTGCTTCAGGACGATTGGGGGAGAGAGGAGGGGGGAGGGGGGGGGGGGGGGGGGGAGGGGTACAGACGAAAAAAAAAAACCCCAACCCAAACCCTGCATAGTTTTGCGGACAAACAGTTGCCTATTTTTGTGTTATCTGAGTGACCATTGTTGGACACGATTGACATACAACGAGTGTCCTTCACTTGACCGCAGGTGACTACAATAAAGAGCCAAGTGTCCGTGATAAGTGTGGCTAGCTTGAAGTCAAATCTATCACTATTCTTGACTCTGCCTTTTTCTTTTGCTTACTATACCGACTATTATTTTTTGTCTGCCTTTCTGGTTCATTCCTCGGCCCTTTGTTCTGGAACTCTTTTAAGTAATGTTTTCCTAAGTGCTCCTTCAGAATGGGAACGTGTCGGCAAAGGGCAGTGAGGAAATCAGGGTTGGGTTTATCTAGATAACGGTCGCCGCGCGAATAACACTTACTCCAAACGGGGCCTAAGAAACACCCTAAACGTTTGCTAAGGTCAAATAACTCTTTAAGCTTACTCTTCATTTTTTGGGAGAGAGACAAGGGTTACTATCATAAGGGAGATAAATCATACCTCTATGTCAGTTTGTACAAAGTTTTCGATTTCACCAACGTCTATTGGTGTGCAGAGAATTACATTTGCACTATATTAATTTAATGCCATCTAACATGATGAAAATTAAGAAAGAGCACTCCAAAACACTTGCGTTTGTTTAATTTCTTAAAATCATCCCGTATTATTTCACGATAGACTAAAGAATATTTGCTGTGGCAAGCTTGTTGTTTTGGTCTTCCATGTTTTTAGTTCAAGTTTCGTCACGCGAAATATATAAAAAAAGCCGGAAGAATTAATATTTCCCATGATCCTTCAAATAGTTTGTCGCTTGCTACCTCGATCACAGCCACAAAACGTTTCCGACAAACGTCGGCAAAAGAGGTGTTTCTTAGTACCGTTTTTTGCCGATTTGCTCTCACGCTACGTAACGTTAGCCCTTGTGAAACGGCCCCTGGACATTTAACATTGGGCCTGTTACTGCTTTACTCATAATAGAAGAAGGAAAATAAATAGAGGTATTTTCTCTTCCTTCAATGTTTTGTTTTCGTTCTTCGTTCCTCCTCCTCCTCCTCCTCCTCCTCCTCCTCTTCCTCCCTCCTCCTCTTCTTCTTCTCTTCTCTCTCTCTCTCCTCTCTCTCTCTCTCTCTCTCTCTCTCTCTCTCTCTCTCTCTCTCTCTCTCTCTCTCTCTCTCTCTCTCTCTCTCTCTATCTTTGACACATTAAAACATTTTTTTTTCAATAAACGTGTACCCATTGTATACAGGTGGCTTTGTAAATAAAAATTATCAGGGCCACTCTCTATCTCTCTCCCTCTCTCTCCCTCTCTCTCTCAGTGTCTCTCTCTCTCTCTCTCTCTCTCTCCTCTCTCCTCTCTCTCTCTCTCTCTCTCTCTCTCTCTCTCTCTCTCTCTCTCAATGGTCCTTTACAAAAAAAAACGTCTTCCCTTCCTTTTCGTCATGTATTAATTCATTCATTTACTCTTTCTTTCTTTTCTTGTGCTGCTAATTAAGTTGTGATTTTTACTTTTTTAATTCTTCTGTCTGTTCGACTTTGTCTTTAAAAGTAAATGACGATTATCGTTTGATCTGATCTAGTCCAGTTATGTGTGGGTGTGCCCCCCCCCCCCCCCCCCCCAACTATAGCACATTGTGTTCACATCACTAATAAAGTGAACAGCGAGAAGTCATTTCACTTAACCGTGGCATACTGAGAGGCTTTCTTGTGTAGGTCTGTTAATAATAATGGGAGTTGGTTTTAACCCTTTCACACACTTGAGTAGAATTAATTGGGGTCTTGCTTCGTATTTGCTCAACGTCTTATGGGTTTTGCCTTGGTGTCTGTACAGTGGCGTAAAACAGAAGCAATAGGGTTAACGCTGCATGAAGGAAACAGTAGGTAAAGAGAGGGAGGGAGAGGGGGGGGGAGAGAGAGAGTGCGTATGTATGTATGTATGTATGTATGTATGTATGTATGTATGTATGTATGTATGTATGCATGCATGTATGTATGTATGTATGTATGTATGTATGTATGTATGTATGTATGTATGCATGTATGTATGTATGTATGTATGTATGCATGCATGCATGTATGTATGTATGTATGTATGTATGTATGTATGTATGTATGTATGTATGTATGTATGTATGTATGTATGTATGTATGCATGTATGCATGCATGTATGTATGTATGTATGTATGTATGCATGCATGTATGTATGTATGCATGTATGTATGTATGCATGTATGAGAGAGAGAGAGAGAGAGAGAGAGAGAGAGAGAGAGAGAGAAAGAGAGAGAGAGAGAGAGGGGGGGGGGAGAGAGAGAGAGAGAGAGAGAGAGAGAGAGAGAGAGAGAGAGAGAGAGAGAGAGAGAGAGAGAGAGAGAGAGAGAGAGAGAGAGAGAGAGAGAGTGTGTGGGTGGATAAAGAGTACGAGGTTGTTATTGCTATTAGTGTTACATTTTGTTTGAAATTTCTGGACAATGATGCATATTTGTAGATTTTACAAAATTTGCAATAAAGTAATTGATATGCATGTATGTATGTATGTATGTATGTATGTATGTATGTATGTATGTATGTATGTATGTATGTATGTATGTATGAGGCATTAGTACAATAAGCAACACCGTAAATAGATTGATGTATGTATGCCTATAAATGCGTGTGAGCGATCTGTGTGCGCGTGCGTGTGTGTGCATGCATATGTGTGCGTGTGTGTACGTGTATGTGTGATTTGTTTATGGTTTTTCTCTGCATCTATCGCCTCATTGCTCCCTATGTCTTTTTGCACACACACACACACACACACACACACACACACACACACACACACACACACACACACACACACACACACACACACACACACACACACACAACACACACACACACACACACACACACAAACACACACACACACACACACACACACACACACACACACACACACACACACACACACACACACACACCACACACAACCTCCTAACAGTCATTTTCCCCCACCCACCCACACCCTCGCATACGTAATTCTCTCCCTAACCAAAGAATCGATCAAAGTAACCACAGTATATATAAAATATACTCCCCTATGCATACTCACGAGCCAAGTCCCACGTTTGCCTTTCTCAATCCTGCTTTTCCTTTGTATTCTACAGAACGAAAACTTAAAGAAAGAAAACATCGCTAACCCTAAATCACTTCACACAACCAACAACAGTTCTTTTGTTCTTCTAAAATCCTATGTACAGTTGACCTTTCGGTTTTGCCAATGCTAAGGAGATTAGATGGTTGTTTTTGTTGTATTGTTTCTGTTTTGTTGGTCGGTTGGGCTGTTTGAAAGAGTTTTGCGTTGGTTTCTAATTATTATTTTTTTTCTTATCGAAAGGGTTAGAGCATGAAGCAGGACAAATCCGGTAAAACAATATCCCACCCGTGGCCTTATCCCTTTCAGTCCCAAGACTTCACTCACCTGCCTGTCACCGGCTGAAGAAGAACACAAGTTCGGAAGCTCCCCAATGTTAGGTCCATCAGGTCAGAGCTACCTCTTCTTTATATTCTTCCTCTACATTGCTTCAAGACCTGGCAGTCACCCATTTCAACCACTCCAAAATACGGGTTTTTTAAAGACCCACCAGATCACGTGTCAAATTCACGGGTGATGATGAAAATTATGTTTAACACACACGCACACACACACGCACACCACACAGCACACGCACACGCAACAAGCACACACACACACACACACACACACACACAACACACCACACACACGTCCTCTCCCTGGTCATAGACACATATGGGACATTTGTAAATACAAAGATGGTGGGAACAATGCTGGCTGCAATGCCCGGAGGCAGTGCGACACCAGTAAAGTCCCGAGTTTTTAACAATATAGATAGGTGTAGCGGTAACCACGCCTCGGTTAAACCTCATCGGCTATGGTACCGCCACAGTATTCGATCTAAATCTCAAATTCACGGGTTTCACGTATTTTCCCTCTTATAGCTGGTAAAGAAATCTTGTTTTGACCAGGTTTGACTCCCATACAAATGCCCCCAAACTCAAAACGAAACATAATTTTAAAGAGCAGCCTCAGTTTGAAGTTGGGGGCACCTGTATGTGGGTCACAGCTACCCAGAAAAAAACCCCAGGGGATTTAATCGTGATGCGTCAGTGTGTCTTTATGTTCACATTTGCTTAGACTTTTATTTGTTTCTTCCGTTAAAGCTATGCATGCACACTCGAAAAATACAGTTAGTTTCTCCCATCTTTGTCGGTTGAGATGCAACGGACAACCAAGAACGTATAAACAAAATACATGGTGCTAGAAGAGTTAACCCTTTCACCGCCAAAGTCGCATTTTAGCACCACTGTGATTTAACACCTATGTCACTAAAAGGCATCAAATTGGGGTCTATTATCCAAAGACCCTATTGTCTTAGTTTGGGGAAGTAAGGATAGACCTTATTTTACAGAAGAATCCCCAATACTGCAGATGGATTTTGTTCTCTACCCAGGTAAATTTAATGGACATTTTTTGTGGCTGAAATATGGATGGCGGTGAAAGGGCTAAAGTCTAGCCTAGCGGAAAAAAAAAAATTGCCCTACATGGTGCTAGAAGAGTTAACCCTTTCACCGCCAAAGTCGCATTTTAACACCACTGTGATTTAACACCCTATTGTCTTAGTTTTGGGAAGTAAGGATAGACCTTATTTTATACGTGTCACAGTAGAATCCCCAATACTGCAGATTGCTTTTGTTCTCTACCCAGGTAAGTTTAATGGGAAATGTGTGGCTGAAATATGGCTGGCGGTGAAAGGGTTAAATTTGCTGGTTTAAAAAAAAAAATCAATTCAAATGTCTTTAACTTCAAGCACACGCAATGGATGGGTACTACTACTGAGACAGAGAGGCACAACCATGAACAGACAAGGTCACGTGATGGTAGGGACAGACAGGGTGAAAGAGACTTATGCATTTACATATAACTTCTTCTTCTTCTTCTTCTTCTTCTTCTTCTTCTTCTTCTTCTTCTTCTTCTTCTGCGTTCCCAGGCCAAAAGGCCATAATGGGTAAAGTACATGTGTGTCCAGTTTTCAGTTTTCACTGGTCTCCCCGCTGCGTACAACCGACACATTACGATTTCGGAGGAGCTCAAAGGAGAAAAGTTATTTGGAAGATTTTTTGATACAAAGGTAGGAGAATGGGCCAATAAGTCAGAAAGATAGTAGATAACAGTAAGCGAAGGAAAAAGACAGAGTCAAAGAGAGTGGAAGATTAGAGGAAGTTACAAGCACATAACTTCCAGAAGGTGGGGGAACTATTTTTACGAAAGACCCCCCGGTATCCCCACGGGGAGTTATATATAACAAAACGAGGAAACACCCACAACAAACAATCACACAATCAACCAAAGCCTACCAACATATCAATCAACCCATCAATCAGTCGATCAACCAACCAACCAATCCATCCATCCATTCTCGGGTAACTCACCTCCACTCTGATCAGCTCCAGCTTCTTCAGCTTCTGGTAGGGCTCCTTGCTCTTCTGGTTGGCATGGTAGCAGCAGCACGAGCACACCACGCTCCACAGCACCAGCTGCAGCCCGCACGCCCCCACGTGCACCCCCGTCAGCACCCCCACCCCCACCAGCACCCCCCACTGGGGGCCCAGCCTCCCCGGAGACCCCGTGTACAGGATGACCGTCAGCATCAGGCTGACCACGAGAAGACACAACTGCTCTCCGAAGGACATTCTCTGAAGGGTGCGACCTTGACCGATCTTCTCCGTTTGCCAAAGGTTAGGGGAGCTCGCGTGGATTCGACTGTTGTTGGTCTTCCAGAGGCGAAACCCGCACAAGATACTGAGGATCAGTCCGAAAATTTGCAGACACCACAAAATGAAGAAGAGGATGGCTCCGAAAGCGGCTCCTTCCCCGCCTTCTTGCCTGACGGGGAAACAGGCTACGGGGAAAGGGTCTTTCGCGTTGAAGTAGTCTACGGGAAGAACAGGGACCATGGAGAGGACGAGGATCAGGATTTTCTCGGGGACCACTATGGCCCAAATCCAGGATTTCTTGAACGTTGAGAGCTGGCCCAACTTTCCGGGATTCTGGAGAAAGAGTAGGGAAATAGGCGTCAGCGCTAGCATGCAGGTGAAGTCTAGAAACCCGAAGAGCAGAAAGAATCCAGCGGCTGAGCAGAGGTTCTGAATCTCGGTGCCCATGTAGGCTAAGAACAGTACCAGGCCTGTTCCTAGGAAGAGGTTGGCTGTGTCTTGAAGCATGAGCGATATCCGCCACGATTCTGGGATGACGTAGGTGCTCAGTAATCGCGTCATGAGGAACGCTGACGTAGCCACCATGCTGAAAGCCGTTAGAGTCAGGAGCGCTATCTCCACGCCGCTGCCATGGTCATCAGTGATGATGGTTGAGGGGGAAGAAGAGTTGGAAGCCATGATGGTTTTGTGATGATGGTCTTGGGTCTAGTTCGCAGAAAGAAGGGCCCTATAAGTTTCCTTGTTGCCCTATCTAATGAATAGTGATTTTTGTTTGTGACTTTAAATGTTCCTCATAGCCCTTGCTAACAGCAAACAATCAAAGAACGTTCTTTGCTCTAAATCACAATCAAACAGCCTATAATGACACCATCTTTGCTACCCACGAACATTCAAATCTGTAAGTCATTGGCACTGAATAATATAATATATGAAGTTGTAGTACTCGTACACACACAATATCCCCCAATTACAATTAAAAAGAAATAAATTTAAAAGAAAACCGTAAAAATATCACAACGAAAGCCGGTTCAAAATCAAAATGCCCAAATAGAAGTGAAATATTTTGATGTTCATTTTTTTATAAGGCTAAGAGGACCGAGTTTCTCCTAGCAGCAAACAGAGTCCCATTGTGAGTGTGAACATTGCCATTGATTTATTTTGGTTGAAGGCGTGACTCCTCATCCCTTATCGTCATGCTGGTGTGGACAAGGCATGGTGTTGGTACCTGTTCTCTTTCACTCACAACACGAATACTGATCTTTGTGCAGGTCCTGATGATAGCCCAACTGGAATCAAAGAGAGAAAAAAGAGAACATTAAAAATCAAATTCTTCTCAATGTTGTTGTACACGTATGTGATTGCCTGTACGCTTATTTTTAATGTCTTATTGTTTTCGTACGTCTCTTTTCACGTTTCTTTGTTTTACTTTCATTCTTTCCTTCTGTTGGTTCTGTACGTGTGTTTGTTTTTTTCCCTTAGGCTTTCTGTTTCTGTGTCTACTTATCGTTGTGTGCACATTGCCTGTTTTTCTCTGTCTCCTTTTCTCTGTGTCTGTTTCTCTGTCTCGTGGTCTGTCTGCCTGTGTGTCTTTCAGAATGTTTCGGCTCTGTCTTTGTCATGTCTCTCTCAACTTTCTCTCTCTGTCTCGCTTTGTTTTAATCTTCCAGAGCCCTCTCTCTCTCTCTCTCTCTCTCTCTCTCTCTCTCTCTCTCTCTCTCTCTCTCTCTCTCTCTCTCTCTCTCTCTCTCTCTCTCTCTCTCTCTCTCTCTCTCTCTCTCTCGGAGGCCTAGCAAGATGGCGACCAGTCAGCAGCACTCAAGAATTGTCTCCAAGTTTAATCTCTCGTTTTGCGCTCCAAGTTAATTTAAGCAGACTATGTTGGTGGTGTGAAGTCGTGTTGTGTCCAGGTACTGTAAAACAAACAAAACATGATCGATTTGTGCATGTGGCGGGCCAGAATTGGTTTGTTTCATTCAGTGACTAGGCGAAAGCCCAAACAGTGTGTGAAATTCAAGGTGGGTGGAAATGAGGTCAGTGTGACACTGAAAGACATTATCGTGTCGTGTATCCTTGTGCTTGCGTTTGCCCAAATCCTGATCTGCCTGTCGTCAAACGCTGTTTCACTGGCCAATGTTTCAGTTTTCGAGCAATTTCATGAACAGACACCATTGAAAGGGACTATGATTTACCATGATAACGTGTTGTTTACATTTGACACAACGGCATTTGACAGTGACGGAACGGGTCGATACATAGCTGACATGCACGTGCCAGTCGTGCTGATAATGTGTGCTGTGAATTCCGTGCTTTCCATGTGGAGAATCTTGCTTAGTAATGACACACAGGTCAACCCAGGCCCAGGCCCTTCTGACGTAGAGCACGTGCAGCACGAAAACGAGGGCGAGAAAAGTGGTGCAGCTTTGTTGACAACAGGGGAAAACGAGCCTTTCAACTCCGAAGCAGTTTCCGTGATATTGAAAGCGATCCAACAACAATCAGATCAACTCGAGTCAAAACTGGAAGAACGCAATCAACAATTGAAACAACAGAGGGAAGAACAAGCTGAACACAATAGAACTGTCAAGGAGGAACTGGGTCAAATTAAAGTTAACTTACAGAAGGTTTCAAACAAATGTCAGGAGATAAATGAACGTTGTGACAAGTTAGAGAATGACAATGTCAAATTGTATAGTAGAACGGAAGAACTTTCTGCTGATGTTGGCCACCTATTTTCAGAGACTGCACAGGGAAGGGAGGAGTGTGGTACAGTGTCTGCAATGGTGGGGGGATTGGAAGAACAAATAAGCAAAATGAATGATGAAATTGATAGACTGGAAAGCTTTTCACGCCGTGACAATCTAAGAATGTCTGGTGTGCACCCTGTGCTCTCTGGCGATAAAGAAAGCTATGATGATTGTGCAAGGGCAGTGTGTGCAGCATTGAATGGAGTGGGGTGTGTGAGAGAGTGGAGTGAGGAAGACATAGCTAGAGCACACAGAGTGGGGCAGGCAAAGGAGGGGGAACCCAAGACCATGATTGTGAAACTTAAACGATGGAAAGATAAGCAGATGATTCTGTCACAGAGGGAATTTAGACGTAAATTGGAGAGAGCTGGTGTGAGGGTGACAAGTGATCTGACAAAAAGGCAAATGGACATGGTCGTTTTGGCAAAACAGCAAAACAAAGTTGCCTATTTTGTTAAAGGTCGAATGACAATAATGGATCGCAAACAAGACACCAGACAATACACCAGACAAGACAGACAAGACACCAGACAAGACAGACAAGACACCAGACAATACTCTGATGTGGTGGCAGGCACTAACACTCTGTCCAAGAGTAACAGCTCTCCTCCCTCTCACAGAGTTCCAAACCACAACTCTCACAACCCACCCCCATCTCCTCTTTCCCACAACACGCCCCCCTCTTCTTTCTCCCACAGCCCACACCCTCCTCTCCCCACCCAAGATGACCCTTCTCTTGTTTCTAGTGACGTCACTGTAGAAACCCCACCCCAAGGTCTTGTCCAACAGGCTGCTAAAAATAGCAATGCTTGCGCTGCTGTGGCCCATGATGATAACAACAAGACGCCTGAATCACGTGCACGTAACAAGAATGGCTCAATGAATGAAATTAGCGGGCGCCGTGATAGTAGTAGTGGGGGTGGAAAAAAACAGGTGGTGGGGCCACGTGCAGGGGGTGGTCCAACCTTAGCGGGCAAGGAGAAACAACAGGCTGGTTTGTCTAGCTACTTTAAAGGGCAGAGTGCCAAACTGAACAAACCACCTGCTGCGGGTAGTGGCAGTGGTAGTGGAGGTGGTGGTGGTCCTACGTTGCGCTCTCGCCCAGGTAGTTGTAAATAGGATTGGTCAGGTCATCAAGCCCCAGAGTTAACGTTTCTTAACTACAATGTTGAAAATCTGTATCCCAAACTCTCAGATGTTGCTTTTGTCGATTTTGTATGTAGTTTTGACATAATATGTTTAACTGAAACATTTGTTGGCTCTTCTTTCGATTTCAATCATGTTTTTACTGCCTATTCTAAATTTAGTGCCCCTGCAAGAAAATTGTCAGCTCATGGTAGACATTCTGGGGGAGTCTTAGTTTTGATCAGAAAGCAGTTTGCCCAGTTTGTAAAGGAAATTAAGGTTGATTGTGAAAATACGATTGTGGTTAAGTTTAACAAATGTATGTTTGGGGTAGATAAAGATGTTGTTCTTGTTTGTTGCTATGTTGTTCCAGAAGGAGGACCGGCTTATAATATTACAGATTTAAATGATGGCATTCTTATGTTAGAGGAAAGTATTATGCAACCCTTAAATGTTGATGATGTTTATTTCATTGTATGTGGAGACATGAATGCGAGAACAGGTGTGCTTCAGTCTACAGAAGAGAGAATGTTCAATTATGCTCCCAGTATAGACGATGACGAGGATGATTATGATCATTTAGAACGTTGCTCTAAAGACGCCGTAATTAATAATTTTGGACGATCTTTAATGGACTTTTGTTTCTTGTTAAGTCTTGTCATTATGAATGGCTCCTGTGTTACTGACCGTGAAGGTGAATTTACTTTTGTCTCACCCAATGGGTCTAGTGTTAATGATTATTTTTTAGTTTCGAAAGAGATTTTTTCTAATTGTACTCTCCAAGTAAAGGACGCCCTTTTTTCATGGCATCTGCCTGTGCAGTTAGTACGGGATCAGTGTGTTGTTAAAGGTGATACATCCGTGCCTCAGGTAAGTGAGGAAAAGATTATATGGACGGAGGAGAATGCACAACTATATGAGGAAGAACTTAATTCTGACAAGTTCAAAGAATGTATGGAAACAGTAAATAATACTTTAGCTAATGATGTTAATCAGTCTGTCGACATATTTAGTAATGCTTTATGTGGCGCTGCTGCCTGTATGGTAAGAAATGTTGGAGGGAAGAAAAAAACTAACAATGAATGGTTTGATGATGAATGTAATAATAAGAAGAAAGAAGTGAAGAGGTTGCTACAAATCTATAGAAGAGCTAAATCAGTAAAAACCAAAACTAGAGAAAAGAATCAAATATGCTAAAGAAAGACAGAACTATATTGATCTTAGAAAAGAAGAAAAGAAAGCTTATGATGAACAAAAAATAGAAAAGCTTAAGCAATCCGTAAACGACTCTAAATTATTTTGGAAGACAATTAGATCTGTTAACAGAAAATAAATTATTTATAATGATATCACATCAGAGCAGTGGCACAATCATTTTTATAGTGTGTTCAATTCTTTTGAACACACGAGTGAAGACACAGAGCTAGGAGAGGTTGAAGTTGAAGATGAGAAAGACGAACCATTATTTGATAGTCCTATTACAAATGAAGAAGTGCAGAGAAGTATTAAGCATTTAAAAAGTAGTAAAAGCGCAGGACCTGACAAAACAGTAAGTGAGTTATTGAAACATGGAAATGAATCTGTCATTGAATATTTGGTTGCTTTATTCAACACACTATTTGATCGAGGCATTTTTCCAGCTGAGTGGGCGAAATCAATTATTATACCAATTTATAAAAAGGGAGATAAGAATACCCCAGATAATTATAGGGGAATAGCCTTAACAAGTGTAGTCAGTAAAGCATATACATATATTCTAAACAAAAGGTTAACGAAATGGGCAGATATAGAGGGGAAAATAGTAGAAGAACAGGCTGGGTTTAGGGCAGGGTATAGCACTGTAGACCATATTTTTACATTGTATGCCATAGTTCAGAAATTTCTATCGAAAAACACAAAATTATATGTCGCCTTCGTTGACTTTAGAAAGGCATTTGATTCTGTAAATAGAAATGTATTATGGTATGTCTTGAGGAAATCTGGTGTTAGTGGAAAATTATACATGGCTTTACGTGGCGTTTACGATACAGTTTTTGCATGTGTGCGAGATAAAGGTACATATACTGATTACTTCAACTGCCCTCGTGGCGTAAAGCAAGGTTGCCTCTTAAGCCCTCAAATGTTTGCCTTCTTCATAAATGAACTTGCCATAGAGATGTCAACTAAAGGTAAACATGGAATACAGTTAATATCGGGTGCAGTTGAAATTTGTATGTTACTATTCGCGGATGATGTAATATTAATCTCTGATACCGTTGTTGGCCTACAGAATCAACTTAATGTACTAAAATGTGAAGCAGACAAATTACAGCTGACAGTTAACCGGGACAAGACAAACATTATTATTTTCCGTAATGGTGGTCATCTGTCACAGCATGAGAAATGGCTATAAGTAATAAGTGTTTGTAATACATATAAATATTTAGGCATGATTTTCACGACAAAACTTAGCTTGACTGCAGGTTGGCTAGAAATGTGTAGAAAAGGGAAAAAAGGTATAATAGAAATTATGAGATGTATGAAAAAATTAAACACATCTGACTATTACTTGTTTTGGAAGCTATTCAACGTACAAATAGAACCAATGTTAACATATGCAGCGGAAGTGTGGGGTCTTGAAGAGAATATTCAAATGGAAAAATTGCATACTTGGGCTATTAAGCGATTTATGAATGTTCCTTTACACTCATCTAACACAATGGCATATGGTGATTCTGGTAGGTATCCGCTATATATTAGAACATTTACTAAGTGTATTAGATACTGGCTAAAACTGACACAACTTCCCGGAAATAGATTATGTAAACAAGCCTATACTATGTTACTTCAACATTTTGAATCAGGGCATCAAAACTGGGCAGGCAATGTTAAACGTATTCTCACAGTTAATGGTTTTGGCTTTGTTTGGCTTAACCAAGGAGTTGGAGATGTTAGATCATTCGTGTACGAATTTAAAGATCGGCTTACATCATGTTATAAACAAAATTGGCACTCTAAGATAGAAGAAAGTGAGAAATATTCCTAGTTTCAATCATTTAAAAGTTTTTTGCAACCAGAAAAATTCCTGTTGATAGTTCATAATAAGTGGCATAGGGGCTTGCTAGCTAGATTTAGAAATAGGTCATTGGGTTTTAGAAATAATAAAAGATGGTTTGAACGAGAAAATGCAGTAGATAATTTATGTGTTTTATGTGCAGATGGTGTGAAAGAAAATGAAGAACATTTTGTATTTCAATGTACAGCATATAATGGAATTAGAGCTAAATCCCAACTATTTACCTTGGATGTAGTGAGGCAGAAGAGCATATGCTATTTATTATCTTCGGAAGATGATGAATTAATATTGTTATTTGCAAAATATGTAGCAGAAGCTTTTACATTACGAAAAAGAAACCTTCTCCTGCTGAATGGTTAGGAATAATTATAAATATCATTTGGCTTGATGATCTGTTGCTATTCTTTTAGTTTTTGTACCTTTTTACATTATTTGATTACAACCATTATTATTTGAGTAGTTCGATAAACAATTATTGACCAGGATAAGTTGGTCATGTATTACGATTGTGTTTACTATAATGGTTATGAGTTTCACTTTAGTTGATTTATTTGTTTGTATTCTTATTGTTTGTTACGATATAATGCATACGCTGCGGGAAAGGAAAAAAAGAGGCCCCGTGACATTAGGGTGTATTATTATGCCAATGTCAATTAAAACATTTTGAAGCGTTGAAGCGTTTGAAGCGTCTCTCTCTCTCTCTCTCTCACGCCCCCCCCCTCTCTCTCTCTCTCTCTCTCTCTCTCTCTCTCTCTCTCTCTCTCTCTCTCTCTCTCTCTCTCTCTCTCTCTCTCTCTCTTTCTCTCTCTCAGTGGATCCGGTTGGGGTTCTACATAATTTAAGATTACAATCAGAAACGTATTCATAACCTTCATAAAAATAACACTGCCTTTGAAACAACCCCCTCTCCCCACTCCACCCCCACCCCATCTCCCCCCAAAAGGTAAATCCCTACTCCTACTCACAGAAGTTAGGCTTTAAAAATATTTTTTATTAACCTGCTATAAACACACATCCGAACCTTCCTAGGTTGGAGGTAGCAATACCTTAACAACAATGACATGTAGTACCTAGCGTGGTAGCGTATGACGTGTGTCCATGTTCATGTCTATGGACATGTCAGTACATGTACATGTAGGTAAGTGGCCCGTTTTTAGTCTAGGGTTCCCTCCACACGTGTACATAACGATTAACGAGCACCCCCTTAGGCTCGGTGTACATCTTGTGTCCTGGCTAATACAAAGCATCTGTTTTGTTTCATTCTGTGTTTCTCTCACACACCTGCTGCCATCATTCACACCGACTGGCGTGCGTTGTGTACGCATTTGGTCCGCTGTCGCCCATGTTGTTTGGGTCTTGGGAGAGAGAGAGAGAGAGAGAGAGAGAGAGAGAGAGAGAGAGAGAGAGAGAGAGAGAGAGAGAGAGAGAGAGAGAGAGAGAGAGAGAGAGAGAGAGAGAGAGATCAAAAGAAGCAGACCTGCTTCTGTGTATTAACCTGTCAGCAAGTCAAAAGCAACAAGGCGTGTGCTACCTTTCACACGATTGTCAAACATGCTGGGTCCTCGGTAGAACACAGATGGACACCGAGCATTATAGTTATAGTGGTTGGCTTTCCTGAACCGAACAGGACAAGCGGCTGACAAACAAAAGCCCACTGATTACAGTAAACTTGATGCCAGGAAAACTGTGTCAACAAGGCAAAAGAATGAAACAAAGAAAGAATAAAGAAAGGAAAAAGGGACACGAAGGAAAGAAAGAAAGAAGTAGAGCAAGCATGATTGGACAGAAGGGAGGAAATAAAGGACGGAAGGGAAGAAAGAAAAAGAAAGGAAAGAGTGAAGGAAAGTTAGAATGAAGGAAGGAAGGGAGGGAGGAAGAAGGGATAAAACTGAGACTGAATAGGCAAACGAATGAAAGAAAGAAAGAAAAGGAAAGAAAGAAGGAAGGAAGGAAGGACGGGGGGAAGAAGGAATAAAATTGAAATAGAATAGGCAAACGAATGAAAGAAAGAAAGACAAGGAAAGAAAGAAGGAAAGAAAGGAAAGGGTGTGGGGAGAAAGACAGAACAAAATCTAAAGAATGAAATGGAGATAGAATAGACCTTCGCAGGTGTGAGAAGATTAGCTGCTTGTATTTGTTTTGCTTATCTGGCGCGCGACCATAATTGTAGTGTCGATTGTGTGAGTCGGGGGGGCGGGGGAGGGAGAAAGGGGGTGGTGGGGGGAGTGGAGGTGTTAAGGCGAAAGGTGTGTGTGTGTGTGTGTGTGTGTGTGTGTGTGTGTGTGTGTGTGTGCATGCTAAAAGAACGATAAGGAGAGATACAGTCAGAAGGGCAAAAAAGCAAAAGAGAGCGGGGGGATACATAAACAGAGATATATAGAGAACACAGAGACAGAGAGAGAGAGAGAGAGAGAGAGAGAGAGAGAGAGAGAGAGAGAGAGAGAGAGAGAGAGAGAGAGAGAGAGAGAGAGAGCAGAGACAGACAGACATAGAGAGACAGAGAGCAAAGACAGAAAGACAGAGAGAGACAGAGACAGAGAGACAGGTAGACATACATACAGACAGACAGAGACACAGAGAGTGTATTTTTGCACCAACCTTGCTAATAAATTATGTTCGGCTATTCCTACAACGTGCCTGCCTTTTTGCAACTCTACATAATCGGAAACACACAAGTTGGGAGAAACACGTTTTCACACTCTAGCAAGAATCACTGGCAGACTGGTACTTTGACGAATGCTTGTGAAATACGTGGACTGTTGAAGGCGAT
>CM065684.1:57811783-57814283 GCA_017654935.2 Phymorhynchus buccinoides
GTGTCATATTTAATTTTGTTTTCGAACACACTAGGTATTGTCAAAAAAAACCACGTAATACTTCTTTCTTCTTCTTCTTCTTCGATCGCTCAGACAATTATATGCTCGTTTAATGTTCAAAAGTAATACGAAACCATTTGAAAAATAAACGAAATGTTCAACCTTAAAGATCATTTGCAGAAGGCAAAGATTAGCTTGCAACAATTAAACGGGTTTTTTCTTGCTTAGTAATAATACCATAACTTTGCTGTAATATCCGCCAATCTTGCTAGATTTTTGTTTTACAAATAGTAAGTAAAGCCACTTAAAATTTAACGTCAAAAAATCTAAAAAGTTTACAAACAAACCACATTTTGAAAAACACTGCCTTTGCATATAGGCTATTTGCGTGACATTAAATCAGACAAAAGAAGTATTAACCCTTTCACCGCCAATGTCGCATTTTAGCACCACAATGGTTTAACACCCATGTCACTAAAAGGCATCAAATCAGGGCCTGTAATCCAAATACCCTATTTTCTTCATTTTGGGAGGTAAGGATAGGCCTAATGTTATACGTGTCACAGGAATTCCCAATATTGAAGATTTTTGTTTTTACTCATTTAAGTTTAAGGGTATTTTGTGGCTGAAAAACGGCTGGCGGCGAAAGGGTTAAGATAGAATAGGCCTATTATCATCAAAAATTGTTTTTAAAAAATAGACAGAAAAATATGAACGAGTAAGTGAATTAATAAAAACAAATAATGGAAAGCAAAGAGAAAGCGAAACAGAACGACGTAACCTACACTGAAAAGTCATTAACAAACTATTCTAAAATAGAAGTCGTAATGATAACGAAAACCAATGAAACCAAACTCTCTTAAAACTTAAAATCTAAATCGAACTTAGTGGCAACGAAAAAGTTGTCATTTGGTCAAACATTTACCCCCTCCCTCTTCCTTCCTCATCAGTCACATGTACACAAACAAACAAATGGGTGGCGCGCCTCTGGCTGCGACGCGCTCTCCAGATGGGAGAAGCCCGAATTTCGCAGATACTCCTCTGTGACAATAAAGTGCCTAATACCTATACCAATGGAACCGAAGTTTTAAAGAGTATCTTTTAAAACATCTTATTCAAGACCATACACAAATTCAGACCCAACCCTCACGAAATGTTAAAAAGACAGATCTGAGGGGGTGGGGGTGGGGGGTGGGGGTGTGTGTGTGTGTGTGTGTGTGTGTGTGTGTGTGTGTGTGTGTGTGTGTGTGTGTGTAGAAACAAAACAAGAAGCTCAACATTTGTCAACATTCCGATTTATTAATCTTTGTCAAGACTTCCACAATCAGTCACACTCCCATTACTAATGTTAAACAAACCAAACTACACCAACAGTGAACAAACAGCAGGCAAACAAACAACCGAATTATAAAAAAAAATTCTCATATCAAATGATTCTTAAAAGTAATATTATTAATTCGTTCATAAAGCACATGGTAAAGAGAAGAAGAGATGGAGAGGAAAGGGAAGAGAGAAGGAGAGAGAGAAATGTTAAAAACTCAAAATCGGTTTTACCTGTAATACAAAATCCGAATCAAACCTACCTGAAATGAAAAGTCCAATATCAAAGAATCCAAATCCGTCACAAATATTTAAAGTAAACTGGTAAAAAAAGATAATAAATTCTGCGATCCCGAAAAACACACACTGACTATAGGTAAGGTATAGGTCCTGTGAATAATATTTAGTCAGGCAGACCCGGGTAGGTAGTAGGTAGGAACAGCAGCAGGTAATAAATCCATAGGTAGGTAATGGAGGGACTGGCACCAAATTCCACGGAGGATCAAGGTATAGTAAGGTAGGTAGATATAAGCACAGGGGCACACATTGACGGAGAGAGGCGGTGGGGCAGGACACTGAGAAAGAAGGGGGGGGGGGGGGTACCCTTCCTCCTCTTCGCCATACGACAGACCCGCACACATACATACGGGGTGGCAGTATGCTTGAAAGAACTTTTGCGAAGGATCGACTTGTGTGTTAAATGTCCATGTCAAGAATGTTGTCATTTAAGGGAATCAAATGTTCATCTGGTGCAAAATGTGAATTTAAAACGTGTAGGTGGGAACTTAACCCTTCCCGTACCTTGTGGGTGTGTTTGCACCCATACGTTTACTTTTTGCTTCATATTTTCAAAACCCTTCATTGAATCTTGCTAAAATTTCATGACTTTGTCAATGAACGATTCGAGCATGTGCACCCAAAAGGGCAAGCATTTGTGTTGAAAAACAAACGAATAAATGAACAACAAAGTCGTCGTTTAACAGCACACCCTTTTTACATTGAGTCACTTAATATGTAAATGCTATTCAAAGCTATTCGGTGCTTTAAGTGGGAAATTCTAAAGTCTCTTTGGTTAAAGTAAGTAAGTAGTGGAAAGTTTGTAAGTAAAGAAAGATTGTAAGCAAAATAAGTAATGATCAGTTCTTTCAACAAAATCTTGACTGGCACTGTATCGATATGA
>CM065684.1:57839283-57841783 GCA_017654935.2 Phymorhynchus buccinoides
ATTTGAGGTTGTAAAATGGTTCCTTATTCCAACGGACTTCATCAATGGCTGGACTGAAGTCTGGGCCAGTTGTGAAGTGATGGCAATGAGCAGCTTAGGGCGCACATTTCACCGCCAGGTGGCAGAGTCAAACGAAGTATGGGGCTTAGCGCGTGATATTCTTAGTTGGCCGGGATTAGTACTAATTACCGTCATAGTGTGTGTGTGTGTGTGAGAGAGAGAGAGATGGGTCCCATCTCTCTGAGTAGAGAGAGAGCGGAGAGCAGACGAGAGAGAGAGAGAGAGAGGAGAGAGAGAGAGGGGGTGGGATGGCAGGACTCATCTCTCTGGCTCTCTCTCTCTCTCTCTCTCTCTCGCTCTCCTCTCTCTCTCTCTCTCTCTCTCTCTCTCTCTCCTCCCCCAACAAACAATATCACGCGCTAAGCCCCTACTGGTTTGATTGCCCCCCTGGCGGTGAAATGAGCGTCCTAAGTTGACCAGAGAAAACCAGTTCACACTGACATAGCTTTGTCTCTTTTGTGACTGAGAGACTAAGAAGTGCTAGATTCTCTGACACGACTTTATCAAACCAATAACGGCCAGTAACAGTAACACTAACATACGATGCGATGCGATTGTGACGATATCTGTGAGACATGATTCACGCGAAACACTTCCGTCTACACGTAATTTTTAATATTTACGATCACTATACTCATGTAGACCGCAATACAATCAAATAAAATGTCTGAGATAAAATATGTAATCTCATTTGTGTACGGGGGGGGGTACACAAATATGGCTCCCCACCACCTGCGTGCGCATCTCGACCCTTCCAACGGAAGTGTCGCCATCTTAGTCAGATTTGTGTGTAAACAGCATCGATCTGGCATTTTTCAAACAAAGTTACTGACTAAGATGGCGGTCTCCCATAATATGGCACGCTCCTTGTGGCCGGATATGACGACACGTGGGTACAAGCCATAGTGAATATAACTATTAGGAGTTCGTCAGATTTACTTAGACAGTAGCATTTCACCAGAATCATGCCTCACAAAATAAATTAATGTCACAATTCGATCGCATTGGGATCGAATCGTATGCAGTGTGGATGGTCATTAAAGACCCCCCACGTCACGTGTCACATTCCCTCTTATGCTTGGAAGATTTCTTCAGATTTTCTTACTAGCTAGGGAAAGAGGGAAAACACGTGAGAACCATCATTTTGACACGTGACGTGGTGGGTCTTTAAGCAAATGTAGAGAAAAAAGCATCAACCTTACTAGGCATACGCGCAAGATATTTATATAATGATGAAAACATTCCTGCAGAATATGATTCAACAAGAAACCATATAACAGATGATGCCCCCACCCCCAGCCCATCCCTCCAAATACACATACCCTTCTGGACGATTATGTCTCTCTTCTAACAACCCCCAACACGTGCACATCAATCTGTTTATTGACACACAAACAAACACACACACACACAGACACCAACAAGATCATCATTAGTGTTTCACACACTCACGCACGTGCGCAAACATGGCTCCCTCTGTTACTAGCCTTCCAAAAAGAGGACCTAAACGCTGCTCGCACGAGGCAGAGGATCAAGGGACATAACTGGAGCACGTGCTGCAAGTGGACCAATCCAATTGTCGGAATTGGATGCGCGTGCTGCGGATGGTTCCTTTTTTTGGAAGGTGAGAAGGCAAGGGGGAGAGGAGGGGAGGGGGGAGGCAAAATTTATTTTTTTTTAAATTAAAAAAACCCAATCAGGAAGCTAAGTGCTACATGCATCAAATTTAGCAGTTTTCAATGTAAGTAATTATGTATATAGAGAGCGAGAACACGGGAACACGATAATTTATTCAAAAAGGCCTACGGTCCCTGTGAAGGGGTTGGGGGGGGGGGGGGGGGGGGCAATACATATGTACCAAGGAAAAGAACTGGACAAACAACAATGGAATCTATGATGTAAGTATCTCTCTTTTACTTTAGTTTGAATGCCTTAACAAAAAACATAGCAACATTCTTTAAAAAAAATAATGTGTTGGTTTTTTTTTTTTTTTAACACGAACATTACTCAAAGTTAACGTTAACTGGTTTGGTTTCTGAGGTTCACAAATAAAGACATTGGACACAGAAAAAGTTTTATTAAAGCAAACTATTCTGCATTTCAAATGCACTAACTTTTCAGTCCTTCAGAGTAGGGGTACGGAGCTGGCTATTCACTGAGATTTTCCTTTCATAACATTCTTAATATCTATATACTATATAGAGAGAGAGAGAGAGAGAGAGAGAGAGGAGAGAGAGCGAGAGAGAGAGAGAGAGAGAGAGAGAGAGAGAGAGAGAGAGACTTGAGAGAGAGGGATGGGGAGCGAGATGAGAGAGAGAGAGAGAGAGAGAGAGAGAGAGAGAGAGAGAGAGAGAGAGAGAGACTATGATCTGAGAGAGAGAGAGAGAGAGAGAGAGAGAGAGAGCTCAAACTCAAACTCAAAAATGCTTAATGTCAGACA
>CM065684.1:57871783-57879283 GCA_017654935.2 Phymorhynchus buccinoides
GCGAGGATCGAATCCAGGTCTATCGGTGCTTTAAGTGCCTGCAAACTAGCCATGCTTTGTTGTAAGAGAACTTGATGTGCTCTTCACGTAAACCGCCTTCATCTCCGGTCGACAACATCTACAGTCTGTAGCCAGTAGCACAGTGAGAGTTTGAGATTGTATCTACCACCCAACAGTTTTCAACTGCATCACGAGGGCTTTTGCTCAATTGGCATTTGTTATTGGTCGACGTAAATCCGTAGTAGGAGCCAACAGTAACATGAGAGCTGCAGAATGGATGATTTTCTACAGTCCATGGAAACTCATGGGTACAGCTTAGTCTTTTGTGGAAGACTGACTCTCAAACAAGGGGGCCTTGGCACTGGCTCTAGTGCCGCAGCCAAAGGGATGGGTTGGCCTTTGGGGACCTTCCCCAAAGCCAGCTGTCCTCAAATGTGTCTGGCTGAGAAAGAGGGGATGTACCCTGACCAAGGCATCTCGACTTATAAACAAATTCTAGCCCAGCCCGCCGGAATAGCATCTGCTCCCTCTGCTATCTGGCAGTCATAGTCAGAAACAACTGACTGGCATGCATACCGTTTAATTTAGTCCTTTACGGTCTCGGTAGACGTTAACATTGTTCACGGGGATGTTTCTATTTCCCCATGGCAACACAGTGAGTCGTAAGTCATATTACAGACCCACTAGCAGGTCATGTGTCAAAATCACGGATTTCACGTGTTTTCCCTCTTATAGATGGAAAGAAATCTTGTTTTGACCAGGTTTGACTCCCATACAAATGTCCCCAAATTGAAAAAGAGAACATCATTTTAAAGAGCAGCCTCAATTTTGAAGTTGGGGGCATTTGTATGTGGGTCACAGCTACCCAGAAAAAAACCAAGGGACTTAATCGTGGGTGCGTCAGTAGTGTCTTTAAAGACCCACCAGATCACATGTCAAAATCACGGGTTTCACGTTGTTTTCCCTCTCTATAGCTGGAAATAAAAATCTTGTTTTGACCAGATCTGACTCCCATATAAATGCCCCCAAATTTCAAACCGAAACATCATTTTAAAGAGCAGCCTCAATTTGAAGTTGGGGACATTTGTATGTGGGTCACAGCTACCCAGAAAAAAAACAATGGACTTAATCGTGGTGCGTCAGTGTGTCTTTGAGAGTGGGCTATCACCTGTGTTGCCATGGGGAAACAGAAATATCTCGTGAATAATGTTAACGTGTACACAGACCTTTACGAGGGAGGACTACGGCTCTCAAACTAAGAAGCAATGTAGTCACCCCCGTGGAGATACCGGGGGTCTTTTGTACGAACTATAGTTCCACCACCTTCTGGAAGTTCTGTGCTTGTAACTTCATTTAACCCTTCACCGCCAGCCATATTTCAACTAAAAATGTCCATTACATTTACCCGAATAGAGAACAAAATCCATCTGCAGTATTGGGGGATTCTTCTGTGACATATATATAAAATAAAGTCTATCCTTACTTCCCAAAACTAAGACAATAGGGTCTTTGGATAATAGACCCCAATTTGATGCCTTTTAGTGACATAGGTGTTAAATCACTGTGGTGCTAAAATGCGACGTTGGTGTTGAAAGGGTTAAAATCTGTCACTCTCTTTGACTCTGCCTTTTCCCTTTGCTTACTGTCATCTACTATTCATCTTTCTGCCTTAGCTGGTCCGTTCTCCTGCCTTCTTTAATTTGTTTCCAATAAATTATTACAAAGATTTTTATCCAGCCGAAGATCGGACATGCTGGGCCTAACGATTTTATTGCTTAGGCGCATAACGGCAGCAAGACGCATCTGCGCTCATGATTGACAGGAAAACTGTGTGAGCGATCCCGACGAAGAAAGAAGAAGAAGAAAGAAGAGACATTGTGACATGTAGTGTGTGTTTTTTGCTCTGTGCTTGAGGTTCAGTTCACCTTTAATTAAAGATCCTCTCCATCATTGATTGTCGGGAATCCTTTAGCCGAAGGTGGGGAGCCCAAAACCTAGAGTAGTTTGATGCCTTTGATCATTGACCACATTTGAATTATCATCATTCGTTCTTTGAAATGTATTCAATAACCTACGATCAAAACAGATTTATATCCCCCAAATCTGATATTGGAGAGAGACACTGGACACTGGACACTGGACACAACTTTATTTGACAAGGATAGAGATTTTAGAGAGAGAGAGAGAGAGAGAGAGAGAGAGAGAGAGAGAGAGAGTGAGAGAGAGAGAGAGAGAGAGAGAGAGCGAGAGATGAGAGAGAGAGAGAGAGATAGAGAGCGTGAAAGAGAGAGAGAGAGAGAGAGAGAGTGTTTGACATCATGATGGTTGTAATCATTTGCACCTAATAAAGGTATCTGTACACGTGAACATTATTCACACTTTCCCCATGGCATGGCACACAGTGATATGCAAGTAATCTTAAGGTCTCAATACACGTGGGATTTTGTCACTCTTTTCCCATGGCAACACAGTGATTAGCCACTCATAATATTACTTGCATATCACTGTATTGCCATGGGTAAAGATAGACAAATACTCACGTGTACAGAGACCGTAAGGGTTGCGAATGTATGGAGAAGCAGTATAGAAGTGAATTAATGAAAAATGGTGTTTTACGTCCTCTCGGTATGGAACAGACACATATGGGACATTTGTAAAATACAAAGATGGTGGGAACGATACTGGAGGCAATACCCGGAGGCAGTACAAAACCAGTAAAATCCCGATTTTTTAACAATACAGATATATGTGTAGCAGTAACCACGCCTCGGTTAACCTCATCGGCTATGGTACCGCCACATAGTGTATATGAGCAGTATAGAAGTAAATCAATTGTAAATATTACAGAGAAAACACGTTTTTGTGAAGCTTTTTCTGGATTATTTAATAAGCACTAAAAGTATTAAAAAGAAATACAAATCCAAGAACGTTAGCACCATGTTTCCTGTTTCACTAAGAATGGAAAATAAAAATGAATAATAATATATATGTATAAAACAAGAACGGTAACCCCATGTTTCCTGTTTCACTAAAAATGAACATAAAAATTAAAAAAACAAGAACAGTAACCCCATGTTTCCTGTTTACTAAAAATGGAAAATCAAAATTAAAAAATCAAGAACGATAACTCCATGTTTCCTGTTTCCTTATGTTCCTCTTCCTTTTTTTAATTTAATTTTTTTTTTTAAATTGCAATTGATATTCGATCTACTGGTTTAAAACGGTTTTTTTTATTCAACATTTTAAAATTATAAACAATAACGAGGTAACTGGGTAACAACAAGCATATAGCTTATAACGTACCCGTACTCAATACATTACATATAATTCAAATGACGGAAGGTGTGTTCTCACCAATTAGAAAATATTATTTCAATATTTAGAAACATTATTCACAAACTAACAAACAAAGTGAACAAAATAGAAAAACCAGAAAAGAAATGTCACATTTTGGAAAAATCACCACCAAAAAAAGAAAAGAAAGGAAGGAGGAAAACAAAAAAGGGGATTGAGAGACAAATTAATCAACAACTTGATGGCTCAATATGACACTCATTAAAACATCCCACAAAAGTAATTACAACCATATTTACATATCTAGAACAAGTTATTCAATCAATTAGACCAATATAGAGGTGCACCTGCGCTTTCACACAAAAATGATTGGAATGGGGGTTTTGATTTGACATGATAATTGAAAACAGTTTAGAAATAAGTTTAAAACCGATTCGAACCAGAAATGAAGAGATGTACAGTTTCAAATATTAATATGTTGGTTTCACATGGAAGATTTTGCCTACCACACAAGAGAATGTCACAATTAAGATAATCAGGAGAAAGGTTAGATAAGGTCTTCTATAGCACGAACAACATTAAACAGGGGGCATGCTAAGAGATAATGCTCAGATGTTTCGCGTACAAAGCCACAAGTGCAACCTGGATCATTCAATAAATGACGGGTGAGTAAATCATAATTCAAGTCACTAATGCCAAGGCGAAGACGACAGTGCAAAATTTGTTCTTTGCGGTTGCCAAAATAGAAATATGCAGGTATAACAGTGTCATGTGCTGATAGAATGCGTGTGTTTAAAGGCACTAAGGGAATCACAACTTTTATAATTTTCTGGAAGAGTGTTCCAGAGTTCTGTAGTGGATGGAATAAATGACCTATGATGCAATTCTGTTCTAGAAGGTGGAGCAACTCTCTCTGAAGGTCTTCGCCTATGGTACGGATTTCTTACAGAAACCAAATCAGGAATTAAATTTGAGAGATAATCAGGGCACAGACCGTAGATCATTTTAAGATAGAATATAAGTTTATGTCTACGTCGTCTTTCTCTAAGAGAAGAAAAACCAGATTCATTGTATAATTTATGATGGCTAGTGCCACGAACAGCTCCAATAATAGTTCTAATGGCTTCAAGGTGTAAGTTTTCGAGGGAAGCCGCTTGAGTGTCAGTACAACTATCCCATATAATGTCAGCATAATCAAAATGGGGTAATATAAAGGATTTATACATAATTTATAATGCTTTTCTGCTCAACTTATGTTTATACGTTTTCAGACATGATATCAACATGGCAACAGTGCTAATTATACTTTTAATATGAATGTCCCATTTACAGTTATGTTGAAGTGTGATGCCCAAGTGCTTGTGATATTCAGTGCTTTGCAAGTGTGTTAAGCCAAATGTCAAGGGTAAAACAGTGTGTGTGCTACGTATAATGTTTAATAGCTCTGTTTTATCATCATGAAATTTCATTTTCCAACGTTTAGACCAAGCATATAATTTCTCTTCCTCATTCTTGTCGTCTTCCTTCCCGCACCCTCTTTCTTCCAGTAGCGTTTTCTCCTCCTCCCTTTCCCGGTATCACGAGAAATAAGTCCTCTCGTGAAATAAATCCCGGTCACCGTAATATCGCATGTCGCGCCACAACCGTAACGATAACTACTATTTTTTCTTTAAATATAGATATTTAAGTGCTCAATCTACACGGAAAGAATCGATAAATTGAGCGGGAGGGCGTTAATCTACACCTTTGCCGATACATCGATGTACAGACCCATCCTGCATGCCAAAAGACACCTCTGAATGTATTGAGTGATGAATCCTCTGCTCTTCATGCACGCCACAAGACGCCTTCTGAATGTATTCAGAGTGATGAATCCTCTGCTCTTCTTGCATGCCACAAGACACCTCTGAATGTATTCAGTGATGAATCCTCTGCTCTTCCTGCATGCCACTAGACGCCTCTGAATGTATTCAGTGATGAATCCTCTGCTCTTCATGCATGCAACTAAGACACCTCTGAATGTATTCAGTGATGAATCCTCTGCTCTTCCTGCATACCACAAGACGCCTCTGAATGTATTCAGTGATGAATCCTCTGCTCTTCCTGCATGCCACCAGACACCTCTGAATGTATTGAGTGATGAATCCTCTGCTCTTCCTGCATGCCCCCAACCAGGACACCTCCTGAATGTATTCAGTGATGAATCCTCTGCTCTTGCTGGCATGCCACTAGACACCTCTGAATGTATTCAGTGATGAATCCTCTGCTCTTCCTGCATGCCACCAGACGCCTCTGAATGTATATTCAGTGATGAATCCTCTGTTCTTCCTGCATGCCACAAGACGCCTCTGAATGTATTCAGTGATGAAGCATCGGCTTCTTCCTGCATGCCACTAGACGCCTCTGAATGTATTCAGTGATGAATCCTCTGCTCTTCCTACATGCCACAAGAAGCCTCTGAATGTATTCAGTGATGAATCCTCTGTTCTTCCTGCCCCCATGCCACAGTGAGACGCCACAAGTTGCCTGAATGTATTTAGTGATGAATCTTCTGTTCTTCCTGCATGCCACCAGACGCCTCTGAATGTATTCAGTGATGAATCCTCTGCTCTTCCTACATGACACCAGACGCATCTGAAATTTTGGGGGTATTTTTTTCTCCAGTGATGAATCCTCTGCTTCTTCCTGATGCCACACGACACGCTCTGAATGTATTCAGTGAATGAATCCTCTGCTCTTCCTGCATGCCACAAGACGCCTCTGAATGTATTCAGTGATGAATCCTCTGCTCTTCCTACAGACCACAAGGACACCTCCTGAATGTATTGAGTGATGAATCAACTACGGCTCTTCCGGCATGCCACAAGGACGCCTCTGAATGTATTCAGTGATGAATCCTCTGCTCTTCCTGCCATGCCACAAGACGCCTCTGAATGTATTGAGTGATGAATCCTCTGCTCTTCCTGCATGATGAATCCTCTGCTCTCCCTGCACCAGACGCCTCTGAATGTATTCAGTGATGAATCCTCTGCTCTTCCTACATGCCACAAGACGCCTCTGAATGTATTCAGTGATGAATCCTCTGCTCTTCCTGCATGCCACAAGACGCCTCTGAATGTATTCAGTGATGAATCCTCTGCTCTTCCTGCATGCCACAAGACACCTCTGAATGTATTCAGTGATTAATCCTCTGCTCTTCCTGCACGCCACAACCAGATGCCTCTGACTTTATTTAGTGATGAATCCTCTGCTCTTCCTACATGCCACAAGACACCTCTGAATGTATTCAGTGATGAATCCTCTGCTCTTCCTACATGCCACAAGACACCTCTGAATGTATTCAGTGATGAATCCTCTGCTCTTCCTGCATGCCACCAGACAACCTCTGAATGTATTCAGTGATGAATCCTCTGCTCTTCCTGCATGCCAGTGATGAATCCTCTTGCTCTTCCTGCATGCCACAAGACACCTCTGAATGTATGATGAATCCTCTGCTCTTCCTGCATGCCACTAGACGCCTCTGAATGTATTCAGTGAGTGAATCCTCTGCTCTTCCTGCATGCCACAAGACGCCTCTGAATGTATTCAGTGATGAATCCTCTGCTCTTCCTGCATGCCACTAGACACCTCTGAATGTATTCAGTGATGAATCCTCTGCTCTTCCTGCATGCCACAAGACACCTCTGAATGTATTTAGTGATGAATCCTCTGCTCTTCCTACATGCCACAAGACACCTCTGAATGTATTTAGTGATGAATCCTCTGCTCTTCCTACATGCCACAAGACACCTCTGAATGTATTCAGTGATGAATCCTCTGCTCTTCCTACATGCCACCAGACGCCTCTGAATGTATTCAGTGATGAATCCTCTGCTCTTCCTGCATGCCACAAGACGCCTCTGAATGTATTCAGTGATGAATCCTCTGCTCTTCCTGCATGCCACAAGACACCTCTGAATGTATTCAGTGATGAATCCTCTGCTCTTCCTGCATGCCACAAGACACCTCTGAATGTATTCAGTGATGAATCCTCTGCTCTTCCTGCATGCCACAAGACACCTCTGAATGTATTCAGTGATGAATCCTCTGCTCTTCCTGCATGCCACCAGACACCTCTGAATGTATTCAGTGATGAATCCCTCTGCTCTTCCTGCATGCCACAAGACACCTCTGAATGTATTTAGTGATGAATCCTCTGCTCTTCCT
>CM065684.1:57884283-57894283 GCA_017654935.2 Phymorhynchus buccinoides
TGGGCTGTATAATTTGTTTATTATAGCGGAGATGCCTTGCCCGGGGTACATCCCCACTCTCTCGGCCAAAAGGGCTACTGGCGTTGGGGAAGGTCCCCAAAGGCCAACCCATCCCTTTGGCTGCGGCGCTAGAGCCGACACCAAGGCCCCCTTATTCGAGAGTCATGGTCTTCCACAAGTGACTAAAACTGTACCACGATTTTCCATGACTGTAGACGATCATCTGTTGTACTGCTCTCATGTTGCTGTTGGCCCCTATACTACTACAGGATAAAGTCAACCAATGAAAAAAACACCTTTTTTTTTTAGCAAACGGACTAACCAAGTGTTAGACTACAATAATATTGGAAAGTCATGGCCGGTTCTTGTGTTGCAGCTTAAGGGTGACACGTTAACTATTGGTGAGCCTCCGAGTGAAAATCTGTTTAACGTCCTCCGGCCTGAAACAGACACATATGGGACATTAGTAGGTTTAAAGATGGTGGGAACGATCCTGGAGGCAATGCCAGGAGGCAGTGCAACGCCAGTAAAGTCCCGAATTTTTAGCAATACAGATAATATGTTAAATTGATTAGGCATTAGGCAGAGAGAGAGAGAGAGAGAGAGAGAGAGAGAGAGAGAGAGAGAGAGAGAGAGAGAGAGAGAGAGAGAGAGAGGATATAACTACCAAAATTCCTGCACCAAACCAAATCGAACATTTCAAACTTGTGGACGTGAAAATATTATTGCCGGATACCCCCCTCTCCCTCCTCCCGACACGCCATCCCCCCATCCCTCTCTCTCTCTCTCTCTCTCTCTCTCTCTCTCTCTCTCTCTCTCTCTCTCTTCATCTCCCCACGCCCATTCTTCGATTTTTCTGAAAACAAATCATGTTACGAGAAATAGCCCGGTGGCTCGCATCTTGCGCGCATTCCTTCGCACCACGCGCCTCATTTGCATAGATGTCAGGCCCGCAGCGGGGCCAGTCACGTGGGGCTACAGGCGCGTGCCGAGCACTAGTGACTGGGGGGGTGGGGGGTGGGGGGGGGGTGTTCAAGGCTACGTGATTGACAGGCTATTCGTTCGTGTGTTGGGCAAGAGGGGGAGGGGGGGAGGGAGGGGGAGCTGACCTTGACTCCGCCCACTTTTGTCCCGGCGAAATGATGATGATGATGATGGTGGTAGTGGTGGTGGTGGTGGTGACAACGACGACGACGACGACAACGACGACGATGAATTTGATAATGATGAAATTAGCAATCATGTCTTGTACTTTTATCATCCCCACCCCACCCCAGCCTCCCGCGAATTTTCGCATTGAACATGATCACAGAGAAGCAATTTTCTGACATTTGTTTTGGAAAGGGATAGGGTTAGGATCAGCCTTTTATAAAACTGAAAGAAGACGGCGGGGGGGGGGGGGGGGGGGTGTGTCTTTTGCATAAATAGTTCCCCCACCTTCTGGAAGTTCTGTGCTTGTAACTTCCTCTAATCTGTCACTCTCTTTGACTCTGCCTTTTCCCTTTGATTACTGTCATCTGCTATCTGCCTTATTGGTTCATTCTCCTGTACTTAATGCCTTCTTGCAATCATTTTTATCCATCCGAAGACGGATGTTCTGGGCCTAAGCCGGTTATGTCTTAATCAGGCGCATAACGGCAGCATGACGCATCTGTGCTCATAATGTCAGGAAACTGAGCGACTGATGAAGAATCTACTTTCTCAATATCAATATGCAAAATCCTCTTCGAGTTTTCAGTGGAACATACGTGGATGGGTAAATAATGTTATGGTTTTCCTAAAGTTGACAGGGAAGACATCATTCTCTCTGTGTGTCTGTGTCCGTTTCTCTATTTGTTTGGTCAATCTATCTGCCCGTCTGTGTGTCTGTCTGCTGAATATCTATTTGTTTGTCTGACTGTTCGTCTAACCGTCCTTTTATCCATCCATCCATATCCATCCATCCATCGCTCTCTATCTCTCACTCTCTCTCTCTCTCTCTCTCTCTCTCTCTCTCTCTCAGAGAGAGAGAGAGAGAGAGAGAGAGAGAGAAGAGAGAGACTCGGAGGATGAGCGGGAGAGTGACACTGGACACTGGAAAAGGAGGAGAGATTTGACAAGGATAAAGATTTTAGGCGAGAGAGCCTATTCTTACAATCTGTCTTATATTTGACAAGGATAAAAGAGAGAGAGAGAGAGAGAGAGAGAGAGAGAGAGAGAGAGAGAGAGAGAGAGAGAGAGAGAGAGAGAGAGGTGGGAGATGCGAGTTAGAGTGATACGAGAGAGGGCGCGAGACGAGGAGAGAGAGAGAGAGAGAGAGAGAGAGAGAGAGAGATTTTCGTGCATGCAAATCTATGCCTCTCGTGCTCGCCCGACCTTCTTTTTTTTTTTTTTATTGATCGGAGCATGCGCAAGCCGCAGCGCGCGCGCGCCGGTCTAAAAATAAACCCCGCTGTGGGAATGGAAGCGCGCGTGCATGTGTTGTGTTTGTGAACGGATGGAAGAAGAAGAAGACGCTTCCCTCTCTCTCTCCCCGGTTTTTTTTCCCCCACCCCCCCCCCCCCCCCCTCTCTCTCTCTCGTCTCTTCTTTCCTCCCATCTCCAAGGCAAAACTGCTATGAAGTTTGTTGTAGGCTACTTGCTCGCTGAAAGGCTAGACTTGAAAGAACCGTTCATACTAGAGGCCTTTACCTGCGCAGCTACTAGCCTATAATAATACTTTGGCCAAGTTTTGCCTGCCAGCGTAGAAGAAAAAACAACGATATTATAGATGTGCCAAAACTTCGTTCGCCAGCAGTTTTGAGAGCTGTTTGCCTTCATTTCTTTACCGTGTTATTTTACAAAAGTATAAGAACAATCAACTTATGCGTATTTAGGTGCAGAATTAGTATACTACTACCAAAATAAAAGCTGTCGAAGTGAGTTTTGCAAACTGCTGTTGTTATGTAGTAGGACCTATGTGTGTGTGTGATGGTGGGTGTTTTTTTTCCGTTTCAGGGAGTTCTAGAGAAAAAGCAAGAGCGGATGTGATGTGGAATATAGTTCTGTGTTCTTACTGTTTTCTGTTTCTGTGATGACCGCGTGTGTAATAAGTGTGTTTTGCAGTTTCCTCTTTGATCCCTGAACGAAGGAGTGTATACTACTACTACTACTAGTGCTATTTTTATCGTGTGGTTGGAGACAACTTGCCAACGATAGGGAAGGAGGGGGAAAGGACTATTGTGTAGGCTTCTTGCCAAAAGAAGATACAATTTAAAAAAAGGGATGGCGTGATATGAGGGTAAGTGTGTTTTTTAGTCCTGAGAGAGAGAGAGAGAGAGAGAGAGAGAGAGAGAGAGAGAGAGAGAGAGAGAGAGAGAGGGAGAGAGAGAGGGAGAGAGAGAGAGAGAGGGAGAGAGAGGAGAGAGAGAGAGAGAGAGAGAGAGAGAGAGAGAGAGAGAGAGAGAGAGAGAGAGAGAGAGAGAGAGAGAGCGTGACATTATCGTGTGTGTGTGTGTGTGTGTGTGAACACATATTTCAAGCTGAGGCGAAAGAGAGAGAGAGAGAGAGAGAGAGAGAGAGAAGAGAGAGAGAGAGAGAGAGAGAGAGAGAGAGAGAGAGAGAGAGACAGACAGACAGAGACAGACAGAGATAGAGACCGAGAGACAAAGAGACAGAGAGAGCTCAAACATTTTTTTTCAAAGAGAGAGAGATAAGAGGGATGGAGGGATTAAGGGATTAGACGAGGAGGGGGATAAAGTAGGTCTGCAAACCTATTTTACAAACCCAGCAGAAGCCCAATACAAACCTTCAAGAACTTGGGGTGTAGACCTAAATGTAAGCCTTTGGCAAAGCCGAGTTGCCAGAAAGTAGGGCTAGGCCTATGTGGTGCTGGAAATCGGGCGCTGTGTTCCAGTTTGTCTGGTCTGTTATCCGCTTGGCCTAACCACCACGATAACCTTGAGAACCGACAGTCTTGAAAGCTGTTGTAGGCCTACTGATGCGAAAATTCTAAGTAAGTAAATCGTTTGGTTGGTTTTGAAATGGTAAATATCCTAGATCGTTTGATACAAATCAGCAAGCTCCTCTAGTTGAAGTATTCGTTTTCTTACTATGCGTGGTAGGCCTAGGGCCTACTTTATTATACTCGTGCACGTGAAATCGTATCAACAGGTGAATTTAGGTCACAGCAAGGATGTTCGTACGCTAAACGTTTAGGCCTAGGCTAGGGGCCTAGTCTCCTTGGTCGCAGTAGGCCTATGGACGTCACGGTTTGTTTAGATGTGATGCACAACAGTTTGTTGTTGTGTGATGCAGGCCAATGTTAGTTGCAGTTTGTTGCTATTTTAATTTGTCAATTGGGGATGAGAAGTACAAACGTTGGGCGAAAGAAACACAAGACGTTCCATGCTGCACATGGTCATCTCTAAATATTACCCTATCCCTAACCCAATCCTTAAACCACACACAACAAATAAAACTTTACTACAAAAATGAGTGTTCTATGTTTGGAGATGATCATGTGTAGTTTTGAACGCCTAGTGAAAAAACCGCCTCAGTCAATTTCTGATACACTGCTGGGAAATAACCAATAGGCCTATATGTCTGACAAATCAATATAAGCTTTTGATAGGAATGGAAATTATTTAAGGTCTCCAAACATTTAAAAAAAAAAGTTATTTCATGAAGTTGCATTGAAAAAAAGTTTTTTTGACGGTTTAGGGTTTGGGTTAGGGATAGAGTTGGGGTCAGTTTAATATAAGTTTCATAGGTTGAAATATACACACTATAAATATTCACTCAAAACCCACGTTCTCACGTGACCTAGACCATTAAAATAAATTAGTGACAGTGCATGGGAAAAACAGACATAATTTAATTTTGGCATAAATTGAGATATTAATTTGTGCTGGTAGAGCAAAGATTCCTAGTGAATACACAGAAAACCGAATTGAGTTATCTTGTCTAGTTTTTATTTTATAATTATTTGAAGTTTGGTATTAGAAATAGATCATTTGCAGAAATTGGGCATAGAAGATACAACTATGCCTCTTTGTTAGTCCCCGAGCCGAAGGTTCGGGGAACTATTGTTTTTGGTCTGGTCCGTCCGGCGTCCGGCGTGCCTCCGTCCGTCCGTCCGGCCGGCCGGCCGGCTATTCGTCCGTTTTTCTCAAAAACTATTCAGTCTATCATCATCAAATTTGGTATACTAGTTTGCCAAGATGCAAGCTATCCACTAATGTATTTAGTTTTACATTAATGTCAAGGTCGCGCCAGTTACGGGGTTCAAATTAACACATAATCGCTAATATCTCGCGAAGTTTTGCATGTATTTCAATGCAGTTTTTTTCACAACATTTCTTGATGAATGGTCTATAACACAGTTGTCATGCATTTTTCTATGCGCTCGTGTGCGCATGATCGCGCGCGCTCAAATCACGGCTCCGAATCCCAAGGCTATATATCAAAAAAACTATTCAGTTACGTGCTGTTTTGATGCGTTCTTATGTAGTTACGTGCTGTTTTGATGCGTTTTTATGTATGTGTACAGCCGACACATTCCGATTTCGGAGTAGTTCGGCGATGCTGCGAGGGGACTTTGCAGCCGCTCGGCGTTGCACTTGTTTCTATTGACATGATTTAGAAAACAGAATAAACAAAGAAATCATTCACAAATTGTCTTTCATGTTGTGGATACTGGTAGAACACATACAAATAGGCATAAATATGCTCTAAATAGAAAATTGATATTTTGGGGGTTGTTGACTATTTTTGGCTTTTGCTAAAAACATTCTGAGCGACTTATGTAGGTTTTTCCCATGCACCACCACTTGATCGATTTTAAGGACACCCGGTCCCGGTATCTAACACATCGTGTAAGATTATGCGGTATCAGTCGTATCTGTATTTACAAGCATGGCACCAGCTATCCGTGCTGCAGCCTAGGGGATTTAGTCGACATCTGAAAACCAAGTGGCAGAGTGGTTAAGACGTTCGCCTGCCAATTTCAATGCGCTAGTAACCCAGGTTCGAATCCCGGCCTGGCCCCTTTCTGTCTAGTTCGACAGGAAAATCGAACTGAACGTCCAAGTCCTTCGATGGGGACTTAAAGCTGGTCTGACCCGTGCGCTATGCGCACGTAAAAAAAATTCCACGGCAATGTCAGTAAGAGCAGGGATAAATCCCGCTGCGTGGTTTGAACAAATTGACAGAGTAGATTTCTCAAGTACCTCCTACCCCATCCTCACCTAAAGCAAAATGCTAGCGATGCACTTGCGGTGACGCGATCTCCGTGGGGAGAGCAGCCCGAATTTTACAGAGATGAGTCTCTGTGACTAGATTATACTGTACCACATACCAAAAGACGTCTTGACCAGAGAGTTGGGATGCATATCGAACGAGGCATGTCCGTAATAAATAAATGTCAAGACAAGTCCGTTTTCCGAAATTGCACGTTTCATCAGGTCATCATCGTCGAACCGAAGAAGAGAAAAGAAAACGTGTTGCACGTCATCCGATCTGACCCTGGTACATACTGTGGGACAATTATGAATGTACAAATAGTGCTTCGATCCTGGAGGTACTGCAGAACCCAGGAAAGTCCCGTTGTGTAAACAAGAACTTGTGAAATGGTCGAACCAACTTACGAAACACCGAAGAGGGTTAAAAATAGAAAGATTGTAATTAAACCTTTGGAAACACTACTAGTATTTGTACATGTGCTTCGTTATTATTGGATTCTCTATCCTGTTAATTTATGTGAGCTAAAGAAAATCGTTTGTTATTGCTTGGCTGGATATTATAGACCAGAGAGTGTTAATTAGAGCTAAAATGACTTGTTGAATAAGGTCTCAGACGGGAGGCCACGCTTGCTAATTATTGTGATCCCCTAAGATGATTAAATAGTATTGACCGGCTAAGCCTTAATAACGACTCATTTTCTTCAGTCAGTTTTTGAACAATCATGTTACATTTCCAGGGCTCCCCGGGACCCCCATTTGAGGGTCTATGAAGTACTATAATTCTAAGGGACCCTCTACAAGAATGTGCAGGGGTTCCCAGGGATGCACTATAAAAACAGTTTTAGCGTTCACAATGTCATTGGGACCCTCTATCCCTCCTCTAGGACCTTCTATACTGTAAGTGAAGGAGTCCCTGGGACCCCTTGTATTGCGGGACGATCGGGAGCCCTGCATTTCATGAAATGATAAATATAGTTTTAATATTATTGTCTGGTTGTGTTTAGTCTTAGATATGTTGATTGTCTCAAAAATGCACATAAATAATTCTTGAATCTAGGCTCCCAGTCTCCGGCATCTAATGCTATTAGTGTTTCCCTCCCACAGAGACAAAAAAATTGTACTCACTTGTTCGAATATTTCTACCACATCTCGTGGTCTTTAGCATTCTTCTTCTTCTGCGTTCCCAGGCCATATGGCCATAATGGGAAAGGTACGTATGTGTCCGGTTTTCAGTTTGTCCCCGCTCCATACAGCCGACACATTCCGATTACGGAGGAGCTCAAAGGAGAAACTTTATTTGGAAGATTTTTTTGGAAAAAACCCCCAAGAGAATGGGCCATTAAGTCAGACAGATAGTAGATATGAGTGAAAGCAAAGGCAAAAAGTAGAGTGGCAGAGTTGCAGATTAGGAGAAAAGTTACAAGCACAGAACTTCCAGGAGGTGGGGGAACTATTTTACGAAAGATACACCCACCCAACCCCCCGTATCCCCACGAGGCATCCACCCACTGTTGTTGGCCGTCAGAATGCTGAAAGAAGACCACGGCACGAAATGTGGTAGACATATTCGAACAAGTGAGTACGAACGATCTGTCTCTGTGGAAGAGAAACACTAATGGTTCATACATAATGTTGCTGTGTTCGATCACATAAAGAATTCTGGAAGCATAGCGTGTATAGAAGGAAAACATGATTTAGCTGTATCTGTGAATTGTGCAGGGTTCCCAATCATCCCGCAAAACACGGGGTCCCAGGGACTCCTTCACTTACAGTATAGGGTTCATAGAGGCGGGATAGAGGGACCCAGTGTTATTGCGAATGCTTAAATAATTTTTCTAGTGCATCACTGGGACCCCCTGCACATTCGTTTAGAGGGTCCTTTAGAATGTTAATACTTCATAAACCCCCGAATGGGGTTCCCTGGGAGCCCTGATTGTGATTATTGTCAATGTGATTTTGTTCTTATAGCCCGATTGTATCTAAACAATCGTTGACATTCTACAGAGCTTCAGGCCGTTTTCAAACTTCATGGGTCGTGTGACCCCTGGTTACAGAAAATGATGGGTCAATGTCCAAAACAATGGGCCAGTGAGTAATATGTCGCTGTAGTATTACACATGCTATTGCAAACTTAATGGGTCAGACTGATGACCCCTGGGTGCACAAAATGAGAGGTCAAATCACCGTCAATATGGGCCAATGACCCGGGCCCGCTGACAACGACCTGAAGCTCAGATTCTAGTGACCAGTAAAAGTAAAGAAACTGTTTCGCACCAATCATGCATAGAGCATTGATTCCACGTTCTGTTTTAGGAACCCCGTCTGAGTGTGTGGATGCTGATCGCAGGACACCAGCATGCAGTCAGGATGTTCAAGAGGACCAACGGCTGAACATTCAGTTCCACCAGTCGTTCCTTACCATGTGCATATGTGTGGGGGTCAGTCAACACTGGAGGTGTAGCAGCACGTGAACACTGACGCGTTGTGGATACATTCTACATGACCAGTTCTCAAGGATTCGCGGCGCCAATGGAGGAGTCCTTAAAGAAATCGATTAGGTAGGGAGATTCCTCACTGACAGACCTTCCTCAAAACGTTACTAATGTTTTGTGATGTAGAACCATGGGCACCTTGACGTCTTGCCTAGACATGTTTCTTATCGATCCATAGACACATCATGATATGTGAAGTTTCTTGATGAAATCAATAAGGTAGAGCTCTGCAAACCAGCATCCCGGTTGGTGGACGCACGTCAACATCATGTGAACGACGATCAATTTTGGGGCTCTTCCGTTGTCAGTTTCTCTTTGTGTGTGTGTACGTTAATAACAAGAATCCCAGTTTTTTAAATCCCTGTATTTACCAAGTAACAAACTGTGTATGTGTGACCTCGAAGAAGTCCAGTTTTCAAACCCCTGTATTTACTAAACAACAAGTGTATGTGTGACCTCTGAAAAGTCCAGTTTTCAAACCCCTGTATTTACCAAACAACAAGTGTATGTGTGACCTCTGAAAAGTCCTGTTTTCAAACCCCTGTATTTACCAATCAACAAGTGTATCTGTGACCTCCAATAAGTCCAGTTTTCAAACCCCTGTATTTACCAAGTAACAAGTCTATGTGTGACCTCCAAGAAGTCCAGTGTTCAACCCCCTGTATTTACTAAACAACAAGTGTACGACCCGACGACGACACCATCATCAAACCAGCCATGACTCCTTCATCATCTTCCAAACCCTGGCTGCTGCCTCAGCTGCTAGTAGTGGTTCTCTTCCACGTCCTCTCCATCATGACCAGAACCTGCCAAGCTTCGGGATTCTTCGAGCTCCAGCTCCAGTCGTTGCGGAACGTGCGCGGAGAGCTGGCGGACGGTCGGTGCTGCGACGGGGTTCGAACCAACGGGGTGTGCCGGGACCAGTGCGAGTCGTTCTTCAGGGTGTGCCTCAAGGAGTACCAGGCGGTGGTGGCCATGCAAGGACCCTGCACCTTCGGGAACGTCAGCAGCGCTGTGCTGGGGGGGAACTCTTTTTCCTACCCGCTGGACAACACCGTGACGCGGATGAAGCTGCCCTTCGACTTCGCCTGGACGGTAAGTCGTTGGAATGGATATTTAATTCGATGGTTGTTTGATGGTTCGTCCCACGTGTGCTGTTTGTAGCCGAGCGGACGTTGTACCTACATTTCGTTCTTTGGATATTGTTTCCCAGTATGTCTGTGTGGTTTCTTTTTTTTTGTCTGCCTGAAAGAGTGTCTGTCAATCTCTCAGTTTCTTTTGTTATGTCTGGAGCTGACCTTTGACTTT
>CM065684.1:57899283-57901783 GCA_017654935.2 Phymorhynchus buccinoides
CGCCTTATAATATGACTGATAAAATAGTAAGAAAATATAATAACAGAATCTGAATTTTGTGTAAAATTTGGGGGTGCGCCTTATAATCAGGTGCGCCTTGTAGTCCGAAAAATACGGTACTTCATAGACCCCCAAATGGGGGTCCATGAGAGCCCTGGAATAAAAGTTGTCATCTATACTGAGAAATGCATTTTTTTGCTTAAATGAATTTTAAAAAGAAACGCGACTATCCGTGTCGCAAATTATGTTGTAAAGTCTTGCTTTTTTTAAATTTATTTAGATGATGATGATGATGGTGATGATGATGATGATGATGATGAACTTTAGATTAAACATTCATATTTGTTTTTGCTAAATACATAAGTAAGCATAAATAAATTTTAAAAAAATAAAAAAAAATAAAAAAAATACAAACCAGCCCATCGCAAAGTCCGTTCACCTTCGGTGACGGACAATAACTAATAAAATAACATAAATAAATCGATACATAAATACAGTGGATTCCTGATAACTCAAAAACACTGAATAACTCACAATACGTTTCTGTTTCCAGTTTAATAATCTTTGTGCTAAAAGGTCTTTTTAACTCAAAATATTGGCTATCTCAGAATACAATTTCAGCCCCTTGACTTAAGCGATTTTCACTGTAAATAAATGAATAAATAAATGCATTATTTGTGAACCACAGACACAAGGCTTATTTTGATTAATCTGCTTCATGTAAGGGGTTGCATTTCATTATTCTGTTTTACGTTAATTGTATTTTTGAATGTATGCGCAGTGCTAATAAAGCAGATAAGGATTTAAATTTTACCACGAATTTGAATTCCTAACCCCGTAAAAATACCGGGGGGGTCTTTTGTACAAATAGTCCCCCCACCTTCTGGAAGTTATGTGCTTGTAACTTCCTTTAATTCTGTAATTCTCTTTGACTCTGCCTTTTCCCTTTGCTTACTGTCATCTGCTATCTTTCTGTCTCACTGGTCCATTCTCCTGCCTTTTTTTTCTATAAATTCTTACAAAGATTTCTTCAGCCGAAGTCGGACATGCTGGGCCTACCTATTAGTTAGGCGCATAACAGCAGCATGACGCATCTACGCTCACATGACAGGAAACTGTCTGAGCGAACGAAGAAGAAGAAGAAGAACTCCTAAAGCTGTGTTTTCATAACATTGACGAACAAGTAGGAAATATTTTTGTACCTCTGAGTTGTTTATTTTTTCTGTTGGTATTAAGCAAACTGGAACTGAAATTAATCGTTGATGTAAGTTTATTTATATATCATTTTATTTATTTTTTTATTTTATTTTTTTTAATTTATTTTTATTTTTTAAATTTATTTATGTATTTATTTATTCATGTACAATGGAACTAAAAAAACATCAAAACGCTACACTCACACAAGCACGTGAAGGTGAAATAAACAATACACACGGCGAATAAAAACCAAATTTTCGTCTTTAAAAAGACTTTGACGAGGTGAACACAATACACTAAACTTAACAATGACGGCAGTATAAAACTGTATAAAACTCTTTTATTCATGTATAAAACTTCATTCAGGACAGTTATATAAAAAGTAAAAATCCTTTCTATTCATTTTTACACTGTTTAGTTGTCTCTTTTTTTCTCGTACCTTATTCATATTATTTTCCCTTTCTTCTTTTTACTCAGCCCCCCCCCCCCCCCCCCCCCCACTCCCTTCCTTCTTCATAATTTTAATTTCTTATTTAATTATTGTATTATGTGTATTTTGAATTTATTTTCCTAATCTTCTCTTCTATTTCTTTTATATTTATTACTTTCCGCTTACATCATCAATGTTTCAGTAGATTTTCGAATAAAAGAAAAGGTAAGTTCGAACGTGTGTGTGAGTGAAAATGATGTTTTACGTCCTCTCGGTCATAAGACACATATGGGACATTTGTAAATACAAAGATGGTGGGAACAATACTGGCTGCAATGCCCGGAGGCAGTGCAACACAAGTAAAGTCCCGAGTTTTTAACAATATATACCTCTTAGCCAAAAGGCCGAGAAGCGATATAAGTATAAAATTGAAACCAGAGTGGTAAGTTCGAACGGGACTGGTTTTCAACATTCCTAGCGCGATCGCTGACTGTAGAATTGAGTTTCATTGGTTTATTAATATCATGTTGTCCTTTACCGATCTTACGATGGCAAAGGAGTCTAAGTTCGTTCATGTATGTTTCTCTTTTTTTTCTTTTTTTTTTTTTTTTTCTTTTTTTTTCTGTCCGTCCCAAGGATATCTCCCGAACCGCTTGTTTTAAATTCAAATTATTTTCAGGCCTGATTACGGTTTCCTGTTTAGAATACGCCGAGATGGCTATCTTTTCAAATAACTGAATTGAATTGGAATTAATGTTAGGGTTAATCATACGTTCATGCTTAGATGAGATGTTTATTCATTTATTTATTTATTTATTTATTTATTTATTTGTGTATTTATTTATTTATCTATTTATTTATTTATCTGTTTAT
>CM065684.1:57929283-57934283 GCA_017654935.2 Phymorhynchus buccinoides
GGTACAAATGCATCAGCTGGGGATGCGAACATTTACGCGTGCGACCGTGTTTTTTTTATTACCCCGCCACGTGGGCAGCCACACTCCGACTTCGGAGGATTTTGGATACTGATGATGTTATGCTAGGAGCTTGTCATGGCTAAAGACAATCATCGCATGGCTATGCAGAGCGTAACAACATTTTGATGTAGCCTTGGTGTTCTGGCCTATGCGTGTGTGTGTGTGTGTGTATGTGTGCCTGTGTGTGTGTGTGTGTGTGTGTGCGTGCGCGCGCGCGCGTTGATTGTGTGTGTGTGCGTGTGTGTGTGTGTGTGCGTGTGCGTGTGCGTGCGTTCATGTGTGTGTGTGTGCGTGCGTTGATGTGTGTGTGTGTGTGTGTGTGTGTGTGTGTGTGTGTGTGTGTGTGTGTGTGTGTGTGTGTGTGTGTGCGCGCGTTCATGTGTGTGTGTGTGTGTGTGTGTGCGCGCGCGCATAAAATCCTACTAGTTTTGCTCATTATTATTTGTGCTCCCCCGGTACACGAATCTGATGAAATATCTGTATTTTTTTGTTAGACATTTTATTTTTTATTTTAGACATTTATTATTTCGTGCATTGGGGTCAACCTACACGAGTAGAGTGAACAAAAACAGTAACATTATTTTTAGACAGAAGTATTTCACGTGAATCATGAATCACATCAGGAAGCAGCACTAACGTACGCAATCGGATCGTATCGTATGCAGTGTGTCTGTCCCTTTAGATTGCCCACAGCAGTAGCAGCAGCAAGAGTAGGAGTAGGAAAGGAGGAGGAGGAGGAGGGAGGAGGAGGAGGAGGAGGAGACAGTGATTTAAAGACTTGTCTCTTTCGCTCCCATAAAGCCGTTCATCTCGAGGCCAAAGAACGAAGGAAGAGAATGCGTTCTTATATCAGTATGTGAGGACCGGGGGACCGGGGGGGGGGGGGGGGGCACAACTAAATAAACTATATTACAAAACGTAACTAAACAGCATAGTGTGTAGCAACAGAACAATCTGGAAACTAAGAATGTGCGAACGTTGTAAGACAAGTTTGCTACATTTTGGTCCATTTGTATTGTACGTATCCGACATAAACATGGATACATTTCAAAACTAGAGCGCTAAGACGCTGGACCACCAGCCGCGCGGCATCGTTTTCGGGTCCAGTGACCTTAATATTTGGCCTATGACCTTGATTTACAATCTTGGTCTAGATATCCTTAGTACCTATCCTGCAAGCAAAATTTGAGTGTCCTAGGTCCCCTCCTGCGTTCAAACGTTATTGTGCCAGGTGCTCGGCAGCATTTTTGGCTCCAGTGACCTTGAACTTGTGACCTATGACCTTAATTTTTTAAATTGGCCGATATATTCTTAGTACCTATCTCTATGTCAAACGTTGAGCGTTCTAGGTCCCCCCGTTCAATCGTTATCGTGCCAGGTACTCGGCAGCATTTTCGGCGCCAGTGACCTTGACCTTTGACTTATGACCTTCAATTCTGAACTTGGCCTAGATATCCTTAGTACCTATCCGCATGCACGTCCTAGGTCCCTCCGTTATCGTGCCTGGTGTTCGGCAGCATTTTCGGCTCCAGTGAACTTGATCTTTGACCTGTGACCTTCATTTTCGAACTTGGCCTAGATATCCTTAGTACCTATCCGCATGCAACATGTGAGGTACCTAGGTCCCTCCGTACAAACATTATCGTGTTAACATAGCCAGTTAGATAGTCGGATAGATAGGAACAGAATTCTCTGAAAACATTATCAGCTTTGCTTCGCGGCTGGTAACTAGAGCGTGGAAGCGCTGCATCAAGCAGCCGCGCGGCAGCATGTTCGGCTCCAGTGACCTTCACCTTTGACCAATGAACTTTCATGTTCGAACTTGGCCTAGATGTTCCAAGTACCCTATCCCACGTGCAAACTGTCAGCCCCCTACGTTCACACGCTATGGTGTTGACATACTAGATGGTCAGACTGTCATCAAGCCAGCCAGCCAGAAACAGACAAACAGCAGTGAAAACGTTAAGCAACTTTCGCTTCGCATCTGCTTAAAAAGGACTATATTAGGGAATTCCGTTGTCTGCTAAATCTCTCTTTGACCCCCCCCCCCTCTCTCTCTCTCTCCTCTCTCTCTCTCGTTCTCTCTCCTCTCAGTCTCACTTCTCTCTCTCTCTCTCTCCTCTCTCTCTCTCTCTCATCGTCCCTCTTTCTCTCTCCTTCGAGTTTTCCTCTTTTCCTCTCTCTCTATCTCTCTATCTCTCACGCACACGCACGCACGCACAGCGGCGCACGCACGCACGCACACGCAACGCACACGCACGCACACACGCGCACACACACACACACACACACACGACACACGCACGCACCACACACACACACATAGCACGCACACATACACACACACACACACCACACACACACACACACACACACCACACGCACACACACACACACCACATTCTCCACCACCACCACCCTCCATCCACCACCCACACTATAACAATCCTCATGAACTTGAACTCGTGGAAAATCCGTCACTCTCACTGATAACGAAATGGTTGACCCGGAGCATCTCTATCAGGCCTTGATGAAAATCGAGAACCCAGAACCCTCTCCCCCCCCCTCCCCCCCCTCCCGGTCAAATCCCCCCAAAGACCACGTTGCCCTAACGCCGGAACTCTCTTCCCAGCATTCCCTTGTGACGTCACCTCCGGTCGTCTCACCTCATCGCTTTCTGCGCCTGCGCGCGCCCTTGGCGATCGCGTGAGATCATGTCGTTATCGAGAAAGTTTTACACTAAGAGAGTTTTAGCCAGATTTAGCCATCAGCTAACTGAGAAAATATATTTTGTAAACTAGATCCCTTTCGTTCAAACGTTATCGTGTTAACATAGTCACATGGTCATATATTCTGTCAGTCAGTCACTAAGTAAGTCAGCCAGTCAGTCAGCCAGACAGGAACAGACACTGGTGAAAACATTTAGCAGCTTTTGCTTCTCAGCTGCTTAATAATGTTCACATCTTTTTGTGCAATAATTTTGTTGTAGCCTACATGTATTAAAAAAAGAGCAAAATAGCGAAAAATCGACTGCGTGAGCATGGTTTTATTTTGTGTGGATGTTGCTTATTAGACATGTGATGAGGGGTTTTTTGTTTTTGTTTTTAATATTTACGTGCTACATATGCATACAATTTTAGGACCCAATAAAACGTTGTGACTTATGTATCATTTGTGAAATCAGCGTGAACAAGAGCAAAAACAAAACGAAATAAGAAGCAACACAAAGTGAAGAAAATGATTTACTTTGATGGAAAACTTTCTAAAGACAAGGAAACCATGTGAAAATGTTACTTCTGCTTAATTTTGAAAATCAGATGGTTCAGGAAGGGAGCAACATACAATAGACACCCCCACCCCTCACCCCATGAGTGAAGATGGACTGTGAGAACATATTTGACCCAGCGCCACGAAAGGGACATTAAGTCGCTGGTCTAGTTTCTCACAACAGGCTTGCAAATTTTAAAAAAATCATTTAAATTTTGTTTTTCAATTTTGAGTTATGGGTACTTTTCGTTTTCTCTAGCATCTCATCTTTCATATTTATAAAGGACAATGTTAGCTATGTCTCTAAATACTCAAAAAACATTGACTTCTTGACCACGGCATTCATAGGGACAGACCAGCCACATTGTAAAAAAAAACACCACTCCTTTATTCGTAAACATTCTTGTCTTCTTCACATTCGTTTAATGTAGAATATATAATACACCAGTGGTTGCCCTATATTATGAAGATATCAATGTTGGTGGGGGGTTTCACATGGAATATGTGACCCAGCACCACGAAAGGGACATTAAGTGTCAAACTAACCGTTCTGAGAAAATTATACAGTTGAAAACTTCAGACAATTCTCTTTCTAATGATACCAGAACCTTTCTTGTATCTTATTTTTCCGTTCCAGAGTTATGAGCATTTAAAGTTTATAATTATGGTGAACGTCAGCCATTTTGAGAAAACACAGTCTACCTTCTAGCCTAGCTGAAGAAAATGCATTGACCTACTCATTTAAAAACACTTATAAGACCATTTAGAGACTATTTTAAAGATTATCCTTTATAAATAGGAAAGATAAAATATTAGAGAACACATACTCATAACTCAAAATTGACAAACAAATTAGATATTTTTGGGACTTTGTAAGCCTGTTGTGAGAAACTCGCCCAGCGACTTAATGTCCCTTTCGTGGTGCTGGGTCATATATTCTCTTTCCTGATGCTGACAAAAATCAGAATAGCAGCAGAGAAATCGAGTCCCCTCTACCATGCTGCTCTCCTGTGGCCGTGGAACCATGGAACCCATCCATCATACGCGGTGACTGCGATGATGATTGTTGCGGTGGAGTTGGGGACTTGGGGGGGAGACGAAAGGGGGACCCCTCGGCTATTACCAGAAAATGAGAGTGCTTAGGCGGCCAGTTAGGACCCCTTACAAATCTTTCTGATGGCAGGGTTCGTATGGGATGGGGGGTTGGGGGAGCATAAGAGGGGGGGGGGTCTGTGGAGGAAGGAAGAGTGGAGGGGAGTGATTAGTTTTGTGACTAGGTTTATGCCATTGATCACTGATGATAATGATGTTGATGGGCACAGTTAGAAGATACTAGTGAGGGGGAAGTTAAAACACAACAAGTCCTGGTTTGTCTAATACGGGTAGCTCCACATTTTTTATAGTTTTAAAATACTTTATGTAAAGAAACTTTTACCTTTGGCTTACCTTTTTTTTTTAAATGACAAAGACATTTCAGAGTAAAAATCATGGCACAATGACTTTTTTGTCTGAATTAATATTATAAGAGAATCGTGATTTTGAGACCGTGACACCCCCCTCCAACGCCTATATGGTTCAAACAAAGACAGTCAGTGGTACAACACCCTCCCTCCCTCTCCCTCACCCCACACCCACCCACACCCACCCCACACACACACCCACCCACACACACC
>CM065684.1:57941783-57949283 GCA_017654935.2 Phymorhynchus buccinoides
GATACAAATGCACCAGCTAGGGCTGAGAACATTACGTGTGTGACCGTCTTTGATTACCCCGCCACGTGGGCATCCACACTCCGACTTAGGAGGAATATATATGTAATCAGGGTCTGTTATTTCCAAAGACTTTTTTAATGTTGGGAGATAAGAGTAGTCATGGTGTTATGCATCTTATAAACCAAAATATCTCCAATATTGTAGAGTCATCATTCCTATTTCAAGGTAAAGTTGACAGAAATGTTAAGCTAAAAAAAAAGACTGGCTTTGAAAGAGTTAAGACTAGTATCAACAGGTCTTGAAATAACTTATAAAATTCCCCCGAAGACGGAGTGTGGCTGCCCACGTGGCTGGCTAATCAAAAACGGTCACACTCATAATGTTCTCATCCCTAGCTGATGCATTTGTTACCATCAAGTGCTTCGGCTGTTGGGTTGATCCCTGGAGTCTTTTAGCCAGAGTACGTCAACAACAACCGACATAGTTGAAGTGGGCGTTGCTACTATTATGCAAAGGAACAAGGTCATTCATTATTATCTGAAATTGGAATTAATATGTTTGTTTTACCATGAAACAGGATTTCATTATCTTTAAGTGATATAGGTAAAAGAAAGGAAAAAAGGAACATACTTCAAAGTTATGTAACTTAACCCCTTGATTGCCACCAACGTATTACGCACTGACCTGATGACATCACTGATGACGTCATCAGATGAAGAGGAATAACCCTGATATGCTGGCTTTTGCTCTAACACAGTCAAGAGAGTAATATCCCCAGACCATTTTTGCCAGATTGGCTCTCTCAGTTGTCTTTTCCGTGGCATGATTTGCCCAATGATTTTTTCTTTAATTTTCTCTGGCAGTCAAGGGGTCAATTTATTGGTGAAACGGAAGAATGGGGACATTCTTGAATGAGAAAGATTATTTTCTGAGGACAAAATAAAAGTTGAGTTGAGTTGAGTTGAAACAATGCATTTCGTATTTGAGTTCTTATTACAGAAAGCAACAGGAACAAAAGCATATTAAATGAACATAAGTTTTGAACAATTAGTCAGTCAGTTCCCCGATCAATGAGATGAATCCATGAATCCATCATTCATTCTCATCTTGTTCTATTTTTGCTTCTTTTTTTTTAATTAAGGGAAAACATCGACTCCGAACTTCAAAGAACAACTTCGTTCGAACATTTTAGTGTGTGGCCAAAAAAAAAGCAATCTCAATTTCTGCTCTCCTTTATTTATTACTTTAGTGATGTAATAATACTACTTTCCTTTTTCAAGAAACAGTTTATGTTTGTTTGAAACCCTTTGAACACTGCGAGTTCAAAGAAGATAATTGTGCTTGGTCGCTTAGAAGACGCCTTCTCGGAAGAAGGGTGAAGGAGGGAGGGGAGGAAGGGGAGGAATAGTGGGGAGGGAAAGGGGAGGAATAATGGGGAGGGAAAAGGGGGAGGAAGAGAGAGAGAGAGAGAGAGAGAGAGAGAGAGAGGAGAGGGAGAGAGAGAGAGAGAGAGAGAGAGAGGGGGGGGGGGAGGGCGGGGGGAGTTCAAAAGTTTTTAGCGGAATGAGACAAGGACTTCCACGCCTGAGTGATCGAACTGTTCCAATGGGATCGAGATCACCACCCATCATAGCTCGACATCTGAGAGATGAGACTTTTTTCCTGTGTTTTCTTGGCTCACTGTTTGTCTGTCTGTGTCTGCCTGTCTGTCTGTTTCTGTCTGGCTGTCTCTGGCTGTCTGTCTCTGGCTGGCTGTCTGGGTCTCTCTCAGTGTCTCTCGGTCTGTCTCTCTATCTCTCTTTCTGTCTGCCTCTCTCTCTCTCTCTCTCTCTCTCTCTCTCTCTCTCTCTCTCTCTCTCTCTCTCTCTCTCTCCCTCTATCTCTCTTTCTCTCCCTCTCTCTCTCTTTCCCTCTCCCTCTCTCTCTCTCTCTCCCTCTCCCTCTCTCTATCTCTCTCTCTCTCTCTCCCTCTCTCCCCCCCTCTCTCTCTCTGTCTGTCTGTCTGTCTCTGTCTGTCTGTCTGTCTGTCTCTCTCTCACTTTGTCCCCTCTCTTCTTCTTCTTCTTCCTTTTATTTCACCCCCCTCCTTGCTGTTGTTGTTGTTGTTGTAATTGTTGTTGTTCTTGTTCTTCTTCTTCTTCTTCTTTCTCTCTTCTCTCTGTTTCTTCTTCTTCTTTTCTTTCTCTTCCCTCTGTCTCCCTCTCTGAACCTTTATTCTATCTGACTGTATCTTGTTCTTTTGGTTTTGTTCATCCCAATTTGTACGTGTTTCTATGAGTTTATGCGTGCCTGTGACAATGCATCGCTGCAAACATAATCATATTGTTACCCATATGTCTCTGTCCTATCCACACAACTTTATAATTGTTTTGTGTTTTCTCCTCTCCACACATCCCATTCTCAAAGTAAAGAGGAAATTTAGGAAATAGGATGCCATCATCATAACCGCCATCATCATCATCGTCATCATCATCCGTCATCACGGCGGCCCAATGCAATGAGTGCTGGAGGCTTTTATTGTAATGAAAAGCCAATGGACATCACATGAGACAAGCAGACCAGACTGCCAGTGCCAGAGATTCTGGAACCATGGAAATTTTGGAAGTTTGCTCTGTCTCCAGGGAGACCCATAGCCCTAATCGTTTGATGATAGTGAAGATCAGAGAGAGAGGGAGAGGGGGGAGAGATAGAGAGGGAGGAGAGAGAGAGAGAGAGAGAGAGAGAGAGAAGAGAGAGAGAGAGAGAGAGAGAGAGAGAGAGAGAGAGAGAGAGAGAGAGAGAGAGAGAGAGAGAGAGAGAGAGAGAGAGAGAGAGAGAGAGAGAGAGAGAGCTTTGAAAACTTGAAAACTTGAACTTTATTTTCCAAGGATAAAGATTTTAGGCAACGCCTAATCTTCCAAAATGTCCTTGGTACATATACGAACATAGAATACAAACGTGGCAAGGCAAGAGAGAGAGAGAGAGAGAGAGAGAGAGAGAGAGAGAGAGAGAGAGAGAGAGAGAGAGAGAGAGAGAGAGAGAGAGAGAGAGAGAGAGAGAGAGAGAGAGAGAGAGAGAGAGAGAGAGAGAGAGAGAGAGAGAGAGAAGAGAGGGAGAGAGAGAGAGAGAGAGAGAGAGAGAGGGTGAGAGAGAGAGAGAGAGAGAGAGAGAGAGAGAGAGAGAGAGAGAGAGAGAGAGAGAGAGAGGGGGAGAGGCAGAGAGACAGAGAGAGACAGAGAGAGAGAGAGACAGAGAGAGAGAGAGAGAGACACAGAGAGAGAGAGAGAGACAGAGAGAGAGAGAGAGAGAGAGAGAGAGAGAGAGAGAGAGAGAGAGTGGTGGTGGTGGTGGTGGTGGTGGTTTGGAGGAATATGGTATTGGTTGTCGCTACGTGTGTTATGATTATAATGATTGTTCTGAGCTTGATTATCACATGATTTCCGGTTTCCGGTTTGAATGGATGAGGGGGAAACCAACAAAAATGATAACTCAAAAAGACTGGATAGCTCACAATAAGTTTGTGGTCCCCACTAATCCTTATGTTAAGCTTTTTAAGGCTTAAAGGTGGACCCTGACGGATGAGTCTTTTGCAAGAAACACGTCGAGATCACCAGAAAGACAGACAACCTTTTCAAGGATCGGAACACTCACTTTGCGGTAAAGGTCAAGATGTGCCACCACCCCCCTGCATTTCTCGGTTAATTCCATTTTCCCGTTATTGCCTTTCTTACCAAACATAAAGCTGTATTTTATTAACCTTTTTAGCTAATAACCTTTTTGGAATACTAACCCTATCCCTAACCCTAGGCCATTATCTAATAGGATCCCCCCCCCCCCCCCCCCCCCCCCCCCCCCCCCCCCCCCCTATGTATTGCAGTACACGGCGCCATTTGTCACAGTCGTGGTTCATTGCGTCTTCCCGTCTTATAGGGGGGGGGGGGGGGGGTAGGGTTAGGGCTAGGGTTAGGGCTAGGGTTAGTATTCCAAAAAGGTTATTAGCTAAAAAGGTTCATAAGATACAGCTTTATGTTTGGTAAGAAAGGCAAAAACGGAAAATTGCATTAAACCGTCAAAACGGCGATTCCTCCATGCCGGAGAGAGTAGCCATTTTGGATGGGGTGGGTGGAGGTCACTCATTGTGGTTGAAGCGTTTTCTTATTTTGTAGTGCAGTTAAAAAAGAAAAGTGGAGGTATTTCCTTTGTTGTGAGCGAAACTCCTTTAGATAAACAGCATAAAAAAGGCACACAAAAAAAGGCTTGTATTGCGAAAATTTCGTGCAAACGATTTGGCGGCCATTAGAAAAGAGACGGCACACGCCTTCTCTTTGGGTGAAAGAATTTGACTTCCAGCACCTCCGCCAAGGAGGAATCGCCGATTTGACGGTTTGATTTCTAGGAAACCAGAGCAAAGTGAGTGTTGCGATCTCTGTAAAGGGTGTTTTCCTGGTGATCTCGACGTGTTTCTTACAAAACCTCATCCGTCAGGGTGGCCCTTTAATCTCAAGATACTGGCTATCTCAAAATAATATGTCAGTCCCTTCTATTTTGAGCTAAGCGATTTTCACTGTATTTATTTATTGAAAGCTCCTAATGTTTACTCCATCGGGTGAGATCTACGTCTTCGGGTTTTTGTTTGTGGCACAAGCCACAAACTTATAACTCACTTTGTCTGTCTGTCTGTCTGTCTGTCTGTCTGTCTGTCGGTCGGTCTTCGGTCGGCCCAAAATTGTCGCACTTCAAATAAATCGAGGCTACAAAATTGTCGCACTTCAAATCGAGGCTGCACTTCAAATTGAGGCTGCTCTTTAAAATGATGTTTCGTTTTCAATTGTCGCACGCCACAAACGATTGCGAATCCGCGCTTGTTTCTGACTGGATTCCTGATAACTCAAAAACGGATAACCCAAAAGCACTGGGTAACTCACAATACTGTTCTGGTCCCAGTTTGATAATCTTTATGCTAAAAGGTATTTTTAGCTAAAACAAAAAATTCGCAATCTCAAAATAAAATTTCAGTCCCTTCAATTTAGGCCGTGTACACACATAAGCGGATATTCCGTGCGGAAACCCGTGCGCAATCCACAACTGAGTAAAACAAAGAAGGGAAAAGATGGGCGCACGTGTCCGAATTTCCCCTATATGCGTAAACTTTGTCCTTCGTTCTTCCACTTATTTAGGGTTTTCCGTACGGAACATACGCGTCTAATGTGAACCCGGTGTTAAGCGATGTTCACTATATATATTTATTTATTGTTTGTGGCTCAAGCCACAAACCTATAACTCACTTTGTCGGTCGGTCGGTCGGTCTGTCTGTCGGTCCAAAATTGTCGCACATTTTGACAAAATGTCGCACTTCAAATCTAGGCGACGACGAAAATGGTGTTTTACGTCCTCTTGGTCTGAATCAGACACATATGGGACATTTGTAAATACAAATATGTTGGGAACAATACTGGAGGCAATGCCCGGAGGCAGTACGAAACCAGTAAAGTCCCGATTTTTTGATAAATATGATAAAATGAGGCTACACTTCAAATTGAGGCCGCTCTTTAACATGATGTATTTTAAAAGCGTACAAAATAATAAACATACGTAATACAGACACTACAACAGACACGACGAGTATGCGGTGCTTCTTTCGATGAGTATAAGTAGGATACATAGTTTTAAATGTTTTCCAAAAGATATAAAAAGTTAGGAAATGGTGCAGAGATAACATTCTGGTTTACAGATTAAAATTATTGAAAAGCCAGGGGAGGTGACTCATGGTTGGAGTGGTAAAAATAGACCGCGTGCCACAAACTATTGCGATTTCGCGCTTGTTTATTTGTCAGTTTGTTCATTCATTTGTTTGTTTGTTTGTGTCAACTTAGTTCTGTTATTCTGTAGCTGCCCTGCTTTGTTTGTGTGTATGCCGTAGGCCTGGTACACAGTACATCTGTTTTTTCCGCGCGGAAATAATCAATAAGTACAAGAAAGAAGGGAAAAAAATATACGGTTTAGGGGAAATACGGACACGTGCGCTTATTGTTTTTCTTCTTTCTTTTACTTATTTACTGATTGCGCATGGGCTTCCGCGCGGAACGTCCGCGTGTATGTGTACACGGCCTAATTCTGTATGGACTTGCACATCAACACACTTTTTAAGTGCTTTCTCTCCAACTTTCATTCATTCTTTTTACTTTCGGTCGTATTTTTACTTCGGTTTTTTTGGTGTGTTTTTTGGGGAAGATTCCCTGGAATTTCAACAACTGACTTGATATCTGTTTCCTCGAGGATCTTTTGAGCGTACAAAATACGCTTAACCCTTTCGCCGCCAGCCATTTTTTCATCAAAGAAAACCCCATTAAACATAACTGGGTAGAGAAAAAAAATATCTGCAATATTGGGAATTCCTCTTTGACATGTATAACATTACGTCTATCCTTACCTCCAAAAATTAAGAAAACTAGCGCAACGCCGAGTACCAGTAACGCCTAGTAACGGTAACGCCTAGTAACGGTAATGCCAAGTACTGGTAACGCTGAGTACAGCAAATTTGAAGCGATTTGGTAAAGAAACGGTGGAGTTATAAGGCCCCGTTTCGCGTTGGCGCTGCTCTGAGAGTGATGCGCTCTCCCTAGTAACGGTAACGCCTAGTAACGGTAACGCCAAGTACTGGTAACGCTGAGTACAGCAAATTTGAAGCGATTTCGTTAAGAAACGGCAGAGTTATAAAGCCCCGTTTCACGTTGGCGCTGCTCTGAGAGTGACGCGCTCTCCCGATTTTCTTCAAATTTGCTGCCAGGCTTTGCCCCGGTGACAGCAAGCCTGACAGCAAATTTGACGCGATTCAGTTGAAAACCGGCGGAGTTATAAGGCCCGTTTTGCATCATGCTGCTGTTATGCGCCTAAGTAATGGATTCGCTTTCGGTTTGGCACATGGATAGTCACCGTCCCCGGACATATATCTGCCAAATTTGAAGGCAATCGGTCTAGCAATACCGGAGATACGGGCGCTGAAAGGCCGTCAGATGCGCGTTTCGCGCATTTGCAAAACCGCGCAAATGACACGGCCGCCTCGGTTGCCGTCGCCATCGCCCCGTTAGGGCTCACAGCAAATTTGAAGCGATTCGGTCGAAAAACGGCGGAGTTATAAGGCCCGTTTCGTGTTTCAGACACACACACACAGACACACACACACACACACGGACACACGGACGGACACTTGGCTTTTTACTATATGATAAGGTCTTCGGATAACAGGCCCTAATTTGATGTCTTTTATGGACATGGGTGTTAAACCGTTGTGGTGCATACATGCGACGTTTGCGGTTAAAGGGTTAAAGTACTAGAAATCTCGAGGTTTCCATATATTTGTTGGTGAATGATACTTACAGTGCCAAAAAGAACAACGTTACTATAGGGCCTACTACTACTACTACACTAGAAGAGAGAAAAAATAAAAAATAAACGGGTTATTGACGTATACGCCTATGGCTATAGGCCAGCTCAAAAGATAAAAGGGAGAGAGAGTAGGTG
>CM065684.1:57956783-57961783 GCA_017654935.2 Phymorhynchus buccinoides
TACATGTCAAGGCCACAAACTTGTCGCTGAAGCCATGTACCAATCAGAAATCGCGATAGAAAAACTATATCTCGATAGGGTTATTTTGTGGAAACCCTATCTAGCTGTTCGACAGAGTTTTAAAACTCTATCGAACAGCTAGATAGGGTTTTCAAACTCTATCGAACTGATAGATACAGTTTCGAAACTCTATCGAACGGCTAGATAGAGTTTTGTATCTTTGGCGCGCCATACATTTCTGACTGTCTGAGCTGTAACATGTTATGCAACACTGTTGCAAAGCTTTTGTTTGCATACAGAGGCATGCTCACCACACAGTTGCATTAAATTAAACACACATTCTCCTTCAAGATTGTGAATGTCCTGGAAACTGAACTGACGAAATAATGCGAATTACTAGCCGCATAGAAAGAACTGACACACTACAAATCTCCGTCTTCCGACAAGAAAGCAAGATGATACTGATTATTGCCGCACAGAAAGTACTGACACGCTACAATCATCCGTTAGGCAATCAAGCAGGGTTGGACGATCCGGTTGGGCAATGGTCACAGGAAAGCTATTAATTCATGCGGGGCAGGCAGGCACAAAACATTTTCGGGACTTTACTGGCGTTGCACTGCCTCCGAGCATTGCCTCCAGGATCGTTCCCACCATATTTATATCCACTAATGTCCCATATGTGTCTGTTCCAGACCGGAGGACGTTAAACAGATTTTCATTCAGGCACAAACATGATATTGAGAAAACAATCGACCCAACCACGATGCAAAAAAAACCCACGTAAGTATCATAATCTCCTCGACAGAATGGTTATCAGAACCGCATGCAATGTTGCTTGTGCTTTGTAAAATTGGTCATCATTCATAAATTAATAATTATTCATTCTTCACAAACATACAAACCGACCAGGTCCGGTCCAATTGATTTGTAAGGGGGGTGGGGGGTTGCCTGGGGGGGGGGGGGGGGGGGGCACAGGGCCTGTAGTGATGAGTGCGTCTTAAGGCGGCGACAGACTATGTGGCTGCCTCATGTGACTTGATCAGGTCGTGACGTTTCACCTCATTTGCATACCATCTAACTCGATCAGTCTGACTCAGTCGGGCCCAGTCAGGTGACAGGGCGAGAAACAAAATTTGATGTACGTCACGACGTGATTGCGTCATATGAGGCAGACACATAGTCTGTCGCCGGCTTAAGACAACTTATCCGGATTAGTGGTCTTAGCCACACTCATGACTACAGCAGGCCCAGAAGCTGCATAGATTCCGGGTTAAAGACCCCCCACGTCACATTCCCTCTTATGCTTGGAAGATTTCTTAAGATTTCTTACCAGCTATTAGAGGGAAAACACGTGGAAACCGATATTTTGACACGTGGCGTGGCGGGTCTTTATGGGGCAATGCCCTTTTCTTTTCTTTCTTTTTTTCTTTTTTGGGGGGTGGGGGGCAGGGGACGAAGCCCCCTGAAACGTTTAGCAATTTATTGATTATGATTAAGGCAATAATAGAATAATGTTCTTATTTTTCACCCTTGTGTAATGTACATGTTTGGGGCAGAGGTGGGTGGAGGTGGGGGAGGTTCGGAAACCAGGACACCACCCCACCCCCCACCCCTAGATCCGCGGCCCTGCCGACAAAGACAAAAACAAAAGTTCCTCGGCGGAGATCATTTAGAAATGCACGCACACGCGTTCGCACGCGCACGGTTGCTGTGTCGGTGCCTTGCTGCAATGCTGTTCGTTAGTGTCCACCTTTGGCTTAGCCGGCTGATTAGCGTCAATTGGACCCACAGTAGTATCTCTCTTCTTCATCTGCCCCATCTGTTCCCCACTAACCCCCTTCTAGATGCCAACGTTTTTTAGTCCCCGAGCCGAAGGTTCGGGGAACTATTGTTTTTGTCTGGTCCGTCCGTCCGGCTATTCGTCCGTTTTTCTCAAAAACTATTCAGTCTATCATCATCAAATTTGGTATACTAGTTTGCCAAGATGCAAGCTATCCACTGATGTATTTAGTTTTACAGTACCCGCTGTGCCCTAGGCCCTTTGTGTCACAGGCCCGCCGTTTTTCTCAAAAACTATTCAGTCTATCATCATCAAATTTGGTATACTAGTTTGCCAAGATGCAAGCTATCCACTGATGTATTTAGTTTTACATTACCCGCTGTGACTTGGCCCTTTGTGTCACAGGCCCGCTATGTCCCACTTCTTTCCGGCCGTCCATCCGTCCGTGCGTGCGTCCTGTTTTCAGTTCTCAATGGTCTCCCCGCTGTGTGTACAGCCGACACATTCCGATTTCGGAGTAGCTCGGCGATGCTGCGAGGGGACTTTGCAGACGCTCGGCGTTGCACTTGCTTTGTTTTGTTTTCTCTCTCTCAGTTTTTCTCTGTCTGGGGGGTCTTTTGCAAAAATAGTTCCCCCACCTTCTGGAAGTTATGTGCTTGTAACTTCCTCTAATCTGTCACTCTCTTTGACTCTGCCTTTTCCCTTTCCTTACTGTCATCTACTATCTTTCTGCCTTACCCGGTCCATTCTCCTGCCTTTTATTTCACGAAACACTTTCAAAACCATTTCCTCCAGCCGAAGTCGGACTTGCTGGGCCTAACTATTTCTTAGTTAGGCGCATAACGGCAGCATGACGCATCTACGCTCATAATTGACAGGAAACTGTCTGAGCGATCGACGAAGAAGAAGAAGAATATATCAGTCTATCTGTCTGTCTAAGCGTCTGTCTGTCTCGCTCAGATTTGTTCTTTTCTTTATTCTTTCCCACCTGTTCCACACTAATCCCCTTCTAGATGCCAAAGTTTCTTTCTCTCTCTCTCTCTCTCTCTCTCTCTCTCTCTCTCTCTCTCTCTCTCTCTCTCTCTCTCTCTCTCTCTCTCTCTCTCTCAGTTTCTCTCTGTCTAGTCTGTCTGTCTATATATCAGTCTATCTGTCTGTCTGTATATCAGTCTGTCTGTCTAAGCATCTGTCTGTCTGGCTCAGATTTTCTCTTTTCTGTATCTGTCCCACCTGTTTCCTACTAACCCCCTTCTAGATGCCAACGTTTCTTTTGGTGTTGTTTTTCTCTCTCTATCTGTCTCAGTTTATCTCTGTCTGTTTATATATCAGTCTATCTGTCTAAGCGTCTGTAGGGGAAGACAAGTATCCGGTCTCTTTTCCCTATTTGAGTAGTGAGGACAGAAACACTGGTTATGTCCCTTTTAAACGTGACACATTTACACGTCGATAGGCCAGTTGAATTCTCCGTTCAAATTCCAGTCTGCGTTTTTGGATAGCCGCCGCTGTGAATGGTGTATAACTACCCCACTAACGATAACTCTATCAGCCCGGTTCGCTGTAACTTACCCTTTTATAGAATATTTGCCTAAACCCCCTTCTAGAAGCCAAAGATATTTGGTCCGTCTGTCTGATTCTGAAAGCCAAATTCATTTGATCTATCTTATTCGGGGCTTCGAACATGACAAAATAAGGCCTAATGGTTGAAAATGGAGAATGACATGGGTTTTTTTCATTTTTATAAAACGATCTTTATTCAAAACAACATGTCACAAAGTTTACACATGCACACACAAGCAGAACAAGCCATCATCAAAAGACCATTCTCTCATATTCATGCTCCACATCCACCCCAATCATGATTTTTGTGGGGGTACATATTGTGCGTAAAATGCGAATAATGATAACTCTCTCTCTCTCTCTCTCTCTCTCTCTCTCTCTCTCTCTCTCTCGTTCTCTCTCTCTCTCTCTCTCTCTCTCTCTCTCTCTCTCTCTCTCTCTCTCTCTCTCTCTCTCTCTCTCTCTCTCTCTCTCTCTCTCTCTCTCTCTCTCTCTCTCTCTCTCTCTCTTTCTCCACAGGCACTTCACTTACAATTTCCTGTTTCTTGCTAACTTTTTGTTTTGTCTAATCTTAGGAATGAACCGGAACATAACATCGGATGATAGGATGGAATGTTTTGTCATCGTAAGTGATTGCACATGTGTGTGTGTGTGTGTGTGTGTGTGTGTGTGTGTGTGTGTGTGTGTGTGTGTGTGTGTGTGTGTGTGTGTGTGTGTGTGTGTGTGTGTGTGTGTGTGTGTGTGTGTGTGTGTGTGTATGTGTGTGTGTGTATGTATGTATGTGTGTGTGTGTGTGTGTGTGTGTGTGTGTATATGTATATGTGTGTGTGTGTGTGTGTGTGTGTGTGTGTGTGTGTGTGTTGTGTGTGTGTGTGTATGTGTGTGTGTGTGTGTGTGTGTGTGTGTGTGTGTGTGTGTGAGTGTGTGTGTGTGTGTGTTCGCGTGTGTATGAGAGAGAGACACTGGACACTGGAGAGAGAGAGAGAGAGAGAGAGTCTTAGAGAGAGAGAGAGAGAGAGAGAGAGAGAGAGAGAGAGAGAGAGAGAGAGAGAGAGAGAGAAGAGAGAGAGGAGAGAGAGAGAGAGAGAGAGAGAGAGAGAGAGAGGAGAGAGAGAGAGAGAGAGAGAGAGAGTTTGTATAAGAGTACTATGCGTCAACAGTGATTGTTTAATTAACCAACCTGAATGTATAAATTCTGTTCGCATCTAACACTTTGCATGCGCTGTGTTTGTTCAAAAGCCGCTACAGGTAGCATTCAATGCATTTGACAAAAAGTAGCAAAACCTTGCACAAAAACGTGTCAAGATGTTTGGCTTCATGCATCTATTTGTTAGGCTATAGTATTAGACCCCACTGATTCAAACTTTAAAAACACACACGAACGTAGAGAGAGAGAGAGAGAGAGAGAGAGAGAGAGAGAGAGAGAGAGAGAGAGAGAGAGAGAGAGAGAGAGAGAGAGAGAGAGAGAGAGAGAGAGAGAGAGAGAGAGAGAGACACACACACACACACACACGCGCGCGCACGCACGCGCGCAAACGCGCACGCACGCGCGCAAACGCACACGCACGCACACACATACACGCACACGCACACACACGCACACACACACACACACACACACACCCCTTCTCCTTGTATGTTTTTTCACAGACTTTTCCTT
>CM065684.1:57971783-57979283 GCA_017654935.2 Phymorhynchus buccinoides
CTTCTCCTCCCTCCCTCTCTCTCTCTCTCTCTCTCTCTCTCTCTCTCTTCCCCCTTCCCATCCTTCTCTCTCTCTCTCTCTCTCTCTCTCTCTCTCTCTCTCTCTCTCTCTCTCTCCTCCCCCCTCTCTCAGAATACCCCCACCCTCTCCCTCTCTCAGCATCCTATCTTCCCCCCTCCCCTCTCTCTCCCTCTCTCTCTCTCTTCTCTCTCTCTCTCTCTCTCTCTCTCTCTCTCTCTCTCTCTCTCTCTCTCTCTCTCTCTCTCTATCGTAAGAATAGCATCCGCATCGCCTTAAAATCTTTATCCTTGTCAAATATAAAGTTGTCCAGTGTCCAGTGTCCAGTGTCTCACCTCTCTCTATATATCTCTCACTCTCTCTCTCTCTTTTTCTTCTCTCTCATCTCTCTCTATCTCTCTCTCTCTCTCTCTCTGTTCCTTGTTCCCCTCTTCTCTCGCCCCCCCTCCCCCTATCTCTCTATATCTCTCACTCTCTCTCTCCTCTCTCTCTCTCTCTCTCTCTCTCTCTCTCTCTCTCCTCTCTCTCTCTCTCTCTCTCTACTCTCCCCCTCTCTCAGCATCCCCCCACCCTCTCCCACTCTCAGCATCCTACCCTCCCCCTCTCTCTCTCTTATAGCCTCTCTTCTCTCTCTCTCTCTCTCTCTCTCTCTCTCTCTCTCTCTCTCTCTCAAGAATAGGCATCGCCTAAAATCTTTATCCTTGTCAAATAAAGTTTTCCAGTGTCCAGTGTCCAGTGTCCTCTCTCTCTCTCTTTTTCTCTCTATCTTCACTCTCTCTCTCTCTCTCTCTCTCTCTCTCTCTCTCTCTCTCTCTATCTCTTCTCTCTCTCTCTCTCTCTCTCTCTCTCTCTCTCTCTCCCCCCCTCTCTCGCTCCCCCTCCCCCTCTCTCTCTCTATATATCTAACTCTCTCTCTCTCTCTCTCTCTCTCTCTCTCTCTCTCTCTCTCTCTCTCTCTCTCTCTCTCTCTCTTTTCATTCTTCCTCAAGGAACAGACGATGATGACAGTACTGGGCGTCATTAGAGAAAAAGCTCATCTCCCCACCAAAGCCTATTAACTCCGCGGCGACTCCTTCGAAGCGTAAAATGATGTTAAAATCAATGTAGGAATTGAGAGAGAGAGAAAGAAAGAACTAAAGAAGAAAGAACAGGAGAGACGAGTAGAGTCGGGAAGGTTGTGGTAAACATAGGGGTGGGGGTGGAGATGGATAAAGATAGGGGAGAGGGGGGGGGGCGCAAAGAGAATAACTGTGCGTTTCATAATCAATGTTTGATTTTTTTTGATTTTTTTTTTTAGTTTATTGAGACACAGAGATAAAGAGAGTGAAAAATATAGAAGACAGAGGGGGGGTGAGAAAGAGAGGGGGGGGGAGAGAAAGAGAGATGAGAGAGAGAGAGAGAGAGAGAGAGAGAGAGAGAGAGAGAGAGAGAGAGAGAGAGAGAGAGAGAGAGAGAGAGAGGGGAGAAAAGAAAGAGAGTGGGTGAAAGACACAGACAGACACAGAGACACAGAGACAGACATGGAATGGACAGAAAGAGGCACAGAGAGAGCGATTAAAAAGAGAGGTAGACAGACAGATAGACACAGACATACAAGCAGGCAAACAGATAGATTTAGACACGGAGAGAGAGAGAGAGAGAGAGAGAGAGAGAGAGAGAGAGAGCGAGAGAGAGAGAGAGAGAGAGAGAGAGAGGAGAGAGAGAGAGAGAGCGGGTTGAAAGACATAGACAGACAGACACAGAGACAGACATGGACAGAAAGAGGCATAAAGAGAGAGAGAGAGAGAGAGAGAGAGAGAGAGATGCGAGAGAAGAACGAGAGAGAGAGAGAGAGAGAGAGAGAGAGAGAGAGAGAGAGAATGTGAGTTTGTGTATCACAGTATGTTTGAGTGTTTGTACCGGCGTCTTTGGGTTATCCGCGTATGCACACGCGCTTAAAAAGAGAGGAAGACAGACAGTTATACACAGACATACAAGCAGGCAAACAGATAGATTTAGACACGGAGAAATAGAGATATATAGAGAGAGAGGGAGAGAGAGAGAGAGAAAGACCAGGAGTAAGAAAGGAGAGAGACACTTATGACAGATAAGACATAAACAGACACCAAACAGAAACACAAGAGGTTATTAGAAAGCCAGACACAATTAGTATAAAAACCTTAACCTCTTGACTGCCAGCATGCTCGGATTAAAGCTAACCCCCAGTGCCAGAGGATTATCAGATTAATGACCCCCCCAAAAGACACAAAATAAACAAAACTTCATAACTCCTCATCCAGTGGAGAGAACCCAATAAAACCATGTTTGTTTTATTATCTACATTTGTCAGTTAGTTCAGCTGTGTCCTCCAGGCAGCAGAAGTCTGCTATTCCAGAAAGATGGGCTGAAATTGGTGTAACATGTTTGTGTTTGTTACCAGCCGCGAACGAATAGACTAGCGCGAGAATTCTGTTCCTGACTAGTCTGACTATATATTAGGTGAAGTCGGGGTAAAACTCCCATGGGCAGGTAAGAAGCCCATGCCAATTATCTCATGAAATAAAGCAAATTTCAGTCACATTTTGCCCATGAGACGAGTGCTAATGTTTAGCATTCGTCTCTGGCTTCCCCTATTATGACAGTGCACATCTGTGTTCTACCGAGGACCCAGCATGTTTGACAATCGTGTGACGGGTCGCACACGCCTTGTTGCTTTTGACTTGCTTCTTTTGCTCTCTCTCTCCTCTCTCTCTCTTTTCTCTATCTCTCTCTCTCTCTCTCTCTCTCTCTCTCTATCTCTCTCTCTCTCTATCTCTCTCTCTCTCTCTCTTCCTTCTTTCTTTTCTACCCTCTCCTCTTCCTTCTCCAAGACCCAAAACAACATGGGCGACAGTGGAGACAAAATGCGTACACAACGCACGCCAGGCGGTGTGAATGACATGGCAGCAGGTGCGAGAAAAAAACCCAGAATGAAAAAAAACAGATGCTTTGTATTAGCCAGGGACACGAGATGTACACCGAAACTTAAAAGAACTGCATACAACTAGTTCTTCTCTTCCTCGAAATGCTCTTTGTCCATCCCTGTTTCCACTGCAAAGGAGAAGAGAAGAAAAGAAGAAGAAAAAAGAACCAAAGGGAAAATACCAAGCGGTTAGAAAGTCGTTATGATCATGTACCTAAAAGAGGTACAACACTACACTAGTTCTTCTGTTCCTCGCAATCTTCGTTGTCCATCCCCGTTTCCCTGAAAAGTAAAGAGAAAGGGCGAAGAAGAAGAAGAAGAAGAAGAAGAAGGAGAAGAAGAAGGAGAAGACGAAGAAGAAGAAGAAGAAGAAGAAGAAGGAGAAGAAGAAGAAGAAGAAGAAGACGAGAAGAAGAAGAAGAAGAAGAAGAAGAAGAAGAAGAAGAGAAGAAGAAGAAGAAGAAGAAGAAGAAGAAAAGAAGAAGAAGAGAAGAAGAAGAAAGGGAAAGAAAAGAAGAAGAAGGAGAAGAAGAAGAAGAAGAAGAAGAAGAAGAAGACGAACGGAGAGAGAAAGAAGAAGAAGAAGAAGAAGAAGAAGAAGGAAGAAGAAGAAGAAGAAGGAAGAAGAAGAGAAGAAGAAGAAAAGAAGAAGAAGAAGGAGAAGAAGAAGAAAAAGAAGAAGAAGATGCAAGAAGAAGAAAGAAAGGAAGAACAGAAAGGAATAAAAGGATACAAGGAAAGCAGGCAACCTTGCGTGAAGCCTAATGGTAATAATGACAACGGTGGTAGTAGTAGCGAAGGAAGATAATCATAGTAATATTCATAATTACACGCCGATCCCTGGGCCACTTCAAAGCGGGAAGACAAGGGTGGGAATTTTAGGGGGGAGGGGGGATGGGGGCGAGGGAGAAGGGGAGGGGGCAGGGGAGGGAGACGACAGGTAATAAGAACAAATTGCCCCCCCCCCCCCTCACCATTCTTTCTTTCTTGTAGCTGGCTACGAGCTTGCTAAGGGTAATAATAGGACGTTGCAATTTTTTTCGCTATTTCCCTATGGCAACACAGCGACAGACCAGTCATACTGTGACCTTGCCTATCACTCAGGTGTGTTGACCCCTGGGGAAAGAGCGAAAACTCGTAACGTGTATTGTTGTTGTGACCATAACTTTTTTTTTGTGTTCTTTGCTGTTACCTGTGTTGTAGATGGATTTCAGATCGAAACACTAGTTATAGTGGCCTGTGGGGACTGGGGGGGGGTGGGGGGCGGGTGGGAAGGGGGGGGGGGGAGAGAGGCGTTGTGTGGGTAAAGGAGGGAGGGGGGTACCAGGCGAGGGAGTTGGGAGGGGGGGTGGGGGGGGGGGGAGGGGTCTTGGACTGGGGCAATTAGTTAGACTTCCATATTAGGTAGTCTTCAGAGGTTTCATTAGGACTTTCATCAAGAGGAGGCAAATGACTCAGGTTCAATACAATCTCTCGCCGCGTATAGCGTAGCTCGCCGCCGCCGCCAGAAGATGAGGCGAACAAGGTGAATGGACCACCGTAGGCCAACTATACCCCATCCCTCCGCTCGTACCTCTTATTCACCTTCCCCTATCACTACCACCACCACCACCACCACAACCCCTCATCATTTACCCCTCTTCATCCTTATAGATGTCTGTCCAGTAGTTTGTAGTTTTGTTTGTACAAGGAAGAGGAGGATTCTTCTATTCTTCTGCTTTTTTGGAGTATTCGTAGTATTCTTCTGTCGTCTGCGGCTTCTTCTGACTTCGGCTTGTCTTATTCGTGTTTCAGTCTATTCGTCTTCGTATTCTTCTCGTGAAGAGTAGGCTTTTCCGTATTGTAGTAGGAGGACTTCGTCTGGAGTCAGTCATTCGCTTTGCTTAGGAAGAATAAGAAGCGTCCTCTTATTGTCTGACCTCCTCATGTTAGATGCCCTGAGAAGAAGACGAAGGAGGACGGAGTCGTGCTGGAGGCTGCTTCTTAGTAATTGTTCCTGCTCCTCAGTAGGATTCGGAGGATTAGAGGAGTCTTCTACTTATGATCCTCATATCCGCCTCCTCCATAACTACTCATAGGCTTCGTATCGTGACTTCGCGTTCTTCTCTTCCGTCTCCCTCGGAGGAGGATGCCTACTCCTGTGGTCGTATTATGTTTGCTTCTGGGTCATTCTTAGGTGCTTCTTCTTTTTCTTCTCCTCCTCCTCGTCTTCTTCTTCTTCTTCTTCTTCTACTGTGATTCTTCTTATCATCCTACTCCTCCTCTTCTTCTCTCTCATCCTATTCTCGTTCCTTTTATTTCGTCCTCTCCTTCTTCTTCTTCTTCTTCTAATAACAGAACGAACATTTTGTCAGTCAACCGATCTAGCCAATCCAGTACATACCACTCACCACCGCTACTAAGGAAGGCAACACAAAATCCTCAGAGGACCTTATTAATTATTCCTCTGTGTTGATTGGCTTTTCTGGTGGAGCTGGCAGAGATGCGGTGCGGATTAATTGGCTCGCTGACGGCGTGACAAATGATGGCGTCATTCATTATGCATCCGTTTGCCGTCATCGTCTTCTTCTTGTGCGACTCTTATCGGGAATTCCCGCCAAAAAAAAACCCACAAATAGGACCACAAGTTTTGTTTGGTATAAATGAAAATTTGAATACGCAGTCACTGTTAGTGTGCTTTTTTTGCAATCTTTAACGCTCTTAGCACTGGCTTCATTGGTTGGCCTTTGGGGACCTTCCCCAACGCCAGCTGTCCTCAACTCCCTTTGGCTGGGAGAGTGGGGATGTTCCCCAGGCAAAGCATATCCACAACAAATAAATTCAAGCCCAGTCCGCCGGAATAGCATCTGCTTCCTCTGCTATCTGGCAATCATGATCAGAAAAGACTGACTGGCTTACATACACTGTTACGGTTCTTCTCCCAACATCTATGTGCTTTGCGTAGGTTGAACTAGAGCAACAGTTTGGTTACTTTCCTCCGCAGCTATTCTCATTGATCATTTTACACCATAGTTCAAAGAGACAGACAGACAGACAAACAGAGAGGGAGGAAGGGATACAGAAAGAGATGGTAATAAGACAGAGGACTAACGTATTAATGATTCAGCTAACGCAAGCGTCACAATCGAGCGAACGCTCGATGCATACCAAACGAACAGGAGCGCCTCGCCGCTCAGAAACGTTATCTGGCATAGGAAACCCACTTGGGAAATCAAGCAACCCTCGTCTTCCCATTTACCCCTTCTGTTCCTTCTTCTCTCCATCTTCTAAGCCATCTAGCCATCCATTTTCTTCTGTCTTCTTCGTTGTTCATTCCTGAAGAGGCGTGTGTCGCTTGATGATGGATTGTCTCTAGAGCTGAAGGCATCATCACGACAGCAGTGCAACTAGCAGCACAAACAACACTCCAAAACTCTACTGTCTCATTCAGAAATACTCTCCCCCCCCCTCTCTCTCTCTCTCTCTCTCTCTCTCTCCCTCTCTCTCCTCTCTCTCTCTCTCTCTCTCTCTCTCTCTCTCTCTCTATCTCTCTCTCTCTAACGGTTGAAACTGACAAGCTTGGACTGAAGAGTTGCGCCCCCCCCCCCCCCACTTTCCCTCTTCTGCATGGGGATCTTTCGTACAACTAGTCCCCCACCTTCTGGAAGTTCTGTGCTCGTAACTTCCTCTAATAAATATATCACTCTCTTTGACTCTGCCTTTTCACTTTGCTTTTCTGTCATCTACGCACTATCTTTCTGCCTAACTGGTCCATTCTCCTGCCTTTGTTTCTAGAAACTATTACAAAGATTTTCTTCAGCCGAAGACGGACATATGCTGTGCTGGGCCTAACTATTTCTTAGTTAGGCGCATAGCGGAAGCATGGCGCATCTGCACTCTATGACAGGCAACTATCTGCGCGATCGATGACGAATTTGAAGAGATATCTCTGTTATCACCTCATGCATTATCGCAATGTTAGTTTTTCTTGAAATGTGCACTCTCGCCATGTCTTACTCCTGTCATCTGCTCTTGTGGTGAAGCGACTTGTGTGAGACTTTTATTAGGTATTAGGCATTATTAGGTATTAGGTACTTTATAGTCGCAGAGGCGTCTCTGTGAAATTCGGGTTACTCCCACCTGGAGAGAGCGTCGCAGCCAGAGGAGCGCCACCCATTTTATTAAAAAAAAATTGCATGCAATTTTTGTGTGACTGATGAGGAAGGAAAGGGGGTGGTGGTAAATGTTGACCAAATAACAACTTTGTTGTTGCCACTGGGCTTAACGTGTGCTAAGTGCATGGGCACACGGGTCCTCGGTTTATCGTCTCATCCGAAAGACTCCCACGTTCAGACCGTAATGCCTAGTGCAAAGTGAGATGAAAAATTCCCTGTACCGAGATTCGAACTCGGGTTTACTTGTCACAAGGCGAACGCGTTACTTATGTGCCACCCTACACCTGAAAGATACGAAAGAGTGTAGGCTCTTACCAAAAAAAAAGTTTTTACTTTTTTGCTTGTATATTGGTTCTTAATATATTTGAGTGGAAAAGGTTTGAATTT
>CM065684.1:57984283-57989283 GCA_017654935.2 Phymorhynchus buccinoides
TCTGACAAAACCTACAATTAATAATAACAGATTCGTTTTTTTCAAAACCTTTACAAATATTTTTAACATTGAAAAGTTCGAACAGTAAGTTTTGTAGTGTTTTTTATAATCTGATTTAGTTTGGAAAGATTCATGCAGTAAAGCGTTTTGTATCCGTTAACGACAATAGAACGGGTAACGGCATGCCCACGCACACAAAGACAGTTATTGCGGTTGACAATACAATTGGTGACCATGGGATTTTACGACACTGGAGATGGGTGGGAGCCTGGATAGGGAGTGAGAGAGTACGATTAGGAAAAGGGAGAGAAATAGAAGGAGAAACAATGAAAGAGAAATGAACAAGGACAGGATAATGCCGAGACACGACGAGAGGGAGAGAGAGAAGAGAGAGAGAGAGAGAGAGAGAGAGAGAGAGAGAGAGAGAGAGAGAGAGAGAGAGAGAGAGAGAGAGAGAGAGAGAGAGAGAGAGAGAGAGAGAGGGGGGGAGAGAGAGAGAGAGAGAGAGAGGGAGGGAGAGAGAGAGAGAGAGAGAGGGGGGAGGAAGAGGGGGGGGAGAGAGAGGGATGGAGAGAGAGAGAGGGGGGAGGGGGAGAGAGAGAGGGGGAGAGAGAGAGAGAGAGAGAGAGTATTGGGTTGTTATGAGTGCCAGAACAGGAGGATGAAACTAAACCATGGCAAATGGAAGACACGACTAGAATAAGTTGGCCTAAATTAAGACAAAGCTTTAAACAAAAACCTAAAAAAACCTAAGACAACTCTGGACACATTGAGACAGTATTTTAGACAGTCTCTCTCTCTCTCTCTCTCTCTCTCTCTCTCTCTCTCTCTCTCTCTCTCTCTCTCTCTCTCTCCTCTCTCTCTCTCTCTCTCTCTCTCTCTCTCTCTCTCTCTCTCTCTCTCTCTCTCTCTCTCTCTCTCTCTCTCTCTCTCTCTCTCTCTCTCTCTCATCACGAGTCCCTTGTCACCCAGCAAGCTAACAAGGAGGGAAAGGAAACGAGCATGAGACCAAAGCTTAGAGTCGGTTACTGGTTAGCACCAACAACACCGGTCACTAGCTGTGGTAGAGTACCTCAGGGGACCGTGCACACTCCACAGTCATTCCCGTCATTGATCAAAACACCGCGCTACATCCTCCGAAACATTCTCCGAAACCACACCAGATGGAAAGACCCTACAATTTCCCCCAGTTGTTCAAGGAGAGTTGATTGTGTATATGGACGTATTATCTTGCTAGGTCACACGTGTATGTGTGTGTGTGTGTGTTGATGTATGTGTAGGTGTGCGTCTGAGAGAAAGAGAGAATCTGAGGGAGAGACTGATACATGATGATGTCATTTGTCCATCCGATGTGCATGCTTTCGTTGTTGTTGGATTGTGTCTTGTGCAAAACCAAAACGATTTCCTTTGTATTACGGTGCATTGGCTGATTAAAGAATCTTGAATCTTGAATCTTGAATCTTGATTTGTTGTATAATGTTACATTCGCCGAAATATCCAGTAGTTTTGCTTTGTTTCTTGTGAATAAAATAACGTCACTTTACACTTGTCGTGTAGTTGTTTGTTTGCTGTATGTTCCACTGACGTTGCAGTCTGTTTCAGGTTTTTTGTTGCTTACATATTTGACTGCGCTTTTTGTTTGTCTCGTCTTGTCATCATGCCTTCATCATCATCCTCTTGGCTACATTATCGTCTCGTTTCTTTCCTCAAACCTGGTTGTTGTTTGTTTGCTCTGTTGTTGCCTGCCTTTTGCTCCTTTTGCTATATGTTGCTGTTTGCTGTTTGCTGTTTAATTGTTTGTCTATGTCGATAAAGGCGCATTCGCCGAAGTATCCAGTAGTTTTGTTTTGTCTCTTGTGAATAAAATAACGTCACTTTACACTTGTCGTGTAGTTGTTTGTTTGTTGTATAATATGTTACAGTAAATTTACAAAATCCGTTGTAATAATCGTTCATCCAGTCACTTTGTTCGATACTGTCTGGTTTTCAATGTTTCGTACATCTGGGGGTTTTGTTTGTACTTATACTTGAATCGTTGTTTCATCTTTATGCAGAACGTGTTGTACGTTTCCGTCACATTTACGTGATGCGGCCTTTTCTTTGTAGTGAGTACATTTGTCGACTACGTTTTATAAGCCTCGGCTTGTTGTGCTCGGCTATACTGTTTTGTTTGTAGCTACAAGTGTCTGTGAAATATTAAAAAAAAGTTATTTAAACCAAATTTACAAAACCAGGAAATTTGCAAATTTCCTAACATTTTCAGGAAATTTGCAAAGTTACTGTTTCACTCAGGGATTTAGCAAATTTCCTACACAAATTTGCAAAGAAATACCTTAGATTTCCCAATATGTTGTAAAGCCCGTATGGTAACTTTTAAACTTTTAAGTCTTTGTTCAACATTTCAATCGTCACAACTAAAATATTTCTGTTAAGTAATTGTAATGTTGTTGTTTTTTTCCTTCATATTTCCGAAAAAAGAACGACATAAACGCGTTCTGCTGATAAATCCAACACTCGTAGCGCTGGGGCTTGGGAACAAACAAAAAACTCACAGAAAAGGCCACTCTTAAAACATTTCGAACTATCCAGGCCAGTCCTATCAAAATCAGTACAGCTGGTAGTGTTAAGCTGTGGTAACTGAAACACACACAAAAGGACTCGCAGATACACACACACACACACACACACACACGCAGAGAGAGAGAGAGAGAGAGAGAGAGAGAGAGAGAGAGAGAGAGAGAGAGAGAGAGAGAGAGAGAGAGAGAGAGAGAGAGAGAGAGAGAGAGAGAGAGAGAGGAGGGGGAGAGAGAGAGAGAGAGAGAGACAGAAGAGTGAGAGAGAGAGAGAGACTGAATACTTGAAAACTTGAAAACTTTATTTTTCAAGGATAAAGATTTTAGGCAACGATCTTTATTGTTGTTGTTGTTGTTGTTGTTGTTGCATGTTTGTCGTTTCCGACAATGACTGCCAGATAGCAGAGGGGGGCAAATACTATTCTGGCGGGCTGGGCGAGAATTAGTTTAATAAAGTGGAGATGCCTTGCCCAGGGTACATCCCCACTCTTTATCGATCAAGTGAAAGGACAACAGAGGCTCTCGTTCAATCACAAAGTCCCTTCTCTTCTTGAACACGCACACGGACTAAGCACCACCGACAAAGCCGCTAACGCTTCCAGACATGCTCAGTGTCCACCCCTCTAACCTCCTGTGACACTGACAAGCCACCGGTGACTCGGATTTCAGCCCTGCCTCCCCCCCTAGTCTCTCTTAACCACCCCGGACAATTACCTTCCCAACCCCGGCCCTGTGGCCACGAGTGCGAATTAGACAGTCACAGTCAACACGGGGAATAGTACGTAAGTTAGACTCCTCCTCCTTCCCTTTAACTCCGTGAGGAGTCATTGGGGCGCCACAGTGAAGTCTTCACCAACTTCCTCCGGCTCTGTCGGTCGTGAGCCAGAGTCTGGGTTTCTGCGAATGATTTTGCTGTCCATTCTGTGATGTTGTCAGACCATCGTTTCGTTTGTCTTCCCCTCCGTCTCCCTCCCTTAACAGTTCCCTGGAGTATCGTTTTGGCAAGGCCGTTGGATCTTGCTACATGGCCATACCAGCCTAGCTTTCTTTTCTTTACTGATGTCAGCAGATCTTCATATTATGGTCCAACGTGCTGTCTGATGGTTTGGCGCACTTGTTCATTGGTGATATGCTCTGTGTATCTGATGTTAAAGACCCACCAGATCATGTGTCAAAATCACGTGTTTCACGTGTTTTCCCTCTTATAGCTGGAAATAAATCTTGATTTGACCTGGTCTCACTACCATACAAATGCCCCCAAATTCAAAGTGATACATCGTTTTAAAGAGCAGCCTCAATTTGAACATGGGGACATTTCTATCTGGGTCACAGCTACCCAGAAAAAACCAAGGGACTTAATCGTGGCGCGTCTGTGTATCTTTAATTAAGCAACTTACGATAGCATCTCATTTCCATAGCTTGGATGCTTCTTTCCAGATCTGCTGTGATAGTCCGTGTCTCACGTGCGTAAAGGAAGATGGAGTATACCAGTGCACGCTGAAGCCTGATCTTGTGCTTCATTGAGGTGTTTTTGTCAACCCACGCCACAAATGAGACTAAACTCCCAAAACGATTGGCTGTTTAGCCTCACTTACATACTAATCCCCGTGTTGAATGTCTGAGACGCACCCATGACTACATGGCCCGGGGTTTAGTGCTTGTTCCATGGATCCCTTCGTTGCAAAGGGACCCCCATTGTTTGTAATTGTTCGAGGTGTCAACTTTCCCCGCGAGGATCATCAAGCGAAAGTGGGCAGAACAGAACGGAAAGGGAAAGGAGGGGGCCAGGGGGGTAATGTAAGAGAAAGATCGACTTCGGTTTGTGTGTGATCGGGAAACGCCAGCTTCGATTAGAGTAGTTGGGAGCTGAGAGAGAGAGAGAGAGAGACATAGAAAGAGAGAGAGAGAGAGAGAGAGAGAGAGAGAGAGAGAGAGAGATGAGAGAGACGATGAGAGAGAGAGAGAAGGGAGACATACACACACACACACACACACACACACACACACACACACACACACACACACACACACACACAACACACACACACTTTTTTGCACGCACGCCACACACACCACTCACACACACTCACACACGTTGCAGCGCGTCGCGCAAAACACAAACGCGTTACGTTTATCCCCCCCCCCCCCCCCCTCTCTCTCTCTCTCTCTCTCCTGTCTCTCTCTCTCTGTCTCTCTCTCTCTCTCCTCTCGTCTCTCTCTCTCTCTCTCTCTCTCCTCTCTCTTCTCCTCTCTCCTCATAACCCCCCCCCTCTCTCTCTCGTCTCTCTCTCCACATCACATACGCATGGCATGATTGTCAGAAAATCAAATCTGACACAAGTCCAAAATCTTAAAACAGAAAATGTAAAAAATACATAAATAATAAAATAAACTGCAATAAAATAGCCAAGCCGTCGTGAAAAGCTG
>CM065684.1:57994283-57996783 GCA_017654935.2 Phymorhynchus buccinoides
CACACACGTAATGTTCTCATGGATGGATTTGCACCATAGTGTTCAAGTGCTTAGGCTGTTGGGATGATTCCTGGAGTCTTTTAGCCATGGAACGACAACAACAACAACAAAAACAACAAGTGCAACCCCGAGCGGCTGCAAAGTTCCCTCCCAGCATCGCCGAGCTACTCCGAAATCGAGAGAGAGAGAGAGAGAGAGAGAGAGAGAGAGAGAGAGAGAGAGAGAGAGAGAGAGAGAGAGAGAGAGAGAGAGAGAGAGAGAGAGAGAGAGAGAGAGAGAGAGAGAGAGCGTAGCTACAAAGCTGTTTTATGGCGCATGTGTGTTCGGACCCGTGATTTGAGCGCGCGCGATCATGCGCACACGAGCGCACAGAACAATTCATGACAACTGTGTTATAGACCATTCATCAAGAAATGTTGTGAAACAAACTGCATTGAAATACATGCAAAACTTCGCGAGATATTAGCGATTATGTGTTTCGGGGGTTGAACCCCGTAACTGGCGCGACCTTGACCTTAATATAAAACTACATCAGTGGATAGCTTGCCTCTTGGCACACTAGTATACCAAATTTGATGATGATAGACTGAATAGTTTTTGAGACAACGGACGAATAGCCGGACAGACGGACGGACGGACGGAGGCACGCCGGACGGATCAGACAGAAACAATAGTTCCCCGAATCTTCGGCTCGGGGACTAATAACAACGTATAGCTTGTCAGCTTTGCTGTAGTCTACTCCAAAGCAACACTGTCTACCTTTTACAGTTTTCCCAACTACGTCTTTCATTATTCCCCTCTGCCTTGTTTGCTGTTGAATTAATATTTGATCGCCGTTGCCTTTGATCTCTGCGTGTGATCTGTTCCGTTGGCAATGTTCAGGTTATGCCAGGAATCGATTGTTATGTTCTACACTTTTTTACGACCTAAGTGATATTGTCTTTGTGAATTTCTTATGGGTTTGTGAGTCAGCGGAGCTTGTCTGTCGGTCGGTCTGTCTCTTACTGTATGTCTGTCTCTTTCTGTTTTACTGTCTGGTTGTCTCTCTCTCTCTCTGGCTGGCTGTCTCCCTATCTGTCTCTCTCTCTCTCTCTCTCTCTCTCTCTCTCTCCTCTCTCTCTCTCTCTCTCTCTCTCTCCAGCTTTTTTATCTTTTTTTTGCTTATCCATTCATCCTCAAAAAAGTTCAAGTTCAAGTTCTCTCTCCCCCCCCCTCTCTCTCTCTCTCTCTCTCTCTCTCTCTCTCGCTCGATCGATCGCTCGAGATCTCTCTCTCTCTCTCTCTCTCTCTCTCTCTCTCTCGTCTCTCTCCTCTCTCTCTCTCTCTCTCTCTCTCTCTCTCTCTCTCTCTCTTCTCTCTCTCTCTCTCTCTCGATCTCTCTCCTCCTCTCTCTCTCTCTCTCTCTCTCGATCTCTCTCTCTCTCTCTCTCTCTCTCTCTCTCTCTCTCCTCTCTCTCTCTCTCTCTCTCTCTCTCTCTCTCTCTCTCTCTCTCTCTCTCTCTCTCTCTCTCTCTCTCTCTCTCTCTCTCTCTCTCTCTCTCTCTCTCTCTCTCTCTCTCTCTCTCTCTCTCTCTCTCTCTCGCTCTCTCTCTCACGTGCATATTTGTGTGCTGCCTGTGGGTATTTCCGACTGTGTGCGAGTGAGTGAGTGAGTGAGTGTGCGAGTCCAGAAATTAATCAAAAGCTTTACAAACCTATATTTATTGCAAGGCCATCCGTAACAAACTATGGAATGACAGTAAGCCCAAATGAATGCATACCACAGAGAGAGCCTATATCAGCATAATGTCGTTTCCGACAATGACAGCCAGATAGCAGGGGGGGGGGGGGGGGGGTAGCTGCTATTCCGACAGGCTGGGCTAAAATTTGTTTAACCCTTTCACCGCCAGCCATTTCAGCCAAGAATTTCCATTAAATATACCTGGGTAGAGAACAAAATCCATCTGCAGTATTGGGGATTCTTCTGTGACATATATACAATAAGGTCTATCCTTACTTCCCAAAACTAAGACAATAGGGTCTTTGGATAATCGACCGCAATTTGATGCCTTTTAGTGACATAGAAGTTAAATCATTGTGGTGCTAAAATGCGACTTTGGCGGTGAAAGGGTTAAAGTTGAGACGTCTTGCCCAGGGTACATCCCCATTCTCTCGGCCCAAGAGATGTGAGGACAGCTGGCGTTGGGGGAAGGTCCCAAAGGCCAACCCATCCCTTTGGCTGCAGCACCAGAGCCAGTGCAAATGCCCCCTAGTTTGAGTGTCATAGTCTTCTACACACACACAAAAACAACAAAATAAACTGTAATTAAGAACGATCTAAACGGTAACTGTGTACTTTGGCCGTTAGACACGTGAGACACAAACGTCTAGCACTCTGCTCCAGGAACATTAACCCTTTCACCGCCAAAGTCGCATTTTAGCACCACAGTGATTTAACACCTATGTCACTAAAAGGCATCACATTGGGGTCTATTATCCAAAGACCCTATTGGCTTAGTTT
>CM065684.1:58006783-58011783 GCA_017654935.2 Phymorhynchus buccinoides
AGAGATCGAAATAGTTTGTGAATGTGTTTCCACGTTGTAATAGTGCAAGATTTCTGTCAGAGTCTCTGTGTGAATTGATGTTTATGTCTTGATTTTGTGTGTATGGCGTTTTGGGTTTCTATGCCTAATTATGGATTAATTTTTGGGGTTTTTCTTTACAAGGGCATTCCGTTTATTGGTAACTAGCGCTCCGAGGGTTTGCTTCGTTTCACCGGTGTGAACGCGTCGCATCGCATGGCCCTTTTGCTCGCTCTGCCGCTGAATCGAACAATCATGGACATACAAACAGAAATGAGGTTTTATTAATAGCGTAGGTTCTATTTATGCATGGGTTTAGAGCTACTGTTCTTTTGCACTATAAGGCGCACCTTATTATATCATGGGTTTAGAGCTACTGTTCTTTCTTTTACTATAAGGCGCACCTTATTATATCATGGGTTTAGAGCTACTGTTCTTTCTTTTACTATAAGGCGCACCTTATTATATCATGGGTTTAGAGCTACTGTTCTTTCTTTTACTATAAGGCGCACCTTATTATATCATGGGTTTAGAGCTACTGTTCTTTTTTACTATAAGGCGCACCTTATTATATCATGGGTTTAGAGCTACTGTTCTTTCTTTTACTATAAGGCGCACCTTATTATATCATGGGTTTAGAGCTACTGTTCTTTCTTTTACTATAAGGCGCACCTTATTATATCATGGGTTTAGAGCTACTGTTCTTTCTTTTACTATAAGGCGCACCTTATTATATCATGGGTTTAGAGCTACTGTTCTTTCTTTTACTATAAGGCGCACCTTATTATATCATGGGTTTAGAGCTACTGTTCTTTCTTTTACTATAAGGCGCACCTTATTATATCATGGGTTTAGAGCTACTGTTCTTTCTTTTGGACTATAAGGCGCACCTTATTATATCATGGGTTTAGAGCTACTGTTCTTTCTTTTACTATAAGGCGCACCTTATTATATCATGGGTTTTTAGAGCTACTGTTCTTTCTTTTACTATAAGGCGCACCTTATTATATCATGGGTTTAGAGCTACTGTTCTTTCTTTTACTATAAGGCGCACCTATCATGGGTTTAGAGCTACTGTTCTTTCTTTTACTATAAGGCGCACCTTATTATATCATGGGTTTAGAGCTACTGTTCTTTCTTTTACTATAAGGCGCACCTTATTATATCATGGGTTTAGAGCTACTGTTCTTTCTTTTACTATAAGGCGCACCTTATTATATCATGGGTTTAGAGCTACTGTTCTTTCTTTTACTATAAGGCGCACCTTATTACATCATGGGTTTAGAGCTACTGTTCTTTCTTTTACTATAAGGCGCACCTTATTATATCATGGGTTTAGAGCTACTGTTCTTTCTTTTACTATAAGGCGCACCTTATTATATCATGGGTTTAGAGCTACTGTTCTTTCTTTTACTATAAGGCGCACCTTATTATATCATGGGTTTAGAGCTACTGTTCTTTCTTTTACTATAAGGCGCACCTTATTATATCATGGGTTTAGAGCTACTGTTCTTTCTTTTACTATAAGGCGCACCTTATTATATCATGGGTTTAGAGCTACTGTTCTTTCTTTTACTATAAGGCGCACCTTATTATATCATGGGTTTAGAGCTACTGTTCTTTCTTTTACTATAAGGCGCACCTTATTATATCATGGGTTTAGAGCTACTGTTCTTTCTTTTACTATAAGGCGCACCTTATTATATCATGGGTTTAGAGCTACTGTTCTTTCTTTTACTATAAGGCGCACCTTATTATATCATGGGTTTAGAGCTACTGTTCTTTCTTTTGGACTATAAGGCGCACCTTATTATATCATGGGTTTAGAGCTACTGTTCTTTCTTTTACTATAAGGCGCACCTTATTATATCATGGGTTTAGAGCTACTGTTCTTTCTTTTACTATAAGGCGCACCTTATTATATCATGGGTTTAGAGCTACTGTTCTTTCTTTTACTATAAGGCGCACCTTATTATATCATGGGTTTAGAGCTACTGTTCTTTCTTTTACTATAAGGCGCACCTTATTATATCATGGGTTTAGAGCTACTGTTCTTTCTTTTACTATAAGGCGCACCTTATTATATCATGGGTTTAGAGCTACTGTTCTTTCTTTTACTATAAGGCGCACCTTATTATATCATGGGTTTAGAGCTACTGTTCTTTCTTTTACTATAAGGCGCACCTTATTACATCATGGGTTTAGAGCTACTGTTCTTTCTTTTACTATAAGGCGCACCTTATTACATCATGGGTTTAGAGCTACTGTTCTTTCTTTTACTATAAGGCGCACCTTATTATATCATGGGTTTAGAGCTACTGTTCTTTCTTTTACTATAAGGCGCACCTTATTATATCATGGGTTTAGAGCTACTGTTCTTTCTTTTACTATAAGGCGCACCTTATTATATCATGGGTTTAGAGCTACTGTTCTTTCTTTCACTATAAGGCGCACCTTATTACATCATGGGTTTAGAGCTACTGTTCTTTCTTTCACTATAAGGCGCACCTTATTACAAGGCGCACCCCACACATTTTACAACAAAACATTTCAAATAAATTCATTTTATTTTCTTACTATATTGTTTGCATTTTTGTCACATTATAAGGCGCAGGGGTCTCAGTCTGGGGAGAAAGTATCGCCGAATAACGAAATTGAACAAAGGGTGAATACTCTCTTTCTAATTAACTCCCCTCCACCAAAGTTGATTACGATACCAATCACCTAGCAGTGCGTGGGTCAGAACCAAAGTGAGACAAACAAAGCATCGTTCTCAAAAAGAATGTGCCAAGTTCGCCTTTATGACCCTCCACCCACACAGTACACATCAACAATGGTGGAGAGGACAACATACAAACAAATCAACATCTATCCAAGAGTGGCATAGCCTTCTAACCTTGAATATGTTACACATAAACAACACACAACACAGAACAAACTGGTAAGCCTCGAAAGGAAGTTTGGTTAATCAAAGAATGAAATAGTGAGGCCAAGAGAGGAGATATCGTCTTATTGTCCGTAAAATACTATCACGTGTGTCAACGGTGTTCCATAAGTATCGGACTGTATTTTGTATCAGTGACTAAAGGCAAAAACCATCCAGCCATTTTATCAGACACCCTTCTACCCCCCCCCCAACTCTTTCGCCCCTTTCCTTCTATTCGTTTTCTCCTCATTTGCACACACATACCTTCAGGCTTTCGATTCCTCCACACACACCATACCACCACAACAACAAAACAGGGCAATAGCAGAACAAGAGGAGAGGAGAGAGAATGGAAAAATAATTTCTCGTTGTGCGAGCTGGATAGAAAATTGGCGACCTGATTCAATTATCCTTCATCAACAAGGCCACTGCTAAATGCCCCGGGTCTGGAATAACTAGAAGGGGGTTGAAGGAAAGACAGAAGGAAAGGAACCAAAAAGGGCAAGCTTGGGTCCTGATTAAGGGGCAGAGATGTGTGTGTGTGTGAGAGAGAGAGAGAGAGAGAGAGAGAGAGAGAGAGAGAGAGAGAGAGAGAGAGAGAGAGAGAGAGAGAGAGAGAGAGAGAGAGAGAGAGAGAGAGAGAGAGGGAGAGAGAGAACTTGAACTTGAACTTGAAAAACTTCATTACGCAAGGATTTGGATTTTAGGGCAAGCCTATTCTTACAATCTGTAGGCCTACGTGGGGCGTAAACAAAACTAAGACAAAACAATCAGGAAACAGATATGGGCATACATAGCGATTCAAGGCATCAATAAACAAAGCTGGAGCAGAACGAAATAAGCAAAGCAAAGATCTACCTAGAGAGATGTAACTAGAGGCATTTTGAGCAAACAGCTAACAACTAGATAAGTCAACAAACGGAAATTCAAGTTGAATAGGGGGGGGGGGGGGGGGGGGGGGGGTAGATGAATTTATAAACAGCATTAGTGTTTCAACATGTGTAATAGTTAATAATAAAAAAAACCACACCAAAAGATCATACACATAACTAGAGAGAGAGAGAGAGAGAGAGAGAGAGAGAGAGAGGTGGGGTGGGGTGGTACGAGCACAAAATGTACTCCCTTAAGTGTTTTGCACTACACGTCGACTTAGCAGGCGTGCATGTAGCCTCATGTTGATAGCTTTCGAATGGCCTAAAAGGAAAATAAAAACTGAACTTTCATTTTTGGGGACAGGAAGTAAACTCGTTTCTGTTACTAAGAATGACCCATGCGTGTGTGTTTGATCTGCTTCGTAGACTCCCTCGAGATCACCAGAAAGACAGCCTATTCAAGGTATGGAACACTCACTTTGCTCTGGTTTCCTAGAAATCAAACAGTCAAAACGGCAATTCCTCCTTGGCAGAGTTGCCGGAGAGATAAGCCATTTTGGACGGGGTGGGCGGAGGACACTCCAAATGTTGTCTTCTTTGTAGTGCAGCTAAAAAGAAATGGAGCTATTTCCTTTGTTGTGAGCGAAACTCCTTTTGGTAAACTGTAAATAAAAAGGTTTGTATTGTGGAAATTTCGTGATTTGGTCTAAACGACTCAGGCGGCCATTAGAAAAGAGACGGCACACGGCTTCTCTTTCAGTGAAATAATTTGACTTCCAAGCACATCCGCCAAAGAGGAATCGCCGATTTGATTTCTAGGAAAGAAGAGCAAAGTGAGTGTTGCGATCTCTGTAAAGGATGCTTTCCTGGTGATCTCGACGTGTTTGTAACGTTGTAAAAACTAATCCGTCAGGGTGCCCCTTTAAAGAACTAGGAATGCAACAACAGCAACAACAAAGCTTTAGGGGGGTGGGAAAGGAGTGGAGACTTGAAGGAAAGACAGAGAGTGGCAAGGATGAAAGAACAGGAAGGAAGGAAGGAAGGAAGTAGTGCTAACTAACCAGCCAATCGATCGGCGCCTTGATCATTTTGTTGGAAGGGGGAGGAAACCTAATAGCCAATGAAGGCCTTCGTTGCAAAAGTCTTAATTGGTCGGCAGGCGTGTCCCGGTGCAAATATTAGCG
>CM065684.1:58014283-58026783 GCA_017654935.2 Phymorhynchus buccinoides
ACGCTCGTGTGGGGCTAATCCTCTCTATATTATTAGTTGGGGATAAAGAAAGAGAGAGAGACAGTGAGTGGTCCTACCATCACTCTCTCTCTCACTACGCCCAAGTAAGAAAATCGCGTGATAAGCCCCTAGTGCACTGACTGCCCTCTGGCGTGAAAAATATCGCCATAGGTTGACCGCGTTGATTTTCTTTTTCATTCTACAAAAACATCTGTTGGAAAATAAAATAAAAAAACAGAAGAAATCCATGGGTGCAACTTTTCCTGCTATACAAGGATTTCCTGTTTTTGAATTTTACCAGAAAAGGAATTTCCTTTTTTTTTTAATTTGTCAAACAAGATCTTTGTGTGTCTACTGTATTTTTCAAACACTTTAAAATAAACATTGTATGAATTGTAGAAAAGGCATACTAAAATTCCTTCATAAATCATTGTTTTCTTCATCTGCGGGAGAACATTACCCCTATATCCATCCATCCATCCATCCATCCATCCATCCATCCATCCATCCATCCATCCATCCATTATCCATATCATCTATCCATCATCCGTCCATCAATCCATCCATCCATCCATCCATCCATCCATCCATCCATCCATCCATCCATCCATCCATCCATCCATCCATCCATCCATCCATCCATCTATCCATCCATCTATCCATCCATCCATCCATCCATCCATCCATCCATCCATCCATCCATCCATCCATCCATCCATATATCTATCCATCATCCGTCCATCAATCCATCCATCCATCCATCCATCCATCCATCCATCCATCCACATCCATCCATCCATCCATCAATATATATCCAACATCCATCCAATCCATCCATCCATGTATCCATCCATCCATCCATCCATCCATCAATCTATCAATCCATCTATCCGTTCATCCATCCATCCATCCATCCATCCATCTATCCAACACGCATCCGTTCATGTGTGTTTTTCATTTTGTGTAGTGGCACCCGTGGAAATATCTTCTTTGATAAAGTTAGTATGTAGATGATTTTGATAATCCATGCATATTGATTTTTTTCTTCTTGTTTTAATGGAACATCAGTGACAGACAATCTTGGGTTAAAATATTTCCTTTGAAATGCGTGGCAAGCATAATTATTGAAAACATGTTTCGCAAAAACACGCACGCACTCATGCATGCTCCCTCTCTCTCAAGCTGTGAGCACTCCCCCCCTCTCTCTCTCTCTCTCGTTGCCTAACATCTATATCCATGGAAAATAAGCTTCAGTTTTCAAGTTTTCAAGTTCTCTCTGTCTCTCTCTGTCTTTGTCTCTCTCTGTCTTTGTCTCTCTCTGTCTCTGTCTCTCTCTCTCTCTCTGTCTCTCTCTCTCTCTCTCTCTCTCTCTCTCTCTCTCTCTCTCTCTCTCTGTCTGTCTCTCTCTCTCTCTCTCTCTCTCTCCCCCCCTCTCCCCCCCCCTCTCTCTCTTCTCTCCCCCCCCCTCTCCCCTTTTCCCTCTCTCTCTCTCTCCTCTCTCTCTCCCCCCTCTCTCTCTCTCTGTTGCTTTAACGATTCCATTGTGCTAATGACGACAAGCTGTTGTGACGGTTTCTGGAGCGTGAAGAGTGCAACAGATGAACAAATCGACGACTAATAAATACCCCCCCCCCCCCCCCCCCCATCCACCACCCCCTCCTGCACCCTACCACCGCCCCACCCGCACCCTACTGCCACCCCCCCCACCCCCACCCCCCTCTCAATTAACATCTCCTTTTCTTCTTCCCCCTGTCATCCTTATCATACCATCTCTATTTTGAACCTTTGGTAAGAGGGGGTGTACGTTAAATTCGGAACGAGGTGCTCTGCGTTTTCTGTGTGTCTGTGTCATGACAAAATTGCATTCATGCTTTAGGCTAATCGTCGTTACCATTATTACCGCTGAATGCATCGAATGGGAGTACAATCAAACCTCTATTTTAAGACTTCCAAAATGTCCGGAAAAAAAATCGGTCTTAAATTGAAAGGGTCTTAATTATAATGGAGGTCGGTTTTATACATAAATTATAGTAAGATACAAAAAAAAATCCCAAAAAAAAAAAACGGTCTTAAATGAGAGGATGTCTTTTAGCGGAGGGTCTTGTGATAGAGGTTTGACTGTATTATATTAGGCTACATGATGGTTTCTGATATCTCAAGAGAGTTGACAGTTGCCATAGTCAATCCAAAGATCCACAAATCTAACGGGGATATTTTATATACCTGGAACAAGGTTTTCTATCTGTGTGAAACCGTATGCAGGCAAGGCTTTAAGGTCTGTGTACAGTGTTTCGTTACTACACTATTAGGGCAAGATATTTCTTATTTCCCCATGGCAACACAGTGAGTCTGTGTACATGTCATTTCTATTTATGGAGTGGGCTATCACTGTGTTGCCATGGGGAAATAGAAAATATCTCGTGAATAATGTTAACGTGTACACATACCTTTAATGAGTGGCCTAACATTGTGTTGCCATGGGGAAATAGAAATATCCCATGAAAAATGTTAATAGTCTGTGTACACGTTAACATCATTCACAACATATTTCTATTTCCCCATGGCAACACAGTGAGCTGTAAGTCATACTAAGAGTGGGCTATCACTGTGTTGCCATGGAGAAATAGAAAATATCCCGTCGATAATGTTAACGTGTGCCGAGACTTCAATTTACAGCCACAGTTTTTTCTGATACACACACCAAATTGGAAAATGTTACTATGCTCACAAAGCTTCTGGTGTTTTGAAAGAGTTACCCGTTCTCTCAAATAATCCAACAATTTTCTGAATCTTGATGGTATAAGTGGCCTTAATTAAAGATTTACCGTATTTTTGTATGTTCCAATTTCCACGCGAGCCTTTCGAGAATGGTTGAACTGGATATTTTGTTTTAAAAAGACGCTAGTCCCATGGCCCTCTAGTCATGAGTGCTTCTTAGGTCAACACGGGTAGTAGTATGTAAATTAGACTAAACTCCCAAAACGATTGGCTGTTTAGCCTAATTTACATACTACTACCCGTGTTGACTGTCTAAGACGCACTCATGAGTACACGCCTCTGTTCTTTCTCCATCAATTATTATCATGCTAGGTCCCATCTTTAGTCTAAAATCTCTCTCTATCTGCCTCAAAGTCTCACCATCCTCACTTTCTACCGTCCTCCACCTCCTATTCCTCCTCTTTCTCTTCCTCCTCATCATCACCATCATCGTCGTCGTCGTCTTCAGGTTCTTCTTCATCTTCTTCCCCCCCTCTTCCTCCTCCTCCTCCTCATCGTCCTCTTCTTCATCTTCTTTCCTTCTCCTCGTATTTGTTCTTCTTCTTCTCCCCCCCCTCCCCTCCTCCTTTTCCTCTTCATCTTCCTATTCTTCTCTTCCTCCTTCTCTTCTTCCTCCGCATCCTCCTTGAACCTTCTTCTTCTTAATCTTCTTCGTTTGTCGTCGTCGTCGTCCTCCTCCTCTTTCTCGTCATCATCGATGTCATCATTATACCATCATCAACCTCATTAAACATCGAACGCACTGGAATTCCGTTTGTATGGCCCACCATTTTTGTTATGCTGTTGTCACCCAAGCGTGCAGCTGTGACTGAAACCAAAAAGCCTAAATGCTACAAAGAGTGATAACTTCGCAGCCTACAAAAACCTTGCCAAAAAATGAAGCCAACTTTCTCATTTCCCACCTGGAAGGTGAAAAGGTGGAAGGTGGGAAGTGTTAGTGTTGTTGTAAGCAGTGAGTGAGTTCACAATGATCCCCAGCTGTAGTGTAGGTGAAAGGATTGGGAGTAAACTAACCGGCTTCAGTCAGCTGCGGAGGGCGAGCTCTTTGTATATCCAGGCTTTTTGCTGTGACTGACTGCTTGCGTGAATCAGGCTCATGTTACGCGTGAGTGCAGACGCGACTTTATTTTTATTTTTGTAATAAACATCTTTCTTTTTTTCTCACTCCAAACGCATCTGTTTCGCAACGGCTTGTCAATCGATTGCTAGCTGGCACGCGCCTTGTCGTTGATTGCATGCAAACTGTTGGTCCTTAAGATGATTGGGAAAACAACCGTGATTATGAGAGAGAGAGAGAGAGAGAGAGAGAGAGAGAGAGAGAGAGAGAGAGAGAGAGAGAGAGAGAGAGAGAGAGAGAGAGAGAGAGAGAGAGAGAGAGAGAGAGAGAGAGAGAGAGAGACAAAGAGATACACAGAGAGATACAGAGAGAGACGGAGAGAGAGAGAGAATACGAATACGAATACGAAATGTTTTAATCAGATAGAGGCATAGGCCCCTTCCTGATGGGGGTGTCACAATGATAGAAACATAAGTCACGCAATGTCATTATTTCGTTACACGTAGATGCCAGAGAGAGAGCGAGAGAGAGAGAGAGAGAGAGAGAGAGAGAGAGAGAGAGAGAGAGAGAGAGAGAGAGAGAGAGAGAGAGAGCACTGGAATACTGGAAATACAATACAAAATGTCAGAAGAAAGAAGTAAATGTAAAAACTTCATGCGATTCTCTTTCCAATGATACAAGAACAATTTTTGTAACTTGTTTCGTTTTCGAGTTATGACCATTCAAAGTTGGTGAGGTGATTGTCAGCCATTTGGAGAAATCACAGTCTAACGTTAAGCCTAGCTGAAGAAAATGCATTAACCTACTCATTTCAAAGCATCTTGTTTTAGTATTTAGAGACCAAAATAAAGATTATCCTTTATAAATATGAAAGATGAAATGTTAGAGAGCACGAAAATACACATCACTCAAAATTGATAAAAACAATATGTTTTACTTTGCAAGCCTGTTATGAGAAACTAGCCCAGCGACTTAATGTCCCTATCGTGGTGCTGGGTCGGTCCTGGAAGTATTGCAATACCAGGAAAGTCCCATATTTGAGTCTTTGTTGTTATTTTGTACCGATATAAGGCATTCTGTTTCAAAAGACCCGAGTAGCTTTTTAAATTAGTAACCCGGTCGAACTTTACGATAGACCGCATAGTTACAATCTACCTAAATTGTATCTTGATGTAACATGCTATCAAGTACTAACTACAACAGTACGTGAGTTCTGATAATAATAATACTTATTGATCAGCACTTGATGCCTCGTGCCTCCATACGAGGAACTGGACGACCCCGCCCCCTGCACGACCCTCTCCCCGTTGGGATACCGGGGGGTCTTTCGTACAAATAGTTCCCCCACCTTCTGGAAGTTCTGTGCTTGTAACTTCCTCTAATCTGTCACACTCTTTGACTCTGCCTTTTCCCTTTGGTTTCTACCATCTACTTTCTTTCTGACTTATTGGCCCATTCTCCTACCTCTATAAAACAAAATCTTCCAAATAATTGTTCTTCATTGAGCTCCTCCGAAATCGGAATGTGTTGGCTGTACGCAGCGGAGAGACCAGTGAAAACTGAAAACCGGACGCATACGTACCTTACCCATTATGGCCATATGGCCTGGGAACGCAGAAAAAGAAGAAGAAGAAGAAGATCAACACATCGATCAACGCTTGATGTAAGCGTAGATAGAAAATCCGATTTATTTCGTGCTGTAATTGCTCATATTTTCCTTTGATTACTCTTGCACAGGAAATGTTAACGCGAAAGAATGGTGACAAAAGGGGGGAAGAGAGAAATAAAAACAATATGGGTGATTTCATTTTATCTCAAAGCCCATTCTTCCTTTCCATTCGTTCGAGCTCGGGTCCCATTTCTCCTTCCAATCCAGTCTGTTATTGTCGTCTGCTGAGTGAAGAATGGGTGACAGCCAGAGTGGTTTCCCCTTTCCGGAACCGCAACGGAGCATGCGCAGGAAGTGAAACGAAGCGTGGGGACTCTTTTCCACTCTGTGTGATGTTCGGAGCTCCAGAAAATGCGAGATTCATGGAGCAAAGATTGTTGTATTGGATGGAGTCATAAAACGAGAAATGGTGCTTCCAAGCTTCTTTTCTTTCCGTCCGTTCTTCTTTTTTTCCTTTTCTTTTTATTGTCTCATTGATGTTTTAATACTTCCGATCCGGATTAATTTAATGGGAGAGGATTTCGGACAATTTATTGGGAAACGGGTGTCGCTATTGTCTTGATGGTTATTCCAGTCTATATTTTTATTTCTCTCTCTCTTCTCTCTCTCTCTCTCCCCTCTCTTCTGTCTGTCTCTCTCTCTCTCTCTCTCTCTCTCTCTCTCTCTCTCTCTCTCTCTCTCTCTCTCTCTCAGCTCTCTCTCTCTCTCTCCCTCTCTCTCTCTCCTCTCTCTCTCTCTCTCTCTCTCTCTCTCTCTCTCTCTCATCCCTCTCTCTCTCCTCTCCCCTCTCTCTCTCTCTCTCTCTCTGTGAGCTCGCTCTATCTGAGCTCGAGCTCTCCCTCCCTCCCCGTCTCCCTCTCTCTCTCTCTCTCTCTCTCTCTCTCTGAGCTCGCTCTATGTGAGCTCGCTCTCTCCCTCCCTCTCTCCCTCTCTCTCTCTCTCTCTCTCTCTCTCTCTCCTCTCCCCCCCCCCCCTCCCCCTCTCTCTCTCTCTCTCTCTCTCTCTCTCTCTCTCTGCCTCCATCTCTCTCTTACTCACAATCACAATTTATATTCTCTTATCGCATGCACGTACACGCGAACATAAAGATGTGTCAAATGTTCCAGTTCCAGGGTTGTTGTGTTCTTAGCTTTATTGTCAATAAAATTATGTACCTCCAATTTAAAACAAAAAGACTTAGTGTACACGCTGCATAAAATTTCTGTTTCACCGTGGCAACCTTTGCTATATTTTCTAGCGTGCCAATAGAACCGCTATAAATTATCGACTAGCGTGAAATACAGCGTGAAATACAGTTATAGCAGTTTATACACTTGACTTTATAGGAATTAATTCCCAAATTATCAACAAACTTCTCCCCTATTTCTTTTTTTCCTATTGATACCCCAACCCCTCTCGATCTTCTACATTCGATTTTACCCTCTTCCAAAAACACCCCCCCCCAAAACAGGGTAAGTCAACAACAACAAAGCTTTCCACTTCATCAGACCAGAGATATCTCTGATCAGACCCATACCATTTCTGGCAATACCACCCACTCTGAGTCCACCCACCCACTTTAAGTCCACCCACCCACTTTGAGACCACCCACCCATCTACTATCTCTCTGTATTTTTCGTCTCTGCTCCCCTCCCACCAATAACCCCCCTCCGCCCCTCCCCTTCTGACCCTTCCATCAGCCACGTATACACGCGTTTCCAATTCTTGTATGAAAAGAAAACGTTTGATATCTGAGCTCTGAAGAGGCGGCAGAAGACGGAGAAAACTGAAGATGAAAATCAACAAGAAACAAAAAGGAGAAGAATCACACTCATCAAAAAAGCGATGATTTTCAATTCTTCTTTCTAATCTTAGTCAGTCTTGTTCTTCTGCTGTCACCATCACCTCCCCTTATCATCTCTTTCTGGCCGTCTCTGTCTGTCTGTGTTTCTACGTCCCTCTGTGTGTCTGTCTCTGCCTCTGACAACCTTTCTGTCTGTGTTGTTATGTCTTTCTGTTTTGTCTGTTTGTGTGTTTGTCTGTCTCTGCTTCTGCCCATTTTTCTGTTTGTCTGTGTGGTTAGGACTCTGTTTGTCGTCTGCGTGTCTATCTCTGCCTCTGCCCACTTTTCTGTCTGTTTGTATTGTTATGTCTCTCTGTTTCTCTGTCTGTCTCTGTCTCTGCCTTCTGTTCTGTCTGTCTGTCTCTCTGGTTCTGTCTCTCTCTTTCTGTCTCTTTTCTGTCTATCTGTATTGTCTCTCTGTGTCTCTGTCTGTCTCTGGCTCTGCCCACTTTTCTGTCTATCTGTTTGTCTGTCTGTCTCTGGCTCTGCCCACTTTTCTGTCTATCTGTATTGTCTCTCTGTGTCTCTGTCTGTCTCTGGCTCTGCCCACTTTTCTGTCTATCTGTATTATGTCTCTCTTGTTTCTCTGTCTGTCTCTGGCTCTGCCCACTTTTCTGTCTATCTGTATTATGTCTCTCTGTTTCTCTGTCTGTCTCTGGCTCTGCCCACTTTTCTGTCTATCTGTATTATGTCTCTCTTGTTTCTCTGTCTGTCTCTGGCTCTGCCCACTTTTCTGTCTATCTGTATTATGTCTATCTGTTTCTCTGTCTGTCTCTGGCTCTGCCCACTTTTCTGTCTATCTGTATGGTCTCTCTGTTTATATGTCTGTCTGTCTCTGCCCACGTTTCTGTCTATTTCTATTATGTCTCTCTGTTTGTCTGTCTGTCTCTGTCTCTGCCCACTTTGCTGTCTATTTATGTTGCTATGTCTCTCTGTTTGTCTGTTCCTTGTTCTGCTCACTGCGCTTAGTCTATCCGTGTTGTTATGTCTCTATGTGTATGTATATGTCTGTCTGTCTCTGGCTGTGCCCACGTTTCCTCAACATAAGGAAGACACTACAACGGGCTAGCTACTAGCAGGAATAGAGCAAGCTTCCACTGGGCTAATTTCCCTCCTTCTGCAATAGTGTGGTGGGGGTTGAAGGAGGAGACCAAGGACCCTTCAGAATAATGAGCCATGGACACCTCTACATGAAGAGAGAGAGAGAGAGAGAGAGAGAGAGAGAGAGAGAGAGAGAGAGAGAGAGAGAGAGAGAGAGAGAGAGAGAGAGAGAGATGAAATGAACCCACAAGGCCAAAGCCTCCTTTGGAAGGGGGTACAACAACATTCATGGAAATCTGTTTAACCCTTTCACCGCCAACGTCGCATTTTTGCACCACAATGATTTAACACCCATGTCACAAAAAGGCATCAAATCAGGGTCTGTTATCATCAAATCAGGGCCTGTTATCCAAAGAGGTAAGGATAGGCCTAATGTTATATATGTCACAGAGGAATTCCCAATATTGCAGATTTTTTTTTCTCCTCTACCCAGTTAAGTTTAATGGTATTTTGGGGCTGAAAAATGACTGGCGGTGAAAGGGTTAACGTCCTCCGGTCAGGAACAGACATATATGGGACACTAGTAGTGGGAACAATCCTGGAGGCAATGCCCGGAGGCAGTGCAACACCAGGAAAGTCCTGAATTGTTATCAATATAGATATTAACTCACGGAGTTATCTTTCTTGAGGCGCGACACGTTCGCTGCCTTCTGGCTGCACATTTTATCTGTTTTTGGTGGTTATTCGTGGACTGTTGGGTTGTTTTTGTGTGCAAGGTGTTTCCTTTATGTTCAGTGAAAGTGATTTTACAGTGTGATCCTGAGTGTTTATCTTTAAGGTATGTTTTTAGTGATATTTTCCTACTAGTGAGCTTTGTTGTTGTTTTCGGCGTCCATTTTTGTTATTGTACTCCGACACTGACGCTACAAGACGAGAAGTTTTTGCTGTTCATCCAAGACTTGTTGTGCATTATCTGTTTATATTACACTTTCCTAACTTCAAAGCAGTATTCTACACAGATGACTGTCTACAGCCGTGACTTTTTACTTTCTCTAAGAACACGGAGTCCAAAATTCAAATTACTTGATCCCTTGGGAGGCCCCACACTACTGCTAGCAGACGACAGGTTAGGCCTAGTGCAGCGCATTCGGCGCCGAACGAAGAGAGGTAGAAGGGGTGGGGTGAAAGAACGTGCCCGTCGACGCTGTTACAAGCCTCCCCTTCCCACTGTGATACTAGGAAACGTGCAGTCCATAAGAAACAAGCCAGAAGAACTTGAGGCCAGTGTTAAGTTTCTACGAGACTTCAGAGAGTCCAGCCTGCTTTGCTTCACTGAGACGTGGCTCAGTAGCAGGGACACTGACCCCCAGTTGCCCGGCTTCTCACTGGCGAGACTGGACAGATCTAAAGAAGCCACTGGTAAGAAGAAAGGTGGAGGTGTGTGTGTGTACGTGAACGATCGCTGGTGTACCAACATAACCGTCATGGAGCAGGTGTGTAACCAGGACATAGAGTTGTTGGCTGTGGCCCTTAGGCCTTTTTATCTGCCCAGGGAGTTTCGCCGGGTCTACGTCACCGTAGTGTACATCCACCCCCGGGCAGATACGAAGCGTGCTGCTGAGGTCATCTGGCAGGTTGTGCAGAAACAGGAGTCACAGTGTCCAGAGTCAGTCCGTCTCATTCTTGGTGACTTTAATCAGTGCCGGCTCAACAAAGTGTTGCCACAGTACCGGCAGTATGTCACGTGCAAAACCTGTGCTGACGCAACTCTGGACCTGTGTTACGGGAACATTCCAGCAGCCTACAAGAGCAAGCCGATGCCCAGCCTGGGGCGGTCGGTGCACAACCTGGTCCACCTGCTGCCCCTGTACCGCCAGCGGCTGAAGACCAGCAAGCCCTCAATACGGCGGGTGAAGACGTGGACCAAGGAGGCGACGGAGGCTCTCAACGGCTGTTTCCTCTGCACTGACTGGGACGTTTTGCTGGAGGGTGCCCCGCTGGAGGAGCAGGTGGACATTGTTACGTCCTATGTTAACTTTTGTGTTGACATGCTAGTGCCCAGCAAGGAGGTGAAGACCTACCCCAACGACAAGCCCTGGGTGTCCAGAGAGCTGGCCGGCGTCATCAGGCAGCGACAGCAGGCCTTCCAGGACGGGGACGAGGCCGAGGTGAAACGCCTGCAGAAGGAGACCAGGAAGACGGTGCTGGCTGACAGGGGCCGCTTCAGGGACAGGGTGGAGAACCACTTTGCGTCTGGCAACCCCAGGCAGGTGTGGAGCGGCCTGCAGTCCATGACGGACTACAAACCAGGGAGGAAGATCCTGAGAGCTGAGGACCCGCAGGTGCTGGCCAACGACCTCAACAGCTTCTATGCTCGCTTCGACACCGCTGATTTCTCCACTGAGCGTTCAAGTGCTCTCCTGGAGCTGGCTCAGCGGGACGATGGAGAGGAGGTGCTGACGGAGGAGGAGGTGAGGAGACAGTTCCGTCAGGTCAACCCACGCAGTGCCTGCGGTCCTGATGAGCTGCCTGGGGTGGTGCTGAAGCACTGCTACGACTCCCTGGCCGCTGTGTTCAGGGTCCTATTCCAGCGGTCCCTGGACTCCGGGCTGATCCCGTCCATATGGAAATCCTCCACCCTTATCCCTGTCCCCAAGAAACCCTCCCCCACCACCCTCAATGACTACCGCCCTGTGGCCCTGACCTCTGTCCCTTTCAAATGCCTGGAGCGGATGGTGCTGCGCAGACTGCTGGGGGCCACACGCCAGTTCCAGGACCCCCTGCAGTTCGCCTACAGCCCCAACAGGAGCACGGACGACGCCATCATCACCGTGCTCCACTCTGTGCTGACCCACCTGGAGCGGCCGGGGAGCTATGCCAGGCTTCTGTTCCTGGACTTCTCCTCGGCCTTCAACACCATCCAGCCTCATCTGATGGTGCGGAAGCTGATGGCGATGGACGTCAATCCCCTGATCATCAGATGGCTCTGCAGCTTCCTTACAGACAGGCCTCAACACGTGATGATCAGGACGCCTACCTCGTCTGTCGCCTCAGCCCAGGTCCGCACCAACACCGGAGCTCCACAGGGGTGTGTGCTGTCCCCGGCCCTGTTCACACTGTACACTGCCGACTGCCACTGCACCGCTGAGGGCACCCTCCAGGTGAAGTTCTCGGACGACACCTCCCTGACCGGCCTCATCACAACCAGTGAAAACTCCTACAGGGGCGCTGTGGAGGCGCTCATTGGCTGGTGTGATGACAACCATCTCCTCCTGAACGTGGCCAAGACCAAGGAGATGGTTGTCGACTTCCGCCGGAAACCACCAAAGCCGACTCCACTGGTCATCAAAGGGGAGGAGGTGGAGTTGGTGGACCAGTACAAGTACCTGGGATCCATCATCGACAGCAAGCTGGACTGGTCCGCCAACTCCCAGGCCCTCCTCAAGAAGGGCAATCAGCGCCTCTTCTTCCTGAGGAAGCTGAACAAGTTTGGGGTGTGCCAGAGACTGCTCAGTCTGTTCTACGGAGCTACAGTGGAATCAGTCCTGACTTTCAACCTCCTCAGCCACTTCGGCAGCCTCAAGGAGCACGACAGAGCCAGGCTGACGAAGATCACCAAGACAGCTGGCAGGCTGATCGGTGCTCCTGTTGCCAGCCTTCAGGAGGTGTTTGAGAGGAGGGCAGCTAGGCGTCTGAGGGCCATCCAGGGTGACTCCAGTCACCCACTGTGCGAGCTTCTACAGGCGCAGACTTCTGGCAGGTCAGGCAGGCTGATCAGTTTCAATGCACGCACTGACAGACTGAGGCGGTCATACCTGCCGACAGTAGTGCGCCTCTTAAACAGGACATGATCGGCCTGCATCCTCACCTTCGAACAGAAAAAATGGCAGCAATGTGTGTGGTGTGTGAGTGAGTGGTTGGTCGGATGTGTGTGTGTGAGTACATGTGCTGCATGGTTTGTGTGTGTGTGTGTGTGTGTGTGTGTGTGTGTGTGTGTGTGTGTGTGTGTGTGTGTGTGTTTAAAAGGAAATGATTTTTCTCATGAGTTGTGATATATTTCTTGTGATATGATACTGTCTTTTGTTGTTGTGATTTGCTCATGTGATATTATTGAGTAATTTAGTAGTGTGGGT
>CM065684.1:58031783-58034283 GCA_017654935.2 Phymorhynchus buccinoides
AATATCTATGTCTCTTTATCTGTCTGTCTGTCTGTCTCTCTCTCTCTGTCTGTCTCTCTGTCTCTCTCTCTCTCTCTCTCTCTCTCTCTCTCTCTCTCTCTCTCTCTCCCTCTCTCTCTCTCTCTATGTCTCTTTATCTGTCTGTCTCTCTGTCTCTCTCTCTCTCTGTCTCTCTCTCTCTCTCTCTCTCTCTCTCTCTCTCTCTCTCTCTCTCTCTCTCTCTCTCTCTCTCTCTCTCTCTCTCTCTCTCTCCTCTCATGTTTCCAATGATTTTTTTTGGTGTTCTTGTAATCAAGAACAGATCGCGAAAAATCTTTATTCTTGTCAGATAAAGTTTGTACCAGTGTGCAGTGTTCTCCCCCTTCTTTCCCAAAGTTCCGTGGTCTCTTGGAAACCAGGGGAGGAGGGGAGGGGTGAGGAGGGGGGGGGGGGAATCGAGAAGAAGAATGAGGAAGAATATGTCTGGAGAGGATGGGGGAGTGAGATTGGATTAAGGTCATGCTGATTGCACTTTCACGATCGATTGATGACATCCTGTTCGTTTAAGGACTCAACGCACGTTAACATTTTTTCACGTTTTCCCCATGGCAACACAGTGACATGCAAGTAATCGTTATGAGTGGCCTGTCACCGTGTTGCCATGGGGACAGAGTGAAAAATATTCACGTGTACGGAGACCTTTACTTCCAGACTCTTTCAACTCGACGTTATTGGTGGGCTTCAATATCCTTTTCATCTTTGTTTGTGGCCCCTGTGGGGATACCGGGGTGTGTGTGGGGTGTCTTTGTGCAAATAGTTCCCCCACCTTCTGGAATTTATATGCTTGTAACTTCCTCTAATCTGACACTCTCTTTGACTCTGCCTTTTCCCTTTTGCTTACAGTCATCTACTATCTTTCTGCCTAACCGGTCCATTCTCCTACCTTTTTTTTGTTCTCAAGGAATTCTTACAAAGATTTTCTCCAGCCGAAGACGGACATGCTGGGCCTAACTATTTCTTAGTCATGTGCATAACGGCAGCATGACGCATCTGCGCTCATAATTGACAGGAAACTGTCTGAGCGATCGATGATGACGAAGAAGAAGAAGAAGAAGAAGAAGAAGAAGTAGAAAAAGAATCAGTTTATCTATCTGTTTTGATATTACTGTCTCTGTTTGGGTCATCTTGTTTGTCGCACTATGCATCTTCATTGTTTTTGTGTCGCTGATGTCGGTGTCGTTGTCGTTGTCGTTGTCGTTGTCGTTGTTGTCGTTGTCGTTGTTGTCGTTGTCGTTAGTGTTGTTGGTCTTCTGTTCCTTCTCCTCTTCCTCCTTTTATTTCTGCACTACATATTCAAACTTTTACCACATACGCGCGCGCGCACGCGCGCACGCATACACGAACACACACACACGCGCGCGCGCGCGCGCAGCTTACACACATACACACACACACACACACACACACACACATACACACAGAGAACACACACGCGCGCGCGCGCGCGCGCGCACACACACATTTACGCACGCGCGCGCGAGCGTACGCACGCACGCACGCACGCACGCACACGCACCACACGCACGCACGCACACACACACACACGCACACGCACACGGCACACACGCACACACACACACACACACACACACACACACACACACACACACACACACACACACACACACACACACACACACACACACACACACACACACACACACACACGTACATATTAATACCTTCGCGCTTTCATAAAATGAAATCAATCTTTATTCATAATAGGCTCGCAGGTGCGAAGACAGGGAACGTGAAAGGAAATAAAGAACACAAGTGCAACGCCGAGCGGCTGCAAAGTCCCCTCGCAGCATCGCCGAGCTACTCCGAAATCGGAATGTGTCGGCTGTACACACAGCGGGGAGACCATTGAGAACTGAAAACAGGACGGCTGTATGAATGCATATCGGGCCTGTGACGCAAAGGGCCTAGGGCACAGCGGGCTTATCCCATGTTTAGCGACTCGGGAACTTATCTGCCGCTTGGCGATGCGCGTGTTGCTTTTTTTTTTACTACACACTAATCATTATAAACGCATCAAAACAGCACGTAACTAAATAGTTTTTTTTATATATAGCCTTGGGGTTCGGACCCGTGATTTGAGCGCGCGCGATCATGCGCACACGCGCGCACAGAAATATTTCATGACAACTGTGTTATAGACCATTCATCAAGAAATGTTGTGAAAAAAACTGCATTGAAATACATGCAAAACTTCGCGAGATATTAGCGATTATGTGTTTCGGGGTTTGAACCCCGTAACTGGCGCGACCTTGACCTTAATGTAAAACGAAGTACATCAGTGGCTAGCTTGCATCTTGGCAAACTAGTATACCAAATTTGATGATGATAGACGCAAAAAACGGACGAGTAGCCGGACGGAGGTACGCCGGACGAACACGCCGGACGGACCAGACAGAAACAATAGTTCCCCGAACCTTCGGCTCGGGGACTAAAAAATGCT
>CM065684.1:58039283-58041783 GCA_017654935.2 Phymorhynchus buccinoides
ACAAACACACAGGCATCCAGACAGACAATACAAGCAAAGACACAGACAAACCCCAAGACTATATGTGACCTAGCACTACGAAGGGGACATTAAGTGTCAAAATGACCATTCTGAGATAACGGTACAGTTATAAACGTCAGACAATTCTCTTTCAAATGATATCAGAAACATTCTTGTAACATTCTCCGTTTTAGAGTTATAAGCATTTAAAGTTGGTAGGGTGACTGTCGGCCATTTTGAGAAATCACAGTCTAAAGTTTAGCCTAGCTGAAGAAAATGCATCAACCTACTAATTTCAAAGCACTCATTGGACTATTTAGAGAACACAACAAGGATTGTCCTTTATACATATGAACGATGAGATGTTCGAGAGCACGAAAATACCCAGAACTCAAAATTGATCAAAGATGAGATTTTTGACTTTTGCAAGCCTGTTGTGAGAAACTAGCCCAGCGACTTAAAGTCCCTTTCGTGGTGCTGGGTCACATGTAGCATCTTCGCTGGAGATAACGGATTTTGCTCGTGTTGACTCAGGCGGCTACCAAAGACCATCAGATCAGACATTGGTATCTAGTTTCTGATCACCATGATTTTCCAACACCCGTTTGCTTCCCACACACCTTTCCTAGGCTACCGCGGAATGCTACCCCTTTTAATCTCCCCTTATCTCGGCTACCACACAATTGCGCCTCTCCGGGTATGTGAATCAATTCCACCCGGTTTCCGCAATAGACGATTTTCGGAGAAAAAAAAACCTAGGGGAGATCACTTCGTGGAAATTAGAGTTGCTTACCTCCATTACTCGGTCAAATACCATAGCAACAATGCAACAATGGCGTTGAAGCCTGAAATCGCAGGGTGCGAGTCAGCGACTTGCAACACAAAAAAATGAAGAAAAATTAGGGGTGGCCAGTGGCCACAAACTGATAAAACGTGCATAATGTGACGCAGAAATATAAATGACATCAATTTTAGAATGACGCACGGTGTTCTAAGTGCTGTATGTCTGCTCAAGCACACGAGGCGAGAGCTGAGGATCTACCTGATGGTAGATTAACTTCCCCTGTTTGACCCGATTGAATTAGGCGAGATCACTCCCACACACCATAGAAATTACTCCCCTTAATTATTTCCGAACAATTCCTATTCCACCCGGGTTCCGCAATCGAAGTGTCTTAGAAGTTAACCTTCAGGTACGGTATTCATGAGCGTATCTTAGCAGTTAACACGGGTAGCAACATGTGAATTAGCATGAACGCCTAATCGTATTGGCAGTTTTTTTCTTCTACTTTTGGTTTAAACAAAGTGTATTAACATAATTCATTGCAGTGTACACAAATTATTGTATGAGCACAACAAGCTATAAGCTTATAAGCGCATTTTTCTACTTTTCGTGCTACTACCCGTGTTAACAGTTTTAAGACGCACTCGTGATTACAGTACAGATGACTATAAAATCAAAACGAGAAAAGCTATCTAAATCCTGGGTGTTTTTTTCTGTGTCTTTATAAGGAATGGTGGTTCTATCTTCTGAAACAGAAATCTCAATGTATACTAAATTCCATGCCTTTTTTCATAAAACATTCCACCACGGTAAACCCAGTGGCAACGAAAAAGTTGTCATTGGGTCAAAAATGTAACACCCACCCCTCCTCCTTTCCTTCTTCATCAGTCACTCAAAAATATATGCAAATATATATATATATAAACGTACAAGAAATGAAGAAGAAAAAACAACCACACCATTAAACTTTCCTCTTATATATATAGTTAACTTTAATAAAACTTTGTTTGTGTCCAATGTATCGGTTTGTGAACCTAAGAAAAAAACTCAATAGCTTTAATTGTAACTTTACGATTTGTTCTGTGTTCTGAAAAGAATAAAAGAAAATAATGTGCTGATTTACTTTTTCTCCCAATGGGGGGAGATAGACAATGCCTATGCAAAGACAGCTGTTTCGTCTTTGAGAAAGACTCTTCAGTCTGCATATCGGCCTGCAAAGAATGTCCACAGTGAACATTCAAACTGAGCTAGAAGACTTTCTCAAAGAGAAAGGTTGTCCTCTTTGCACCAGATTGAAAGTCCACGGCTGCAACGCTCTCCCCAGGTGGAAGCAACCCGGATTTCAGAGAGACGCCTCTGTGATTATAAAGTGTCAAATACCAAATGCCATTCCAACAGGCGCAGCTGATCACTGCAGTGGGCGCAATTGAGTATATTGGGGTAATTTAAATAGGCGCAATTGAGACGCACCTCCCCTCCTAATCCCCCTCCCCGTGTGTCCTATCTCAGCCCCCCCCCCCCCCCCCCCCCTCCCTTCTATGTTTACCCACTCAGCCCTCTCTTTGAAACTCTTTGGCTGCAGAACAAACACCTTAGTGGACAATCGCCTTGGCCCAAAGTCAATACAATGGGAGACAGTGCAACAACAGTAGTAAAGGCCCACAGCACCACACACAAACAGGTCGTCCCATGTCCGTGGGATAGGATGCACGTGCT
>CM065684.1:58056783-58064283 GCA_017654935.2 Phymorhynchus buccinoides
GGGGACTTCATCAAAGGCTGGTCAGGCTATCGATGACAGCAATCAGAACCCCGCCTCCGTTCCTGTTTCTGTCCTGTCTGAAGACCTGGTAGTTCGGTGAGAACAGCTCACTTGATAACACTGTGGAATCCAACCAGGTTTTAGTCGCTGTAATAATGTCAGGTTTAGAGCCGCGAATGAGATTACTGAGTTCAGGAACTTTTCCAGTGATGGACTGAAATTGACTGTCCAAGAACCGCAGTGGTCGGTTTTGCTGTTTATTTTGCCTAGCAGCTCTTGTGTGGGATGGGGGGAGGTGTTCGTTTATTTAGTATTTCATACGTTTACGTTTGTTGTTCTTTCAGACGAGAGCAGTTTGATAGAAAGAACGGCACACTCGGGCATCATTCTTCCCGGTCAGGATTGGCACACCATCACGCATACGGGTTCTAGCGCCAGCATCACCTTCCGCATCCGGGTCGTGTGTGACCGTCACTATTACAATACCACGTGCACCAAGCTGTGTCGCCCTGGCAACGATGACGTCACCGGTCACTTCACGTGCGACGCGCACGGGGACAAAGTGTGCATGGAGGGGTGGATGGGGAAAGAGTGTGAGACAGGTGAGCTTAGTGTGTGTTGTTTGTTTTTGTATGTTTGTTTAGTTATTTTGCTTTTCAATTTTCAGTTATGAAAGAATGTGCAATAATCTGCCAACTATTTGTCTGTTTTGACATGCTGGTAAAGTTAAGGTCTCTCTACAAAGGCGTTAAGGTACTAGTACGACCCAAACCGAGGCACAATCTGTATTTTAGACTCTAAACACACCTAAAAAGTATTTTCTGCAAACTTTAAGCCTTCTACATGAAGTTCAATGTATGTTCTCAATATAAAGCCAGATACATAAAAAGAAAACAGTAAAAAGGTCATATAACAAAAATGACAACAAAAGTGCGTCGGCTTGGGTGGTACTAGTACTTTAAAGATCCACCCGATCACGTGTCAAAATCACGGGATTCACGTGTTTTCCCTCTTATAACTGGAAATAAATCTTGTTTTGACCAAGTCTGACTCCCATATAAATTACCCCAAATTGAAAGCGACACATCAGTTTAAAGAGCAGCGTCAATTTGAATATGAGGACATTCGAATGTGGGTCACAGCAACCCAAAAAAAACCAAGGGACGTAACCGTGGCGCGTCACGGGGTCTTTAATATTTTATCATCATTCTGTAATGTGGTTGCACACATTAACATTTGCTACATCACTCACACCCCTGTTGCGAAGGAAGGCTACTGCACCCGGCAACTTGAAACCACTCACAAATTGTATGATATGTTTTAGTTTAATAACCGTTTGAGTTTACACACTGCAATTCGTTTCACGTGTTCATATATGACGAATATTGACAGGCATTATTCGACTAACTCTCTCCTTTGTGAATGTGTGTTTTCAGCCATCTGTAAACAGGGGTGCCACGCTGTCCACGGATCCTGTCAGAGACCTGGAGAATGCAGGTAATAAAGTCATATGACTTTATCAGGTGTTTTGTTATTCATTCATTCATTCATTCATTCATTCACAACTCCATTATCTAAGACTAAGTTTTGAATGACTATTGTAAATCCATAATCCGTTCAAACTTACACACCATTGCTTGCCATCTCGCACACACGTAGTTATCACAAATGATTGTGAATTTTTCTAACTGATAAATAAAGTGCATCTTTTTCTTGTAAATATATTCCAAATTGATATTAGATATGACAATTATACATGCAATGCCATCCACCAAATATTAGACAAATGCAAATGTATCGAGAGGGGGCGCAAAAGGGCCGTGAGGCCCATATTAGCCCTAACTACTACTACTACTACTGCTACTGCTACTACTACTACTACTACTACTACTACTACTACTACTACTACTACTACTACTACTACTACTACTACTACTACTACTACTACTACTACTACTACTACTACTGCTGCTGCTACTACTACTACTACTACTACTACTGCTACTACTACTACTGCTACTACTACTACTGCTACTACTACTACTACTACTACTACTACTACTACTGCTACTACTACTACTACTACTACTACTACTACTACTACTACTACTACTACTACTACTACTACTACTACTACTACTACTACTACTACTACTACTACTTATTTAATTCCATTCTGCATGTTGTAAGATGACACGAACAAAAGCTTGCGCACATGCCAAATGTTTGTTGAGACATCGTTTAGAGACACTGGACACTGGAAAACTTTATTTGATGAGAGAGAGAGAGAGAGAGAGAGAGAGAGAGAGAGAGAGAGAGAGAGAGAGAGAGAGAGAGAGAGAGAGAGAGAGAGAGAGAGAGAGAGAGAGATTAATTAATATATGTGAAGGTTTTTTTTTATAATGGGATTGTATTTTATCTGAAATCAAAGAATGACCAATAATACCCCGAGCGACAATTAAGCGGCCACAATTTCGTTCTAGTCAGGTGTAGTACCATCGACATAGACTTCATTGGGTAGAACAGCCCATTGCGTCTACAGGCTCATTAAGCGATTGCAAAGCACTGTGTGATTAGTGAATACTGTACACCTAGTGTATGACTATGTACAATTATTGGCTCACTCGTGTGTATGTGTGTGTTGCGTCCGTGGTCTAATCTCCAAACTTTAACTTTGGCATTTTCTCGGGAAATAGAACTCACACATTGTTCAAACTCTGCACACATATAGATGTCTATGCAGGCTTTCAAGCAATAATGATTTGAATAATTAAATACCTGAAACAACACTGTAAGCAGATAACAAGCAGATAACATTTTAGATTAGCGGGTTAGAGAGTATTCAACAGGCTACATGAGTTACGAAAGTCATCAACACTGAAAGCCTCGATAGCTCATTGGTAGAGTGCCTGTCTGCCATGCCAATGGTTCCGGGTCCGATTCTCGGCACGGGCACTTTTTATTTTTTTATTTTTTTAGTTGTATCCATTAACAATAGTTTCATTTAAAATTGTATTGGCAATCTTGTACTTTAGACACCCCCCTCAACCTTTGTTTGTTGTTGTCCCACATGTTCCTGTCTGAGTGAGCCTTGAATGCTTTGCCTCGTGTTCCTTGTTGATATATCAGGTGTGTGTACGGGTGGCAAGGCGAGCTGTGTGACCTGTGCATCCCCTACCCAGGGTGCAAGCACGGCTCCTGTGACGGCTCGCCCTGGCAGTGTATGTGCGACCTGAACTGGGGGGACATCCTTTGTGATAAAGGTACTGTCTGTCTGCTTGCTAGCTTGCTTGTCTTGTCCTAAAGATGTCTTCGGTTGAATTGTTGTTGATTTTGGAAAAGTCTGTTCACGATAGAAATAGTGGAGAAAAGTTATTGCATTTATAAAACTAAAGTTAAAAGCATGGAACACTAAATACTCTTATAATGTTTCCTGTAATTGTGGTAATCCTATATCAGTACATCATTTGTTAAAAGAATTCCCAATTTTAGCATCACTTTATAGAAAAAGTCTATTAACGTAGTGAATTATGAGAACTAGCGCAACTCCGAGTACCGGTAACGCCTAGTAACGGTAACGTCTTGTTACTAGAAATTGTTATATTTTATGCATTAGTTTTGTTAATTATTATACGTTTTTGGTTCTCTTTTTGTGTCTGATATCACTATTGGTTAAAAGACGTTAAATTAAACTACCGAACCGAACTTGCTTGCTTGTCTGTCTATCTCTCTATCTAGCATTCAAAACAATAGAAAAAACAACAAGTGGGAAGACTGTGGAGTAAATTTATTCGGCAAATATTTCGGGCTACTGCCCTTTCACCATACCTGTCTCATTCTCTCTATCTATGTATCTGCCTATTTTTCTTTCTTTAAGTCTTTCTGTGTGTCTGTCTGTCTGTCTGTCTGTCTGTGCGTGTGTATGGGAAGACGGGGTAAAAAGCGCATGGGCGGGTAAGAAGCCCACCCCAATTATCTCATTAAATAAAGACAATTTCAGTCAAATTTGCCCCATTCGTCTCATGGGCAAATTTGACTGAAATTTTATTTATTTCATGGGCAAATTTGACTGAAATTTTATTTATTTCATGAGATAATTGGGGTGGGCTTCTTACCCGCCCATGCGCTTTTTACCCCGTCTTCCCCTATGCCTTTCTGTCGTTTCCAACAACAACAGCCAGATAACAAGAGGGGCAACTGCTATTTCGTTTCGCGTGTGTCTGCGACCTTATTTGGGGTGGCGATCTTTGTGTTAAAGACCCACCACGTCACGTGTCAAAATCACGGTTTTCACGTGTTTTCCATCTTATGGCTGGTAAGAAATCTTAAGACATCTTCCTAGCATAAGAGGGAATGTGACACGTGACGTGGGGGGTCTTTAAAGTGTGGTAGAGTATCTCTCTCTCTCTCTCTCTCTCCCTCTCTCTCTCTCTCTCTCTCTCTCTCTCTCTAAATCCATATTTTAACCTATCTTTGTATCATACATCATATCATATGCGTTGTTACATTTGTGTTCAGTTATGTACGTGTAATACAGTGGAACCTCCCTTATAAGACCTTCCATTATAAGACTATCTCCCATATAAGACCTACTTCTCTGAGACATTGCCCTTCTTTGTAAGTATTAAAAATACCTCCCTTATCTTCATCCTTGGAAAATAAAGTTTAAGTTTTCAAGTTCTCTCTCTCTCTCTCTCTCTCTCTCTCTCTCTCTCTCTCTCTCTCTCTCTCTCTCTCTCTCTCTCTCTCTCTCTCTCTCTCTCTCTCTCTCTCTCTCTCTCTCTCTCTCTAGTCAACTTATTTTCCTACTTTTAGATTACCTTTATATGTTTTATAAAAAGAGTAGACAATCATTGTGAAAAAAGTTCTGTTGTGTCGATATAAATAAAAATAGTAATTCTTTGAACGTTTATTGCCTCTCATGTTTATTTGTAGTTTTCTCATCATTTATTTATTTACTTATATATTTATTTAATTATTTATTTATTTAGTTAGTTATTTATTTAATTAATTATTTGTTTATTTAGTTATTTAGTTACTTAGTTATTTATTTGTTTTATTTAGTTATTTGTTTGTTTTATTTACTTATTTGTTTTTTATATTTAATTATTTATTTATTTATTTATCAATAAAGGAAAATCAAATCCACAGAATATAATTCTATTATTGTGCCATCCTCTGTGTTTTCAGATTTGAATTACTGTGGTCGCCATTATCCGTGCAAAAATGACGGCATTTGTCGAAATACGGCTCCTGACCAGTATGAGTGTGACTGCCCTAAAGGATTCATTGGCAGAAACTGCGAAATCCGTATGTGTTTTCATAGCCTTTATTCTTGTCTGTTTGCCTTACTGTCTGTCTATCTGTCAGTTTGTCTGTCTGTCCTGTTGTTTGTTTGCTTGTCATTCTGTCTGTCTGTCTGTCTGTATGCCTTAAAGTATTCACCGGTAAAAACTGTGATTTTATATAAACATTTTGTTATGGTCTTTGTGTGTGTGTGTGTGTGTGTGTGTGTGTGTGTGTGTGTGTGTGTTTGTGTGTGTGTGTGTGTGTGTGTCTGTGTGTGTCTGTGTGTGTGTGTGTGTGTGTGTGTGTGTGTGTCTGTGTGTGTGTGTGTGTGTGTGTCTGTCTGTCTGTCTGTGTGTGTGTGTGTGTGTGTGTGTGTGTGTGTGTGTGTGTGTGTGTGTGTGTGTGTGTGTGTGTGTGTGTGTGTGTGTGTGTGTGTGTGTGTGTGTGTGTGTGTGTGTGTGTGTGTGTGTGTGTGTGTGTGTGTGTGTGTGTGTGTGTGTGTGTGTGTGTGTGTGTGTGTGTGTGTGTGTGTGTGTGTGTGTGTGTGTGTGTGTGTGTGTGTGTGTGTGTGTGTGTGTGTGTGTGTGTGTGTGTGTGTGTGTGTGTGTGTGTGTGTGTGTGTGTGTGTGTGTGTGTGTGTGTGTGTGTGTGTGTGTGTGTGTGTGTGTGTGTGTGTGTGTGTGTGTGTGTCTGTGTGTGTGTCTGTGTGTGTGTGTGTCTGTGTGTGTGTATGTGTGTGTGTGTCTGTCACTAAAGACACTTTTTCAGTAACAGAGTGACTAACTATTGGAACGCACTTCCTGCTCAGACAAAACTTGCACCTGATACTAACAAATTAAAACACTTCCTGGACAAAGACCCAAACCTAAGTAAATTAAAATACCAGTATGACTGATAGTCTACAAAAACCATCACAGCTGTGCCAACTGAATTTTGTTTTTAAGATGAAAAAAAAAAGAAGAAAAGAAAAGAAGCTTGAGAGGCCGTGAGCCCTAATCGTCTTACTTGACCTGACCTGACCTGACCTGACCTGACCTGTCTGTCTGTCTCTGTGTGTGTGTGTGGTGTGTGCGACTGTACACATGTATCCATCCTTCTCTTTCTTTGTCTACCATTTTTTGCCATCTGATGGTGCTGCTGCTGATGATGATGATGATGACGATGAGGAGGACGACGACGATGATAGGAGGATAATGATGATGATCATGATAATATTGACGACGACGAATATGACGATGACGATGATAACACCTGTGACGATAGCAATGACGACAAACGGACAATGATGATGGTGCTGACTGACTTTCTCCATATAAGCATTATTAATTATTATTTATTATTATATCATAATTTTCTGCCAGCGGAACACGCATGCACCAACAATCCCTGTCGACACGGGGGAACGTGCGTGGACATCATCAACGGCTTTGCCTGTAACTGTCCAACCGGTTGGACCGGCCATGCCTGTACCATCAGTGAGTAGCCCTTGTCCTGTCTGTCTGTCTGTCTGTCTGTCTGTCTGTCTTTCTCTGTCAATGTTTCTGGTTCTCATAGTTGTGGATATTATCAATGGGTTTGCTTGTAACTGCTCAGTTGTGTGGACTGGTTATTAGTGAGTTGCCCTTGTCTGTCTGTCTGTCTTTCTGTCTGTCTGTCCCCTTCTGTCTCTCTCTCTCTGTCTCTTTCTCTGTCAAAGTCTCTGGTTCTCATCGTTGTGGATATTATCAATCGGTTTGTCTGTAGCTGCCCAGTTGGGTGGACTAGTTATACCTGTACCATGAGTGAGTAGTCCTTGTCTGTCTGTCTGTCTGTCTGTCTGTCCCCTTCTGTCTCTCTCTCTGTGTTTCTTTCTCTGTCAATGTCTCTGGTTCTGATCGTTCTGGATACTATCAATGGGTTTGCTTGTAACTGCCCAGTTGGGTGGACTGGTTATACATGTACCATTAGTCGAAAAAGAAGAAGAAGAAGAAGAAGAAGAAGAAGAAGAAGAAGAAGAAGAAGAGGAGGAGGAGGAGGAGGAGGAGGAGGAGGAGGAGGAGGAGGAGGGTAATTCTTACTCAGTTGGTTTCGTTTTTAATCTAAATAAATGTCTTCTCGGGCCATCAAAAACGCTGCCATTTGCTTAAAAACTGACATATGCTTAACAGTTGACATTTCCCATGCCTGAGTGACTTTTCAATTTCCAGACATAGACGAGTGTCAATCCAACCC
>CM065684.1:58066783-58074283 GCA_017654935.2 Phymorhynchus buccinoides
TCTTGGTTGTTCATTGTATCTCAACCGACAAGAGGGAAGTAACCATTTTTTCGAGTGCACATGCATTGCTTTAACAGCAGAAACAGTGACAAAAGCTCTAAAAATAGACAAACACATGGCAGGGTGCTTAGCAGTGAATGTCTTTGCATTTGGTGGGAGTGTAGTGTATAGTGTTGTGTAGCATACAGCACAATATATATTCGCCCCATGGTGCTAGAAGAGTTAATGTATGGCTGGATTTGGACGAGGATGCTACACAGAGAGAAAAAAACTGAACTTAGAAGCAGTGTTGCGAATCAGAAGTTGAATTTGAACAAGAGTGTTAATTATGAAGCAATTAAAGGTAGGGGGGGGGGGGGGTGGGGGCATGTAGGGAGGACAGGATGGAAAAGAAGGTGGGGATGGAGGTGGTGAGATCAGCTGTAGGTCATCAGGATGAGAACCTAAATAACCACATGCTGTGATGAAAGAAGGGCTGTAGTATATGGGATGTTCAAGTAGAGACTTATCTGTCATTCAAAATGTTTCTTTTAAACAGGATTTAGTGAATGACTACTACTGCGGCTGCCTGCCGGGCTACACTGGGCCTTACTGCGAGGTGGAGATCAACGAGTGTGACAGCAACCCCTGCCGGAATGGTGCCACCTGTCAGGACACTCTGGCTGCCTTCCAGTGCCACTGTGCCCAGGGTTACACAGGCACCACTTGCCAGGTCAGTGCCAGACATCACCCACAGTAGCTTTTCTCAGCTCCTTTCAGCTCATGCCTTTTGTTAACACTCGTCACCAGCATCAACCAATTTAAACTGTTTTATCCATTAGGCTTACATTGTTTTATGGTAGCATACCACTTGTAAGGTCTTTTCCTATCCTCAACCAAAATCAATGATAAGAATATTTGCCGCTGTTAAAAGAAATAACTTGAAACAAATAGCTCTCTGTGGAAAACTGAAAGGAGCTAGAATGAGGGGAATTATTGCATTGTGCACCTTAATTTCTTTAGAGGGTAAGGTGGGGCAAAAGACCCCCATTTTTTTAATTATTTTTTTTCCTCATTTATAGCCTCTTGTTTGCGAATGATGCTTTCAAGTTTAGAACAGTTTTGATATGTTGTAGTGTGGCTGGGTCTCTATCCTTTCGCATTTAATACAAAATGTCTGTAGGTTCAAAGAGAACAGAAAAAGGATTTATTGCTTTGGGAGGGGGATAAGGGGTGGAGGGGCGTTTTGCCCCATTTTACCACATAAACAAATCTGCATAATATGTGCATGTACAACGTTTGTCCTTATAAGAGTCAACGACTAATTGGACGTATAACTCACCATCATCCTGTGCATGTACACACTTATCTCGTCTGATTGGGGATGTTTATCCTGCCCATAGCCCACAATCTTAATTTAGACTATACACGTACGTGATGCATGCTATGTGAATTGTTCGTCTCACCCATCCTACCAACACAACACAGACTTACTCCTACCCAAAGTAGAATGGGCTGTAATGTGCGCTGAACGGCGGGACTGGCCAGGTCACTCAAATCAGAATAGGTTTTGACGTATACAAAATTGGTTTTCTAAGGTTGTGCTCTCCCCAAGTTCGTCGTTAAATCACTGTGATGCTAAAATGCGACTTTGGCGGTGAAAGGGTTAATGTGCGCTGAGCGGCGGGACTGGCCAGGTCACTCAGATCAGAATAGGTTTTGGTTTGGGACTCGATACGTGGCTTGGTCCATTGATAAGTGTGTCTGTCACGCAGTCCTTGTGCATGCGTTCGCACATGGGACTCGATATGTGGCTTGGTCCGTCGGTAAGTGTGTCTGTCATGCAGTCCTTGTGCATGCGTTCGCACATGGGACTCGATACGTGGCTTGGTCCGTCGGTAAGTGTGTCTGTCATGCAGTCCTTGTGCATACATTCGCACATGGGACTCGATACGTGGCTTGGTCCGTCGGTAAGTGTGTCTGTCATGCAGTCATTGTGCATACATTCGCACATGGGACTCGATACGTGGCTAGGTCCATCGGTAAGTGTGTCTGTCATGCAGTCCTTGTGCATGCGTTCGCACATGGGACTCGATACGTGGCTTGGTCCGTCGGTAAGTGTGTCTGTCATGCAGTCATTGTGCATACATTCGCACATGGGACTCGATACGTGGCTTGGTCCGTCGGTAAGTGTGTCTGTCATGCAGTCCTTGTGCATGCGTTCGCACATGGGACTCGATACGTGGCTTGGTCCGTCGGTAAGTGTGTCTGTCATGCAGTCCTTGTGCATACATTCGCACATGGGACTCGATACGTGGCTTGGTCCATCGGTAAGTGTGTCTGTCATGCAGTCCTTGTGCATGCGTTCGCACATGGGACTCGATACGTGGCTTGGTCCGTCGGTAAGTGTGTCTGTCATGCAGTCCTTGTGCATACATTCGCACATGGGACTCGATACGTGGCTTGGTCCGTCGGTAAGTGTGTCTGTCATGCAGTCATTGTGCATACATTCGCACATGGGACTCGATACGTGGCTAGGTCCATCGGTAAGTGTGTCTGTCATGCAGTCCTTGTGCATGCGTTCGCACATGGGACTCGATACGTGGCTTGGTCCGTCGGTAAGTGTGTCTGTCATGCAGTCATTGTGCATACATTCGCACATGGGACTCGATACGTGGCTTGGTCCATCGGTAAGTGTGTCTGTCATGCAGTCCTTGTGCATGCGTTCGCACACGGGACTCGATACGTGGCTTGGTCCGTCGGTAAGTGTGTCTGTCATGCAGTCCTTGTGCATGCGTTCGCACACGGGACTCGATACGTGGCTTGGTCCGTCGGTAAGTGTGTCTGTCATGCAGTCCTTGTGCATGCGTTCGCACATGGGACTCGATACGTGGCTTGGTCCGTCGGTAAGTGTGTCTGTCATGCAGTCCTTGTGCATGCGTTCGCACATGGGACTCGATACGTGGCTTGGTCCATCGGTAAGTCTGTCAGTGTCATGCAGTCCTTGTGCATGCGTTCGCACATGGGACTCGATACGTGGCTTGGTCCGTCGGTAAGACTGTCTTTCATGCAGTCCATTATTCATGTTTTCCCCTCACTCTGTCTGACTGTCTTTTTGTTGACAGATTGATGTGGACCCTTGCAGTCCCAACCCCTGTAAGAACGGGGCCAGCTGTTTCAACGTGCAGGGGGATTTCTTCTGTCACTGCCCGGACGGGTGGGCTGGCAAAGAGTGCGGCCAAGTCAGAGACCACTGTGCTGAGCACACCTGTGAAGGTAGGGTTGAATACGAATATGAATGTTTTATTGGGGGGTAAAAAGGATACGCTACACTAGCTTCTTTGCACCTTGCCCTCTCACTCACACCATGCACCAAGCAAAGAAAAATGGACATAAAAACAATCGAGTCAAGAAAATGAAACCAAAAAGGACAAACATTGACACATGAAATAATTCAAAAAGAATCACAAATTGGAATTAAAAGCAAACATGGATAATAGTGAGCAATGGTGAACTTGAATTGGTGAGAGAGAGAGAGACACACGCAGACACATTTAGACACACACGTACGCGTGTGCGTATGCATGCACTCATACATGCTCATGCACACAGCTTGGTGGATAGATGCATGGTCATTGGGCGGGGGTGAGTATTATGGCTGGTTGTTTCACTGATTAATTGGTTGTGATTAATGCATTGCTTGATGAATTGATTGATTTGTTGTTGTTTTCCATTTCATGGTTCTGTTCCACACAGTGATTGACAGCTGCACTATCTCCATCCCATCACACAATCGTCTGATTGATTGATTGATTGATTGGTTGATTGACTGGTTGATTGGTTGATTGATTGATTGATTGCTTTGATCCTATTCCAACACAGTGATTGATAGCTGCACTGTCTAAATCCCATCACACAATCGTCTGATTGATTGATTGACTGATTGGTTGATTGGTTGATTGATTGATTTGATCCTGTTCAAACACATTGATTGACACAATCGTCTGATTGATTGATTGGTTGATTGATTGATTTGATCCTGTTCCACACATACAGTGATCGACAGCTGCACCATCTCCATCCCATCGCACAATCGTTCCAACGACTCGGTGGATCGCTTCAGGCTCATCTCCTCTGGAGTGTGCGGTAAGAACGGTCTGTGCATCAGCACACCCAACGGGGGATTCTCCTGCGCCTGTGCCCCGGGATACGCCGGAACGTATTGCCATCAAAGTGAGTCAATTACAAGGAGGAGGGATTTGACAGACGTTTGACTTACTTGCTTTGACTTTGACTTTGACAACAACCTTTCTATTTTACGTTTTCGTATTACAAAAGATCACCTTCTAGTGCACGTAATATTGTTGATTTGAAAGCATCCATTGGATATTTACAACTAAAATGTTTGCACAAAGAATATTAGGCCCTAATGATGAACTTAACGAACACTTTGTCAATGTAGCAAACAAAATTATTCTAAATGACAAATCGACACAAAATGACTTAAAGGAACTAAAGGAATTTTGCAAAGAAAAACAGATTATCACACCATTGACCATACCACCCATGGCGGTATTTGATGTTTATAACAGTTTAATTAAAATCAAACAGTCCAAATCAAAAGGCTTAGACGAAATTGATAGTAAAATAATAAAACTCAGTGCACCATACATCACAGATACTTTAACCTACATATACAATATTTGTATTGACAAAAACTACTTCCCCAAACACTTCAAAACTAGCAAAATAATTCCTCTTTATAAATCAGGTGAACAAAATGACCCCTCCAACTACAGACCCATCTCAATTCTCTCTGTCCTCTCAAAACCACTAGAGCAGCACATCAACAGTCACATCTCATCACACATTAAAAAGTTTGACCTCCTACACCCAAATCAATCGGGCTTTAGAAAAAATCATTCGTGTCATACAGCTCTTGTAAATCTGGTCGATCAATGGCTTTCCAATATTAATAATGATGAATACACAGCAGCCGTCTTCGTTGATTTTGCCAAGGCTTTTGACACGATAAACCATGCTCTACTTCTTCGTAAACTATCAGTGTATAATTTTTCAACCGATGCTATTGCACTCCTGTCATCATTCCTTAGCTCCCGTCAACAATGTGTTTCTATTGATAATAAAATTTCAGACTTTCGTTATTCAAAAAGTGGTGTTCCACAAGGTTCTATCCTTGGTCCTATCCTTTTTTCGTTATATGTAAACGATTTGCCCATTTTCCTTTCATCCCTTAGTGATATTTTTGCAGATGATACCACAATCCATTCATCTGATCGTAATTTAAACACCCTGTATGTAAACTTACAAGAAAACATTGATAAACTCACAACCTGGACACATTTTAACCATATGTCACTAAATACTGGAAAAACAAAACATATGCTGATAACTACCAGACAGAAACGTCAAAACCTACATGCGCCTACTCCAAAATTATATGCCAATAATAAAGAAATCGAAGAAATAAAATCCCACAAAGTCTTAGGATTAACCATTGATAACAATTTATCCTGGCAGGACCATATCACTCATTTAAGCAAAAACATCGCCAAAAAAGTCTTCCAATTATCCAAAATAAAACACTTTCTAAATCAGGAAGCCAGGAAACTCTTCTTCAGTGCACACATTCAATCACTAGTTGACTATGCTTCGACACTCTGGGACTGTGCCAGTGACAACACTTTGAAACCCCTTGTCCGCTCTTATAATCGCGGCTTTAAACTAGTTCTATTGAAATCAAGTTCCTTAACATCAGAAGATTTTAAGAATCATAATATTTTACCTGTTAAGTATCGGCTAAAATTGAATAAAGGAAGACTTATGCACAAAATAATGAACGGAATGGCACCATCTAGATTAAGAAATAAATTCACGTTAAATGATAAAAGACATGTGCACAAGATTTATCTCAATAGACCCCGCTTGGAGTTATTCAAATCCAGTCTGCATTATTCCGGAGGTTCCTTATGGAACTCTTTACCTGCTAATTTAAAAGAAATATCACGTTATTCATCTTTTCGAAGACATCTTAAGAATTATATTTTGACATTTGATTTTTAAATTGTTTGAACATTAATGTAACAAATGCCCATACACATGTTTGATTGTTTGTATCTCTCTCTCTCTCTGTGTCTGTCTCTCTCTCTCTGTCTATCTCTATATTTCTCTCCCCCCCCTCTCTCTCTCTCTCTCTCTCTCTCTCTATCTCTCTCTCTCTCTCTCTCTCTCTCTCTCTCTCTCTCTCTCTCTCTCTCTCTCTCTCTCTTTCTCTCTCTCTTCTCTCTCTCTCTCTCTCTCTCTCTCTCTCTCTCTCTCTCTCTCTCTCTCTCTCTCTCTCTCTCTCTCTCTCTCTCTCTCTCTCTCTCTGTCTCTCTCCCTCTCTCTCTCTCTCTCTCCCTCCCTCTCTCTCCCTCCCTCTCTCCCTCAACATTTTCACTTTTTACATGATATTCATGGTTGTCGTTTATTATATTCTTTCATTGGATGTTGTTGTTTTTAATTGTTGTTTATTTCGATATTTTCGTTTACCACAGGGCTGGGTGTAAAAAAGTATGTATACTTATCTCATTACCCTGTATAAATAAAATTTCGTTTCGTTTCGTTTCGTTTCGTTTCGTGAGTCTGTGCTTGTAACTTCCTCTAATCTGCCACTCTCTTTGACTCTGCCTTTTCCCTTTGCTTTCTATAATCTGCTATCTTTTTTTACTTATTGGCCCATTCTCCTGCCTTTTTAATAAAAAAACAAATTCTCCTTTGAGCTCTTCTGAAATCGGAATATGTCGGCTGTGCGCAACGGGGAGACCAATGAAAACTGAAAACATACATACCTTATCCATCATGGCCATATGGCATGGGAGCGGAGAAGAAGAAGAAGCTTCAGACCTAATTAATGGAAATGTTATAAAACTTGAGATTATTGTACATTAATAATTGAATCAAACATCTTCAAAAACAAATGGATATGATTGAGCTGTCTTTGTTTCTCCTTCTTCGATCGCTCAGACAGTTTCCTGTCAATTATGAGCGCAGATGCATCATGCTGCCGTTATGTGCCTAACTATAAAAGAAATAGTTAGGCCCAGCAAGTCCAACTTCAGCTGGAGGAAATCTTTTTGAAAATGTTTCTTGAAACAAGGCAGGAGAATGGGTCGGTAAGGCAGAAGATAGTAGTTGACAGTAAGCAAAGGGATAAGGCAGAGTCAAAGAGAGTGACAGATTAGAGGAAGATACAAGCACAGAACTTCCAGAAGGTGGGGGAACTATTTTTACGAAAGACCCCCCCGGTATCCCCACAGGGATGTCTGAAGCAACAGAATGGCAAACAATGGCACTAGTGAAAACTGGCCCTAACTGTTACTGAACAGGATAGAATAGATTAAGAATCAGAATCAGACTCTTGCTTACAATTTAGACTCACTTGCACATTAGGGAAGACAGACATCTTTGTTTTATGCATTCTTGTGCTTTGCTGTAATTGTGAAAACTTGCTCTTCATTT
>CM065684.1:58084283-58189283 GCA_017654935.2 Phymorhynchus buccinoides
TGAACTTATACAATGTCTTAGAGTCAAATCAAACTATCTCCGGAAGGTCCATTGATTTACTATTGAACTTATACAATGTCTTAGAGTCAAATCAAACTATCTCCGGAAGGTCCATTGATTTACTATTGAACTTATACAATGTCTTAGAGTCAAATCAAACTATCTCCGGAAGGTCCATTGATTTACTATTGAACTTATACAATGTCTTAGAGTCAAATCAAACTATCTCCGGAAGGTCCATTGATTTACTATTGAACTTATACAATGTCTTAGAGTCAAATCAAACTATCTCCGGAAGGTCCATTGATTTAATTGAACTTATACAATGTCTTAGAGTCAAATGAAACTATCTCCGGAAGGTCCATTGATTTACTATTGAACTTATACAATGTCTTAGAGTCAAATCAAACTATCTCCGGAAGGTCCATTGATTTACTATTGAACTTATACAATGTCTTAGAGTCAAATCAAACTATCTCCGGAAGGTCCATTGATTTACTATTGAACTTATACAATGTCTTAGAGTCAAATCAAACTATCTCCGGAAGGTCCATTGATTTACTATTGAACTTATACAATGTCTTAGAGTCAAATCAAACTATCTCCGGAAGGTCCATTGATTTACTATTGAACTTATACAATGTCTTAGAGTCAAATCAAACTATCTCCGGAAGGTCCATTGATTTACTATTGAACTTATACAATGTCTTAGAGTCAAATCAAACTATCTCCGGAAGGTCCATTGATTTACTATTGAACTTATACAATGTCTTAGAGTCAAATCAAACTATCTCCGGAAGGTCCATTGATTTACTATTGAACTTATACAATGTCTTAGAGTCAAATCAAACTATCTCCGGAAGGTCCATTGATTTACTATTGAACTTATACAATGTCTTAGAGTCAAATCAAACTATCTCCGGAAGGTCCATTGATTTACTATTGAACTTATACAATGTCTTAGAGTCAAATGAAACTATCTCCGGAAGGTCCATTGATTTACTATTGAACTTATACAATGTCTTAGAGTCAAATCAAACTATCTCCGGAAGGTCCATTGATTTACTATTGAACTTATACAATGTCTTAGAGTCAAATCAAACTATCTCCGGAAGGTCCATTGATTTACTATTGAACTTATACAATGTCTTAGAGTCAAATGAAACTATCTCCGGAAGGTCCATTGATTTACTATTGAACTTATACAATGTCTTAGAGTCAAATCAAACTATCTCCGGAAGGTCCATTGATTTACTATTGAACTTAGTACAAAAACATATAATTCGCATTAAAAAAGACTAAAAAATAATATGAAATGTGGATTACGCTATTGATATTTCTTCAGTCTTTTCTACAGGTTATTATTTTTCGCAATCAGTTCCTTAATAAGTCAATGGACTATCTGAAGATAATCCGCTTGACTCTAAAGCATCGCTTATCTCATTCAAGTCGTTCCAGACATATATGTCCGGAATTAATAGATAGCTGTCCATTTGATGCATTTGCTTCAAGGGAAGTAAATCTGTGCGCATACCATACCTTGATCACTTCTAAACTCGCTTCGTTCCCTTAGACCACAATTTTGCCCCTGACTTGCTTTTGTAGTGGTTTGTTGTGGGGAAACCAATCGGTGTAGAGAGTTTTTCTATATAAAGTCTATATATAAACAAAGTCTGATCTACCACTTCCCTATGTCTAAACCTGAAGTAAAAACCTGTAATCTTCTTTCATTTCTCCTTTTGTTTATGTACGTTTTGTTTGTGTGCATGGCTGGAGTTGTTGTTTTCGTTCCCCAGCTTAAACGCTCAGTGCCATGTGAACATTTCACATAATGGCCTTGGGTGGGAAGATTACATGTATGGCTGTTTTTAAAGGGCCCCGCCACATGGGCGGCCATACTCCGACTTCAGGGGACTTCGCTCCATTCATGGAGCCACCCACACATTCACTCCACCCGTGGAGTGACAACAACCAACAATTCTTTACGGTGTGTAGGGAGAACTGCCACTGGTAAAGACAGCTTCCATTGGGCACAGCCGCATCATTTTAATATTGGCCATGGGTCAATTTCACTTGCATCACATGTACAGACACAGTGAATAGCCAAGGACTATTGGCCGAAGTATGGTTGGAGTGATTTGTGAGTTTTTTTAATAATTACAAATCGTTGCGATGCGAATGAGTTAACAGACACAGTGTAGACAGTCTGTCCCTGCATGTGCGTGTCTGTTTTGTGTGTGTTTTATTTTGTGTGTGCTACCCCATGGGATATGCCATCTTACGTGTATAATTTCACCCCATTGTATCTCCCTAATACACAACACTATTTGGCTGCTCCGTTGGTACCTGCGCTACTTCATTCAAGGAAGGATAACTTTAGGGAAACACAAAGAACCATAACTCTGGATATCTCACCCAAGCCCCATAAACAATGCACAAGTCATTGTTTTGTTTTCTCCCTTGGCAGTGATAGGCCAGTTGCCGTCCCCCCGGTCGTGCGAACACAACCGACGGATGTACCCTGACCGCGCCATCTGGGAACACGAGTGTAACTCCTGTATGTGTGACAACGGCAAGGTCAGATGCACCAAGGTGGGTACACGTGCACTGCTTAGATAAGTGCATATACATGAGAGAAAAGCATATATGTGACCCAGCACCACGAAAGGGACATTAAGTCACTGGGCTAGTTTCTCACAACAAGCTTGGAAAGTCAAATTTATTTGTCAATTTTGAGCTACGGGTATTTTTGTCTCTAACATCTCATCTTTCATATCTATGAAGGCTAATCTTAATTATGGTATCTAAATTGTCTTATAAGAGTTTGAAAACGTGTACATCAATGCATTTCCTTCAGCTAGGCTAGACAATAGGCAGTTTTCTCAAAATGGCCGACGCTTACCCTACTTATTTTAAATGCTCATAACTCTAGATCTGGAACAGAAAAAGATACAAGAATGGTTCTTGCATCATTAGAACGAGAATTGTCTGAAGTTTGCAACTGTATAATTCTGTCAGAATGGTTGGTTTGACACTTAATGTCCCTTTCGTGGTGCTGGGTCACATATACAGTGGAACCTCCCTATAAGACTCCCTCTAAGATTGACCCAAGAATGTTTTACCGATTATTTCCACCTCATATCCGGACTACTGAGTGTCCACCTCCCTATTAAGACCTCTCCCTATGAAGACCCCTTCCTTTTAACACAGTGTTTGGGCTGATTTTTCAAGGTCTTATAGGGAGGTTCCACTGTATCATAAAGTTTCGACTACAAGGTGCAGCTGTACATGTATTAAAATCAAGCCACATTGCTGTAATTTACAGAAAATTAGTATTTATTCACAAAATAAATAAGTGAATACCTGCAGCCGTTTAATACGCCGTGGAGAATAAAAAATATGCGCACGAAAATAAAAGAAAGTTACAGAAACATGTGGCAGATTTAGCCTACTTCACCACCAAAATTAAACATGTGGACACTAAGTACAATTAAGTACCATATAGACTCCTTAGGCAGACATTTAGGCGCTACTTTAAAGCTCCTTTTCCACAGACAGGAAGTAGTAGTGCTTGTTTTTTAGATTTTAGGTGTTCATGCCGTAACATCATCAACAAATATGGTCAAATCAGGACTGTCATTTTGGTCGAAATACACGTTGCTATTTTTTTCGCTCTTTCTCCGTGGGCAGCACAGTGATACACTCGTAACGATATGACTTGCATACCACTGTGTTGCCATAGGGAAAGAGCGAAAAATAGCAGTGTGTATTGTAACCTCATGTCAGGCTCAAACCGCAAATCGCATCCTAACAGCTTATCACATCTTAGCCATGTAATACACCCTGAAAACGAGACAGTTCGGGACGTCCTCAGAGGTGCCTCAAGACCCTATTTTGTGAGATTAATGATATTCTTCTTATTATTATTATCCGTCTTCTTCGTTTGATCATCCACCTTATATCGTACTGAAGATTCTGATGATTAACTGGAACTAGAAGATTAACACTTAATTACTAAAATTGATTTGTGCCTCTTGCATCCACACAAACCCTTTTTTGACATAAATGGCACATAGAGATCGAGACAGCAAAAACTTACTGTGCCATAAACCAAACCTTCGACAAACCGGTCAAAACTGGTAACAAAGATCAGCGAAATAACATTATGATTATTAAGCAAGTACAAATCTGTACTTTGAAGTGTTCTCTGACATTCACTGAGTCAGTAGATCTACAAACCGATAGACTGTACTTCCCTTGTCAACATTTTTTGGTTGGAGCCTATAGCTAGTTCCTCTTGGAACTACAAAATCTTTTGAAATTAGCTGCGGATTAAAGCTGGTCATTGAAAGACGGAAATGGAAGGTGTGGACAGTGTCCATTCTATGAAGGGAAACAACTCTAGCTAAAGGTAACCCGCTGTCTTATTATGACAAATCCCAGAGACTTTACTTGTTCTTTGACTTGTACAAAAAATTGAATTTTTCATTTCTATCATCCAACAGATCTGGTGTGGCCCAGACAACTGTCTGACCCACCCCAACCTGACGGTCCCTGCCCGGGAGTGTCGCGGGGACCAGACGTGCGTGGTTCAGACCCTGCAGACCTGCCTGACCCCGCCCTGCCTGCCCTGGGGCCAGTGCCTGGCCACCTCCAGTGTCGTCCGCGACGCCCTGCCCCCCGGGGCTGACCGCTCCTGCATGCCCAATGCCGCCCTCCTGACCACCACTTGTGCCAGGATTAACCTGCTGTTTGACCTGGCTAAAATGCCTCTGGTGAGTTAAACTCTTAATGATAGCAATGACTGAAAATGACCGCTCCTGCATGCCCAATGCCGCCCACCTGACCACCATGTGTGCCAGGATTAACCTGCTGTTTGACCTGGCTAAAATGTCTCTGGTGAGTTTGTGTGTTGGTGTTGCTAGTCTGAAAGATAGGAGGAAGGGGGATGGGAGGCAAAGTTGTGAAGACAGCGATAGCACAGAGTGGCAGTTTTGTGTTCTATTTGGGCATGAATTGGAAGCCAATGGACTTCCCTCAGGAGTTGATATATCACTGATTATGCCATACAATGATTTATGTGGCATGAAAAAAATTAAGATAGAGAAGATTCTAATCCACTAATTCTTCAAGAATGTTTTCCTTTTCGTTTCCTGTTGAGATTCCACAGAGAATCGACAGTTTGATTGTTGTATATTGTATACAGTCGAGGTCCGAAGTCTGGCAAAAAAACATTTTTATTTATAATTTTAAATTCCCATGTTTATTCATAATGGAGTCATGACGTCCTTGTGTTTGTTCCCTTTGCAGGGGATGTCAGTGGAAGGGATCTGCAAGTCTCTGAGACTGCTGCCAGCCCTCAAGCTGATAGTGCAGCAACACACTCTGTACATACTGTGTGCCGTGAAGGAGCAGCAGCAAGACTCCATAGAAATCACCATTGTAAGTGCCTCTCTCTCTCCCTCTCTCTCTCTCTCTCTCTTTTTTTTTTCTCTCTCTCTCTCTTTCTTTCTTTCTCTCTGTGGGTGTGCATGCTAGTATAGGGGCCCAGGGGTAATGTTGAATCGTTTTTTTGTAATGGAAGCCTTAAAACAACATTAGAATAGCTGCATTTAGTTACCCCGGTACTTTGTTGTTGTTTTTTGGCGACTTTTGTCGGTGGAAAAGCAATGGTATTTCGGCGGAAATTTGCTGTTTGGTGGACAGCGGACAATTCCCATCCCTGATTAACCCAGTTTATCTGCAGTCCAGGAAGACTTTTGTTCCAATCAACCCAATCCGGGGGTTCCTCAGGCCAGGTGGACCCTGTGGTGCAGCGAGCAGTGGACATGGTGACCAGAAAGCCACAAACAAAGCCAATAATTGCAGTTAACATCACAGTGTATCTTCTCTGTATGGCCTTATTACCAATTGACAGCCTGTAGAAAGGGCCAATAGTAAATGAGAGCTGTACTATTTATGATTTTCTACAGTATTGGAATATCACTTTACAGCTTAGTCTTTCGTGGAAGACTATGAGTATGACTTTAACTAGGGGGCACTTGCGCTGGCTGTCGTGCTGCAGCCAATGAGATTGGTTGGTGCCACTGGGGACCTTCCTCAACACCTACACTCGCCCTCAAATCCCTTTCGATGAGAAGAGTGGGGATGTACCCTGGGCAAGGCTTCTCCACTATAAACAAATTGTAGCCCCGCCTGCTGGAACAGCAGCTGCCCCCCTCTCTGCTATCTGGCAGTCACTGTCGGAAATGACAGACAGGCAACAACAGCATGTATTCTCTGTGTGTGTTCATCCAGTCGACCCAATCGGGGGGCTCCTCGGGGCAGGTGGACCCGGTCCTCCAGCGGGCAGTGGACGTGGTGACCAGCATGATCAGCCACAAGAGGACCAACAGCTCCGCCCTGTCCTCTGTCCTGGAGATACGCGTGGAGACCTCGCTGGCCAGCACTACTGCACCCGGTGAGAGAGAGAGAATGAGGGGGAAATAATAGATGAACTCTTTCTACATGGTGATATACGCTATTGGCCACTGCAACGACCACCTTTTGCAAGAGTGAATGCCCTTGGTAGATGCTTGAGTACTGACCAAATAAGGGCATAGCTCTCACCAATGACCCTATTTGAAGCCACTGAATGGCTGCCTTTTGCAAGAGTGAATGCCCTTTTGGATATTGTCAAGGGTGTTAATAACCCCAGTTGCAGTGGCCAATAGTGAACACCCCTTGCTTGACTCATTCCGGATGAATTCCGAATGTTCTCTTAAATGTCGCTTATCAGCCAATAATAACAGATTTTGCTTTGGTGATATCTTACGAGCCAGGGCTACGTTATTCACATGGTCTGTTCCATGATGGGGGTCTTAAATGTTATGAACATTGCCCTCTCTCATTTATGCATGAAGAAGATGTAAAACATTGGTCACAATAGCATTATTCAATGCGTGTGTGTTTCAGGCCAGGGCTACGTTATTCCTGTGGTCTGCTCCATGATGGGGGCTCTGGGCGTCCTGAGCATCACCCTGCTCCTGGTCTGGCACCACCGCCAGAAATCCATGCACCGCAAACACCTGCAACAGCTCTGCTTCCTCGACCAGAAGACCAACAACGAGAACGAGGAGAACCTCCGACGATACAAAAACCCGCTCTTCGAAACCGACAAAGGAGGCGGAGGAGGAGGAGAAGGCGGGGGGACGTCGAAGAGAGTGATGGGGGTTTCCAGAACGCAGGAGCTACAGGATTACGACTTCGACAAGCTGGAGAAGAGTCCACGCAGGCAGCCGGCGGGGGTGATGGCGCAGCTGAGGACGGATTCGCCGTCCACCGGAGGAGGGGGAGGAGGGGATTTCAATGATTATCGCGAGTGCACGCCGCCATTCAAGACGGCGCACAAGAAGAACATCAACGTGCAGCTGGACCATCACGTGCACAGGTCCAGGGTGTACGCCTCGGAGAGAGAGGTCGTGGTCTAGCTCAAGGTTTCCTTTTTCTATGGGGAAGTTTTCACCGAGATAGTTCCGGGTGCACTTTATAGAACAATGCTACAGTTGTGTGCGTTTTGGATCAAACAATGGACATTCTTCCAAAAGTACCTGTACCAAAAAGAAAAACATCCCTGCAATAATAAGCCTGTCTTGTGGCTTTCTAGTGAGCTTTTCAACCAAGACAGATTCTGGTGTTCTTGTAGAACAACTGCTCTCCACAGTTTTTTCTCCCTGTTGGTGTTAGCATCCATAATAGGGCATTTGCCACGCGCCGGCGACCTTGAATTTCACTGAGTTGAATTTAGAGAGTTGAATTAGAAAGGTCGACGTAACTTGGGCAGAATGAGCACGGGCAAATTAGTAGTCTAGTATAGTGAACGAACACTCGTGGCAAACACCCTATTGGGTCCTACCAACGTACTTCATCAAGATCAAGATCAATGCTACTGTTGTGTGGCTTTCCTATATGGGAAAGTTTTCACCCAGATAGATTCTGGTGTTCTTGTAGAACGACTTGCTGGTTTGAACATTTGTATTGTCAGAAGCGATAACGACGATCCAATACAAGACAACTGAAGCAGAGTTTATCATGGTGTGCTCAGTGAACAACTTACTGTTCCTCCCAGTTTTTTCTCCCCTGTTGGTGTTTATATCCATAACTGGATTCTGCCAACATACTTCATCAAGATCAAGATCAATGCTACAATTGTGTGGTTTTGAGTCAAACGTGGAAATTCTTCACAAAAATATGTACATAGTTTCTATGTAAAAATGCCTTTTTTTAGTGTGAGGAAGCGATCTAGCAAGTTTTGACTTGTGCCTGAAAAATTCTTAAAAGCAAATGGTGTGTTTGAGAGAAACAAAAGTGGTTGTGTAGTTGTTGTTTTTCACTCTTGAAAGGAAATTTCTTGACATGAGCTTCTCTTCATTCTAAGATATCAAGGCTCCTTGGATGCTTCGGTGCTCAGGCTTGAAGGATTTTTTACAGCTGAATGGAACAATATCTCAGAGGCAGATGCTTCCTAGCAAGTTTAACCATGAGGAAATCCGATGAGCATTCACTATGAGCTTTTGTGAAGCGTGCTTCAAAGCAAATTTCATTTGTAGATGTTGTGACTGCCAGGAAAAGCCTTTGAAATGAGATTCAAGATCATCAAAGATAGATGATCATCTATGGGGTTATAAACTGGATTGCTGTGTGTGGTTTTTTTGTTGCTTTTTGTTCTTTTGTGCGAAGTAAATACAGCTCTTAAGCCTGTGAAAAGAAAAAAAATGGAAAATAATATGTGAAGCCTGAAAAATAATCTTCAGAAAAATGTGAGATCAGGAGGGCAAAAAAACACCAACACTATTGTACTTGTGATTCTAACAGTCCATGAGAAATGTAAAGAGGAAAAGAAAACCCCCCAGAATAAATGGAGTAAAAAAGAAAAAAAGAAAGGTGGCTGTGTCTTCAGTGGTGGACCCAAAGAGGTCAGGGTCAAAGGTCAGTAAGGTGAACTGAGGTGTTAAAAATTGTATAGTGTGCGACATACACAACTTTGATTTTTCTTCCCTCTGGCAAAACAAGCACACTGCAATATTAAAAACAAACAAAAACAAAAACTACTTCAGCAAGAGAGCTACCTGGGTACTATGGTGTGGAAGAAGATGTCTTTAACGTCCTCCGACCTGGAACAGGTACATGTGGGACATTTATAAATGTACATGTATTGGGTCAATCCTGGAGGTACTGCAATGCCAGGAAAGTCCCCTGTTAACATAATAAACTATGATGTGAACATCTAAAGCTGTTTTTATGACAAGGCCAGTTTCCTGCTCAAATTCTACCTGCCTGCTGCTCTTTGGATTTAGGCTCTCATGAGAGACTTACCAACTGTTGCTTGGACACTCAACAGATTTCTGAAAAGAAAAGAATATCAGATTTGGAGGTCATTTCCCCGTTGGCTCTTAGCTGATGCTAATGACAAAAAACATTTCAATACAATTGTACTTTTTTGTGTGTGTGTGATCAGTTTTAATTGTTGAGGTTTCTGTTTGTTTTGTTCGTATGCTGGTTATTATATTGTTGTTGTTAGTGTCATTATTTATGTCTGGTTTATTTATGTGTGTGCATTTCTTTTTAAAAATTACAGCTTTTCTCGTGGCGAAATAAACATGGAATTTCTCATTTCCGCATCTTGGGAGAGAAAAAAGAATTTGAAATTCATGACAGAACTCGCGCCAACAGTGAGGCAACTACGCATTTCTTTTGAAGCGACCTATTTTACATGGAACAATATCGGCATCTTTGCAATGTATAAAGACTGCCACAAAAGAAACGATGATAAAAAACATGCGAACATACCTTTAAAAACAAACATCCCCAATACCATACTGTACTTGTGCTGAACGTGTGTTGCAGAATTACTTGTTCTTTTTCACTTTATTGGCGAACTCTTGCTGGCAGCAAATTTCATTGTGTGTGTAAAAAAACCGACTTTTTGTGTCTTAATTCTAGTAGTCCATAAAAATGAGCATTGTGTTTATGTGTATTGACTATTGAGGAAATTCTGTCAGGTGAAGAGGAAGAACAACATTAACATGATTTTATATCATCATCACCAAAGTGTCCCTTTGTGTAAGAGACAATCCCAAAACATGAAAAGACAAAGAAAAAAAGAAAAGAAAGAGAACTACTTCACGGCAGTGGTTGAGTTGGAAGGACAGGCCAGTTTCAATGTGTGTACATTTTCAGTTTATCATTTATGAACTGATTTTACAATATACCTTCCAAAAACGAAAGAAAGAATACAAGCATTTACACAATGAAAACTTTGTAAAATGGTGAAACGAAGGTTATGAACAGGAGGATATTTGTTATTTTATTTTATGTAATGATTCAAAAGGATGATTTATCATAAACCTGATCGTTACCTAAAGATTTGAATATTGAGGGGGATTTTTGTGGGTTTTTTTTTTAACATTTCAAAACAGACATCAGGTTTTTGGGTGTTTTTTTGTTTTACATTTCAAAACAGAATTTCAAAACAACCAAAGCAATTTATGATCGCTTGCACATAGCTTTTATTGTGAGATTTGGGTTGACACTAATGACAGTTCTTTAAAAAAAAGTATAAAAAGTGATGAAGTTTGGTGTGTACGACAATGGATTTGCTGTTTTAAAGCCAGATCCTGATTTTGCTTTTTTCGGCTACACTCTAGAATTGCATCTGACAACTGGCCAGTATTGTTTGAAGACTGCGTGTGCATCTTCTCCTCTCAGAGGAAGCAAAACATGGAACATTATTTGAATACTCTTTTTTTGTGGTGTCCGCAACTGTTCACACAGATACCGCGTGATGACGTTACAGCGAAGTAGTTCTACTCCTAGGTACTGTAGACAAGAAAAACGAAAAAAAGGCTTTTCACAACCAACCACTATGGCAGCAAACGTTTTAAATAGTGTTTTCTTGCTTATTTATAACATTTTCGTCATTGTATTTCAAGTCTGTGGAACTGAGGCAAATGACACAAACAATCGCTTTCAATGTTGCTGTCTATATAAAATTGCGTGAGATGTGGCGGGTGACTCATTGACAATTGCTTGACGTTCCGACAGATCGAGCGGAGCAGGATGTTGTGGACTCTCCATTTGTGTTGCTAATCATGTACAGTAATGGCCTCTTCTGAGGCACGCAATCTTGCTCATGCGTACACTTTTCTCTCAGTGTGTGCTTGTACAAAATAGTTTACGGCTTTTTTTTTTCCCCATGTTTTGATTTTCATTTTTTCTTTTCTTAGATCACGGAAAATGGGGTTGTTGTGTTTGCTTTATCATCAATCTGAATGCAATGATATCATTCAGTTCATTTGCTTTTACCGGGTAATTATAAAAAGTGTTTTCCATATCTTGATAATTATGTTTGTCAGTTGATACCATATCTGAAAACTAATCGATGTAGACATCATTTTTTTAAAGTTTGGCATTTTGTTTCTACAATGGTTCAGAAATCAAGAACATTCATACCATTTTTTTTGGTATCTGCACATGAAAAAAAAAGGCTTCATTATTTGAAAAGTGTGGAAGTGAATTTGAAAACAGACAGTTTTAAGCCCAAGCCGGAGTAACATAAATTAAGTTTAAATTTACACTGAAATAGAGTTTGAACAAAATGAAATTCCACTTCTGATTCGTATGGCTCATTTGTGTTTAAAGTTTTAAATAGGCGAAACGTTTAATTTATGATCAGTGTTGTGCTCCATTTCTGAATATTACCTGGTGTGCTTTGGTCATTATCTAGTCCGTTTCTGGTGAGGATGAGTCAGTCCACATCATTGTGCCATGTTGGTCCTTTCCTTCCCAGACTAGTTGCCACTCCCTCCCGATTTACTAACTTTCCCATAAGAATGTTTTCCTCATGTCATTCTCTACTTTTGGTTTCCCTCTTAAAGTTTGCTTTTAACATTCAGGGTGTATAAATGATCTCTGGTTTTTGCTAGTTAGGTTCTCTTTCTCGGTTCTGTAATCTTTCCAACCGTTTTGATCTCTTATGCACTACAGCTTTCTGAGGCCTGAGTTAGTATAACATTTTTAACAAAAGTGATTTTTTTTTTTTTTAATTGAACAAGGACTTGGTTGGTTTCGTACATAAAACTGTGAATGAAGGATATCAGTTTCTGATTATTGTTACATATGAGGAGCCTGTACAATATCTTGGCAAAGTGTTGAAGTACTTTACAAAATGCTTTGGACCATTGCAGATTCATAGGGCTTGAGAAGAAGAGAAAGTTTCTTCTTCTTTGTTCCCGGCCATATCAGATGCTCAGTCCGGTTCGGTTGATGAAGGTCGCGATCAGCAGCAGTGCCTCAGCAGGACCCCACAGCTTGTCATGGAGTGCCAGAGGCCTGGGCCAGATCTCACATATCAGGGTGTCGAAGGTAGGGCAGTCCTGCAGAATGTGGTCTGGTATCTGTAATCCTGTGCCACAAGGACATTCATCCGTGTGGGAGATCTTCAGACGGTAGAGATGGGAGAGGAGCCCACAGTGCCCAGTTCTTAATCCGAAGATGAGAAAAAGTTTAAAACGCTTAGTTTTGCGCTTAGCGGTTTGTAGCCATGTTTTTTTTAAAAATTCCATAATCACGAATGGTACTTTAGTGATAACAACCTGTTTGCTCGACTCTTGAGTTTATTATTGGTTTTGTACAGTTCTCATTTCACTTATTTATTTGTATACAGTGATAAACGTTTTTTGTTCATTATTGCGTTCTTTTATTTATTTAATATGTTTGGCTAGAATTCATTTCACTTTATTTCTATCTATACGGAGATAATGATGACCTGACTATTTTGTAGTTCGCAAAGAATTGTTTATTGTATTATCCAATTTCTTCTGTGCAGTGATAAGGAACTATTTGGTCCCTTCTTCGATTCATTCATTTCATTAATTGATTTATTCACTACGTCCGCTTATTTACAATTTATTTGTAAACAGTGATAAAGATTGGGTGGGTAATTAGTACATTTCACTATTCAATAAATAAGCGAATACAGGTCGATCTTTGTGTTTGTCTGTCAGTTCCATTATTTATTTCATGATAAAATTTTTTACCATGTTTCCACTTTTCATTGTAAATACCTACATTTATTTATTATGTGTGGTTCTTCATTATAGTTTCATTTCATTTTAATGTACATAAACTCAATTATTTATTTCTTCCTCAACTTGTTTGATTTCATGTCATTGTCTCATGTATTTCTGTACAAAACTGCATTTATTTATTTTTCTCTCTCTCGTCATATCATTTTATTGATGATATTGTATAATAAAGCTCTCTTTTACTTGGATTGTAAGGCAATCAGCATATTCTCACGGTTTCATAGTGTATCAGTTTTGCAAAGGCTTGGAAGCACTTTGAGATTTGTTTCACATTCAAAATGATTCATTCATTTAAATGAAATGTAACCCCTAAAACTGAAGTATTCGAAAATATCTTTTTAATTTATTCTTTGTTTCTAGTCTGAAACTGTGATGAACTTGTGCAATCAATATTATTATTGTTCATTTTCTTCATTAAATTCAAGTTGGTTCGTTTCTGTCACTAAAATCATTATTTACACGCGCACAAATTTTCAAAACAGCAATTTTGTCATAAATGCTTTTTTTCTTTCTTGAAGCTAAAATTCTAAATAAATTAAAGGCAGCTTATTTCTTCATTACATATTACAGTTCAGAACTAACGCACAGATAATTTACAAAATGTTTTAACTGAAATATTTAAATGTGGGAAAATTGCTGTGTGTTGAATCACATCCCATATGTGACCCCCCGCACCACGAAAGGGACATTAAATATCTGTCAAATTGACCATTTTGATAAATAATACATTTGAAAACTTCAGACAATTCTCTTTTTAATGATACAAGAATCATGCTTGTATCTTTTTCCATTCCCGAGTTATGAGCATTTAAAGTGAGTAGGGTGAGCGTCGGTCATTTTGAGAAAACAGGCTAGCCTAGCTGTAGAAAATGCATTGACCGACTCGTTTTAAAACACTTATAAGACCGTTAAGAGACCATAGTAAAGATTATCCTTTATAAATATGAAAGATAAGATGTTAGAGAACACAAAAATACCCATAACTCAAAATTGATTTTTTTTAAATGAGATGCTTGACTTTGCAAGCCTGTTGTGAGAAACTAGCCCAGCAACTTAATGTCCCTTTCGTGGTGCTGGGTCACATATATGTAATTGATGAAACATAAACTTTGTTTTTCTTAAAAAAGAGAGAGAGAGAGAGAGAGAGAGAGAGAGAGAGAGAGATATGGAATGGGGAATGCAGCCAAGTAGTTTATTGTTTAACCCTTTCACCGCCAGCCATATTTAAGCCAAAAATGTCCATTAAATTTACCTGGGTAGAGAACAAAATCCATCTACAGTATTGGGGATTCTTCAGTGACATATATAAAATAAGGTCTACCCTCACTTCCCAAAACTAAGACAATAGGGTCTTTGGATAATAGACCCCAATTTGATGCCTTTTGGTGACATAGGTGTTAAATCACTGTGGTGCTAAGATGCGACTTTGGCGGTGAAAGGGTTAACAGTGAACATTAGGATCATGTTTTTTGTTTTTTAAAGTCCATTTGTCATTAAGATAATCTGTAAGATTGTGAACTGGCGGAATATTTCATGTGTGTACAGCTTCTTTGTTAATAACTCATCTGCATCATTTCTCATTGATCATTGGGGCAGATCAGAGGGCAGGATGAAAAAAAGCTTTGTTAGCTTATTCTTTAACCCTCAATAAAGATGATTTTGACTTGACTTGTTTGACAGTAACTCAGCAAGTAACGTATTTTTCAGACTATAAGGCGATACTTTTTCCAGACTGAGACCCCTGCGCCTTATAATATGACTAATAATATAGTAAGACAGTGTAATGACAAAATTTGAATTTTGTGTAAAATTTGGGGGGGTGCACCTGATAATCTTCTTCAGCACTCCAACCCAGGTGCACCTTATGTAGTAGTAGTAGTAGTAGTAGTAGTAGTAGTAGTAGTAGTAGTGGTACGTAGGGACAAAATAAGCTGTTAAGCTTTTTTATATAGTCCCATCTTATACATAAAGTATAACAACAAAAATTTGTTCAAGGTGTATTACGGTCAATTTTCCTAATTAAAATTCTTTTTGGTCAAAGCTTCTAAACATATTTAAATATTTTGGAGAATCATCCAAGCGGTTTTTGAATGTTAGTATTTTTAGTAATAAAAAAATATGGTATTGTCTATGGACATCCATCATCGTTTTGTCCTGCGTGTTTTTCCTTGTTTGTGTACATAATACAGTGATCGTTATTTATTGTCGCTCCACATTGTTTGGTGTGTACAACAACAGTAGCACATGTACATTTGCGTGTCATTTTGGTGTGATTAATAATAACTAATGTCATTAGTCCAAGGGTGTACATATTTCTGGAATTTTGACCTGTGTAATTTATCAACATCATCATCATCAAAGTTAGACTGCTGTGAACGATTCAGTGATTTCATAATTTCTGATTTATTTCTTCTTTCTTCCTTTTTTTTTGTTGGTTTGAAAGTCGGCATTTTTTATGCTGCTCTTGAGAATTTTTTGGGGTAGAGAAGGGGTGGGTTGGAGTGCTGAAGATGATGAAATCATACTGCATTGACAACATTAATTATCAACTTTTATACTATTTATTGTACTCTGCATCTGTTTGTCTGTCTCTGGCAGTAAGCTTTCTCTCCCCCCCCCCCCTCCCTCCCCAACCCCCTTTCTCCTTGCCTTTTCCTCAACAGATTAAACAAAATTGTTTCATTTAAAAAAAGAAAAGGTAAGACATATAGTCAGCCAATTAAAAGATCTTTGTAATGTTCCCCACGTGTACCCCACCTCCAGCCAAAATGAAGTACATTGTAAATATTTGGCTTGGAAACAGTTATCGTCTTGGGTTTTTTTCTTCATTTTATAGAATTGAAGTAACTTTTAAACATCCGACATGTACAATCAACCAATTCAAAGCGCAGAAAAGTTTCTGGGTTAAAGAATGACCGATATTTTTCAAGGATAAAACTTTTATTAATGATTAAGTGATTGAAAATAGATTTGATATTTTCAAAATGTTTCTAAGTGTCTGGTGTATTCTTTAAAAACTGTTGGTGAAGGGTGTTACCTGTTTATGTTAGCCATTGATTGTTTTTCTTGTCTGTTTATTTTAATAAAGTGACACTGGATTAATTTTGTGTAGACAAATTCTATTAACGTTTTTTTCTACCAGTATTCAAAGCTGTCCCTAAAAACACATTACAATATCAAACTGGTGACAGTTTGCGTTTTTTTACAATTTCCCCCACATTTTTTACAAAAAAGGTTGATGTCTTAAGTTTATCTCATATATATTGTGTTTTGACAAAAACGTCTGTGTGACCTATAGTTAACTGCAAATTTGGAACCCTACCCCAACCCTTAAAATTACAACAATAAAAATGTAATTTGTGATACATGCTGCTTCTGTTTCCAGTACAGAAATGTGTCACATAAAACATGTCACAAATATCTTTACTTCTTAATTCAGGTACTAAATCCTCTCCTACAATCCCCATCCCCCAATTCCCCCTTCATTCCTTTGTTGATGTTGTTGTTGAAGGCACTGGTTCATTCAGTTGCAACATTTGACACACAAAAATCATCGAGGACCTTTCACAAAGGGTTGAAGTTTTTTGGGTATTTTTTATCTTAATATTTTCCATAGTATTTCATTTTCTTTTTTTTCTTCCATCTTCCTTTCCATTATTTAATATCAAATGCCACACACACATAGAAGAGAAAAATTAGTATGTGCACAATTAATCGATAATATATTCCAAATCTAATTGTATGTGTGCTATGTTTTTCTATTGCTTATGATGTTCATATTTTCATTTTTATTTTGTATTAAGCTTTTAGTTTTGTGTTTTGGAGGTTGTTGGGGTTTTTGTCTTCAGTTATAGCATGCACAGATACAACACATTCATTCCACGACACTGAGAAAGAAACTGAACAAGCTTCAACATCTTTGAATTTAATATCACAATAATCATTAAATTGTGACCCGATTTCACGAACCGGGTCTTAACTCACAAGCAGCGATTGTGGTAGAGGCCCGAAAAAGGTTCAGTGGGTCAAAAGTATGGATTTTGAGTTTTCACTTGAAATGGATTCTGCCACCATTAAACTTCAACTTCAAATTGTAAATGCATTAAAACACATTTTAATTGACATACCCCATGGCAATTATCCTATTTTAATCGCCTGTAAAGACTAAATTTTTGATTGAAAACTGTAAACTGAAACCCTGATCGGGCCCCATCATGTTATATATCTCTGGAAAGCTTGTGACCTTAACCTGCTTCTGCTCGCGTGCTCGTTTTGAAATCTAACCAATCAGAAGTATGGTATTGCAAAACTTAGGCGTTAACACAGAGTTAGAGAATTGAAAACTTCGACCAATGAGAGGTTAGGATAGACTCTGTCGCTAGTTACCGAAAGGCAACGCGTAACGGGATTGGTCGAGAGGGAGACAACTTGCTGCTTGCAGTTTCGAAGCAACATGGATATGATGCAGACGATCTCTTTCGAAATATTTACTTTTTTGTTCAATTCTCGGCCATTTACAACCCTACCAGCCGCAGATCAAGGAGAACTTGAAGCATTGTTAGCAAAATATTTCAACTCGACGGATTCCGACGATGAAAACGAAACTGACCGTGACGATGACTGCCTCAAAACTGTAAAACCTGCTTCGACTCCGACTCGGCGACTGCTACACTAGTCAGTGACTAGTGCTAGGCCTAGGATGGCTCAAAAATCTTTGAACCCCGTTTTCTCAAAATGACCATCTGCTGGGTTACCCTCTTTAACACCCCATAACTTCCTCATTTTTTGGAGAAGAGCAATAAATCATATATCAAAAGAAAGGTAAATGTCTGCAGATTATGTAAATGCTAATATATCAAAATCTGCCATTTTCACCTTAAGACCCACTTTGTGGTGATGGGTCACATTTGCCAGAGGGAATTGTGTATGAAAAAAAATGACAATGTCTTTTTCCAATTTTAAGCCCTATAAATGCAGTCACATATTATGTGTATTATTTTGCGTGTGCACATGTATCACAAATGCAACACACACAATGTGAACACTCACATACACATAAACACTTCACTATTTATTTGTTTGTTTTCTTTTTTATTAGACATCTTATGACATGCATAAATAATTTAGATCATTTTCTTACAGCTGATATCTAAACATTTTTTTGTAAGTTTGTACATCACTGTACTAATCCATGCCTCCTGGTGTACAAGTCAGAATTTATGTTATTCTGGGAAATGTTTATTTATTGGCAACATTGTGTGCAATATTAAACACATTTTGTGTTCTTTAATTTGAAAAACTGAAACTGTGTACATATATATGTGAACGCTTCTTAATTTTGTTACCAGTCTATTGCGTGCAATATTGTATTTTCCATTTGTCCAATTTTGTGCAAAGTGAACACTTGTCGTATTTATTTTCATTGGTCCATTTGTGTGCAATACTGAGAATATCTTATGTATGTTCATAATTCTACTCTGTGCTAAGTCAAACATTTTATACTGGTCAGCTCTTTAAGGGCAAATGTTAAACGTTTGTTATTATTTCTGTCACTCCATTGCATGCTTGGATAAAAAGTTGTCATTTTTTTAATACCAAATTTGTTGTTTGAATTCTTCTAAACACTAGTCACTTGTGCAATATGTTTCTTTTAGTTTTATTTACAATTTATTTATTGCTACAATCCGTGCAATCGTGTACATTCTGTTACCTGTTGTCACAAGTTCATTTTGTATAGTTTCACCACTTCATTTTTCATATAAATGTGAACACATCATTTTTTTTTTCAATGGCATCTTCACGAATAAGTTAAGCAATGTTTGTAATTATATTTATTTATGTATAAATTTGTTTTATTTATTGTACCGTGGTCATGGCTCTGTGGTCTTGATAGCGCATCATGTGACTTTGTTTCCACATTATTTTCTTGGTTGAGATCATTGGCAATGTGTTCTAGGCGATTTTTAGTCCACAAGGCTTTGAGTTCATCATGAGGAAATAAAACAAAAACTGCTGCCTGTGACAAAATGTGTGTGTGTGTTTGTGTGTGCATACATGTGTATGTGTGCGTGCATGCGTGTGTGTGTGTGTACGCAAGCATGTGTCTGTATGTGTGTGTGTATGTGTTTGTGTGCGCGCACGTGTGTGTGTGAGTGTACTTGTGTGTGTATCCTCTGGAATGTGTGTGTGTGTGTCTGTCCGTGCGGCCTTGTAGCTGTGACTTATTGAATGAGAGCTGATGAATGGGGTCTTTGAGTGTGTCTGTCCGTGTGTGTGTGTGTATGTGTGTCTGCATGTGTGTGTGTATGTGTGTGTGTGCTTTGCTTTGTACATGAGTTGTTGCTGGTTTCTGTCATTCGTAAATACTATTTTTGTTGTCTACTTGTTGATGAACATTTGATTGCAAAGCGCTTTGGGCTCATTTGAGGCAAAGCGCTATATAAATATACTATTATTATTATCATTTGGTGGGAGAGATCTCTTGAGCAAATATATTCACCCATGGTGCTAGAACTTGATTTAAACCCCAACCAGTACCTACGCCCCAGTGCCCCTAGAACAAGAGGATCAGAGATTCTTCCAAGAAAGGACAGCACACCCGGTCCTCTACCATTCCTTCTTCCCTCGCACGCTGAGAGAATGGAACTCGCTCCCTACAGCCATGACAGACACCATCAGTCCTCTACCATTCCTTCTTCCCTCGCACGCTGAGAGAATGGAACTCGCTCCCTACAGCCATGACAGACACCATCAGTTCAGAAGTTTTCAGGGCCGGCCTCGGTGGCATCACCACCAGCCACCGGGCCTCTTTCTGCTAAAAATCCATGCAGAAATGTAAATAGTTTTAACGCAAGACTTTTAGTGCAGTACTGCACTGTTTTAAAATCCTGTTTTAATGCTGCCTGCCTAATGTGACCAGTTAGTTGGACTTCAAACGCCCGCGATAGGGCCCTGTCCAGTAACTGGAAAAAGAAGTAGAACAGTTAACCAGCTTTCGCTCCACGGCTGGTTAAAAATCCCTCACACTGGTTTACACATCATTCACGTTAGTAGTCTCTATCTCACTGGGGTCCATCCATACTGTAAGCTATGATGATGAAGGAGGGACGAGAGGAGAGGCGGTGGGTGCGAAGGAAGGAATGAATAAAGAAGTAGAAGAAGAAGGAGAAAATCCGATCATGGCCACCACTGCTGTCTGCACAAGGCTGCCCACCAGAACCACCACCGCTGCCTGTGGGAGGCTGGTCCTTGGCACCACCACTGTTCAAACACACAGAGATATACACAAGCATGCAAGCACACATACACACACACACATATACATGCATGTGCATGCACACACACACACACACACGATCTTTGTGACTGTGAAAAGACAATAGGTCTCTGTGAAAACATGAACATGTAATGCATTACAAGCATGAGCACGCATGCGCACGCACACACACACACACACACGCACACACACACACACACACACACACACACACACACACACACACACACACACACACACACAGGGCCTTTGCAGTGAAGGCAGCCACAAAAAGATGGGTAATGGTCAGACCCAATGCACTGTACAATAATGTCCCAAGATTAGTCTCTCTCTCTCTCTCTCTCTCTCTCTCTCTCTCTCTCTCTCTCTCTCTCTCTCTCTCTCTCTCACCTGGGAGAGCCTGTGCAATGGATGCAGCCACAAACAGATGGGTGATGGTCAGACCCAAGGCACTGTAGGACTGTCCCCAAATCAACGCAGGAATCACCAACAGCCGGCCCATGCTGCTCACACACACCGCTCGCAAAACTCCCTCCCACCTGACATGACACACAAGTGGAGGGGAAAATGTCTACTTTGTTTACTATCTTCACTATAGTACTACAGTGGAGCCTCCCTTATAAGACTCCCTCCCACATAAGACCTGCTTCTCTGAGACATTGCTCTTCTTGGTAAGTACTAAAATTACCTCCCTCATAAGACCCCTCCCTTATAAGACCTCATTTTGGATGAATTTTGAAGGTCTTATAAAGGAGGTGAAAGAAAAAAAAAATCAGTGATTCATTAAGGAGGATAGTAGTAGTAGTAGTAAGTAGGGACAAAACAAGTGAAATAGGAGTCCCATCATTTTAAGCATTGGCAGGCATTGTTTTGGTCAAGGTACGGTTAAAAAACAATTCCTATGAATATAAATTAATCATTATTTTACATAAATTAATGTGTAATGGTAAATGTGCAATGAATGATGTGTGTATTTGTAAAGCATGTATCAGTGCTAAAATGAAATGTGTTATATGAATGATATTGTGTGTGAATAAATAAATAAAATAAATTTTTTGAAAAGGACAAAAATAAGCACATATGTATTTCTGCATGGAAACGCATGCACTTATTTATAAAAAAAAAAAAATAAGTAAATAAATAAAATTTTTTAAAAACATGTAAATACACACAAACATCAAAGTAACTTTCAATTAAAAACATACATAGATTCAAAATGTGAATAGAACAGAATCAGACCATAGACGTAACAAGTGCACAAACACAAACACACAAAAACTTACTCAAAATGTTTCAAGTTCTTGTTTGTCAAGATATGCTTGCCGGCCAGAAGTGCTACCACCACAGAGAAAAATAGAAAGGATTCTGCAAAATTACACACACAAAAATAGAAGTTTAGAACTAATTCTTGTAGCTCTATTAACCAGCAACAATATTTAAACAAGAAAAACGACAACACTGATGAACAAGAAGAAGAAGAAAGTGATTTACATAGATGTTTGGATAACTTAGCTGTATGTGGCTGATCAGTGGATGTCACAATTGACTTAATTCAAGATACGGTGTCAAAATATATCATGCTATGAATCCTTATCATGATTATGATCATCATTGGCATCAGCATCAGCATCTTTGTTGTTGTTATGGTTGGCATTACTGTAAAACAAACAAAATGTCAACATTTCCTGAACTAATGTTCAGAATATGTATATGACAAAAACGAGAAGCTTAAAAAAAGAGACCAAAAAAAAGGAAAGAAAAGAACTCTTTGTTCACTTTAAAAAGCAACAATCAGCACTGAACACTAAATTCATTCTGTCATTTCCTAGGACTGAATTCAAAATCTGCCGTCAATAAATCATTCACAGCTGAAATCAAATATGCCAAAAAAACGAAACCAATAAAAACATTTTTTTAATGCACACTGGCAATTTATTGTCAGATTAACTATAAAAGCTGTAGTGACATTGATTTTTTTTTTGATTTTTTAAACACGATTAAATTCAATAAAGAATAGAGAAATTATACCTTTTTTTTTTAATGCATTAGGGTATGTGGACATATATGCTGAAACCCATGCGCATATTCCATCCGCAAATATAGTTTTTAAAAAGTATTAAATAAGCAGATGGGATATATGCGGATGGGTTTCCACATATGCACACTCCTTCATTAAGTTCACACAATGGAACCTCCCTTATAAGATCTCCCATTATAAGACTCACTCCCATATAAGACCTACTTCTCTGAGAGATTGCCCTTCTTTGTAAGTATTAAAATTACCTCCCTTATAAGATCTAATTTTGGATGATTTTTTAAGGTCTTAGAAAGGAGGTTCCACTGTGTTTCTTATTACTGGATTTTTTTAGGGGGGATTGCAGATGTGTTTCCGTACGGAATTCACGCGTTTGATGTGCACACAGTAGATGATAATAAACATCGTTCTCTTCTGTTTCAGACCGTGGTCATTGTTTAGCTGAATAAAGGAACAGTTGAAATAAATGGACATTGGTCTTATTTATCACAACGGTCAGTAATTTTGCAGCTTCGTTGACCTTTCTGATCTAATCATTGACCCAAGAAAATAACTTAGCGGGGAAAACAACATCCACTTTTAACACATCACGATATCGATGGTCAAGGTCAAAAGTATCTTTCCCAATCTTACGAAATGGGTGGACTCTTAGGTCGAGATTTGAAGTATTCAGGCCTCAGGGATTTTTCTGAACCAGTGATAGAACTTCGCGCCAATGATTAATCTTTCTGCTAAGCCATTTCATTAGCCAGCTAGTAGCTTATTTTCTGAGTGAGTGATGTGTTAAGTGGACGTTGTTTTCCCACTAAGTTACTTTCTTGGATCAATGATTAGATCAGAAAGCTCAATGAAGTTGCAAACTTACGGACCGTGATCATAAATAAGACCAAAGACCATTTATTTCAACTGTTCGTTTATACATCTAAACAATGACCACGGTTTGAAACAGAAAAGAACTATGTTCATTATCATAATGGTGAAGAGTGGCACAGTGGTAGCGCGTTCGCTTCGTGTCAAGTAAACCCGAGTTCGAACCTGGGTACAGGGGATTTTTCCTCTCACTTTGCACTACGCCTTGCGGTCTGAACGTGGAGTCTTTCGGATGAGACGATAAACCGAGGTCCCGTGTGCTCATGCATTTAGCACACGTTAAACCCAGTGGCAATGAAAAAGTTGTCATTTGGTCAAAATGTACCCTCCACCCTTCCTTCCTCATCAGTCACACAAAAATTGCATGCAAAATAAAACAAAAAAATTGGGTTGCGCGCCTCTGGCTGCGACGCGCTCTCCAGGTGGGAGCAACCCGAATTTCACAGAGACGCCTCTGTGACTATAATGTACCTAACCTAACCTAACCTAATCTATACAGTCATAATTTTTTTTAAACTCACCTGCGGCCGACAAGAGATAGTCTTGGTAGAAATGCCACTCCAGAGCAGAGTAGAAGACGTGGTCAGGCTGTAAGCGAGGCGAGGATGAGTCGTCACTGTGGTCCTCATCAGCCTTCCTCTGCATCAGTTTGGTCAGTGCGTCACACAGCCACAGCACCAGCAGAAAGCGCCAGTAGCCCTGTTGTTTAGTAAGAATTATTTGTTATTTATTATATCAATTATATTAATATTGTTGGGATGATCCCTGGAGTCTTTCAGCCAGGGTACGTAAACAAACAAACAACAACAAACTAACAGTTCATAAGTTTGTTTTATACAGCCATTCACAGACACTAACGAGACAGTCAGGCAAAACACAGATTAACTACTGGGTCGAGTTTCTCAATTATTTGAACGGTCGCCGTTAGCATAACTGTTACGCCAAAAGTGGGTCTAAGAAACACTTTAGAAAACGTTTGCGGAAGAATATTACAAGCTCTTTCTGATTGGTAAAAAAAAAGTATTATTTTAAACATGAAAACTGCAGTTAATGGACCAATCAACAACAAGAAATGTATTCACCCCATGCTAGTCACGTGATAGTTCGCCACGAGATACTTTGGGAGTAGCCACAAAACGTTTTCGGCAAACGTCGGCAAAACCAAGTCTTTCTTAGTACCAAAGACACGATTTACGCTCACGCTACGTAACGTTAGCACTTGTGAAACGATTCCCCCAGATACAGTGATAGAAGAGAAACACAAGTTACCTTGAATTTAGAATTGATCAGAATGTGTCTGTAGACCGGCCTCTGCAGCAGAAGGACATCCAGAAAGATGATGACCGAGTCATACTCTATGTACTTGTCAGCAACTTCCCCGCATTTGCTCTGATGACACAACAATCAATCAATAATAATAATAATAATAATAATAAAAAGTGACTCATTTACATAGAGCACTCCTCTACCAAACAGTGGAGCTCTATGCGCTTAGAACAAAAAAGCAAAAGCAAGAAATTCAAGAACAAAAACAAATAATGTCTCACACACATGCAAATAGGCATACACATACACACACACACACACACACACACACACCGAGTCACACTACATGTACGCACACAGCACACACACACACGCATTTGCTCTGACACACCACACGCAATCACGCATAACACATAATAGTGACACCATTACCATCACCACCACTCACCCTACCCAAGAACACAATACATAATACAATCAATTGAATAAAGCAAGAAACTCTCTCTCTCTCTCAATCACAATCCTTGCATTGTCTTTACAACAAAGGAAAAGAAATGTATTGAAAATGTTCTCATATGATCAAGTAAAGATCACATAAAATATAAAGAAAACATACAAACAGATACAGTATACTATTAGTACTGGGGGGTATTATCACACTGTATGAATCATGTAAAGAAAACATACAAACAGATACAGTATACTATTAGTACTGGGGGGTATTATCACACTGTATGAATCATGTAAAGAAAACATACAAACAGATACAGTATACTATTAGTACTGGGGGGTATTATCACACTGTTATGAATCATGTAAAGAAAACATACAAACAGATACAGTATTGATTAGTACTGGGGGGTATTATCACACTGTATGAATCATGTAAAGAAAACATACAAACAGATACAGTATACTGTTAGTACTGAGGGGTATTATCACACTGTATGAATCATGAATGTCGCCTATGTTCCGTCGTTCTGCTTGGAATTTGTAGTACTTAGACCAGTACTGCATTCATAATATATTAACAGCAATATTTCTTTGTTCCTGACTGATACCCCTCCCTCCCTCTGCCTTGTAATAAGACTCAAATTACAATGACATGGCTGCAACTCCCCAAAATAATAAAAAAACTGAAAGGCAGGGAACCCGTCCAGGCCCCCATGGCCCCGGCAGGGTACAGGGGCAGAGCCCTGTCAGACGATTCAGGGGGGCAAGTTAATAGAGAGAGATAACGAGATAGACAGACAGTTAAAATAATAGACAGAGACAGTTTGAGTCTGATAAGCCTTGTAAAATTATTACATTGCCTTTGTAAACTTCCAAGGTAGAACAACCAAGTTGAAAATGCCCCAAATCGCTTGTGGTCAAATTTTGTTGTTGATGAATTTTAAAAAAACCAGTTCAGTTTCTGGTAAAATTAAAAATACTGAAATCAGTGTAAAAATGAAAGAGTAGCACCCATGCAATAAGTCATTGTTTAATATCACAAAATGTTGGGATGCACTTTATTTTCCAATGCGGCTGATATTTTTAGATTTTCAGAAGGTGTTCGATACTGTTTCACATTCCAGACTTATTTTGAAGCAAGCGGGTTATGGCGTGGGCGGAAGACATGGGGTGGATCAGGGATTTTGTTGAGCGAGCGCACACAATGTGTAGTACTATAAATGGATTTAGTTCTAAAAAGGCCTAGCCCTCTTACACCCTTTCTAGTTTGGGGTCCCACAGGGTAGTGTGGTGGTTCCTACTTAATTCCTGAAATTTATAAATGATTTACCAACTTATGTCATCAAAAATATATGAAGCCCTTCTTTGCTGATGACAGTAAGCATACAATAAGTGTGGGATGATGAATCAAGAAAAAGAGTTCAAATGTGCATTGATAAACGTAGTTTCATGGACTGATACTTGGCTCATGAAATTTAATAGTCAAAAGTTTAAGGTTATGCACCTCGGTAAAAATAATCCCAAGCATACATATTATATGAAAAATAATGAAGATAAACGGGTGCTGGAACCTACAGATGTTGAGAAAGATCTTTAGTGTTTGTGGACCCGGGCTTGACTTTTACCTTACATAAATAATATTGTAAAAGCCAACAGGATGTCCGGTCTGCTTGTTAGCATTATTACTAACAAATCAAAAGTTATAATGATTCCTTTATTTAAGGCTTATGGTGATTTTCTATGTTAGAGTATTCTAATCCTGTTATGGTATCCACATTTGAGAAAAGACAATCAATGCTAGAGGGAGTTCAGAGGAGGTTTACAAAAAAGATTGTTGTATGATATGACCTATAAGGGTCTCCCCTATCTGCGGATTCCTAGCCTAATGAATAGAAGGTTCAGGGGTTTTATGATCTTGGTTTATAAAATATTTACACCTTTTAACCACTGGTTGCTCTCCTCTGTACTTTTTCAGGGTGATAGAAGCCGTGGCCACGTTTTAAATACGGGTACCAGATGATATTACCACCACTCTAAATGTGAACGTTTTTTACCAATGAGTTGTATAATGCAACAAATATGTTTCCTTATGAAAACGAATGAATGTTCTTTAAATTATTCAAAAACATCATAGAGTTTTTGCCTTATTTATCCCTTTATTAATATGTGTATCAAAAGTAACATTTTTGTCAAATACGACACTCGCCAGTGAACCTGGGACCCTCGCCAGCAAGGACATTGACAGATGGTCGAGTGGTGTGCTGTTCTTTTCATGTAAGTTTAGTTTTAGACAAGGAGGCATTGGATTTGCACATGCTCTTTACCGAGTGTTGTCGCCAAAAGGTTATCTACTGTAGTAGTACTTAGTAGTAGTAGTTCAGGGCAAGAAGTGGGCCTCATGGCCCTCTTACACCCTTTCTTGTTTGTTATTTTCAATTTAGTTGTTTTTTGTGGTGGTTGCTATTTAAGTTAAAGTTAACTTAAACTAGAAATGTATCAACACTTGAATGGACTTTTTCATTCATAAAAAATATTTGTTGCCCTTCTTTGTAAGAGAGAGAGAAAAGGTAGGGCTTTCCAAGTCTTAGGCCAAGAGGGTCGAGTATGAGTATGCACTGAGCTAAGAGAGAGAGAGAGAGACAGAGACTGAGAGAGAGAGAGAGAGAGAGAGAGAGAGAGAGAGAGAGAGAGAGAGAGAGAGAGAGAGAGAGAGAGAGAGAGAGAGAGAGAGAGAGAGAGAGAGAGAGAGAGAGAGAGAGAGAGAGAGAGAGAGAGAGAGAGAGAGGGGTCACATTACACAGTGAGATATCTTGATGATTCCTTTCTTAAAGTCTCTGTACAATTCTCGGACTGGGTGACCACATTGGACACACTGATAATCATTGGTCTGGTCAGATGAGCCTTCCATTTTTTTTCTCCAACTTTTTGTTTTCATCTCCGAGTGGTCGCCCCTGATTCAAAGGATCATTACTCCCAAAGTGAAAGCAAAGTGACTTCCCTTGAACCTTTACTTCCGTTTCTTCACACTTTATCAGCTCCACGGCATTCTTCAATTCTTGTCTTGTGTTTTTGGTTCACTAATTTTAACAACACTATCCAGTATGCAGACTCCAGAATCTAAAGAAGAAAAGAAAGGCGCTAAAAGTTCCCAAGATTTCAGAGAACTGATCTGTAAAGAAGAATACTTGCTGAAGAAACGTCTTCCTCCACGCTTGCCACGCCGACGCAACGACGTTTACGTTTCTCGCAAAACAAACTTCGTTGGACAGTTACAGCGAAGTGAGAGGATTCTTAACCAAGAACACGAGCTGTTTATTCATGGCCTCGGCAGTTCAATCAACAGGGCCATCAATCTTGCCTTGCAGTTGAAGGAAAGAGGGCTGGGGACCTTAGAAATTGACACGAAAACGTCAACGGTTGACCTGACTGATGACTTAGAGCCAGAAACGGACGACTTGGAGCCAGAAACCAGAACTAGGCAAAATTCAGCAGTACACATCCGTGTGTTTAGACTGGAAGAACCCACGCAAGAGCTTGGAACTCAGTGATACTTTAAAAAAAAAATATATCAGCAAATATCTTCAACCTGGTGAAGTTGGCTGATTGACTTGAAGAAGAAGACACTTTCAGGCTATGTAGGTGAAATATGAACACTGCAATTTACGCATTGTAGAATAGCACCATTTTTTTCATCATTAACCTGGGACCCTCGCCAGCAAGGACATTGACAGATGGTCCAGTGGTGTGCTGTTCTTTTCATCAAGAGATGCTACCATACCTCTAGCATCTCAACAATTGATAGAGCAGTTTGGCTGGCCCATCAACAGTGTCTTGAAATGTTTCACTAACACTAACAGGCCTGCTTCCCACAATGCACTATCTGGGAACTGGAATTCTGGCTCTGATTTGATGCGTCTCATGCACCATTTTGTGTCAAAAACCGCAATCTAGAAGTAGAACTCATGTGACCCAGTTTTTGTGGGGTTTTTTTTAAGGCTCTCTTCCGCAACAGCCCCCTACATTTTAAGTGCGGAAATAGTCAAGTGTGAATATGGTCATTCAGGGGGAGGAAGGAAGAACAGTCATTCTGAAGCATTTTTATGGAATATGAAAAGCATGTTCAGAGACAGAGCTTTGAAAAGAATTTATGATTCATAAACTGTTCAACTACAATATTTGATTGTTTGTGATGTACAACAGATACTTTTTTTTCAGTTAAAGTTTATCTGTGGTCTAGTGTGATTTCATTTGGTCATGATGTAAAAACTAAAAAAGTGTGCTGAAATGGGGTGTAGTGATCTATCCCATGCCCTCCTTTGATTTGAGTTTGAATCAGTCAGTTTGATAGGATGCCTCATGCCATCTGTCTGCCGAAACAAAACAACATCACAGCATAAAACTTTAATGAAATGTGTGAAACGTTTGTGTCTCTGTTGTTTCTGTTTTAATATAATACTAATAGTAGATAATGTCCTCTTTTGTTTGGAATGAGTGAACTTTGATCTGTGCAAATTTTAATTGGTCAAGATCTGAAGATGTATTTGTTCAATTGAAAAGTCAACATAAGGACAAATTTCAAAAAGTTTGCTAAAACATTGCAAACTTAAATCTGTGTGTTTGAATATGTCTGCCATGCTAAGCATGCTCTATGACTGAAATCGTGAAATGTGATTATGCATAGAATGTTTTATTCCAAGTTTGACATGGATCTGTATGTTACCAGTGTGAATCACTGAATCAATGAGATTCGATTGTTATTGAATATATTGTTAAGATGATGTGATCCTCTTAAGTTCTGTTGTTGTTGTTTTAAATAGTGTTATGGTTGTGTTGATGATTGGGTGTAACTGAAACTGAAAATACCAGTGCTAAATATAACAAAACTTTTGCTACACTGTATTTAGATGGGGTTCCAATATTTGTGAACACACTGCAAAGTTGCTTTTATTGTGCCTCAAAAGTTCTCAAGTTGAAAAATGATTAATTTCATTTGATTTCATTTCTTCCCTGTCCTATGGCTTTTTCTCAGACAGTTCTCTGTCTTACATCACTGACATTATCTCTTGTTACACATCCTCTAGAACTCTTCGCTCTTCTTCTGACAATAGAATTCTTCAAGTTCCACAAGTCCTGACCAAGTCATTTGGCCACCGTTCATTCTCTGTTTCTGCACCAACTGTCTTGAATTCTCTCCCCTATGAAGTTAGACATTCCAATTCTGCCGAATCTTTCAAAGGAGCTCTTAAAACTTACCTATTCAAACTATGTTTCTTGAATTGAACCCCTGCCATGGCTGTAGAATCGTGTGAGTGTGTGTGTGTGTGCCTCTGCGTATGGGTTGTTTGTTTTGCTTTTGTTTGTGGGTGTATGCACGTGCGCGTGCGTGTGTGTCAGTGGGAAAAAGTTAAGCTGGGATTTGAGCTGTTTTAAGATTTAATTTGTGATGGTGTTTGTCTAATGTTTGTAGATTTTACTAGTGTGCTATTGTATTTCCCATGTACTCAGTGTGAGCTACTTTGTTCTGTGCTTATTTATATGTTAGATGTAGATTATGTAAAGCGCAAAGAGCTCCAGTTAACTGAGAGGTGTTGCGCTATGCAAGCGACTTTTTATTATTATTATTATTATTATATGTTTTAACCTTTACCAGACTTCCTGGGTCGCCCACGACCCGGAGACACACAAAAACTGTTATATCTCAAAAACTATTTAAGCAATCATCATGAAATTTCATGACTTTATCAAAAACGTTAATGGCTTTACGTGTCTTAAATTTCATTAATGTGTATAAAATACAAATGATGTAATATGATGCGTCATTTTAACATGCTTGTCCTGATGGCGCGGGTCTCCTATGACCCATACTTTAAAGAGCAGAATTATGCCACTGCAGTGCATTGAGTATGGGTCGTGGGAGACCCGCACCATCTGGATAAGGATAAACACATGGTGACTCTTTGACGAGTATGGGTCCTGGAGGACCCGCATCATCTGGACAGGGATAAACACTGTTAAAATGCATGTCCCTTTTTTTAAAAACTGAGTATGGGTCGTGGAAGACCCGCGCGATTGTGACTGTGTTGTCAAAATTTACACCAATGAAGAATATATTATTATAGAGCAATTAATTCTAGTGAAATGCAATTGAAATTCGTTTGAAGTGATGATAATGAGGGGCAGTGCCAAAAAATAAACAATTTTTATTTTCCATTGATATTTTCCAGAGAGAAGTTGGGAATGCATGTGTGATGTGGAGGCACTACACACACACACACACACACACACACACACACACACACACACACACACACACACACACACACACACACACACATTCACACACACACGCACACATTGTCTGAATCACTTTTAGTGGAAGGATGTTATCTGGAACTGAAGAAGAAGAAGAATTCACACACACACACACACACTGTGTTACTCTTACATGTCACTTGAAATTTTGGGATCCGGGAAAATTCGGAATCTTCTCGGGAAAATATGGAATTCTGATTTTTCCCGGATACCGGAGTGGTCTCTGTAAAATTCAGAATTCTGAAATGTCCCAGGAAAATTCAAAATGTTCCCAAGTTTACAACAAAGTTAAAATTAATCAATTGAGAGAGAGATAGGGAGAGAGCGAGAGACAAATCCATAATTAGTAAGTAGGTGTGTTTTTGCTTGTGTTCCTAATCTTCTTCTTCTTCTTTTGCGTTCCCAGGACAAATGGCCATAATGGATAAGGTACATATGTGTCCGTTTTTCAGTTTTCACTGGTCACCCCGCTGCATACAGCCGACATATTCTGATTTCTGATTGCGCGGATCTCTTCCTATTAAGGTGGCACACCTTCACACAAAATTTGACGCGATTCGGTCAAGCGGTTCGGGAGATATCCTTGGGACAGACAGAAAAAAACGAAGAAAAACCCCCAGACAAACCAGCCCATCGCAAAGTCCGTTCACCTTCGGTGACGGACAATTACAGTTTCTTGTCTTTTGTAGATTGGTGCCCAAACTTGGTTAGCGTACTCCACATGTGGCCGGACCAATGCTTTGTACAGAAGCAGAAAATTTCATGTGGTGTTGTCTACATATTCATAAGTCCGTCGTATGATTCCCATGATAGAATTGGCCTCGAGGACGAGTTGGCGACGACGAAAATGGAGTTTTACGTCCTCTTGGTCTGAATCAGACACATATGGGACATTTGTAAATACAAATATGGTGGGAACAATACTGGAGGCAGTACCCGGAGGCAGTACGAAACCAGTAAAGTCCCGATTTTGTATTAATACAGATAGCTGTAGCGGTGACCACGCCTCGGTTAAACCTCATCAGCTATGGGACCGCCACAAGTTAGTATGGGAGGACGAGTTGGTTGGGGGAAAAAAGGATTTTATATTTTAATTATCAGTGCGCTATCCCAGTTCCAACGAGTAGGGTAAGACGGGGTAAAAAGCGCATGGGCGGGTAAGAAGCCCACCCCAATTATCTCATGAAATGAAGCAAATTTCAGTCTCATTTTGCCCAATGTGGATGTGAACAAGGCTCAGGGGCCAGACAAGATCCCAGCCAGAGTGCTCAAAGAGCTACATCAGGAACTAGCAATTCCTCTAACAATTTTATATAATAAAAGTTTAGAATTTGGGGAACTCCCATCAGATTGGAAAACAGCAGAGGTCATTGCAATCTTCAAAAAGGGTACAAGAACTGACCCAGGTAACTATAGACCAGTGAGCCTGACGTGCATATTATGTAAGATTTTAGAACAGTTTGTACGGGACGCTGTTGTTAAACATATGGTAGATTTTAATCTGTTCACAGAATGTCAACATGGGTTCAGGACAGGGCGTTCTTGTATGACCCAGTTGTTAGATGTGATGGACGATTTAACCCAACTTTTAGAGGACAAAGAGGCATTTGATATTATTTACTTAGATTTTAGAAAGGCCTTTGATTCTGTGCCGCACGAAAGGCTACTTCTTAAACTGGAAGCTTACGGGATAACAGGAAACATATTAACGTGGGTTAAAAACTTTCTGAAGGGAAGATCTCAAAGAGTGCGGGTGGGAACAAAACAGTCTTCTAACACCGATGTTTTAAGTGGTATTCCCCAGGGTAGCATCCTGGGCCCAGTACTTTTTACAGTTTTTATAAATGATCTCCCAGAAGACATACAAAGTGCATGTAAGATATTTGCAGATGATACTAAGGTGTATAATCGTTCCCAAAATTCAGATGTACTGCAAAACGATATTAACAGACTCATAGAATGGTCAGAGAAGTGGAATTTATATTTTAACGCAGGAAAATGCAAGGTTATGCACGCGGGGTACAATAATCCAAGTAAAGCATATGAAATTACTCATGGCTCATCTAAGCATGTTTTAGATACTTGTACAGAGGAGAAGGACCTAGGGGTTATATTTGATTCAAAACTCAAATTTGATAAGCACATCACAACAGCGATAAATAAAGCCAGTAGGATGCTGGGCTTGATCAGAAGGAGTTTTAAAAACTTAAATAAAGAGGTGTTCATAAATCTTTACAAATGTTTAATACGGCCTCATCTTGAGTATGGCAATATAATTTGGAATCCCTTTCTTAAACGACAGTCCAGTGCAATTGAGAAGGTACAGAGGAGAGCAACCAAACTGATAAAATCCATGAAAAATTTGGATTATGAGGACAGGCTAAGTAAATTAGACTTGCCATCTTTAAAATACAGAAGACTAAGGGGAGATTTGATAAATGTTTACAAGATTCTTCAAGGCACTGACAATACTAACAAAGGCTTGTTTCACTTGTCTAACGAAATTAGAACCCGTAATATAGCCTGCATAATAGGCTCCTTCGACGTCAGATAGTTCTCGAATCGATTCTGATCGCTTCTCGGCCTTTTGGCTAAGACAGTGATTCAGGAACATAATTTTTTGTTTATACCCTAGCTGGTTTGTTTGTTCAGCCCGTCGTACATGGCGAAAGCCGATACGCGACGTTAAACTGAACTTCCAACCTTCGACGTACCAGAGATGAGTTGGACGGAAACGAGGCGAGGCTGAAACGACCAAAAATAGCGGGGCCGAAATGACACGAGGCCGATCTGACCGGTCACCCTTTACAAAGGGGCATCACTCTGCAATCTATTCCCTTGGCGACACTGAAAATATGGCAGACGGTGAGTGAAAGTGAACTGTGCACTAAGACAATAATTGTCATGCGTTTCGAAAGTAATCACACGCTTATGACTGCATGTTTGTGGTAAAGTACACTTCAGTGAATCACTCTAGTGGTTTTAAGCGTCAGTAACTCCTTATTCTTCTCACTTCTGTGACACTGTGCACCCTCTTTAGTCTTTAAAATAAATGCATTTAGAATTTAAGGGCAGGTTAGACAGGCATTACATAAATTTCCAGCATAGCCTAGAGCCACCATCCACCCTCGGACAAGAGGCTCCCAAAATGTGGAGCGACTCGACCAAGGAAGGGGACGAATGTATAGACCCGCTACAGGCTGCTAGCCTTCCAGCGGAAAGGAACCTGTGAGAAATGAAAATTCCTAATTGAATTGAGTAATTGACTATCTAGTGTGGGCTACTAAGGCTCCTTTGTGACATCACCCTGGAGGCGCTCTGCGATATTACCTTGTGTGAGCTACTACAGCTCTCCTGTAACATCACCTCTGGAGGCGCTCAGGTTGAGAGGGGGGGGGGGGGCTCAGATCTGGGATTTAAATTCCTCCACCAAGGCTGTGATATTAGTACCTCAGGTGGAAGAGAGTTCCACTCACCCACAGCTCTGGGAAAGAATGAAAGTTTCCTGTAATTTGTTTTACACTATTAGTATTACAGACAGGAAACTGTCACTCCAGAATAGTCAGAAGTGACTGTGGTTGCTCTACAGGAAAGAAGAAAGAAGAAGAAACTACTTGTAGGTAGGCTTCTGAGTGAGTCTGTCACATCTGTCTTGATGGGGGACTGGCTGGTGTGGAATGTTGATGGCCACCTCTCCATGGTGGAACTTGAAGGTGGTCAGCCTTGTGGAGCGTCGCCTGTCCTTGAGTGGAGGCCAGTCAGTATGTTGTCCACACTGGATGTTTGTCAGTAGCGATTAACAACCCAGTGAGCTGCACAGCGCTGGACCTTCTCAATTTTGCCGATGGTGTTGGCTGTATGAAGGTCCCAGACAGGGGTGAAGCCTAGAACGAACCAAGGATTTATAGGCAGTTTCCTTGACAGTGATGGAGCTACCTTCAGATTTCGTTGAAGGAAGCCTAAGGTCATGTTGGCCTTGTACACAGTGTTGTTGATGTGGGTGTCCAATGACAGATCTTAAGAGATTGTGACACCCAGGTATTTCACCTCTTCCGCTGTTTGTAATTGTAGATTCTGGTCGTGAAGATGGTAAGTGCCAGAAGAAGAAGAAGCAGTGTGTGCAGCTCTCTGTAGTATTAAGAAGAGCAAAGGTGCAGTTTAGCAACCCTACCACCTCAATTCATAAGGCGCTTCGATGACTTTGAGCTTGAGGGTACAATTTTCAATGGTCGACTTAGCTCGCCCCTTTCACCGTGCGGTGGCGCTGCGGTCGAGTGGGTCCAAACCGAGTGGTAGCCTTTGTTGGGGAGAGAGAGGAGAGAGACTCAACTCTCCTCCATGCTTTGGACCCACTCAACCGCAGCGCCACCATGCATTGAAAAGAATGAGATAAGTGGCTCATTCTCTTAGTCTTATCATGAAATGATTCTATTAATTGTGACATGTCCTGCAGATCAAGTGGCGAGCACAGAGGGCATGGAGCAGCAGCAGGACAACGCTCCTGAAGTCTCTGACAATATCCATGTGAGAAAGATTATTTATTTTGTTCTTTTTTTCCAGTTTAAATCAAACCCAAGTTGTTTTGTCATTTTGTAAATTCTTGGATAATGTTGGTGTCTCAACTTTCTGCCTGATATACTGGTAATCAATGTTTGGTTTCTTTATGTTTTACTCTCTCTCTCTCTCTCTCTCTCTCTCTCTCTCTCTCTCTCTCTCTCTCTCTCACACACACACACACACACACATGCACACACACACACACACACACACCACAAGCTAACCGTCAATGAAGAACTGAAGAGTTAGACTAAGTGAAACAATCCATGTAGCTTAACATGGATCCCGGAGTTGCTGTGAGTGATTTTAGTGCAATAGCGCCACTTCCAAGCACGATGGCATGGCACGAGTGTAGAGCTAGTATTCTATTAGTAGAACCATGTTTCTGAGAACACTCATCGTCTACAACCGGCCTTCATAAACATGATGCAAATAAATCGAAGGTAATGATGTTACATCATTCCAAAGCACTCCAATATTTAAGACTTTTGTTGTTGTTGTTGTCGTACTCTGGCTTAGTTAAAGACGCCAGCCCTGGACCTTCCCAACAGCCGAAACACTTGAACACTATGGCACATATGCGCCAACTAGGCGATGAGAATATTACGTGTGTGACCGTTTTTGATTACCCTTGCCACGTGGGCAGCCACACTCCGACTTTGGAGGATCAAGACTTTTAAAATGACCTTTGTATGTTAGCTTCTTCTTCTTTTTCGATGTTCCCGGGCCATACGTCCATAATGGGTAAGGTACGTATGTGTCCGGTTTTCAGTTTTCACTGGTTTCCCCGCTGCATACAGCCGACACATTCTGATTTCGGAGGAGCTCAAAGGAGAAACATTATTTGGGATAATTTGTTTTTTAAAAGGCAGTAGAAGAAGTTTTATGGAATTAAATACAGAAGTTTTTTTGAACCTATATAAAAGTTTAGTAAGACCTCATCTTGAGTATGGAAATCTAATTTGGAACCCTTTTCTTAAAAGACAATCTACACAAATTGAAAGGGTACAAAGGCGAGCAACCAAATTAATGAAATCAATTTTTAAAAAAATGGAATATGGGGACAGACTTCATAAGTTAAGTTTACCATCCTTAAAATTTAGAAGATTAAGGGGAGATTTGATAAATGTATATAAAAATTTTAATAACCCTGACAAAACTAACACGCATTTGTTTCAATTGTCTAACGAATTGAGAACCCGTAACAGTGATCTAAAAATACTAACCCAATACAGTAGAACTAATATGAGGAAAAACTTCTTTTCTAATAGAGTCACCCAGCACTGGAACAATCTCCCTGCACAAACTAAACTTGCTTCCAACATTAACCATTTCAAAAACCTCCTAGATAGTGACCCCAAAATTAATGTTTTTAAATACAATTATGATTAAGACGACAATGATAGTTCAAAAAGCGCCACAGCTATGCCAATCTGATTGATGAGCAAAACAAATAACAGACAATCAAAAGATAGGGCACATCAAGAGGCCGCGAGGCCTGGCTGCCCTGAAGATCTGACCTGACCTGATCTGACCAGTAGAATGGGCCAATAAGTCAGAAAGATAGTAGATGACAGACAGCAAAGGGAAAAGGCAGAGTCAAAGAGTGGAAGATTAGAGGAAGTTTCAAGCACAGAACTTTCAGAAGGTGGGGGAACTATTTTTACGAAAGACCCCCGGTATCCCCACGGGGAAGTATGTTAGCAAAAAGCAGTTTTCAGACCCAGTTTCAAAATGCGATGCGTTTTTTCTCACTACAGAAGCTGATCACCAGTGAGAAAGAGTCCAGCGAGTCAGTGGCCAAACGGTCCAAGGTGGAGCTGCAGTCCTTGCCCACCAGGGCCTACCTGGACCAGACTGTGGTGCCCATACTGCTGCAGGGAATGTCTGTGCTGGCCAAAGAACGGTCAGTGTGTACTATATATAGTACATGTTGATAGTACAGTGGAACCTCCCTATTATCAAGGCCCAGCCACAATACATACAATGCGTTTCGATTGTGACGATTTTGTCATATATCTTAAATACAATGACAATATTATAAATGAAATGAGCATTTTCGCTCACTGTAGTGTATAGCCATGTTGACCCCAATACATGAATCAAATAACATGTCCGATACAAAAATATTGATATTTCCTCACATCCGTGTACCGTAGTGGAACCTCCCTTATAAGACCTTCAAAAATCATCCCAATGAGGTCTTTATAGGGAGGGGTGTGGCGGCAGATTGTCTCCGCTGCACAAATTGTCTCCGAGACAATCCGTGCAGGGAGACAATCCATACTGCCTAGAGGGCACAGATCGTCTCCGCTGCACGGATTGTCCACCTGTATCGACCCTTACAGCACGGATTGTCTCCAGTGCTAGCTTTCTTTCTCTTATTTTGTATGTCACTTTCTCTTTGTCACGGTCTCTCTGTCTTTCTCTGTCCCTCTATTTATGTTTATCCATGCAAGCGTGCCTGCGTGAGTGTGCGTACACGCACATATGTGTGTGTGTGTGTGTGTGTGTGTTCTCGTTCGTTTTTTAATTTAACGTCTCTCCGCCTTACAGTGATCTTAGACAACAGCGACAACAAATAAAAATAAAATGTATGTGTATGATTATGTGCAAATGTCCGTTTAAGGGGGTTTGTGGGTGTGCGTGTTGGAAGATATGGGAGGATTGTTAATCTATGCATGCATATAATTTACATGAAGAAATGGAGTGAGGGTATATGTGTATCTGAGTACCTGTATGATTTAGACCCTATGTTAATGAAACGTCAGTGAAATACATAAACTTAGAATTACTTCTAAACATGTAAAGGTGACAAAACAATAAATGAACAATATAAAAAAAAAAATATAAAAAAAAAAATTAAAAAAAGAATATTAAACTCCAAAAAAGGAAAATAAAATACTTAACAAGAACATCAAAGCAAAGGTCCAATTGGGCTCCTAATAAGTCCCCGAATAACTTCTAGAATCTTTGATTCATCACAAAGAATGTCTTGATAGGCTGTCATTGATGGTTTTGTGTCCGACAACCAAGCAGGTAAATAAAGAAAAAATCACATGGAAATGTGTAATATGATGGCCACAAATGCAGGTTACATTTTTACCGAATTTTGTTTTCAGTGCGTCAAGCCTGAATTTAAAAACTAAACTTTTTAGAATCCGCCCTTGATGAAGATTTTGTCCTGTTTTTAATCCATTAGAATTTTCTCTTTTTGTTCTTTTTTATAGAGGGTAATGTCTCAGTTTGTCTTCTAAACACAGAATCCCAGGATGCTTTTTCTAAAAGACTAATTTTCATGTAGCAATAAAGGAATATGAACTTTTGCTAAACTGTTTTCAGTGGCTGCGATAAGAGAGAGACAGTGACAAAGAGAAAGTGACATAAAAATAAGAGAAAGAAAGCTAGCACGAGACAATCTGTGTTGTAAGGGTCGATACAGGTGGACAATCCATGCAGCGGAGACAATCCGTGCCCTCTAGGCAGCACGGATTGTCTCCCTGCACGGATTGTCTCGGAGACAATTTGTGCAGCGGAGACAATCCGTTCCGCCACAAGGGGTCTTATAAGGAGGGTAATTTTAATACTTACAAAGAAGGGCAATGTCTCAGAGAAATAGGTCTTATGATATGTGGGAGGGAGTCTTATAAGGGAGGTTCCACTGTGTTAACAATTATAATAGTTCATGGGGACCCGATAAGGTCTGTGCTGGCCAAGGAATGGTATACAGTACACAGTATTAACAGGTAACCAGAGGCCAACTAGTGCCCAAGGCTGCAGCAATAAAAATGAGTGTATGTTGTGGAAAAGTGCAGGCCTTTTCTGTTCTCTTGACTCGACACATCTGTAGTGTAACTAGAGAAAAGTCATCTCTGTTCCATCGCAACTCTCCTTGGTGTTTTCAAACACTGATATATACAGCGTTGCAGACCCACTATTGAGATGCTGTTCCATAAGGTAAGGTCTTTTAAGCTTTTTAAAAACTCATTTGAAATCGTTGAGCTGCTTTTTTTCTTTTGATTTGTGTCAGTTCTGATTTGCATTCTGTGGCATTTTGTTGTTGCTTTGCTGTTTTTTTCCTTTCTTCTAATTTTTATATTGATTTGTCATAGTATCTGAAACTGCAATGTTGTCATTAATACAGACCTGCCTACTTGGAATTTTCCCAATCAGTAGCCCAGCCATCAATTTTCAGTAGCATGGCAAATTTTTTCGTAGCATCCACAAACGACGGCAATCGATTTGTTCTCTTCCTGAGCCGAAACGCACTGCTTATGTTTCGCCGATTGAACGTGTTGACGGCAATCGTCTCTACCGTCATGATTCACAGAGAAGTCCGCATGGCAGAGGTTGCACTGCTATGCAGCGAGCATGGTTCGCACCGAGTCAACTTCTGACGATGCAAGGCCACTCCTCCGTGTAAGCTATTTTGAAAACTTGTGCGGCAGGCCGATGTTTTTTTTATTAGAACAAGATGGTGTGCCAGATGAGTTTCGTTTTCTGGTTTGGGTTCGTTTTTCTTCGTTTGAAACATCTCCCGAATTGCTACTGCTGCTGTAGTCCGCCATTTTTTTTAGAGAAAAGTAATAAGAACGCATGCGCAGTCACTTTGATAAAAACGGAAGTGACTAGGTTATCGCGCGTGACACGGCGTCTGCTCTTAGAAACAGACAAAACCGGGAACGGCATTATATACTTAAAGCAAAAATAAAATGCGGCGGCAATTTGTTGTTTTTCCCGTAGCAATGTTAAGGTTGCCGTAGCTCCGTAGCAAAGCTTTATTTTTCGTAGCTGCTACGGCCAAATCGTAGCAGTAGGCAGGTCTGTTAATATGATGCCATCATTGTCTTTTATTTTGAGCGTGTAGTATTAGTGACAGTCTATGGCTCTCACAAATGGACATTTTATTTTGGTCTTTTTGTGTGTGTGATTTCAGGCCACCCAACCCCATAGAGTTCCTTGCGGCTTACCTGCTCAAAAATAAAGGCCAACACGAATGAAAGACGCACCCCTCTTCTGCATCAGCATTTTGCTTGTCTACTAAGTACTATTGACCACATTTGGTTTTTCAACGTTTCGATGTAGGAATCTGAAAAAAAAAGAAAATAATGTAGATGTTCTAACGCAATTTGATCTGAAAGATTTTGGGAGGAGGGAAGTTTCGTTGTTGTTTTTGTATGTACATGGTGAGAGGAACATAGATCATGTGAGGAAAGTGTGGGAAAGAATTGGTTTCTAATTTTACTTTATTTTTGTAAAAACATTTTTGCCTTTACTTTTATAAGATGTACAAATATACAGGAATTTTGTTGGGAAGAAACAAAATGTAATTAACAGTAAGACAGAGTATGACTCCAGTCTCCGAAAAATAAAATATATTGAAAGAATCTATTATAATAAAATTTGTAGAAGAATTGTAATTTTTCATTTAAAAAGAATATGTTTGTCTTGCTTATGTTAGTATGAAAGATTATTTCGCAAATTTGCAAAGTGAGTATTGGAATAGACTGTCCTTGCTTGGGTGCATATGTGTGTGTGTATATTTGGGTGCATATGTTTGTGTGTGCGCATGTGTGTGTGTGTGTATTTGGGTGCTTAATGGTGTGTGTGTGCGCACAACTGAGGGTGTCTGTCTTTTTGTGCAGTATGCAGCATAAGTACTGCATTATTGACTTTGCAATAAACAATTTATGAGAAGTATCTCGATGACTGGCCTTCAACTGTTCAAGTCTGTTGTTTTGTGGTGGTACTATGGAACTGCCAAATAAACTGGGGTCCCATTTGATGCATGCATTTCATACACGTGAACCCTTTCACCGCCAATGTCACATTTTTGCACCACAATGGTTTAGCACCCATGTCACTAAAAGGCATCAAATCAGGTCGTTTTCCGAAGAAGCTATTTTCTTTATTTTGGGAGGTAAGGACAGGCCTAATGTTATACATGTCACAGAGGAATTCACAATATTGCAGATAATATTTTTCTCTACCCACTTAAGTTTAATGGTATCTTTTAGCTGAAAAATGGCTGGCGGTGAAAGGGTTAAAGAACCCAATAGCAACAAGTGCATTGACAATTATCAAACTCTCTCTCTCTCTCTCTGTAATCTCTCTCTCTCTCTTTCTCTCTAACATATCAAACAAGAATTTCATTCACTTTTGACTTTTATTTGACCAAATCAAAATGTCACGCTTACAAAAGTTTTCAAGGGTAAAAGTAAACATATACTTTATATAACACCCAAAAATCTCAATTATATAGAAAACAATTAAAACTTTATGTAAAAATACACATTTGCGTTTTACAATCAAATCAAGCGGCTGCCTTCCCAAAGTGCTCATGTATCTCTATTATTTCTTTTGTCATACTCGTAGTCAGTTTTGGCAATACAAGGTCAAATACAAGTTCACAGTGCTCTTTGATTCTCAAGATTTTTTAAAGCTAAAAGCTAAACACTGTCAACATTACTTGCTCTTGTTTGCCTGCTTTGCTGAAATATTTTGAAGATCTTCCATCAGATAAACATATATGTATCATGGCATTCATTCAAGTCTGAAATGTATCAGGAATAATAATACAAATGTGGAGATGGAAGGTAGGGGTGTGTGTGAAAACACTCTCAGGACTAGTTCTCGCATCGAAGATGTAGTAGATTGCTAATTCTGTGCATTGACCATGATGCAAAAAGTCAAAGAAAACTTGGGCTGTGTGCGCATTGACGTGCGACTTCCATAAGGAAACCCATCCGCAATCCGCAAATAAAGTGAAAGAAAGTAAGTGGATGGAATATGTGGAAGCATTTCCATGTGTATGCAGACCTGTTTACCACAAAATTTTCACTGTCGGTAATCCCAAGCTCTCAAATCAGTCATCTGTCAGTCATTTTCTGATCGCGATGCGCATGTTCAAAAGAAAAGACGAAATTTGCCGGCTGAGAAATCCTTCTACCTGGATTTTCCGCTACCGTCAGAACTTTTGACAAGGGGAGGTGAGGCTGCATACACACACGCTGCAACTTCCTGTCCAAACCCAGCTTCAACACCTGTCAAAATGATTGTGTGTGTGGGGCGATGCTCAGTTACACGTATGTTGTTTTTTCGGCACAATTGCGATCACACCTATGAAATGAGCCTGGAAAGTAGACTACCTTAATATATATGAAGGTACACTACTGTAAACTGGAAGCGAACCCACCGGAAGTACAGTACAAAACGATTCAAGGGCCATCACTAGTTTTGATATCTGACGACAGTGCCAAGTACGGTTCAAACGTCATGCCTTCTTTCAATTTCTTCTTTGTTCGCACTCGTTCAGCGGAAATGCAGAATTTTGTTGCCGACTGTAATAGCGTAATCGGAGGTTCCAAACGTAATAATTACGGATAAGTCTGTAAGGAAAACAGGTCTGGTGGATGTGCACACTCCTTCATATTTCTTACTTCCTGAGGTTTGTTTGTGGATTGCGGAAGGGTCCCCGTATGGGAGTTGCACACATGTACTCACAAAGCCTTAGTCGTATTTTTTTCACTTGAAGTTAATTCAATGAGCGACTTAGCTGGATCTTTTGACCGCCAGGTGGCATAATGCTCGAGTGGGGCTAATCCTCTCTATATTCTTAGTTGGGGATAAAGAGAGAGAGAGGGAGGAGTCCCACCCTCTCTCTCTCTCTCTCACTACGCCCAACTAAGAATAGCGCGTGATAAGCCCCTAACGGTTGGGCTGCCCCCTGGCGGTCAAATCATCGCCATAAGTCGACCATTGATAAGCCTTAGTCGTCTTTTTTTCAGTTGAAGTTAATTCAATTGATAAGTTATAAGCAAAGACACAAAACAACGAAAACATCTATGGTTATAAATGTATTATGCAAACATAAAACGCTAGTTATGATATGCATTCTGTATTTTTGTGTGTAAAGAATTATATAAATAAGAACTGAAAAACTACAGATAAGCAGATGTACCAGATAAATAAAAGAGCCTCTGGTTTTGATGATCATTTTGTAAACGTTGAATATTTTTATAACAGCATTTTTTTATCTATTAAAAAACAATTAGGAATAACAACTTTATATGAAAAACAAAACTTAAAAATTACGTAAATACAATTTATATAAAATGCTAATTTTTAATTTGATTCCACAAAAATCAATTAAACAGGAACAATGAAAAATTAAAATTACAGGTTTAAAATGTTTTCAAGAGCTTCCTGAGAAACTTAAGATTTAAAAAAAATTGAATATAAATCAAACTACAACCAAAAAAACATGCAAAATTATAGGTTTTAAATACCATGCTTTTATATTAAACAACAGAAACGCAAACAAGCAAAACACACACACATGCATAAAAGCAACACTAAAATAATCACATGGAAATGACATGCAGTATATGATAAAATGCAAAATAACTTACAGCATAGAACGAAGATTTTCCTTTAACCCTTTCACCGCCAGCTATATTTCAGACCAAAATGTCCATTAATTTTACCTGGGTAGAGAACACAATCCATCTGTAGTATTGGGGATTCTTCCGTGACATAAAATAAGGTCTATCCTTACTTCCTAAAACTAAGTCAATAGGGTCTTTGGATAATAGACCCCAATTTGATGCCTTTAGTAACATAGGTGTTAAATCACTGTGGTGCTAAAATGCAACTTTGGCGGTGAAAGGGTTAAATGAAATGCACACAAAAATGCTATAACTGGATAAAAAGCCAAAATGCTGAAACACTGCGTATATGTGATCCTTTAAATGCACACAAAAATGCTATAACTGGATAAAAAGCCAAAATGCTGAAACACTGCGTATATGTGATCCTTTAAATGCACACAAAAATGCTATAACTGGATAAAAAGCCAAAATGCTGAAACACTGCGTATATGTGATCCTTTAAATGCACACAAAAAGCAATCACTGGATAAAAAACCCAAATGCGGAAATTATAAGAATTGCGTATTACGTGATCCATCACCACAAAAGGGAAATGAAGTGTCAAACTGACCATTCTGAGATAATTATACAGTTAGAAACTTCCAGGGATGTGAGAGATACGCGTAAGCGCGTAAATGCGCTTTTTCTGTTCGACTAAAAAATAAAAAAAAGTACAGAGAGAGACGATTGTACAGATTGTCGAGTTCGGTAGACTTTCTTTGCGACACACAGTGAAAACGAAAAGCAGTTTGTAGCGTCAGTACATTCCCTTGACTGAATTTGATAACCTTCTCTGTGGTTGGTCAGTTAACGTCCATTGGCAATGCGTCATTTTTGTATGCGTTCGGCTATGATTTCGAAGGAGGATTTGGATGTTTTCAAAGCTATTGAGTGACTGTTTCATCGTCAACCATGAACATTATTTATCACACCACAGATGTGAAGAAAGAGGAGATCAAAGGTTTGTTTGAGTACTTTGACAATACCTTCGGCTACGCTTTTTTGTTTGGGGCCCTCTCACATCCCTGAACTTCAGACAATTCTCTTTCTAATGATACAAGAACCATTCTTGTACCCTTTTCCATTCCAGAGTTACGAGCATTTTATAGTTAGTAGGGCGAGTGTCAGCCATTTTGAGAAGAAAACGCAGTCTAAAGTCTAGCCTAGCTACAGAAAATAGCATCAATCTTCTAAATAAGATGTTAGGACAAAAATACCCCAAACTCAAAACTGATTTGTTAAAAGTTAGATTTTTGACTTTCCAAGCCTATTGTGAGAAACTAGCCCAGCGACTTGTACTATGGCGGTAGTAGTGAGTGAGTACTAGTTGTAGTCGCTTTCATGACGAATGGTCATATATACGAGTTTAAAAGTGGACCCTGATAGAAATGGTTTTTGTAAGAAACACGTCGAGATCACCAGGAAAACACCCTTTACACAGATTGCAACACTCACTTTGCTCTGGTTTCCTAGAAATCAAACCGTTAAATCGGCGATTCCTCCTTGGCGGAGGTGCTGGAAGTCAAATTATTTCACCCAAAGAGAAGGCGTGTGCCGTCTCTTTTCTAATGGCCGCCAAATGGTTTGCACGAAATTTTCGCAATACAATCCTTTTTTTCTTCCTTCTTTTTTAAATTTTATAGTTTATCAAAGGAATTTCGTTCACAACAAAGGAAATAGCTCCTTTTTTTTTTTTTTACTGCACTACAAAAAAAACACGCTTCAACCACAATGAGTGACCTCCACCCACCCCATCCAAAATGGCTACCATCTCCGGCATCTCCACCAAGGAAGAATCACCGTTTTGACAGTTTAATTTATAGGAAACCAGAGCAAAGTGAGTGTTTCGATCCTTGAAAAGGCTGTCTTTCTGGTGATCTCGACGTGTTTCTTGCAAAAACTCATCCGTCAGGGTCCACCTTTAAAAGCAAGTTTGACTGACTTTACAGGTCTAGGTTATGAATGTAGTTGAAGACTTGCATTTATAGGTTAATATTCAACTAAGCCATGTAATATTCTGATGGCATTCAGAAATATGGTTATTCAGAGTAAACACTTGGAGAAAAAAAAAAAGAAGTTATCATCTCCATGTCCAACTTAGGTTTTTTAAAAAGCCTTTCCTGAGGTATATAATACATCTTTTGTCACATAAATAATATATCTTTCGTTAGTTAAATAAGATATCTTCTGTTAGGCAAATAGTCTATGGTACCACACCTTAACTCTTCTAGCACCATGTATTTTTTTACGTTCTTGGTTGTCCGTTGTATCAACTGACAAGAGGGGAGTAACTATTTATTTGAGTGGGCATGCGTTGCTTTAACGGAAGAAACAGTCACATCAGCCCTAAAAATAGACAAACACATGGCACGGTGCTTGGCAGTGAACGTCGGCATTTGGTGGTAGTGTAGAGCAATGTATTGGGCAAATGTATTCACCCATGGTGCTAGAAGAGTTACAGATGACAAGAAAAGAGTGGGACAAAAATGGTTTCCACTATACTGATCAAATTCAAAGTTGGATCAAATATTTGTTGATTGCGGAGAAAAGAATCCACACACACACACAAACCCAACCCTATCAGAAAGTCTATCTTCAATATTTGTCTATAAAAGACAATAACAAATATATATGCATCTACAAAATGCTGCGAAGCTGAAAGACACAACCACCAATAACATTTAGGAACAACTAAGAACACTTGCTTCTTTTAACTTCCAGATTTGATACCAAAAAAGTGTTGAAAATACAAGTATAGAGTGCAATTTTATAATGGAGAAAACTGTTCCTAAAATACAGCTTTATGTATGGTAAGAAAGGCAAAAACAGAAAAATACAATTAACCGAGAAATGCAGGGCGGATCTTTACCTTTACAAAAAATTTTCCCAACTCGCGAGAACAGCACCTGCTCCCTCTACTATCAGGCAGTCATAGACGTAAACGACACAAAGGCATACATCAGACCTGTTTACCCTTATAATGAAAACCCCGGAATTTGCCACAAAAAACCCCGGAATTTGAGAACAAAAACCGGAATTCACATGATCTGTACACGACTCGCGATAAAGCGGTTTCTTCTTCTTCTCCTTTCCGCGAACATCGGCGTCGATTTTCAATATTGTGATGATTTCTTGGCTCAATTTCGCCAGAAAAGTTTTATTAGTAAATTCAGTCACTAATTCTTAGTAAATTTTAGTATAAAACAAGCTGGAAAAAGCAAAATACCTGGAAATGTCCACGATCGGACAGAGAAAAATCACTCAGCCGCGGATCGGCGGATGCGAAGTTGCAACTCGGCGCCATCGCGATCAATTTTCACTTCATTTTCCGTTGAAAACTTTAAAATTCTCACATCATCGTATTTTCCAGTGATAATATAATCTAAATTGACTCATTTCAAGCCCTAATTACAATCTCTACCATAAAAAAACTGCCTGGAAAGCTCTTCGAATCGACAGTAAAAGTCTGACCGCCATTTGCTCAGTCCCGAAATAGATCGACCAAAATAAAAACATTATTTCACCCCTTTAACCAATGAAAATGCAGCATTTAATGCATGTGACGTCAAGCACAACCCCTTTTCTGATGACGTAGTGTGTTAGGTACACGTTTAGAGATCTACATCCACCTTCTTCACACCCCCCCCGACATTTCTCAGTAATTTAATTGTATTTTTCCGTTTTTGTCTTTCTTACCATACATAAAGCTGTATTTTAGGAACCCTTGCGTCTTTTACTACGAACGGAAACAAATAATAGACGGTTTTTCGAAATCCGGAATTTTCAGCGTTCACCCGGAATTTTTTTACCCGGAATTTTAGCAAATTTCCGGAATAATTCCGGCTAAACCGGAATGGTAAACAGGTCTGCATACATACATAACAACAAAATCGAACATTGAAGTGTTAAAGTATAAAAGTTGTGTAGGGGGGTGCGCCTTGTAGTCCGTAAAATCCGGTACACGTCTTCTAAACTTCTTCATTGATCTCTCTACTCTGGCTCACACAGACATTCTGCCCACGAGCTGGGACACGATTTTCTGCAGGTCTTTGGCCCGTTTCTGGCCGACGGCCAGCACCTCCTGGTGAGTGGTTTCCCTTGTGCTGTCGTAGTCCAGCGCCACCTTGTCTGTGATCAGGGAGACGCCGAATGTGCGAAGGCCACCGTGCTTGGCCACAACCGCCTCTGGTACTGTGCTCATCCCTGGTGAAAAGACAATGGTGTAGAGTGGCACAGTGGTAACAACGCGTTCGCTTCGTGTCAAGTAAACCCGAGTTCGAACCTGGGTACAGGGGATTTTTCCTCTCACTTTGCACTAGGCCTTACGGTCTGAATGTGGAGTCTTTCGGATGAGACGATAAACCTGAGGTCCCGTGTGCCCGTGCACTTAGCACATGTTAAACCCAGTGGCAACGAAAAAGTTGTCATTTGGCCAAAATTTACCCACCCACCCTTTCCTTCCTCATCAGTCACACAAAAAATTGCATGCAAAAAAAAAAAAAAGGGTAATGGATGCAACGTGCTCTCCAGGTGGGAGCAACCCAAATTTCACAGAGATGCCTCTGTGACTATAAAGTACCTAGTACCTAATGCGATAATTTGGTAATAATTAAATAGATTTAACAATAAGGCACCTTGTCCGAGATCTGGGAGATACACACACATGTACTGAATGTGCAATCATGGTATCATGCTTATCTCTGAGAACGGAATAAGCCATGCACAAAAATCATTATCTGGGCAAAATTAAAATACAAAGGAAGATGTCTGAAGATAATCTTTTTAGAACAAAATGGAAAGAAGGAAGGAGGGCTTAGGGGGATAAACATAAAAAGAGCAAAACATGCAGATCTTGAAATACTCGTGTGTTTTGTAAGCCAACAGGCAATTCTTGTGCAAAATTGATTTTAAATAACTAAACTATACATACTTCAAATCAATATTGAATATTGACACAATACTAATGATGGAAACAATTGTCTTTTGTTCTCTTTTATATACCGTATTTTTCGGCTCATTAGGCGCTGCTGTATATAAGGCGAACAGGGCAATTTTCAAGAAAAATCTGAAAAAATTAAAGTAAAAGGCGCCCTCGTTTATAAGGCACCTCGCAACAGAAAGTCGAAGATTGAAGACCGTACACGTCCTGTAAACGCTTACCGACCGCCATTACTGCTGTCATAAACGAGAGTTGGCTCCCTTCTCAAATAATAAAACTTCCGTTTTGGTAACTTCCGGTTGTGTTTGGACTTGTCCTCACGAAAACTGGTAGAATTATGGCATTTTAAGCTCTACAACGATGCTTTTTACATCCAATGAAGGGTTATGGCATCTGTTGGACAGTATCATGGATGATAATAGGGATTTTGAAGCATTTAATGTGAGTATTCGTCATATCGGCGAATCGTTACCACTTTCGATGTTGTGACTCACACTAGACTGTACTGAGTATGGCAATCGTTGCCTCTCTTCTCACTATTTTGTTCACTAATAGGGCGCCCTCGTTTATTAGGCGCATAGGTCGAAATTTGATTAAAAAAAATATCGCCTTATAGACTGAAAATTACAGTATTTGTTGTAAATACACGCCATAGAAAATTCACTACTTCCCCACTTACCAACAGCGTCTGCCCCAAGTAGTTTCAGCAGACGTGACTCGGCGACCGTTTCGAAGGTGGGTCCACCAATCATCACGTAGACCCCTTCCCGGGTGATGCTGCCGTAGCCCAGCTCCACCACGATCTCTTTGGCCAAGGCCCGTAAATCTTTATCGTACGTGTCCACCGTGGCGGGAAATCTTGGACCGAAACTGACCAGCACAAAACACACAGAGAACTTTTCATAGTGCATGACTGATATTTCAAACATGGGGAATGTGAGAAAAAAACTGAGTCAGGCTACAGAGGGGGAGGAATGCGGGTAGCCTATAACAAAATTGAACCAATGAATACAGTGGAACCTCCCTTATAAGACCTCCCATTATAAGACTCCTTCCCACATAAAATCTACTTTTCCGAGACATTGCCCTTCTTTGTAAGTATTAAAATTACCTCCCTTATAAGACCTCATTTGGGATGATTTTTGAAGGTCTTATAAGGGAGGTTCCACTGTAGAGCAAATAAGAGGAGCTTTGCTTGAATCATTTCACACTTGTCATTGTATTCTCCGACTTTCACTATTCATGACGATTGCTATGCTTTTCATTTTAGTATTTCTTGATGACCATTTGTATCAGGGTTTGTCATATATCGTCGCTGTCCGACGCTAACCATGTACCTACACAATCAGTGATTCTACAGGAGCATCAAAAAACATGTTGTCGTCTGCTACAAAGTCAATCCCCATTTGATATACGCTTGACTCTTCTTCTTTACCAATGAGTAAGCATGGGACACCATTAAAACCCAACATTTTCTTGACAATTCAGTTACACGGTTAGTGCATTGTTGTCATAATGGGAGATACGACAGCTGCCGGCAGCTACACGATTAGCGTGACAGTTACACGCTTATCGCGTCAAAACCAGCGACAACCAGCCACATACACGATGATTTCCATGGTATCATGTGACAAATTTGAGCATTTTCATTGGTCGCAGACACAAGATATTTATAGAAGACCTGTGTGAGGTCATTGGAAGGGGTTTCAGTGAAAAATCTATTTTTGTCAAATTTTGCAGATACACGGTTAGCGTTGGACAGCGACGATATAAGCTATTTCTTTTTCGTTTAAGGAGAATACAAAATGAAAGCATTCATTCTATTCTGACCAGAATTTAGGTCTAGCTGTTGATCTCAAGCAAGCACAATCACCAAACTTTTATCACTTTTGATTGATTATTTTGACTTTTGGTGTATTTATCTTCTATTTCATCATAATTATGGTCGGGCCACAAGCTGAACATGTTAAAATTGCAGCTTAAAGGCCCATACGCTTCTCGTAAATAACGTGCAGAATGATGCAAAATCGATCTGTATTGTAAACTCTGACATAATTCAAAGTCACAGACAAGCATAAAACTGAACGCAATCATACTGTGAGCTCAAAGTTAGCAAAACTGCGCTGACCTTTTTTCTTCTGTGTACTCTGCTATCTTGAAATCTCGTCTAGGGGTAATTAGCTCAAATGACGCAGCTAAGGGTAGTCAGTAGGCCTAGCTTAGTAGTAGTCCAGGCGAAATTAAGCTTGACCTTGTTTTGTGATATATATTAGGTTTTTATGTCGATCTAACAAGATTTGAGGGTGCTGAATCTAAATCCGTTGGAGGTCAAGTTGTAAATGTTGGGCATTTTGAGCTATGACGAAATATTCAAAATGGCCACTATGGGACTTTAAAGAACTGTTGAAACATGCACTTACCGTAATTATGTTGTATCTAATGCTTTTATTTGTAAGAAAAATAGTATAGTTTGCTGAAATGATTCAAACTATGTGAACTATATCCTATTTTTGTACTTATTAGCCCCCAGCCACTCTGCAGAGAGGACTATCACGATTTTGTGTCCTTTCATTTGCCTGGCAATTATCTTACGAACAATGTCAGAGGATCACTTCAAATTTGTGTGCTACTATTTTAATGAAGCTGATGAGCCCCTCAGTATACCTTATTGACTTTGACATTTCACCTTGAGTATGTGATTTTAATGTATCAACTATACTTTTTCAACTTTTGCACTGCTGTGGTAAAATAAGCTATGTGTTTGTTTTTTCCTAAGCTAATGTGTATAGAGAATATTGAATTCCTGATACCTATTTTATTAAACCTTTCATCTTAAATGCTTGACCTTGAATTTGCATTGAATATTTTAACTTTTTGTCTTTATATGTTTTAAATCTTGGCAGTAATGGTCTCATAATTGGTGCATTAGCCAATTTATAGGTGGGTAAAAGTGCCGGCGTGCAATGGAATGTCGGCCATTTTACCCACCTATAAAATAAAAAGAAATATCGACACTGATCGTCGTGTTATTCTGCTTGGCACCTAACAACAAAGGCCAAGCGTCAAGATGAAGGCTAGAGATGTCATTGGTACTTAGGTTAGCATCTAGATATGTTTAACCATTGGCTCATGTACCAATTATGAGACAGTTACTGCAATGATTTAAAATATATTAAAGCAAAAAGTTGAAATATTCCATGCAAATTCAAGGTAAAGCATTTCAGATGAATGGCTTAGGCATAAAATAGGCATCAGTAATTCAACATCCTCTACAAACCTTAGCTTAGAAACATGTTACAACAGCAGTGCAAAGGTTGAAAAAGTATAGTTGATACAATAAAATCACATACTCAAGGTCAAAGGTCAAAGTCAACAAGGCATACTGAGGGGCATATCAGCTTCATTAAAATAGTAACACACAAATTCGAAGTGATCCTGTGACATGGTTCTTAAGATAAATGAAAGGGCACGAAAGATCGCGATAGCCCTCTCCACAGTGGCTGGGGGCTAAGAAGTACTAAAATAGGATATAATTCCCATAGTTTGAATCATTTCAGCAAATTATACTATTTTTCTTACCAAAACAAGCATTAGATACAAAATAATTACGTTAAGTGCATGTTTTTACAGTTCTCTAGATACCTATGGCGGCCATTTTGAATATTACGTCATAACTCAAAATATCCAACATTTACAACTTGGCCTTTAACGGATCTGGATTCAGCACCCTCAAATCATGTTAGATCAACATAGAAACCTAATATATATCACAAAACAAGGTACACTTTATAATTTCGCCTGGACTAGAACAAGAAGAGAGGAACTTGAAGGTGTACAACTTAGCGTCATAATAATAATACGTATCCTCTGACAGCGTTACGTCATAAGCTAGGTCTGAAAGTGTCCCAACAAGTTCTATTATTAAAAACGGGCCACAAACAGGCAAATTAATTTGTCTTCAAATAGTTCAACATCAGTCACAGGTGCCGTATTGATTTCCCCTAATCTACGTCACGCCAAATGGATTATCGCACAAATCCCATTTTTGGTGAGATTCAATGGCAGCTGGCAAATCTGCCCCAGGAGACCGATTTTTGCAAAATAAAAGTGTGTGCGCTCACTTTATCTTGACGAATGTGACATAAAAGGTAGGTTACATAGATACAGTTTGTATACTGTGTCTATGTGTAGTAGGAAATAATGCTGAAACGTTTTCCAGAACGTTTTTAGGTCCGAATGGAGATGCGCATGGTCCTTTAAGATATGTCCTGGGGGTCAGTTTCAAGGAAAAAAGAGTTGCGACGTACAGCCCTTGAATTACTGTGTTTTGACCTTGACTTGACCTTGCAAAGCAGGACTTAAGATTTTCAAGATGCCTGAGGCAACACTGGCCTGGGGTTGCCTTGAAAAAACATTATAACAAATAAAAAGAGCAACAAAACTCACCTCTGTCTGTGATTCATGTCCAACAATATTGCTGGTTGATCCAAGCTTAATTTTCACTTTGAAATTGGGATTACTTGCAATACAATCTGAATTATTAGTCTCCCTATTACTATCACGGTTAACCCTTTCACCGCCAAAGTCGCATGTTAGCACCACAGTGATTCAACACCTATGTCACTAAAAGGCATGAAATTGGGGTCTATTTTTCAAATACCCTATTGTCTTAGTTTTGGGAAGTAAGGATAGACCTTATTTTAGATATGTCACAGAAGAATCCCTAATACTGCAGATGGAATTTATTCTCTACCCAGGTAAATTAAATGGAAATGTTTGACTGAAATACGTCTGGCTGTGAAAGGGTTAATGAAAACTTATTGGAGTATTTTGTGAATCTTGCATAGGGACTATTTAAGTTTTGAACATTAACAAATGAAATAGAAGGGCCAAACATACGTGAAGCGAAGGCTGGAAGAGTGATGAAGAGAAGAAGTAACTAAAAAAAACATGGTCTGGATTGAGAAAACATGGATTTTGACAAGTTTTAGACCCCCAAAAATCGCTGTTCTGAGAATACTCAGAATGAGGCCCTGACTGGCATTCTCCTGTACGTTCCAAGTATACTCAGAATGAGGCCCTGACTGGCATTCTCCTGTACGTTCCAAGTATACTCAGAATGAGGCCCTGACTGGCATTCTCCTGTACGTTCCAAGTATACTCAGAATGAGGCCCTGACTGGCATTCTCCTGTACGTTCCAAGTATACTCAGAATGAGGCTCTGACTGGCATTCTCCTGTATGTTCCAAGTATACTCAGAATTCGTCCGGAATTAGTTAAAACAATTGGCTGATAAATCATAGCAGCATACTTAAGTTCCCCAATCTGATAGCCAAAAAAAGAAGAAAAAAAGACCTGGTGTAGAGTGAAATATATCGAGGCATGTAAAAAATATCCTGTTGCCTCTTTTGCATTGTTTGGGAAGAATTCGCCCCTAAATACATTCAGAGGCGTCTTGTGGCATGCAGGAAGAGCAAATGATTCATCACTAAATATTGAGAAGCCAGTGATATTTTTTCTGAAATTAATTATTCATTATTTTCTCTACATTGGTGTCTGCTTTTAAGATCGGCCATTTTCAAACATGCGAAACTAAGTGACATGGGTTTGCACATCAATTTATCGGTAAAGGTGTAGATTAACACCCTCCTGCTCTATTTCCTGTTTCTTTCCGTGTATATTGTGCAATTAAATGTGTACATTTTATAAAAACAGTTATCGTTACAGTTGTGGCGCACACGCTTATTACGGTGACCGGGATATATTTCACGCCAGGATATATTTCTCATGACACCGGACACCACTGTTCACCCTTCTGATCAATCAACACCAAATCAGAGACGCCTACCGTTCATCATTTCGTCCAATCAGCACGCACTCTCCCGTCAGTCCCGGCAGGTCGATGTGGTCTTTGATGATCATGATGTCGCCGGTGTTGTACTCCGGGTTAATGCTGCCCGCCGCGTTTGTCACGATGAGTGTCGTCACCCCCATCAGTTTCATCACACGCACCGGCATTGCCACCTGTATTAGGTTAGGTCAAAGACTCTAAAAGGGTAAGATGGACTACTTAAGAGTTACGGCGAGCCGGGCTGATAGAGTTATCGTTAGTGGGGTAGTTACACCATTCACAGTGGTGGGCTATCCAAAGACTCAGACTGGAATTTGAACGGAGAATTCAACTGGACTATCGACGTGTTTTTAACCTAAATGTGTCATGTTTAAAAGGGACATAACCAGTGTTTTTGTCCTCACTATATAGGGAAAAGGGACCGGATGTTAGACTTTTCTTTTCAGTGTCTTTGGTTAGGTTAGGTTAGGATATAGGGACTAAACATAGCCGTTAGGCTTTCAAACGTCCCATCCTTAAGTAATACCGGTAATATCATTTATAATGTACAAGGTTTATCGTGCCCTCAGGTTTTAGATAATCATTCATCATATTCGTATGTCAAATTTTTATAATATTCCCAGTCGTCTAATAGATTTTTGAAAATGTTAGTATTTGGTGCTTGTTTAATATGAGTTGGTAACTTGTTCCACAAAGGTGCAGTTCTGTTAGTAAAACAGTATTTTCTAAGATTAGTCTTGCTATATTCAATAAATATTTTGTCAACACTGTTTCTAGTTTTGTCAACATTTGATAATTTAAAGAAATCTTGTATGTTTAGGTCATCAATATTGTTAAATTTTATGTTTTGAAGCATTGAATTAAATCACCCCTGACTCTTCTAGCCTTTAAAGAAGGTAATTTAAGGAGCTCTAGTCTTTCCCTGTAGGAATAATTTTGGAATCCTCATTCATTTTGTAGCCCTTCTTTGCACTCTCTCTATCATCACTGATTGTCTTTTCAAATGTGGAGACCAAACAACATTTTCATATTCTAAACAAGGTCTAACTAATAAACAAAAGTGCATAATCCTTTATTGAAGTGGATAATGCTGGTCGCTTTTATAGCGCAGACCTGGTTACCCCCTACACAAGTCTTGAGTAGTCTGGATAGCTGAAATGAGTAGTTTTGGTGTGAAATGTGTAGTCCTATTCATTAAAACCATCAAACACTGTTCACTGAAAATGAGTAGCAGTCAAGAATTAAAGAGCATTATTATCAATTTTGAAGAGTGGTAGAGGTCCAAACTGAGTAGAATACTACTCGAAAACAGTAGAGCAAACAGGTCTGATAGCGCAACACCTCAGTTAACTGGAGCTCTTTGCACTTCACAAAAATCTACATTTACCATATATACTGTATAAGCACAGAATAAGCTAACACACAATAGGTATATGAGAAAAAATGGCAAGCAGTAGCACAAAAGTAATATAATTAAATATACTCACAATAGACAAATAACAGCAAAAGATCAGTCTTCAAACAGCTCCATTTTAGTGCGCTACAACATTGCATTGTACTGTTTTGGTTCGTTACTGTAATGTTTTGATTTGTATTGTATTGTACAGTAAGTAATACAAATTGTTGCGAATATGTTTTGTACTCCAGTGCCCTATTCTCACACGCACACACACACACACACATGTGTGCGCAAACACACATGCGCGCATACACACACATGAGTCACAAAGAGTCGCACACGCACACACACACACACACACTTCACTTGACACACACACAGTCACACACACACACTTGACTTGACACACACACACACACACACAGAGTCACACACACGCGCTACCTTCCATATGGGGTATCCTTCATAATATTAATAGTGAAACCGGCCCCTAATCAACACCACCGGTTTTCCCTCCATCAAACCAAACAGAGGGAGCCACACACACACACACACACACACACACACTACCTTCCACATGGGGTATCCTTCATAATAGTGAAACCAGCCCCTCATCAACACCACCGGTTTTCCCTCCATCAAACCAAACACAGATGGAGCCACACACACACACACACACACACACACACACACGCACGCACACACACACACACACTTGACTTGACACACACACACACACACGATACCTTCCACATGGGGTATCCTTCATAATATTAATAGTGAAACCGGCCCCTCATCAACACCACCGGTTTTCCCTCCATCAAACCAAACACAGAGGGAGCCACACACACACACACACACTCACACACTACCTTCCACATGGGGTATCCTTCATAATAGTGAAACCGGCCCCTCATCAACACCACCGGTTTTCCCTCCATCAAACCAAACACAGAGGGAGCCACACACAGACACACACACACACTACCTTCCACATGGGGTATCCTTCATAATAGTGAAACCGGCCCCTCATCAACACCACCGGTTTTCCCTCCATCAAACCAAACACCAGCTTGCCCTCATGGCCTGGCACTGGGGAAAAAAAGAATCATACTGTACTTCAACAACCCTTGGGGCAGTGGGTGGATGCCTCGTGCCTCCATAAGAGGAGCTGGATAACCCCACCCCCTCCACAAGTCTACAAGTGGAGATAATAGGTCTTTTGTACAATACACAGTACCCCACCATCTGGAAGTTCGGTGCATGTAACTACCTATAATATGTCATTCGATTTGACTCTGCCTTTTCCCTTTGCTTTCTGACATAGGCCCATTTTCCTGCTGTTTTTTTTAATCAAAAAAATCTTCCAAATAAAAATATTCTCCTTTGAGCTCCTCTGAAATCAGAATGTGTCGGCTGTATGCAGTGGGGAGACCAGTGAAAACTAAAAACAGGACATATACCTGTTATGGCCATATGGCCTGGGGGTGCAGGAGAAGCAAAAACAGCAAAAACCTACTAAATTGTATTATAAAACATAGAAACTCTGGGTCCATACTTGTAATGCAGTCCTAAAAGGTTTACATCCTGTTCAATCTGTTTTTGACGCTTTAATTGCTTGCTTTGACTTAAAGAATAATAAATATTAAAAAAATAATAATAGGTTAATTTGCTTAAAAGTGATGCCTGATATAATTATATAAGCTAAAAGAAAGAACATCAACACACAGAAATGATTAAAACACAAAACTCTCACATCACAAGAACAAAATACCTTAAATACATAGATTATATACATATATGTAGAATGACCCACACAGTCACAGACACACACACGCGTGCGTGCGCACACACAAACATACACACACACACACACACACGTTACATACGTCAGTTTGAAATGTTACTGTATGTCCCCCACTTCCTCCCATCTTATATATCTGTTAATGTAATTTTTATATGCACTCAGTTAGATTTGTATGAATAGATGTGTAGGGAAAACACATAATAATACTACCATCCACGCACTCACACACACTCTCACTTCAATACTTTTTTTTATTTTTTTTTTGTTTTTTTGTTGTCTAATATCACTTGCGGGTGAACAGACGTTAAACTAAAGAACGAACACATTCAAAATAGGACATATAAAAAATAATCAACAGGTTGACAGTCGATGTACAGGAAGGTCTTCAAGCCTAATTTGTAACTGTTGGAAGGTTTGTGCATTTTGCAAACGAAAGGCAAGGAATTGAAAACAGTAAGGCCACACAAAAAAGGAACGCTTGTCATGTCTCTCTCAGTCTGACAAAGCACATGTAACAACCAAATGACAAGTTACAGAGAAACCGACATATCTCGATGGTGTGTACAGCATGACTAGGTCTGAAAGTGTTTGTGTTTTGTGTGTGTGTGTGTGTGTGTATGCGTGCCTGTGTGTGTGCACACACATTTGTCTCTGTGTGTGTGCCCACGACTTATTTGTGTGTGCATGCGTGTGTGTGTGTCTGTATCACGTTTTGTGATTATGTTATTTTGTGACTTATTTTTGCCATGGTATTTAATTTCATTTGTTTATCTATTTACTTATTTTGTAAGCACTGAGGGTGCTTCCAAAGAGTAAGGCCGGGTTCACATTAGACGCGTAAGTTCCATACGGAAATCCCTAAATAAGTGGAAGAAGGATAAAAGTTTACGCATATAGGGGAAATCCGGACACGTGCACAAATCTTTTCCTTTCTTTGTTTTACTTATTTTTGGATTGCGCATGGAATATCTGCTTATGTGTGTACACGGCCTTAGAGTAAAGAAATGCTTAGTGCTATTACTGTATTATGTGAGGGGGCAAGACTGCGAAGACTGTGATAGCGCAGCTCTATTTTGTGTTGCATAACCATTACTGAGTAAAATAGGCAAATACAATGATTATTAGGTTGAAGGCTAGTGTTGCCTCTACAACAGTGATTACATCATCAGTTTTTATACTCCCAGTTTTGTAAGAACATGAGTACACATGAGAATGAGGTCTGTGTGTTTTCCCTGTCCGTGTGTGTGAGTATCTGTATGCATCCGTATGTAACCAAAACATGTTCCACTTCACAGCACCTAAACCACTGAACCAGTCTTAATGAAATTTGGTAGTGTTTTCTTGGGCCTTGTACTTTGTAGTTGTGGCATGTAATGTCAGATTCGCAGAATGGCAAGCCATATCAACATAATCCCAGTGAATCGAATTTGAATATTATAAAAACGTTGATAATTTCAACACTAAATTTGTTGACTAATGGATGGATTCCGACCAAAGATGCCTGAGTGAAAAAATTGGTCATCTAAGAATGGTTTTTTGGTAAAATAATAAACTGGGTAGTACCATACTGATACAAGAATTTCTTTAACACAAAACCCCCACAATAATCCAAGAGTCGAAAATGACCTCCCCTGACTTTCACTGTAACTGGGAGTACGACTTATATGGCTTTGCCTATCAATCTGATTGTTTCTCTCTCTGTCTGTCTGTTCACAACATTACTATTAAGCTTCTTGTACAATCGCTCTAGCACTCACCTGTGCTGACAGGAAACTCTTCAATCTGCGAATAATTAACGACGTCAGCATTTTGCACCTGGTCTGCCAGCCCCCCCAGGCCGGAGCCGCACACGATGCCGATCTTCGGCCGATGCTTGGTGAACGACAGGATGTTGTTTGCGATCGATTGTATCTGCTCGTAAGAGTAACTGCAAAAAGGCATAGAGAATTTGCACATGTATTTAAATTGTATCGTATTGCATGGTACCTACTGTATGTACTTTTAACTCGATACTATCACTGTATTAGTGTCACAGTCGAATACTTCCAGGGCCATATCTAAGGGGGAGGAGGGTCCTGGTTTCTGGAAGCCCCCTCTGCCCTAAGTATGTACCTTATACAAGGGTGAAAAGTAAGAAAATGGCTCAATTTTTTCTTTAATAATCCCTAATTTGCTAAGGGGTGAGCCCCCAAATCGGCACCGCCCTCTAACCCCAGGGGCGGATCTGATGGGAGGGGGGTGGGTTTACAGGGCTTCCGGAACATCTCCCCACCCCACCCCACCCCCGGCGAAAAAAAAAAAAAAAAAAGAAAAGAAAAGAGGCACACCCCTGTCGCCCAAAATGTACGTTACAGGATAGCAATAATTACAAAAATGACTCGCTTTTTGGCTTAAAAAGCAATAAAATGTTAATGTAGCGCCCTGCAAATAATGTGATTGAGTGTTATAAGGCAAGGTAGGCCTTGAAAGGAGTTTCTGGACCCCCCGGACCCCCCCCTGTACCTTAGAGAGAGAGAGAGAGAGAGAGAGACTAATTTTTCTCTACCTCTCCTTTGATTGACTTTTGAGTGCATAGGTTGCGAAGTGTTAGTGTTGTGGTGAAGAGACGCCTTTTTTGCACTTACCCAGCCGAGTCCATGTCTGTGAAGCAGGCCATCCCTTAATCTTGGAAACACGCTTGTGTATGGAATAGTATAATTTGCTGGGAAAATGTTACCGTTATTATGCAAAATACACAGAGCACGATTTATACAGGCTTGCAGTAGGCGCACATGCCATCCGCGTACTTTTGGCGTCTGCTCAAAATATTTCCGGTTGCTACCCTTACTATTGGGCTACCCCTGTGAAAATAACCCACGGACACTTTTTTTCCTTCTCCGTGCCGCTAACTCTTTGGTGCCGCTTGCCTGGTGGTCGTGAGATTTGGTCCTTTATGTTTTCATTGACTTATTCATTTCTCATTTTCTTTCTTTTTAGTTGAGCTAAATAGTGAGGGCGAACATTATAATAATAATAATAATAATAATAATAAATAAAGCTTCTCATAACGCTCTTCAATAAAATAAAAAATCATTCTCAGAGCGCTTTACAAATATGACGAGAGAAAACAATCAAGAAAAAACCCATTACAAAACAGTATGAAGAAGAAAATGAATAAAAATGCTCACGCCGTTCATCCCCACCACCACCACCACCCACCACCCTTTTTCACATGCACATTACAGACACCATTTCAGAACATCTTAAAAGAAGCATAAAAAATAATCATTTAACAGTCATAATTAAAAGTAGAAATCAAAATAATCTAGCCGGTCTTTCAACACCCCCCCCCCCCCACCTTCCCCTTTTTTCACATAGGAGAAGACGGGGTAAAAAGCGCATGGGCGGGTAAGAAGCCCACCCCAATTATCTCATGAAATAAAGAAAATTTCAGTCAAATTTGCCCATGAGACGAATGCTAGACATTAACGCTCGTCTCATGGGCAAAATGAGACTGAAATTTGCTTCATTTCATGAGATAATTGGGGTGGGCTTCTTACCCGCCCATGCGCTTTTTACCCCGTCTTCCCCTACACACTATAGACACTCATGCACACTCATAACATCGAGTTAGTTCCAGATGGTGGGTACTTGATAGCTGTAAGAGCAGTGACCAAAGGACTTGAGTTTCAAGCGGGGGACTTTGAGGATTTTCTTGCTGCTAGAACGGAGCCTGAGTGTGTAATAGGTGATGAGATGGTTGGACAGGTATATGTTGGCAAAGTGTTTTGAAAATGGCGGAAACGAGGATTGCTTGTTTGTACTCAATGCGAGCATGAATGGGCAGCCAGTGTAGTTTGATCATCAGAAGGGGTGTGACATGCATTCTTTTATATTTCCTCAGGACGAGTCTGGCTGCATTGTTTTGTATTCGTTGGAGACGATTGATTTGAACTGCAGGGAGTCTGGCAAGAGTTGCATTGCAATAGTCAATTTTGGAAAAGACCAACGAACATACTAGTTGAGTGGCGGCTTTTTTAGAGAGTGAATGACGGATTGAAGCAATCTGCTTCAGAGTGAGGTAGGCAGAACGGCACAAGTGGCTGATCTGGGTGTCCGACATGGACAATGAATGACAATCTGTCACAGTTTAACGTCCTCCCTTCTGGAACAGACACATATGGGACATTACACGTAGTAGATAATAAAGGTGGTGGGAACGATCCTGGAGGCATTGTCCGGAGGCAGTGCAACACCAGGAAAGTCCCGAATTTTTAACAATAACAGATGTGTAAACCGTAGCTTCCGTATGGACAAAGAACTGTCCAAATGGACACCCAGATCCTTAAAAATTCACGCTGTCACGGTTTTTGAAGGGAATGGTAGTTGTGCCGACCTGAACAGACGTGACGCTAATTAACGTACGGTACGTAGTCCAATACTGAGCGGCGCGGCGAGCCAACAGCTACAGCCTCAGTCTTCTCATCATTTATTTTGAGTTTGTTACTGAGCATCCCAGATTGTATGGACTTCAGTGAAGCATGCGCAAGTCTCAAAAGTATTATTATGCTGTTTATATGGCTCTGTTGAATGCTATGCACTATGCAGTCAATACAGGGCTTCCAAATCTAACCATGGTGATGCTAAAAACTGATAACACTTTCAAAGTTGAAACTTAGATAATTAATACCCCACCCCCCCCCCAAAAAAAAAAGTTTTAATTTTTTTGTTTTGTTTCTGTTAGGGATTGTTATATTGAAGTGCTTTCCCCCCCCCCCCCCCCCACCCCACCCACCCACACACACACCACCACCGTTGGTGTTGACATCCTAAATGGATACACCCATCCAGATCAAGATCAAGACATAAGCCTACCAAGTCCCTTAATTGGCATACATCATGATTTTCAAATTTCACGGCAATTAACGACGATGAAAGGCAGACAGACAAACAAACGAGCTAAAGACAAACAGTATGACCTCCTCCTCCGGGCCGGGTAAAGAACACGGGAGGAAAAGAAAAGAGAGGAAAAAAGAAAAACAAAGAAAAACAAATCGTGGCGGACCCAAGCGCAGCAGAAAATTATCTGTTAAAGTTGGCAAAGCGGGGGTGGTTTTGGTTATTGGGGGTGTAAATCAACCCTGACACCGTTTTGCATGCAGCAATGGCAACCTTGACCTCTCAAACGACCAATGTGACCTTAGGCCTTGGAGGTTCACAGTGACTGTTGCATCGACAATTATCACCACAAAAAGGGGGACGGGGCGATTACCAAGTTTGCTACATTGATGGAAGATAAGATGGTGTATCAATGGTTGGGGGGTCAATTCTTTTATGGTATAACAAGAGGCAAAGCCTTCAAGGCTCACGTCTGATTGTTATTACTATAGCAGGCATGGGAATTCCCATGACAATTCCCATGCCTGTATAGAGAGAATACTGTTATGTAGACACTTGTGCATCTGAAAACAGAATTAATTTTTATTTTACTGTGTAAATTAAATTATTTCTGTGCATTAAATTACCCCTACCCCTTTCTTTAAAATTTAATTATATGTATGTTTATAGGATATATGCGCATGTAGGGGAAGACGGGGTAAAAAGCGCATGGGCGGGTAAGAAGCCCACCCCAATTATCTCATGAAATGAAGCAAATTTCAGTCTCATTTTGCCCATGAGACGAGCGTTAATGTCTAGCATTCGTCTCGTGGGCAAATTTGACTGAAAGATTCTTTATTTCATGAGATAATTGGGGTGGGCTTCTTACCCGCCCATGCGCTTTTTACCCCGTCTTCCCCTAACATATTATCGTGGAGCCCTATTTTTATTTTTGGCAAACAAGTAAAATTGAAAAGCATATTGACCAAGCTTTCAGAAAAAAACATAGTGACCAATCCCCCCCCCCCCCCCCTTCCTACCCCAGCTTTTTCGTTTCGTTAATCCCCCCCCCCCCCCCCCCCCCCTCTGCCACAAAGCAAAGGTCAAGGTTACAGCCAGCAAGCTCATCCATGTTTATCTTCCCCTGTACACATGGTGATCAATCATCTAGGCCTAACAAAGGATTCGTACGTCGAAGGCAGTGAAATCGACGAACACTGGATTTTCCGTATATTTGTTTTCAAGACTGAAATGAATGTGGGCTAAATGTTAGGTACGTCCGACTCTCTCTGCTTTCAAAGCTAACCTCAAAACCCACCTGTTCCCCCGTCATTAAAGCTCCTCTCTCTTTATCTTCTCTCTCTTGCCATTAGGTCTGTTTCTGCTATATTCCATTTATGTTATCTGTGTGTGTTCGCGTTGTATTGCGTTTGTGTTTGAATGCGCTTTGAATGCTAACGTGTGTGTGCGCTTTGATTTGATTTCTATCAAGATTCAGCGCCGTATGAATACTGTATGTTGTTGTTGTTGTTGTTGTAGGGGAAGACGGGGTAAAAAGCGCATGGGCGGGTAAGAAGCCCACCCCAATTATCTCATGAAATAAAGAAAATTTCAGTCAAATTTGCCCATGAGACGAATGCTAAACATTAACGCTCGTCTCATGGGCAAAATGAGACTGAAATTTGCTTCATTTCAAGAGATAATTGGGGTGGGCTTCTTACCCGCCTATGCGCTTTTTACCCCGTCTTCCCCTACGTCGTCTTGATTATGAGGTAAGGCGTGATCTCTTATTCTCTAGACCTAGGCCTTGTTGCGGGAAGTGCGATAGGCTAAGTATTGCATGCGCAGAGATGATGTGCGAATGAACACGAACAACCGTTGTCAAACTAAGGCGCAAATAAAACGAACAACCGGGCCGTCAACGCACACACTCGGTACATCCATTTGTTACAGAAAATATAAGTTAACGACGTTAAAATGTACCTATTTGTACACACCTGAAGTCTTGTGTTTCTTTTTAAAGAGCGTTTTTGTATAATATAATGGAGAGTCTTCTTTCCAGTATCTACTCGGTATAATGGCTCCCCCCCACCTGTGTGCGCATCCAACGGAAGTGTCGCCATCTTAGTCATATTTGTGTGTAAACAGCATCGATCTGGCATTTTTCAAACAAAGTTACTGACTAAGATGGCGGTCTCCCATAATATGGCACGCTCCTTGTGGCCGGATATGACGACACGTGTGTAGGGGAAGACGGGGTAAAAAGCGCATGGGCGGGTAAGAAGCCTACCCCAATTATAGAAAATTTCAGTCAAATTTGCCCATGAAACGAATGCTAGACATTAACGCTCGTCTCATGGGCAAAATGAGACTGAAATTTGCTTCATTTCATGAGATAATTGGGGTGGGCTTCTTACCCGCCCATGCGCTTTTTACCCCGTCTTCCCCTACCAGCCATACAACACAACAGTAATCTCTGCAACAAATGATTTTTTTTCTTTTGTTCCTTATCGATGTATCTGACTGCTTTGATCGCCATGACTTGAAGGCTCACGTCAAAATCAAGTATCCTGCTAACTTTAACCCTCTAGCATCTTATGTTTTTGAGAAAACGACAACGTTAAAGTTTCAGTGGAGAGTGAGAGTCTTCTTTAGTTTGAAGAGTGTGACTGAGTTAAGGTTAAAGGTTGCACAACAGTAATCTCTGCAACAAATGATTATCTTTATTTTGTTCTTTATCAATGTATCTGACTGCTTTGATCGTCGTGACTTGAAGGCTCACGTCAAAATCAAGTATCCTGCTAACTTTAACCCTCTAACGCCTTATATGTTTAGAGAAAATGACAACGTTAAGGTTTGAGTCAAGGTTAAAGGTCGGGGCCACGGACGCAACACACAGACACACACACACACACACACACACACACACACACACACACAACCGAACATGTACGATGCAATAGACTCACTTTGTTTTTTAAAAAACGACGTGAGCCAAAAATGAATACGGAAGCGGGGCTTCTCCGGGGGAAGTTCTTTCCCGGTGGGATCTTCTTCTTCTACCGTTGAGTATCCACAATCATCAGTTTGATTTTATGATACTATATGCGGTTGAGGTCCGAAGTCGGGCATCAAAAAGAAACAAACAAAATAAAACAAAAACCTACTCCACGAAAATGACCCAGCCAGTCGGGTCTCGCTGATCGAGCCCCCGACATGATGCTGCGTCGGCAGGAACACCTAAACTGGGGGGGGAAGGGGGGGGGGGGGATTTGCATCTTGATGGGGGACTAGAACGTGCTGGCTGAAGAAGCAGACACAGCCTCCTCAGGTAACGAGTTCCAGTCTTTGATGGTGCGCGGAATGTGCTGCTGGGTGGCAGACAGCAGCAGGGCAGCGCAGTGAACCTCCCTCACCACGGGTGTTGGCTGACTTGGAATGGGGGTGGGACGAGGCATGACGACTTGGATAATCTCGGCAGAGCTGGCCTTGAGCTGAGGCTAGCCCCGATATAGATGTTAACAGCAGCAGCATTCTAAACAGCCTTTTCACTGAAGAGGAAGTTCAGAAAGCTACCCAGAAGTTGAAGGCTAGCAAAGCCCATGGACATGATAAAATACTGAATGAATTTCTAAAAGCTTCAAGCAGTAAAATGTTAGTATTATATACAAAAGTTTTCAATTTAGTTCTAACTTGCAGCAAAATTCCAGAAGAGTGGGCCATTGGGGAAATAATACCTATATACAAAAAGAAAGGTTGTAATAAAGACCCAAATAACTACAGAGGAATTACATTGCTCAGTTGCTTTGGCAAATTGTTCACTAGTCTACTTAATAATAGATTAAACAACTATTTCGAACTCAATTCAACAATAGGGCATGAACAAGCAGGCTTCCGTGCAGGACATTCAACCACTGATCATATTTTCACCCTACATTGCATAATTGATTACTTTTTATCAAAAAGAAAAAAGTTATACTGTGCATTTGTTGACTATGAAAAAGCCTTTGATTATGTAAATAGAACTTTTTTGTGGCAGAAACTAATTAACTCTGGAGTGGACGGTTTGATCTTAATCGTTATTAAAGACATGTATAGCATAGCAAAATCAGTAGTTAGGGTGGAAGGAAACTGTTCAAAGTCTTTTCAGTGCTCAGCAGGGGTCCGCCAAGGAGAAAATCTTTCGCCAATATTGTTTGCTGTTTATCTTAACGATTTTCAGTCCTTGATATCAGAGGACATGAACGGGCTACATACTTTAAAGAGGGAGGCTGGGGGGCTAGGTTGGAGTGAAGAAGAACAGAATATAATGCTAAAAATGTTTCTATTATTATATGCTGATGACACAATTTTATGTGCAGAATCAGTAGAGGACTTACAAAAAGCATTAGACGCAATGCATGAATATTGCAATAAATGGAATTTACGAGTTAATATTAAAAAAACAGAAGTTGTTGTGTTTTCTAGAGGTAAAATACGAAATATTCCTCAATTCCAATACGAGGGGAAAAGTATCAAAACGGTATTTGGCTATAACTATTTGGGCATCTATTTTAACTATAACAATAAATTTAGTGTCGCCCAAAAACAACTCTATGACAAAGCATCACGAGCTATGTTTTACCTCTTAAAAAAGTGTAAAAAGATTATGTTACCTATAGATATAAAAATAGAGTTATTCGACAAAATGATTACTCCCATTCTTCTTTACGGAAGTGAGGTATGGTGCCATAACATAACAGATTTAGCTTCAAAACTACAACTTCGTTACTATAAAATTGTTCTCAAATTAAATAAAAGTACACCAAGCTGTATGGTTTATGGGGAATTGGGGCAGTACCCTTTAGAGATTCAAGCGAAGAGCAGAATGTTGCATTTTTGGTTTAAGCTTGTCAATTATGCTAACCAGTCCAAATTATCATGTACCATGTATCGTTTTATGTTACATTTGTATAAAGAAAACAAACATGTGTCACCTTTCATTTTATCTGTCAAAACTTTATTAGATAACCTTGGATTGAGTGGTTTGTGGCTACAGCAACCACACACCAATATTTCACAAAACTGGTTTAAATCTAAAGTTTTACTCACCCTAAAAGATCAATTTATCCAACAGTGGTTCTCGCAGCTGGAAGAAAAACAAATATTCAGTAACTATAAATTGTATAAAGATATGTTTTCTTGTGAGGATTACTTCAAAATGTTACCCGAAAACTTATTATTGTTTTTTGTAAAATTTAGAACATTAAATCATAGATTACCCATTCAAACGGGGAGAATCCAAAATATCCCACATAGTGAAAGGTTTTGCTCGAAGTGCGACCACCAAGCTCTAGGAGATGAATTTCATTATGTTTTTGAATGTCAAACGTTTCAGGATGCTAGAAAACGTTATTTGCCAAATTATTGTTTAAAAAACCCAAACGTAATAAAGTTTAATTCCTTATTTCAGTCAAAAAATAAAAGAACTCTCAGTCGTTTATTTTGTTTCATAAAGGTTATCTTAAAAGAGTTCTGAACCTTAGTTGATACCACGTACCTCATACCACATTCACCTTTTTTTTTTTTCTTTTTTTTTTTTTTTTTTTCCTTCTATTATTCACACATCTTGGTCACCATGTCTGAGTTTATGTCCTAATTGTTTCTTGTCTTGTTTCATATGTCAATATTTGTTAATGGAGATAAGTTAATTAGCGGTTTAAAAAAAAGGATTCATATGTGCAATTCCAGCAACTGTGTTGTGCATGTATATGTGTGTGTGTGTGTGTGTGTGTGTGTGTGTGGGTGTGTGGGGGGGGGTGGGGGGGGGGGGGGGGGGGGGGGGGTATGAAGCTGTATCTGTGCATGATGGTATAATGTGCCTGTCTATATGGTGATGAGTACTGTTAAAAAAAGAAGTGTTTTTGTTGGTTTTTGTTGTTGGTTTTGTTTGGAGCCTATGTAATACTATGCTGATGTGTACTGTTATGGGGTCTTTTGGGCTGTTGTTTGTAATGTTTGATGCCGCAGGTGTGAATGCATTGCATTTTCTTGTGCCCCCAGGGGTTTTTGAAATAAAAGTTGATTTGATTTGATTTGAAGACTGCCGTTCAGGCGTTGCCCAGTAGGCGCCAGTTGCAAGTATTCCAAGGCTGGAGAACGAATGAAAGAATATATTTTTATTTATAGATGGTAATTGAATAAGCGATTACATGCTTTTCTACATCCAGCCCGCTGGAAAAAAAATACACATGACAAAAGGAGGGGAAATTAGCTCAGACAAAGCATTATAAAGCATGCAAGATACAACCCTATGTAGTAACACACAAATAACAAAATCAAATCTAATGCTATTATCTATTCTCATTTTTAACCCGCAAAAATGAAAGAGTAAGCACATGCACACGGGAAAATAAAACCCTATCCTATTTTACATACTCATCTTTAACGTGCACAAATTCAGAAGTAAGCAGAAACACATGACAAAATCAATCCTAATCTTACTTTACACACTCATCTTTATAATGTACCTTATTTGACAGTAAACACATACACGTAATAAAAATCAAACACAGTCCTACTTTACCTACTGATCTTAACATAATTATGCACAAATGTAAAATGTAAATACACTGATGTACATATGGCAAAATCAAACATATTCCTACATTACAGTTATTCATCTTAGCATGTACAAATTAAGAAGTAAACACACACACGATGACAAAAAGTACTAGGTTTTACATGCATTGTCTTTAACACGCACATATTCAAATACATTGCTACGCATGACAAAATCAAACCTAAGCCTACTTTTTAAAAGTGGGGTTCAGGCCCCCGACTCGTCTGCTGGGGGGAAATCATCCGCTTGCAGAGACTGTTCAACTTGATCGTGTGTCTCTCACCCGTATGTCGACGACGCCATCACCTAGAAGGCTACCCGCTGGCCCTGAAGATAGTCCGGGGTGCCCTGAAGATAGTCCGGGGTGCCCTGAAGATAGTCCGGGGTGCCCTGAAGATAGTCCGGGGTGCCCTGAAGATAGTCCGGGGTGCCAAAGCTGACACCTTGCAATGCATTATAAAGTTTTTTTCTTTGCATTTTTTATCTCAGTTTTCATTGCTGATTTGAAATCCGATGGGAGCCAGGATGAAAAATTTGGGCAATTTGTGTTATTGACAAAAATTCAAAATGGCCACCCGCGATATGAATAAATGCAGGCCACATACATCATTTGTTCAGTTTAAAGCTACAAACTAAGTGGACACTTTGCTGATAGCAATGTAATATCAATTGTAAAGTTCCATGTAAAATACTACCCGAAGATGTTTTAAAAACTGCTTTTGGTGTCGCCGAGTGGCAGACATTTTTTCAGCCACTTTTCCCCTCCCGCTTCTCTCCATTGGATTTAGCATTCAACATATCATAGTGAAAAAGAGGCAAGTTACTATGTTTAGGTAATGATATCTTCAGTTATAATGTTGCATGGAAGCTGTTACTTTAATTACATATATAATTAGGTCTATAATTGGATCTGTCATGAACATTTTGGGTGATTTTGTCAATGGAAAAAATCCCTGTCTTGGAATGTTTATGACACATCATTTATCTCTTAAGATAACAGGAAAAAGTCTTTTGGTGACACTTTAGTTTTAACCCTTCCATTACTTAAAAAAAGAACAAAAATGTGTGACAGACAGACACAACCAAAATCATATGCCTCATATGATTCTTCATGGGCCGAGAATGGTATCAAGACTTCCATGTGTGTCAAAGCGTAACATAGCATTCTGCTATAGAATCATTTAATCATCTGCAGTATTTAAACTACGCCATTTATTTTTCCTTAAACAAGTAACACTCACCATCTTCAATACCGACAGTACTGGAAATGTAAAGATACGACATTAACATTTCTCAAGCTTAGGCACAGGGAGTTACTATACTAAATTCGTCAAGATTCTTTTTAACTTTGCAAGCATGTTGTACACACAAGACTCTTTCTATTGCACGTGTACTAAACTGTGGTGTTTCTTAGTAAGCTAGTGCAGGTAACAAGACAGAGAACGTCCTTTGGAAATGGTAGCTGATGACTCAATCCAATTGCTGGGGCTCATTGAACTAATTCACCTGCCCACCACAACCAAGAGGGTCAGGATGTGGAGGATCTGGTTCACATGCAGCTTGCTAAAGCATAACGTGATCGTGGGCCAATGGGGAGTGAGCTTGTAAAGATGATATGTTGGTGGTAAAGGTTCTTTGGGCTGCATTTTCCCCTGAAGATGTGTGTGATGGTAGTGTTGAGACAGATGAAAGGCTCCTCTCCATACAACCCAGGCTGACAAATTGAAGATGTGATTTGGCCAACATGGCCAATCATACACTGAAAAAACCCCATTTATTTTCTGTCACATCCAGTACACCAAGAAGTTAACAATGATATTCAGTTAGCTGCTACTAACGGCACTAACATTGATGACAAGGTGGTGATGAACATGATTCAATGTTCAGTCAAATTGTGGAAAAGTCCATGGCTTTCCTTGAACAGAGGATGAACCAGAATGTCCTGCCATTAAATATGACTTCAATGCTGGCAAACACAGCTAGGCTTCGTTTATAAAGCGGAAGGCCTTCTGCAGCACATCTGTTTCTTTCAGAACTGATCCATTGTGCACCATGATAGGGGCAGGTCCAGTGACAGTCACTTCAGCATTCAATGGAGGATGTGTTGTACAAAACCAATACGCTTTATTACGACACTGTTGTTGGAGAGAGAGAGAGAGAGAGAGAGAGAGAGAGAGAGAGAGAGAGAGAGAGAGAGAGAGAGAGAGAGAGAGAGAGAGAGAGAGAGAGAAGTCTGAAGTCTGAAAGATTTAATTTGTTAGGCCACAGACCCATACAAATAGAGTTCACATAAACGTAGCATTTAAGATCACATAACATCATTATCAAAGCACATTGTTATCGTTCTTGGAGTGAGAGCCTAAGAATTAAGTTATGATTTTCATTAGACAGAAGAGTGAGAGAGAGAGAGAGAGAGAGAGAGAGAGAGAGAGAGAGAGAGAGAGAGAGAGAGAGAGAGAGAGAGAGAGAGAGGCAGGCAGATAGACACAATAAACAGAGAGTAAAAAACAGACAGAGTAGAAATGAACACATAAAAATACAGGCGTGATAGAAATATCCATTATCCAGATTTTGTTATTATATTTATTTAATTATATTATCAGGCTCAGTGGGCTCAGTCTGGGGAAAAAAGTATCGCCTTATAGTCCGAAAAATATGGTATTAGTCGCCTTACCCGTTGCATCAAAAGCAGCACTGACCCGACCTGTCAGTGTCAACTTTTAATTATCAATTAACGAGTTAGCCCACCTGGCCCCCAGCGGATTTAGTATCTACAGACATTAAAGTTTTAGAAACAGCAAAGCAAAATTATTTTTAAGAAACTTCAAGGTTATAGTACTGTTATATAGAGCGGTTTCTCCGACTAAGACGACGTAGAGAGGGGAGGTCAACGACCAGAACAGCAACAAGCATAATTATGAGGGCACAGTGAACGACAACCTGCGGCTGTCTCACAATGCTCCACCATCTCTTCCCGCGTCACCGTTGCTGATGCCACCTAGGCATCAAGAACAAAATCAAGACTCAGAGTCCTGTCCAAACGACCCAGTTCTAGACTGCAAACCCCTATACACAAGTGTTTCGGGAGGAACATTTAGTTTATCTGTATTTTCATAATTGTTTTCAAACCAACTTTAGTTTACCATAAGTAACTTTTCATTAACAACAGTCCAGAATATGTTGTAGTATGTGACTTAATTACTTATATTCAGTGGATTTAGCTAGATTTTCACTCTTGGGCAATTTTATTTATGTTTGCAATACTAAGTGTATTATTCAAGAACATTTTCTACTAAATATGTTACATGATTCTGCTCAACAAAAACAAAGTTTTTACCATAAATCTGATGAAAGAAATATATTAAATATACAATGAAGAACATACAGCCAAACTATTTTTGCAAACAAATGCTTGGTTCAGTTTTTATCTAAGATTTCTAGATTCAGTCTTTTAACTAAAAAGCTTGATTTTGTGTGGGACGGAACAGCTGTGCCTATGTTCAAGGGTTCGCAATGCAATGGGAATCAACCACGATGGCCTGTCACGTCCAGAACCACTGACTCATCGTCATCTCATATCGCCCTTCATCCCCAATCAGAACAATAGACATAAGCTAGAACACCAAGGCTACATCAAAATGTTGTTATGTTCTGCATGCATGTAGTTATGCGGGGAATGTCTTTAGTCATGGCAACCTCCTAGCATCATCAGTCCCAAATCCTCCGAAATCCGAATGTGTGTAACCAGGTGGCGGGGTAATCAAGAACGGTCACACACATAATGTTCTCATCCCCAGGTGGTGCATAGTGTTCAGGGACGGTATTCATGTCGAGATAGCATGAGACTTAGCATGATGCTAACTTAGAAGCTCTTCCAATGTCCTATAGGATTTAATAGGACTTTTGGAAGAGCTTCTAAGTTAGCATCATGCTAAGTCTCATGCTATCTCGACATGAATACCGTCCCTGGTGCTTTGCTGTTGGGATGATCCCTGGAGTCTTTATGCTAGGGTACGACAACAACAGCAGCAGCAACAACAACAACATTCCTGCGCGGGTCAGCTGATTGAAAAGAGACAAACCGTTCAATATTGCGCATGGTAGTCTTCAGGTCGGATTTCTCAGTTATTTAGTAAAGTTTTATTTTTTGGTGTATGTTCTTATTTGACGGTTTGAGGTTTGGGTTAGGGTTAGGAATAGGGTTAGGATCAGATAAGTGTCAGTTTGAAGATACATATTCTAAACTTTCGCTGAAAACCCACATTGTGAAGCGACTGACGCCATCTTCCATATTTGGACATCTTTTCCATATTTTGGATCCATGGAGATACGTATTAGGTACTTTATAGTCACAGAGGCATCTCTGTGAAATTCGGGTTGCTCCCACCTGGAGAGCGCGTCGCAGCCAGAGGCGCGCCACCCAATTGTTTTTTGGGGTGTTTTTTTGCATGCGACTTTTGTCACTGATGGGGGGGTAAATTTGTACCAAATGACAACTTTTTCGTTGCCACTAGGTCTAACGTATGCTAAGTGCATGGGCACACGGGACCTCGGTTTATCGTCCCATCCGAAAGACTCCACGTTCAGACCGTTAAGGCCTAGTGCAGAATGAGAGGAAAAAATCCCTTGTACCCAGGTTCGAACTCGGGTTTACTTGACACGAAGCGAACGCGATACCACTGTGCCACTCTACACGTGCGTCTTGTATCGAAGAGGCGAAGCTATTTATACAAGGCTCCGAAATAAAATGGCACTAATACTATCTTGCTGCAATTCTAATATCAAAATTAGAAAAGAAACAACCAACAAAAAGCAGTGAGTCAGTTTGTTTGTTTTTAAATTTAAGCTGCCCCTTGGCCTTGTATCTACCCTATTTCATTCAAAACCACATGTAAAACCACTGACTTCAAGTTCTACACATTATTTTGTATATGTTTGCACAGAGGTCCGTGCAAAACAACAACCAGGGGCAGAGGAGTTTGTCATGGAGCATGTGTGTGTGGGGAGGGGGGGTCTGAATGGTTGTTGAGTGGCAAAGCCCCCCCCGAATCGGACGGTAATTTGAATGTAGGCCTAAAAGATGCATACAACAAACAAACAATTACACGACAAGTGCAAAGTGACGTTATTTTTATTCACAAGAGACAAAACAAAACTGATGCAGAGAAGGTCTCTTTTGTGAAAATAGTTGTGTGTGTGATGTGGTGTGGTGCGGTGTGGTGTGGTGCGGTGTGGTGTGGCGTGGTGTGTGTGTGTGATGTGGTGTGGTGCGGTGTGGTGTGTGTGTGTGTGTGCGCGCGTGCGTGCGTGCGTGTGTGGTGTGTGTGAGTGTGTATGTGTGTGTAAGTACGTGGTGCATAATTGTGTGTGTGTGTGTGTGTGTGTGTGTGTGTGTGTGTGTGTGTGTGTGTAAGTACGTGGTGCATAATATATATATATATATATATATATATATATATATATATATGTATATATATATGTGTGTGTGTGTGTGCATGTGCTTGCAGGCACACATACGTGTGTGTAAGCTCGTGCGCGCGCACGCGTGTGCATGTAGGCCTATGTATGTGTGTGTGTGTGTGTGTGTGTATGTGTGCGTGCGTGTGTGTGTGTGTGTGTATGCATACGTGTGTGTGTGCGCGTGCACACACGCTTACATATGTATGTGCGCGCGCATCCTACACATATATGTGTGTGTGTTGTTTTCGTTTGTCTGTCTGTCTATCTGTCTGTAACCCAGCGTTGTAAGCTTATACACAATTTGCACACGCGCGTACGTGTTTGCAAACAAGACACCTGAGAACTGCATACCTGATTTACAACCGTGAGATGCACAAACGGTGCGTCGTGTTGTCTTGGAAACTCAGTTCGTACATCCATCCTCTAAAGTAATTTATGGCTGCTCTACGAGACTTTGTCTTTTCTTTTCTTTTTTTTAAAAACAGAAAACAAAGGGAGTGTCACTAATATCTTGTGTAAGAAAACCCAACTTGCAGGGGGAAAAAAAACATCAGCAAAAGGTCGATAATGGAACCAATGTTCTTCTTGTTTAGTTCTACTAGACTTAGTCGTTATCGTTGCAAAGAAAGGGGCAACTTTGAGAAAAAAAACCCTTCTTGCTTGCTATCATTATCAAATGACAACACATTTGCAGCAAAAGTCATGAACGGAACATTTCTTCTTGAACCCTTTGCTTAGTTCTGCTGGACTTAGTTGTATGTTTATTGAAAATACAGGGAAAACATGGGGAAAAGAACCTTACCTACTTTCTATCATTAAAAAGACAGAGAAAACATTGAATGCGAACCTAAAAAACCCATGTGTAAAACATTGAAAACAATCTTGCTTACTAATTGTTATCATCAAATACAAAGCTATAACACTATAAAAAAAAAACCCGAACATAAACTGCGATACCTTATGTTATGGTTGGCATATTTTATCTTTCAAAAGACGGCTTGTTACAAACAGCGTAAAGCATCATCAGTGATTGGAAATAATGGAAAATGTAACACTCATTGAAGTGTTTTTGAGAACTGACTGATTAAGCCCCGTTTCAACAAAAGAAGAAGAAGAACAGGAACAAAAACAAGCGGGAAAAGAAAAAAACAGAAATGTGGTGATGGTCTAAGTGGTTCATGTAAGTTACGTGGTTTTCTGTGCCGAAGTTACAGAACATTTGGGGTACAGAGAACTATGGGGGCCTAAACGAACAGGAGTTATGAAGTTGACATCGTAGCCTTTTCACTTAAAGACCCAGCACGTCACGTGTCAAAATCACGGTTTTCACGTGTTTTCCCTCTTATAGCTGGTAAGAAATCTTAAGAAATCTTCCTAGAATGTGACACGTGACGTGGGGGGTCTTTAATCTCCACTTATTGGAAGTAATGAACAGTGTTTGTAGCCTTGTGTGTCTTACTTTTGCGAAACCAATTTCAGATTAATTATCACATTCTTTGCCTTGTATTGTTAATATTCTATGTATTAATGCCTGTCCGTCGTTTCCGAATATGACTGGCAGATAGCTGATGATACAGCTGCTATTCCTGTGGACTGAGCAAAATTTTGTTTAAAGCGGAGATGCCTTTCCCAGACCCCACTCTCCTGGCCGAAGGGATTTGAGTTGAAGAAAGACTCACAAATACCTTCAATACACACTGCTTTTCGGCGATTGTAATGCATGTTCAAGTACGGCTTGTTTAACCCCGACAGTCATGCTCAAATATATCAACAATCGCGAGACAGTCATGCCCAAATATAACAACAATCACGGTACAGTAATGCCCCAATATAACAACAATCACGGTACAGTAATGCCCAAATATAACAACAATCACGGTACAGTAATGCCCCAATATAACAACAACCGCATTACACTAATGCCCAAATATAACAACAATCGCGAGACAGTCATGCCCAAATATAACAACAATCACGGTACAGTAATGCCCCAATATAACAACAATCACAATACAGTAATGCCCAAATATAACAACAATCACGGTACAGTAATGCCCCAATATAACAACAACCGCATTACAGTAATGCCCAAATATCAGTAACAACAATCGCAATGCAGTAATTCCCCAATATAACAACAATCACGATACAGTAATGCCCAAATATAACAACAATCACGATACAGTAATGCCCAAATATAACAACAATCACGATACAGTAATGCCCAAATATAACAACAGTCATGATACAGTAATGCCCAAATATAACATATAAAATTTATAAAATAAGTTTTAGATAAAAAGTAAATCCCTGACTGGGCCTCCTGCTCTAGGATGTGCTTCAAAAGAAGCATTAACAGAAAATAGGCCGGGAGACTCCCCAATCGATATTCTTATCCATCTTAACGTTTTAATCCGTAGTTACCATTACAAATGATATTCGCCGCGAAATAAATAATTAAATATAAATAGTATGTCGGGTGTACATATGTAGATAAATTAATCTCGCCTTCTACATTTAAAAAAAAAACCCGCTCCTCACTGTACAGTAGAATAGGGGGGCCCACTTTAGGGGCTCCACATTCTCCCGTGGTAGCACCAGTGATTTTACCCACGGCTTCACCTATAAGGATACATTTTTTATCTATTAGTAAGAACATTCATAGCGTAATGGTTTATTCTCCGCACTACCACACTAACGTTCTAGGTTCATACCTGCCTGGCTCCGTTTTTTTGGGTTTTTTTTTTTTTGGGGGGGGGGTTTCTTCTTCCCCCAACCCACCATACACTAAAACAAATGTCACTCAACATCAGCCTCATTAGGAAGCCAAATTATTTTTTGTACATAACCTTATTTGTTTTTCGCGTTTTTTTACTGACCTTACATGACATTTTAAAAGTTTTTAATAATAAAGATTACATTTTAAACTTTGTGGTCCTGAAAATTTTCATCATAGTTCAGGGAGCGGCCATTCTCAAATAATATATTGTATAAGTAACGATTATAACATAACTAACTATACTTTTTATTATGTGTCAACTGGCAGTCTGTAGAATGTGAGCTCGCAATAAACTACAAGTAAAAAATAAAGATTTTCCTGCCCCCCTTTCCCCCCCCCCCCCCCCTTCTTTATATCCCCAAGTAAAATCCCAATGCCCCACATGGCCAAAAGGCCAAAGAGGGAGTAAAGCATTATTTTCACCCAAATAACAACAATCACGATGTAGTAATGCCCAAATATAACAACAATCACAAAAGAAAAGGAATCCCAAAAGGATTCGAGGACACATAGCGTGGTGGAAGGTCCCCAAAGGCAAACCAATGCTTTTTGCTGCAGCCCTAATTGCCAGTGCAGATTTCAAATGGCCGCCTAATTTGAGAGTCATACTATGACTAGAGGTGGGGTGGAAACCGGTTTGAACCGAAAATCCGGTGCTAAACTTTTGCGGTTCCAAAACCGGTTTGAGTTGCTGTGAACCGTTTTTAACTATAACTCACTTTGTCGGTCGGTCCAAAATTGTCGCACATTTTGCAAAATTGTCGCACATATTTTAAAGGAGAAAAAAATACTTGGACATAAAGCAACATTTCAATTGTCATTTCCACATATCTACAGGAATTTTGGTGTTTTACGTCCTCTCGGCCCGGGGGGGGCACGAAATTAGTATCTACAGTCGTTACGAATGGAAAGAATTATATACTGAACAGAGCACATGAATCGTCATTTTAAAGCGTAGAAAATAATAAACATGCGTAATACAGACACTGCAACAGACACGACGAGTATGCAGTGCTTCTTTCGATGAGTATAAGTAGGATAAATAATTTTAAATGTTTTCCAAACGATATAAAAAGTTACGAAATGGTACAGAGATAACATTCTGGTTTACAGATTAAAATGATTGAAAAGCCAGGGGAAGCGACTCAGTGTATATAATGATTGCAGAGGTAAAAATAGACCGCACTTCAAATCGAGGCTGTTCTTTAAAATGATGTTTCGTTTTCAATTGTCGCACGCCACTGTCAGGAAGGGCATAATTCCGAAATTGACGATATAATATGTCAATTTATTAATGTATAAAATTTGGTAAATATATTATGTTGTAAAACTAAAATGCAAGTTGCAAATTTAAAAAGTAACTCCTTGTCGGAGATATACTTTACCCTTGGTAAAACCAAGTTTTGTAGAGCTGTTTCTTTATAACACGTGTAGCACGTGAATTTCGTAAACTTATTGGGTAACTCGCTCGACTGCTCACACAGCCAGCAGCCAAATAGGACACTGTCTGGTTGTGCACAGCACTGTGTCTGGCGATGTTGAGCTAGAAGGCTGCGCCCTTTTAATCAGTCGTTTTTTTAACCGGGTTTTTCGGAAGTCCGGGTAAAGTAAATTTTGGGTTGTTGTTTTCTAAATTGCTAGGATTTAAAGAAGTTTACTTATTTCAAAGTTGTATTTCATTCATAAAGTTTAAATTGGGTTTCTAAATTTTGCAGGGTTTTCAAAATTGTAGGTTTTTTTTATTTACATTTGCAAAGACATTATGGTGTCTTAAAAAATTGTATACTCTTTTTGAGAGAAAGTTACAGTTTCGGTGCTGGTGTGTTTGTCTAAAGTTCTAAGTTTTGTAAAGGTGTAAAGAAACTGAAACAAACTCTCACACACTTTGTCTCTCTCTCATCCACGCGCGTTCTTAACCAGAGTTTAACTTGGACTTTAACACACTAACACAACTTTCCGATTATCACCCCTTTATTCTTAAGCTAAACAAGAACAAATTTGGTCCCTTTGTATGAGTAAAAAAATGTTCGTCTTGGGACAGGCACTGACAGGATAATTTTTACAAACACACCGTTCCTCGTGACACCAACTAAAAAACTTATCTGTCTCCGCGAAGCACCGTCTTCTCCACCGAGGTCACAAACTTGGTTGCACCTCCTCCCCAAACGTTCTCCAACCAAACGTTTACAAGTCCGTTGGTGCCCTTGGCACCAATACTCAACCAGCGGCTCCCTCAGAAGCGCGAGGCTGGTCTCCCTTCCTCTCTCCGGCTCCACAGGTCGAAGGTCCACCCAACAGGAAGGGGTTACAGGTCTCCCTTCCTCTCTCCGGCTCCACAGGTCGAAGGTCCACCCAACAGGAAGGGGTTACAGGGGGGACTGGGCCACACACCCTGCAAGGGAACTGAAAAGGCTGTCAATATTCTAGCCCTACTTGAATTAGCTTCGCGGACAGAATTTTCCGTGATTAGTTTCGGTGTGAGTGTGTTTAACCATGTACTGGCCTTTACAAAACTTAGAACTTTAGACAAACACACCAGCACCGAAACTGTAACTTTCTCTCAAAAAGAGTATACAATTTTTAAGACACCATAATGTCTTCGCAAATGTAAATAAAGAAAACCTACAATTTTGAAAACCCTGCAAAATTTAGAAACCCAATTTAAACTTTATGAATGAAATACAACTTTGAAATAAGTAAACTTCTTTAAATCCTAGCAATTTAGAAAACAACAACCCAAAATTTACTTTACCCGGACTTCCGAAAAAACCCGGTTAAAAAAACCGACTGAATAAAGGGTGCAGCCTTCTAGCTCAACATCGCCAGATACAGTGCCGTGCACAACCAGACAGTGTCCTATTTGGCTGCTGGCTGTGTGAGCAGTCGAGCGAGTTACCCAATAAGTTTACGAAATTCACGTGCTACACGTGTTATAAAGAAACAGCTCTACAAAACTTGGTTTTACCAAGGGTAAAGTATATCTCCGACAAGGAGTTACTTTTTAAATCTGCAACTTGCATTTTAGTTTTACAACATAATATATTTACCAAATTTTATACATTAATAAATTGACATATTATATCGTCAATTTTGGAATTATGCCTTTCCTGACAGTACCCCCCCCCCCAAAAAAAAAGAACGCTTGCGATCTTTAAATATAGCAACTGGGAACATTAGGAAAGGTCTGTCAGGCAAGGCATAAAAAATAACATACCAATAAAAGGCAAATCCATAGATGTCAATTTCTTAACTAAGCACGCCACAACCAATTTCCCAATATTTTCAAATATTCAGTCAACTAAATACCAATTTAGTATGACTTAATACAGCACAAAAAAAAAGTCATCATAGTATCATTCATATAATGATACAAACGTTTTGATTTAAATTATCCATGCCAATATTCAATGTAAACATGTGAAATATTCACACAAGCCAACTAATTAACGAAGTAATTTAAGTCATGAACACAGTCATACCCAACATAGACATATATCAAAGGACATAACAAATCCAAAAACGTATGCGTCACAAGAAGTTCATCTTAACTTTTTCAATCAACTAATCCGACGTGATATGAACACGCACAACCATAATATCAGCAATACTTTAGGTGATTCAATCATCAACTAAGTTTAGTCCACACACAAAATATCATCAAAATGTGACATTCTCTCAAAATCAGCTTTCATCTCAAGTCTTAGTTAACGACTGAGAAAATCTGCGATAACATTTTCTGTGCCAGAGATTGACTTCACAACGAAGTTGTACTCTTGCAGCGCCAAGGACCACCTCATGATCCTGGAGTTCTTGAACGCCGAAGAGCACAAATACACTAAAGGTCTGTGGTCAGTCTGCAACACAAAAGATCGTCCCCACAGATATCGACCCAGTTTGGTAATCACCCAAACTATCGCCAAACACTCTCGCTCAATTGTGCTGTATCTGGTCTCTCGAGGCAACAACTTTCTCGAAACAAATGTAACAGGATGTAACACATCATCATGATCCTGCAACAACACACCACCCACACCAACAGAACTTGCGTCACAACGAACAACAAATGGTTTGTCCAAATCCGCAATCAGTAGTATTGGACTACTGGAGCAGAATATGGAGACTGTGACGGGTCAATGACTTTCATATTCAACATTGAACACACCTCCTCCTTGATGGTTTCCTGCGAAGAAAACGGCAATGGGTACTGTTTTCGAAAAACAGGAGTTTCAGATGTCAATGGTATCTGATGTTCAATGGGTAATGTACAACAACCAGGGTTAGAGGTCAAAATCGGTACAAACCTAGAAAAGACATCAGATATCTCTATTTTCTGTGAAGAAGACAAAGAATGAGAATACACTACATCTTTGTACGTCTCTGATGACGCACTGTCCATTGTAGGAAGCACCACACAATCCTCAGGAATGACAGATTCAACGACTGCTATGGAAGCATTCGCTGAACACATGGGTCTCGGAACAGAGACTGGGGCTTTCCTGTCAGACTCAACAAAATCCTGAAAATCAAACTGGTTAGACAGAATGCAGTCAAATGGAATGACATCTCCATTCACAACAACAGTACTGGCAACAGCACGACGATAGTAAGATTTAAGCATGTTAGGATGAAAAATCTTTTTCTTGCCAGCGATTTCCACAATGTAGTCAAAGTCCAAAATCTCGACTATTTTGTATGGACCTTTCCACGTCAATAGAAGTTTATTCTTCGTGGTCGGCAAGAACACCAACACCTCCTCTCCAACCTGGAAAGAACGGGGTCGAGTCTTTCGATCACGGTACTTCTTTTGTACAGCTGCTGAGTCCTCAGCAGAATCTTGAGCCAGTTTACACATGTCGGCTATGTTGGTTTTTAAATCACATACATAGTCGCAAACATGCTTTGCCTCATCCGCATTCTCACTTCCAGTCCATGCATCCGCGAGAAAATCAACAGGACCACGGGCTCTCCTGCCAAACATCAGCTCGAACGGCGAAAAACCTGTGGAAGCATTTGGCATTTCACGACATGCAAACAACAAAGCTGGTATCAAACGATGCCACTGTTTAGGGTTGTTCTGCATCAGCTTGCGCAACATGGGTTTAATAGTGCCATGAAATCTCTCCACCACCCCATTAGACTGTGCATGGTAGGGTGACGAGTGTACGCCTTTTATGGACAAAAGCGTGAGGAATTCCTGAAACATGTGTGAGGTGAACTGTGACCCATTGTCAGACAACAATTCACAAGGAAATCCCAAACGACAAAATATACCAAAGAGGGCTTCTGCCACCGACACAGAGTCAATGGACTTTAGCGGCACAGCTTCCGGATATCTTGTCGCCACATCCACTAATGTCAAAACGTACCTGTGTTTGTCCTCAGAAAGAGGAGAAAACGGACCAACAATGTCCACCGCAACTCTCTGAAACGGTTGTTCAATGCGGGGCATTTTAGACAAAGGTACATCAGGCACACGTCCTTTCGCACAACACTTCTGACACACAGCACATGAACGACAGTACAGACGAACATCTCGGGAAATACCCGGCCACCAGAAACGATTCTGTACACGTCCAAGTGTCTTTCGGACTCCACAATGCCCTGCCAGAAGTCCGTCATGTGCCGTGAAAAGAACTTTGTTCTTTACATCCTCAGGAACAACCACCTGTGTAACCTCAACATCGTTTTTAAAAAAAACACGGTACAACACTCCTTGTTGTTCATGAAATGAGTACGAACAATCAGCAGAAGAAAATGTCTCCCCTGATGAAGCCATGTCATGATATTTCTGCAGCTTCGGATCTGAACTCTGCAAAGAAATAAGTTCATCAGTCGACAATGTCAAATCTGAAATAGGTACTGTCAATCTGTCTTTGTTTTTTTCATCTCTTTTTTCTTGACCTCGGGTCAACACAGCAGCAGCTACAGGAGAAACATCAGACATAATCAAGCCTGGAATAGGGTCAACCCCATCAACATTACCCAGAATGAGATCTGCGACTGGGTCATCAATCACACAACACATCAATGAACCTGAAAAAAACCCAGTCTGAACATCAACATACGCCAAAGGAAAAACCTCCTTATTTCCACCAAAGGAAATGACTTCTTGTGTCCTACCTACAAATTGGTCTGGACGAACAAGCGACTTTCGTACACCAGCTGTTGTAGCGCCCGAATCCCGGAGCACTGAAACCTGAAAACCATTCACACAACCTGTGGACATAGGCAATGCGTTTCCTGGAGAGACTGAAGAACATAAAACCTCAGAATCAACCGAATCCTGCACAGAAAAAGAAACAGTACCAAACCTGGTACCTGCGCTGGAAAAACCTGCATGATCACCAGTCCCACTGGCACCTTTCTTAAGCCAGGTTGGACATTCTCTTCGGTAATGGCCAACGCCGTTACATTCAAAACACTGTACTCCCTCCCGAGTACCACCTTGTGTACTAGTACCACCACCAGTACCACGTCCACGTCCACGTCCACGCATTCTCTCTCTGTGCACAAAACCTTTGCGAGCATTCTGGTTACCACGCTGTTGGTAACTCTGAAGTGAGGAAAATTTACTAGGCGAATTAAGAGCATAACGTGATGGTCCTTGCTGTACATGCACATGCGGTGACACAACCGCCTGACTAGCAGTATTCATTTCAAACTTCTGCGCGCGCGCCATACTCTTGTTGGGGTGCGCCAACCTGTAGTTCTCACAAGCCTCCAACATATCCTTGGAAGATGTAAAATTACGTTCCCTCAAAAATACAGCTAAGTCCTTGCTGACAGAAGACAAAATATGTTCACACAACAAATGATCACGAAGACCGTCATATGTCTTTTCAATGTCAGACAAGTCAACCCACTTGTCAAACAAATGCGAAAATCTCGTCGAATACGACAAGAATGACTCCTCCGGTTCAGGACGAGAAGCTCGAAACTTGTCCCTGTATCCATCCTTTGTACACTGAAATTTTGTCAACAAAGCCTTCTTCAATATATCATAAGAAACAGGCCCAGAAGCTGACAAACCATGATACAGAGACAAAGCACTGCCCTGTAAATACACACAAAGAAACATGGACCATTCTTCCTGCTTCCAGTTTGCACTTGTTGCAAAGGCCTCAAACCTAAAAAGATAAGCGTCCATATCATCCTTATTCTCATTAAAGTACGGCATCTTTGGGTACCGCGCTCCTCTTGCACCTGAAGAATTAACATCAGAATCTTCTCTAGTTTTTTTTTCCGACTGGGCGTTCAACTCAGCCAACCTTACTTTAGCATCCCACTCTATTTCCTTTTCTTTGAGTGCTAATCCTGCTTCCTCCCTTCTTGCAGCCAATTCTGCCTCTTTTTCGTTGGCAGCCAATTTTGCCATTTTTTCGTTGGCAGCCAATTCTGCCATTTTTTCGTTGGCAGCCAATTCTGCAGCATCTTTTTTTTCTTTGGCAGCCAATTCTGCCATTTTTTCTTTTTCTTTGGCAGCCAATTCTGCCATTTTTTCGTTGGCAGCCAATTCTGCCATTTTTTCGTTGGCAGCCCGTTCTGCCATTTTTTCCTTGGCAGCCAGTTCCATTTGTTTAATCTTAATTTTTTCCTCTTTCGCTCTTTGGTCGTTCTCACGAGCATCCTCTCTTTCCACAAAATTATTAATAAATGTTTGTATATCAGCACCAACTAAACCAAGTTCCTTTGCTTGCGCACAAAGAAGTTTAAATTTTTCAGAATCCATCCTGAAAACAACGACAGGACACCAACGCACGAGAAAGACAAAACGAACAAACGGGACAAGTAAGCGAAATTAAAGCTAAGGCGAGTTTTACCAAGTTACGAGTTTAGAAATTGACAATCAGTCAATCTTAAATTAACTTGTTACATTTACTATCCAGAAAAAACCCCAAACAACCAATCAATAAATTGGCCAAAAGCAGCAATTCTTAATTAAATCCAAAATATCTAACAACAAATCAACATCATTATTTCCCAAAAACGAAAAATATGTTTTTCAATTAATTGCAAATATAATACATCATCAATGCATTCAAAGAGAAAACACACACAAGAAAGATACACACACCAATCACACTCTACTGCCGGTAACAACACAGACAATACAAACGAAAGGGGTGATAACCACACAAAAAGCTAACCATATAAAAGACTAACAGAAAGAAAGTCGAGAGAAAAGAGAGCGTTGGAGTAATAAAAAAAAAAAAAAATATACACAATTAAAAGGAAGAAAAATGATCTTAATCCCTCGGCAACTTCGAAACCTAAATAAAATATCTACAATGAAGTGCCCCCGTAAACTGGACACGGGAATTAATTTAAATACAGAAAGTCATACAAAATTATACAATTCACATACAAAACAAACTATTGCAATTTTTTTGAAAATTTATGATTTGGAAAATAACTACCTTTTTTTTTCGAAAAATTCCCAACCTATATCCTACAACTATTTAACCTACAAACTCTGGGGTACGGGGTCACCACTGTAAAGAAACTGAAACAAACTCTCACACACTTTGTCTCTCTCTCATCCACGCGCGTTCTTAACCAGAGTTTAACTTGGACTTTAACACACTAACACAACTTTCCGATTATCACCCCTTTATTCTTAAACTAAACAAGAACAACTTTGGTCCCTTTGTATGAGTAAAAAAATGTTCGTCTTGGGACAGGCACTGACAGGATAATTTTTACAAACACACCGTTCCTCGTGACACCAACTAAAAAACTTATCTGTCTCCGCGAAGCACCGTCTTCTCCACCGAGGTCACAAACTTGGTTGCACCTCCTCCCCAAACGTTCTCCACCCAAACGTTTACAAGTCCGTTGGTGCCCTTGGCACCAACACTCAACCAGCGGCTCCCTCAGAAGCGCGAGGCTGGTCTCCCTTCCTCTCTCCGGCTCCACAGGTCGAAGGTCCACCCAACAGGCTGCCTCTCCCGGCTCCACAGGTCTCCGGTCACTCCACAGGAGGGGTTACAGAAGGGGTTACAGGTCTCCCTTCCTCTCTCCGGCTCCACAGGTCGAAGGTCCACCCAACAGGAAGGGGTTACAGGGGGGACTGGGCCACACACCCTGCAAGGGAACTGAAAAGGCTGTCAATATTCTAGCCCTACTTGAATTAGCTTCGCGGACAGAATTTTCCGTGATTAGTTTCGGTGTGAGTGTGTTTAACCATGTACTGGCCTTTACAAAACTTAGAACTTTAGACAAACACACCAGCACCGAAACTGTAACTTTCTCTCAAAAAGAGTATACCATTTTTAAGACACCATAATGTCTTCGCAAATGTAAATAAAGAAAACCTACAATTTTGAAAACCCTGCAAAATTTAGAAACCCAATTTAAACTTTATGAATGAAATACAACTTTGAAATAAGTAAACTTCTTTAAATCCTAGCAATTTAGAAAACAACAACCCAAAATTTACTTTACCCGGACTTCCGAAAAAACCCGGTTAAAAAAAAACGACTGAATAAAGGGTGCAGCCTTCTAGCTCAACATCGCCAGATACAGTGCCGTGCACAACCAGACAGTGTCCTATTTGGCTGCTGGCTGTGTGAGCAGTCGAGCGAGTTACCCAATAAGTTTACGAAATTCACGTGCTACACGTGTTATAAAGAAACAGCTCTACAAAACTTGGTTTTACCAAGGGTAAAGTATATCTCCGACAAGGAGTTACTTTTTAAATCTGCAACTTGCATTTTAGTTTTACAACATAATATATTTACCAAATTTTATACATTAATAAATTGACATATTATATCGTCAATTTTGGAATTATGACTTTCCTGACAAAAGGCCAGTACATGGTTAAACACACTCACACCGAAACTAATCACGGAAAATTCTGTCCGCGAAGCTAATTCAAGTAGGGCTAGAATATTGACAGCCTTTTCAGTTCCCTTGCAGGGTGTGTGGCCCAGTCCCCCCTGTAACCCCTTCCTGTTGGGTGGACCTTCGACCTGTGGAGCCGGAGAGAGGAAGGGAGACCAGCCTCGCGCTTCTGAGGGAGCCGCTGGTTGAGTGTTGGTGCCAAGGGCACCAACGGACTTGTAAACGTTTGGGTGGAGAACGTTTGGGGAGGAGGTGCAACCAAGTTTGTGACCTTTGGTGGAGAAGACGGTGCTTCGCGGAGACAGATAAGTTTTTTAGTTGGTGTCACGAGGAACGGTGTGTTTGTAAAAATTATCCTGTCAGTGCCTGTCCCAAGACGAACATTTTTTTACTCATACAAAGGGACCAAAGTTGTTCTCGTTTAGTTTAAGAATAAAGGGGTGATAATCGGAAAGTTGTGTTAGTGTGTTAAAGTCCAAGTTAAACTCTGGTTAAGAACGCGCGTGGATGAGAGAGAGACAAAGTGTGTGAGAGTTTGTTTCAGTTTCTTTACAGTGGTGACCCCGTACCCCAGAGTTTGTAGTTGTAGAATATAGGTTGGGAATTTTCGGAAAAAAAGGGTAGTTATTTTCCAAATCATAAATTTTCAAGAAAATTGCAATAGTTTGTTTTGTATGTGAATTGTATAATTTTGTATGACTTTCTGTATTTAAATTAATTCCCGTGTCCAGTTTACGGGGGCACTTCATTGTAGATATTTTATTTAGGTTTCGAAGTTGCCGAGGGATTAAGATCATTTTTCTTCCTTTTAATTGTGTCTATATTATTTTTTTTTTTTTTTTTTTTTTATTATTCGAACGCTCTCTTTTCTCTCGACTTTCTTTCTGTTAGTCTTTTATATGGTTAGCTTTTTGTGTGGTTATCACCCCTTTCGTTGGTATTGTCTGTGTTGTTACCGGCAGTAGAGTGTGATTGGTGTGTGTATCTTTCTTGTGTGTATGATTTCTCTTTGAATGCATTGATGATGTATTATATTTGCAATTAACTGAAAAACAGATTTTTCGTTTTTGGGAAATAATGATGTTGAGTTGTTGTTAGATATTTTGGATTTAATTAAGAATTGCTGCTTTTGGCCAATTTATTGATTGGTTGTTTGGGTTTTTTCTGGATAGTAAATGTAACAAGTTGAATTTAAGATTGACTGATTGTCAATTTCTAAACTCGTAACTTGGTAAAACTCGCCTTAGCTTTAATTTCGCTTTCTTGTCCCGTTTGTTCGTTTTGTTTTTCTCGTGCGTTGGTGTCCTGTCGTTGTTTTCAGGATGGATTCTGAAAAATTTAAACTTCTTTGTGCGCAAGCAAAGGAACTTAGTTTAGTTGGTGCTGGTGTACGAAAGTCGCTTGTTCGTCCAGACCAATTTGTAGGTAGGACACAAGAAGTCATTTCCTTTGGTGGAAATAAGGAGGTTTTTCCTTTGGCGTATGTTGATGTTCAGACTGGTTTTTTTTCAGGTTCATTGATGTGTTGTGTGATTGATGACCCAGTCGCAGATCTCATTCTGGGTAATGTTGATGGGGTTGACCCTATTCCAGGCTTGATTATGTCTGATGTTTCTCCTGTAGCTGCTGCTGTGTTGACCCGAGGTCAAGAAAAAAGAGATGAAAAAAACAAAGACAGATTGACAGTACCTATTTCAGATTTGACATTGTCGACTGATGAACTTATTTCTTTGCAGAGTTCAGATCCGAAGCTGCAGAAATATCATGACATGGCTTCATCAGGGGAGACATTTTCTTCTGCTGATTGTTCGTACTCATTTCATGAACAACAAGGAGTGTTGTACCGTGTTTTTTTTAAAAACGATGTTGAGGTTACACAGGTGGTTGTTCCTGAGGATGTAAAGAACAAAGTTCTTTTCACGGCACATGACGGACTTCTGGCAGGGCATTGTGGAGTCCGAAAGACACTTGGACGTGTACAGAATCGTTTCTGGTGGCCGGGTATTTCCCGAGATGTTCGTCTGTACTGTCGTTCATGTGCTGTGTGTCAGAAGTGTTGTGCGAAAGGACGTGTGCCTGATGTACCTTTGTCTAAAATGCCCCGCATTGAACAACCGTTTCAGAGAGTTGCGGTGGACATTGTTGGTCCGTTTTCTCCTCTTTCTGAGGACAAACACAGGTACGTTTTGACATTAGTGGATGTGGCGACAAGATATCCGGAAGCTGTGCCGCTAAAGTCCATTGACTCTGTGTCGGTGGCAGAAGCCCTCTTTGGTATATTTTGTCGTTTGGGATTTCCTTGTGAATTGTTGTCTGACAATGGGTCACAGTTCACCTCACACATGTTTCAGGAATTCCTCACGCTTTTGTCCATAAAAGGCGTACACTCGTCACCCTACCATGCACAGTCTAATGGGGTGGTGGAGAGATTTCATGGCACTATTAAACCCATGTTGCGCAAGCTGATGCAGAACAACCCTAAACAGTGGCATCGTTTGATACCAGCTTTGTTGTTTGCATGTCGTGAAATGCCAAATGCTTCCACAGGTTTTTCGCCGTTCGAGCTGATGTTTGGCAGGAGAGCCCGTGGTCCTGTTGATTTTCTCGCGGATGCATGGACTGGAAGTGAGAATGCGGATGAGGCAAAGCATGTTTGCGACTATGTATGTGACTTAAAAACCAACATAGCCGACATGTGTAAACTGGCTCAAGATTCTGCTGAGGACTCAGCAGCTGTACAAAAGAAGTACCGTGATCGAAAGACTCGACCCCGTTCTTTCCAGGTTGGAGAGGAGGTGTTGGTGTTCTTGCCGACCACGAAGAATAAACTTCTATTGACGTGGAAAGGTCCATACAAAATAGTCGAGATTTTGGACTTTGACTACATTGTGGAAATCGCTGGCAAGAAAAAGATTTTTCATCCTAACATGCTTAAATCTTACTATCGTCGTGCTGTTGCCAGTACTGTTGTTGTGAATGGAGATGTCATTCCATTTGACTGCATTCTGTCTAACCAGTTTGATTTTCAGGATTTTGTTGAGTCTGACAGGAAAGCTCCAGTCTCTGTTCCGAGACCCATGTGTTCAGCGAATGCTTCCATAGCAGTCGTTGAATCTGTCATTCCTGAGGATTGTGTGGTGCTTCCTACAATGGACAGTGCGTCATCAGAGACGTACAAAGATGTAGTGTATTCTCATTCTTTGTCTTCTTCACAGAAAATAGAGATATCTGATGTCTTTTCTAGGTTTGTACCGATTTTGACCTCTAACCCTGGTTGTTGTACATTACCCATTGAACATCAGATACCATTGACATCTGAAACTCCTGTTTTTCGAAAACAGTACCCATTGCCGTTTTCTTCGCAGGGAACCATCAAGGAGGAGGTGTGTTCAATGTTGAATATGAAAGTCATTGAGCCGTCAGTCTCCATATTCTGCTCCAGTGGTCCTGGTTAAGAAACCAGATGGTTCCACCCGTTTCTGTTGTGATTATCGTGAGCTTAACAAGGTTACTTGTGCAGACGCGGAGCCCATTCCTGATACAGATGATTTATTCATCAGATTGTCCAGGTCGAATTATTTCACCAAGATTGATTTGACAAAAGGATACTGGCAGATTCCAGTCTACGACGCGGACCGTCACAAAACCGCATTTCAGACTCCGCTGGGTCTCTTTCAGTGGGTCCGGATGCCGTTTGGACTCGTCACAGCTCCGGCAACATTTGCGCGGATGATGAGAGCGTTGCAGTTGGGACAGCATGCTGTGTCATTCTTTGATGACATCATGATTCATTCTTTTGGATGGCAGGATCATCTTCGTGATGTTTGTGATGTGTTGACCAAGTTACAATGTGCAGGTTTGACGGCCAGACCAACAAAGATTTTTGCCGGTTTTCGGGAACTTGTGTTCCTAGGACATAAAGTTGGAAGTGGAGTGTTGCGTCCTGAGGAGAAGAAGATTCATAAAATCTTGCACATTCCCACTCCTTCAACTAAAAGACAAGTTAGAGCATTGTTGGGTTTGGTTGGATATTACAGACGTTATATCCGTGATTTTGCCACACTTACTGCACCTATCACCGACTTGTTGTCGGGAGCGAGTAAGAGGAAGTTTGTGTGGTCTGCTTTGTGTCAGACTGCCCTGGACGAACTTCAGCGTCGGTTGTCCAGTAGTCCAATACTACTGATTGCGGATTTGGACAAACCATTTGTTGTTCGTTGTGACGCAAGTTCTGTTGGTGTGGGTGGTGTGTTGTTGCAGGATCATGATGATGTGTTACATCCTGTTACATTTGTTTCGAGAAAGTTGTTGCCTCGAGAGACCAGATACAGCACAATTGAGCGAGAGTGTTTGGCGATAGTTTGGGTGATTACCAAACTGGGTCGATATCTGTGGGGACGATCTTTTGTGTTGCAGACTGACCACAGACCTTTAGTGTATTTGTGCTCTTCGGCGTTCAAGAACTCCAGGATCATGAGGTGGTCCTTGGCGCTGCAAGAGTACAACTTCGTTGTGAAGTCAATCTCTGGCGCAGAAAATGTTATCGCAGATTTTCTCAGTCGTTAACTAAGACTTGAGATGAAAGCTGATTTTGAGAGAATGTCACATTTTGATGATATTTTGTGTGTGGACTAAACTTAGTTGATGATTGAATCACCTAAAGTATTGCTGATATTATGGTTGTGCGTGTTCATATCACGTCGGATTAGTTGATTGAAAAAGTTAAGATGAACTTCTTGTGACGCATACGTTTTTGGATTTGTTATGTCCTTTGATATATGTCTATGTTGGGTATGACTGTGTTCATGACTTAAATTACTTCGTTAATTAGTTGGCTTGTGTGAATATTTCACATGTTTACATTGAATATTGGCATGGATAATTTAAATCAAAACGTTTGTATCATTATATGAATGATACTATGATGACTTTTTTGTGCTGTATTAAGTCATACTAAATTCGTATTTAGTTGACTGAATATTTGAAAATATTGGGAAAATTTTTTTTTTTTTTTTTTTTTTTAGGCGTGCTTAGTTAAGAAATTGACATCTATGGATTTGCCTTTTATTGGTATGTTATTTTTTATGCCTTGCCTGACAGACCTTTCCTAATGTTCCCAGTTGCTATATTTAAAGATCGCAAGCGTTCTTTTTTTTTTTTGGGGGGGGGTACTGTCAGGAAAGGCATAATTCCGAAATTGACGATATAATATGTCAATTTATTAATGTATAAAATTTGGTAAATATATTATGTTGTAAAACTAAAATGCAAGTTGCAAATTTAAAAAGTAACTCCTTGTCGGAGATATACTTTACCCTTGGTAAAACCAAGTTTTGTAGAGCTGTTTCTTTATAACACGTGTAGCACGTGAATTTCGTAAACTTATTGGGTAACTCGCTCGACTGCTCACACAGCCAGCAGCCAAATAGGACACTGGTTGTGCACAGCACTGTGTCTGGCGATGTTGAGCTAGAAGGCTGCGCCCTTTTAATCAGTCGTTTTTTTTAACCGGGTTTTTCGGAAGTCCGGGTAAAGTAAATTTTGGGTTGTTGTTTTCTAAATTGCTAGGATTTAAAGAAGTTTACTTATTTCAAAGTTGTATTTCATTCATAAAGTTTAAATTGGGTTTCTAAATTTTGCAGGGTTTTCAAAATTGTAGGTTTTTTTTATTTACATTTGCAAAGACATTATGGTGTCTTAAAAAATTGTATACTCTTTTTGAGAGAAAGTTACAGTTTCGGTGCTGGTGTGTTTGTCTAAAGTTCTAAGTTTTGTAAAGGCCAGTACATGGTTAAACACACTCACACCGAAACTAATCACGGAAAATTCTGTCCGCGAAGCTAATTCAAGTAGGGCTAGAATATTGACAGCCTTTTCAGTTCCCTTGCAGGGTGTGTTGCCCAGTCCCCCCTGTAACCCCTTCCTGTTGGGTGGACCTTCGACCTGTGGAGCCGGAGAGAGGAAGGGAGACCAGCCTCGCGCTTCTGAGGGAGCCGCTGGTTGAGTGTTGGTGCCAAGGGCACCAACGGACTTGTAAACGTTTGGGTGGAGAACGTTTGGGGAGGAGGTGCAACCAAGTTTGTGACCTTGGTGGAGAAGACGGTGCTTCGCGGAGACAGATAAGTTTTTTTAGTTGGTGTCACGAGGAACGGTGTGTTTGTAAAAATTATCCTGTCAGTGCCTGTCCCAAGACGAAATTTTTTTTACTCATACAAAGGGACCAAAGTTGTTCTCGTTTAGTTTAAGAATAAAGGGGTGATAATCGGAAAGTTGTGTTAGTGTGTTAAAGTCCAAGTTAAACTCTGGTTAAGAACGCGCGTGGATGAGAGAGAGACAAAGTGTGTGAGAGTTTGTTTCAGTTTCTTTACAGCCACAAACGATTGCGAATCCGCGCTTGTTTTAACTGCAAACTGAAAGTAATTTTTTCTTAGAATAACGCATTCTTTTCGAAGAACACTGATTCTCAGCGCAGATTGGGTGTTTGTAAACCAAGAGTAGCTGTTTCTAGTTTGTGGTGGTGTATGGCTTTGACTTTGACTTTGAGTGTTGAGTTGAGTGTGTGTGTGTGTGTGTGTGTGTCATAAGTCATACGTTTCTTTAGTGTGTGTGTGTGTGTGTGTGTGTGTGTGTGTGTGTGTGTGTGCGTGTGCGTGCGTGTGCGTGCGTGTGTGTGTGTGTGCGTGTGTGCGTGTGTGCGTGCGTGCGTGTGTGTGAATATTCTGACAAATAAATATGTGTTTGCATAAGTGAAACTAGTGATGCGAGTACTGGTTAAAAAAAACCGGTTCGAAGAGGGAAAACCGGTTTAAAACCGGCTCGGATTTTTTAACCGGTTATCAACTCTAACTATGGCCCATAGTCTTCCACAAAAAGACTAAGCTGTGCCATAACTTTCCGGTACTGTAGAAAATCATTTACTATTCTTCGTCTTGGCTGTGCCAGACCAACTGACATAGGCTAGAACACCAAGGCTACATCAACATGTTGTTATGCTCTGCATAGTCATGCGGGGATTGTCATTAGTCATAGCAAGCTCCTAGCATAATAACATCACCGGTCTCCAAAATCCTCCGAAGTCGGAGTGTGGCTGCCCACGCGGCGGGGAAATCAGAAACAGTCACACACGTAATGTTCTCATCCCTAGCAGGCGCATTTGTACCACAGCGTTCAAGTGCTTCGGCTGTTGGGATGATCCCTGGAGTCTTTTAGCCAGGGTTCGACAACAAAGACAACGACATTCACTATGCAGCTCTCATGTTACTTTTGACCCCTACTACAGGCCAGTGTCAACCAATAATAAAAGCCAATTTGAGTACAGGGTCAATTCTAAAAAAATAAAAAAACGATGCGAAAGAATAAGAATGTAACCACCACCACCATCCCTACCAGCAACAACAACAACATCAACACAAATCTGGACTAACACAAGTCTCTACCGTATTAATTTTGTTAAGCCACCATCCCTTGAAACCCTTTATTAGACCCCCCCCCCCCCCCCCCCCCCCCCCCCCCCCCCCCTCTTTTTTTTTCGTTGACTATCATTTCGTTATTTTATGTTCACTTATATTCTGATCATAACTTATGATAGCTTACACAGACAGCAACAAAAACAAACTACTGTTTCATTTTATTTGAAGACTGATGTCGTTTGACACAAATTAATCATACCATGTTTGACATACCTAGTAAACGCCCACCCCTGCGTTGAGACCCACTGGATAAGCGTTCACTAGGAACTGATTTACTTTAGCACTGGTGTGCTTTGAAACAGGTAGTTATGCACTGTTAGTTTGCACTGATATACGTTACATGTGTTTTATCACTAAAGAATGTTTTGGTACTCGTGCACATGCACCAAAGAGCTGTTTGCCCATACTTAGTTGATTGGTGTGCTGATAGGTCACTCGTACTAATGTACAGGCGAAGCTCAGTATTGTGACCAGCTAACAAACTAATCAAACTTCAAAGAATACAGGGTGATTTAAGGCAACAAATCAAGAAACCAAATAAAAAATAATGATGGATGATTGTTTTCCTGTAAAAAAAGTTTTTTCTTTCAAATTTTAGCGAAATCTTGCAGTTGTTTTGCTTTTAGGATTGATCGAAACTGTCCGTAAATGCAAGACACCCGTTATTTTGAATTTAACCACAATTCCACATTTTGTATTGTCTCCAAACAAGTGAAGAAATTTGTTTTTTGGCATGCACATAAAAAAGACACTAAAGGATGGCGTCTTAAATGGAAAACAATCAACTAATATGAAATCAAGTAGCCTACGTTTATGCTCTATTAACATAGACATGTCTCAATGCTATGGTTATACAATAAAGTAGGCATAAAGACAGTGTGTTTATAAATACGTGAAGATATTGTAGCATAATTATTGTGTAAAACAAAGTGTACGTATAAATGTCCATAATACATGTTTCCTGAAATAAAAAAAATATATGCAATTAATAGAAAGCAAAAATGTTGGAAAGGATGTCTTGTAATTTTGAAACAACACGAAATACTAGTGCCAAATTGAGTTACTTGATCCACTTGTTTTATTAATAATAATTTGACTTAGTCTAAGTTGATTTAGTCTTCCAAGTCGGCTTCATTGCGTTTATTAACATTATCTATGGCCGTTTCATCAAAGATTCTAAAAGGGTAAGATGGACTACGTAAGAGTTACGGCGAACCGGGCTGATAGAGTTATCGTTAGTGGGAACAGTACACCACACACAGTGGAGGCTATCTAAAAACTCAGACTGGAATTTGAACGGAGAATTCAACTGGCCTATCGACGTGTAAATGTGTACTGTTTTTAAGGGACATAACCAGTGTTTTTGTCCTCACTACTCATATAGGGAAAAGAGACCGGATGTTAGTCTTTTCTTTTCAGTGTCTTTGGTTTCATGCAAAAACGTACAAAGCTAACAAACAACGATAAGAGAACAAAGAGCAAGAAACTCAGTAGTGCCGTAGGGTGTTTGTTGTCGGACTTGATCTTTCCTTTGCTTTATTTATTCATTCAATATTTATCCTTTGATTTTTGACTAAATCTTGAGATTCTCTATCTTGCCCATACTTAGTTGATTGGTGTGCTGACAGGTCACAATGTACATTCTTGTTTCTTCTCAACTTTTTTTCCCCTCTGCTATAATGCGTGGTGACGATGGTCGAATTACCGTTTAGTCTTTTACATTGGTATATTCCAGTCACAGAAACTAATCTCTGTGAAATTCGGGCTGCTCTCCCCCGGAGAGCGCGTTGTGATGGAATGTGTCACACGCGCCCCACTTTCTCCTGTGCACCCCCCCCCCCCCCCTTACTATTCCACCCTGCAAGTCTTTAATCTTATCGGCACGGCGACAATCCTGTGACATCACAGGATTCCCTGATTGCAAGCGGCGTTTCTTTGTTCTCCGTTTCCCCCCAGTCAGGCGGTTTTGACACGGACATTGTAGGCCTAGTACAAAACATGTGACGGCGGTTTATACTAAGACTCGTCATCTGTAGCGCTCTCTCTTGTCGACTGCTACTATAACCAACAAAACTCCCTCGGATATTTGAAATCAAGTGGGAAATGCATAGTGGGAGGTAAAACTCAACACATTCTCTTAGTCTAGTCACAAGCAAACTAAAACCTGGCTGAGTCAACACTGTAGGAACAGACCCTCTGCTGTTACCTGCCAGTAATACTATTAGTCCAATTCGTACGTAATATTGAATGTGTTTGGGAGAATAATATTTGCTTTATATTTACTGTAGTTTGATTCTATTTTTGATCTGGATCCTATGTTCTATGTCGAGTAAGTAGTCGAGGTGTCATTGAAATGAATTGGTAACTATGCTGTTCTAATTATGTACACATATTCATTCTTGTGTTTGATTTTGACGTTTGGGTGCAAGAACCGGATTCTATACCTAACTGTATTTCTTTTTTATACATATATGTGTATGTGTGAAACTACCTGGTTGCAAACTTGCAGCTTTTGATTACATTCCTTTTGATTACATTCCTTTCCAAGTGATGGACTGAGAGTGGTATTTGTTGGCTTGATCATAGATTTTGATCTAGCTTGTTACTGAATCATAACAGTTGATTCAAGTACCCCCTTTATGTTTATTTCAGTTTGAAAACTGAAATTCATGTTAATTGTCATAGTGCTATTGTACAAGGGCGGCCTTCTAGCTGGTTGGGATCCACTAATCCCCACCGGCTGAAGCCCATATCTCTAATCCATAGAGATCTACACCCATATTTTCCTGTGATTCTCAGCAGGGCATCGTGGTCAGGAAGTTTAATCCCTGACTCACAAGCAACCAGGCGGGGCTGCTGCCAAGTCGCTACCGCACCCAGAACCCGCGAGGAGACCACGCCTGTGCCGTGCCATCCAGTGAAGCCTCATCCAGAACTACTGGGAACTACGCTCATTGGAAGAGCCAGCCCAGTCACCCCAACACTCACCGATCTCGACAGAGGAACCTTACGCCAGATAATTCCTAAGGACAGTGCAAAGAACTCTAACTTAACCCAGGACACTTGATAATATTAGTGACCCTTCCGGCTTGGGGCTAAACTTTTCAGACAGACAAACGTCTTGTATAATCCTTTCGGATTTCATTTTTCATATATATTTTTTGTTTTGGCGCCATTGAGCTGCTTTTCTTATTGCTACATAATCTGCTATGCAGATTTGTGAGTAAATAAAATACAAGTGTACACATAATTCTTAACCCTTTGGTCAGACTGATGAGAGTGGAATTTTTGTAATTTTCATGTAAAAACCTACTTGGGAAACCTAGCTATCATTTTGGTCATACCAGGCAGCAGAGTTTCTCCCTGCTCTTACCGACTTTTAACTGCCATGGGATTTTTACGTGCGAAAAGCGCACGGGTCAGACTAGCTTTGAGTCCCCATCCGAAGGACATGACGTTCAGTTCGATTTTCCTGTCGAACTAGAAGGAAAGGGCGAGGCCGGGATTTGAACCCGGGTCACTCATGCTGCAGTCACGCATTGAAATCGGCAGGCGAACGTCTTAACCACTCTGCCACCTTCGTTCCTTGTATTCTAGTTAATACAGTTTCAGCAGGGCCTGTGTATCTAAATACACTGGCTCTGGTTTCAGACTGAAAGTGAAATGATCTGAGATCAAAGAATGAAAATAGTGAGGCCAGGAGAGGAGATAACGAAATTGAACAAAGGGTGAATACTCTCTTTCTAATTAACTCCCCTCCACCAAAGTTGATTACGATGCCAATCACCTAGCAGTGCGTGGGTCAGAACCAAAGTGAGACAAACAAAGTATCGTTCTCAAAAAGAATGTGCCAAGTTCGCCTTATTGACCCTCCACCCACACAGTACACATCAACAATGGTGGAGAGGACAACATACAAACAAATCAACACTATCCAAGAATGGCATAGCCTTCTAACCTTGAATATGTTACACATAAACAACACACAACACAAAACAAACTTTGGTTCTGACCCACGCACTGCTAGGTGATTGGTATCATAATCAACTTTGGTTTGTGGGGAGTTAATTGGAAAGAGAGTATTCACCCTTTGTTCAATTTTGATCTGAGATCATTTTCCGTTGTCCCTATAACGGAATGGTCGTTATATCGGAGAGTCCTTTAGTAGGCTAATCGATAAGAATAAAGTGTTTACAGACTGAGTAAAACTGTACTGTTGAACCCTTCTAGCACCATAGGCGATTACATTCGCTCAGTTCATCACTCTACACTCCCACCAAATGCAAAGGCATTCACTGCCAAGTACCCTGCCTTGTGTTTGTCTATTTTTAGAGCTTATGTCGGCGATTTTTCCGTTAAAGCAACGCATGCGCACTCGAAATAATAGTTAGCATACTCCCCTCTTGTTGGTTGATATGCAACGGATAACCAAGAACATAAGAAAATGCATGGCGCGCGGATAGTTAATGAGGTGCTCGTGATACCGGGGTGCTCGTTAACTGGGGCTCGACTGTACTTTGCAGAACACATGCACCAAGCCAATGATGTACAATATACGGTCCACATGCACGTGGAGATGCATGCCCTGGTTAGCTCATTGTTGTGTTGACGACTCACTGACCAGTACTAAAGTACTTTGCGGTGCACATGAACCGAGGCGCTGTGTACACGTTCTAGCTCATTGTTGTGTTATGAGTCACCAGTACTAACGAACTTTCTCTGTGGTGCACATACACTGAGGAGCCGTGTGCCCGTGTTAGCTCACTGGTCTGTTATGGGTCATTTGAACTGATGAACTTTCTGGTGCACGTGCACTGAGAAGCTGTGTGCCCGCTTTAGTTCATTGGCCTATTGATAACTCGCTGGTATTGATGAACTTCCGGTGCACATGTACTGAGTAGATGTGTGCCCGTTCCTTCTTTAATCGCTCAGACAGTTTCATGTCAATTATGGAGCGCAGATGCGTTATGCTGCCGTTATACGCCAAACTAAGAAATAGTTAGGTCCAGCAAGTCCGACTTCCGTCAGCTGAAGGAAATCTTTTTGAAAGTGTTTCATGAACAAAGGCAGGAGAGTGGACCTGTAAAGCAGAAAGATAGTAGATGACGGTAAGCAAACGGAAAAGGCAGAGTCAAAGAGAGTGACAGAGTAGAGGAAGTTACAAGCACAGAACTTCCAGAAGGTGGGGGAACTATTTATACAAAAGACCCCCGGTATCCCCACGTGTGTGTGTGTGTGTGTGTGTGTGTGTGTGTGTGTGTGTGTGTGTGTGTGTGTGTGTGTGTGTGTGTGTGTCCGTTTTAGCTCATTGGTTGTTGATGGCTCAGTGGTACTGAGTTGACATGGTGTGCATAGAGCGAGATATTCACATCCACATTTATGTTGTTCTTTCTTTTGGTTTGTTTGTCTCTGTTTCACAACAACCACATTGTTTGCTTGCTAATTTAGATGCTGGGCTTTGCCCAGTGATTGTGTTTCTTTCAAACACCATTCCAATCTAACTCTGTTATCCACTGTTTCCTAACCAGTCTAGTTATAATCAGTGGCACCATTATGCAGTCTAAAGTTTTCATCCCTTCTAAATTCTCTACAGTCTGTAAGCACTTTCCCTAACTCCAGCCACAACTAGCGGGCACAGTGTAAGAAAACAAGCGCGGATTCGCAATCGTTTGTGGCGTGCGACAATTTTGGATCGACCGACAGACAGACAAAGTGAGTTATAGGTTTGTGGCTTGTGCCATAGATACTGATCTGAAGAAAACCGGGTAGGTAATGACAGCACACAATCAGAATGTGGACAAACCGCGAGGTGTGCCACGAGCATTCTAAGAACGCTTGGTATAATGAAGGCATGAGGGTAAGAGACTTCGCTGATCCTGTGACATGCGCCTTGGGGGTATTCGGAAATTTCATGATGATTCTGATCATGCATCGCCTTTCTGCAACCCCGTTTAACGTTTTCTTCCACGTTCTGGCCGTCTGTGATCTGCTGGTGCTGATCGTGGATCCCGTGGAACGTTTCCTGTACAGACAGTCCGGTGCCTTGTTCTTCAGCGTTCGCAGCTCCTGGGGGTGCCAGATCAATAGGACTCTCCTGCACACAGCATCATCTTTGTCCTCGTGGATGTTGGTGGCACTCACTGCGCTCAGAGCTGCCTCTGTGCTGTGGCCTAGTCGCTTCAGTGCCATGTGGACGATGGGAAAATCACGACTCACGGTCGGTATACTGATCGTCATAATCGCTGCGTTGAATTTTCACCACCGATTTTATTACCGATACAGCTATTTTAGAGGCTGTCGGCAGACTCGGCCTAAGCTAGCCCTGCTTTGGATACGTCAGATTCAAACTCGGCTCCTGCCTTTCCTGTTGTTGACCATCAGCAGCAGCGTTCTGGTGTGGACACTGGTCAAGTCTGCTAGAACAAACCAACGTCTCCCTGTCCAAGACCAACCCACCCAGGAGTGCAGACAGCAGAAAGTGTCTTCACTGACTGTCACCTTGATTGCTGTGAGTGCTCGGTTTGTCCTCCTGATGATACCTCTCGCTACGTATTTTGTGCTGAAAGACCATGTTGACTGGGAGAACGATCCCATGTTAAACAGACGATGCTGGGTGTTCTGCAATGTCAGCGTTTCCTTGTGGTACCTAAACTGTTCTGTTAACTTTTACTTACTCTGTGTCAGCGACGCCAAGTTCAGGACAGAGTGTCAATATGTGATTAGACAATTCATCAGATTATGTGGTAAAACGAAGGTATCTGGCTCTTAAGTAGAGGAACATGGCCCACAAATTCGAGTTTAACTTTAGATTGGGAAACATATTAGGGGAGTAGGGGGGAGGGGAGCTTAATGACAAGAAAAAAGGCAAACGCTGCTTGTGACTTATTTAAATTTTAACTTGAACATTGATGAGAGTCCTCTGCTTTCCTGTTTCTCTGTCTGTCTGTCTCTCTGTGCTTATCTCTCTCTCTATCTCTGGCTCTCTCTCTCTCTGTGTCTCTGTCTCTGTCTGTCTGTCTGTCTGTCTCTCTCTCTCTCTCTCTCTCTCTCTCTCTCTCTCTCTCTCTCTCTCTCTCTCTCTCTCTCTCTCTCTCTCTCTCTCTCTCTCTCCACATGTTTGACATATACAGTTCCTTCACAACAGCCTTTCTAGCTAACCTACACAATTATTGTGATCAAATTTAGCACAGCGTTAGCATTGCCATCATCAACACGTTTTGCTGCCGGAATACGCAATGCCACAAGAACAAACTTTTGACTCAATTCAGACACTAGACAATTCCGATGGTATGACAATAACTTTTTGATTCAACTCAAATTCTATAAAAATCTGATTATTATATTTTAAAAAAATACCTAACTTTTGATACAACTCAAACGCCGTACAAACTTGCAAGATGACCACTGAGTCAACAAACCACCTTCAAACTACACAGCTTGATGTGATCGTCAGACTGAAAAATATGTTCAAGGATATGTACACTTGGGATCTCCTTAACCAACCCTACGTGCGTGCATCCATTCTCATTCGGCATGTCGGCTTCGCCATTCCCTGCGCTTTTGGTCTGTCCGGGAATGCGATGATCATTCTGATCATGCTGCGCCTTCCTTCCTCCACGTCCAGCGTGTTCTTCATAGTTCTGGCAATGTCCGACCAGCTGATCCTGATTCCAGCCGTGGACCACTTTGTGCATCGGATGCTGCGCACCAGAGAAATCATGGATCAGGGCCGGTGGCAGTGCAAGATGACCTATTTCAGCTACCGCACAGCAGGAGCAGTGTCGGCGTGGATTCTGCTGTCCCTCACTATACTGAGAACCCTTTCCGTGTTATGGCCGCTGAGGTTCAATGCTGCGTGGACCAAAAGAAAGTCACGAGCCACAGCCGGTGTAGTCATCCTCATTTGCATCCTGCTCAACAGCCACTGTCTTTACGGGTACGATTTCTTTGACGGGTTCTGCCATCTGCAAGGAACCTACTACTGGTTTTTGCTCATCGTCTTCTCGTGGGTACGTTTTATTCAGGACTGTGTCCCTGTGGTGTTGTTGACGGTCAGCAACGGCATGCTGTTGTGGACGCTGCTCAGGTCTGTCAGAACCAACCAACGTCTTGTTACTGGACAGCAAACCACCAAGGATTCCCGAGAACAGAAGGTGTCTTCATTAACAATCACCTTGATTGCTGCCAACGGTTGTTTTTTCCTTACAATAACGCCGAACCTTGTATTTTACGTACTAGAGAGTTCCTTTGACGTTGAAGATCCCATAGAAAACGGACAGTTACAAGTGTTCACGAGAGTCGTGGATCTTTTGGCGGTCATTAACAGTTCTGTCAACTTCTACCTGTACTGTTTGACCGGCAGCAAGTTCAGGACAGAGTGTTTGGAACTTGTTGTGGAATTTCGCACCATATTCTGTAGTAGGACCAAGACAGCAATCTCTGTGCAGGAATCTTCAAGAATATCACAATGACCTCATGGTGTTGCTGGCAGTTTTCTAACAGCCGGAGTAAAGGATGGTGTGCAGATTGGTGCTAGTTGTGTGTGTGTGTGTGTGTGTGTGTGTGTGTGTGTGTGTGTGTGTGTGTGCGTGTGCGTGTGCGTGTGTGCGTGCGCGTGTGTGCGTGTGCGTGCGTGTGCGTGTGCGTGTGCGCGTGCGCACGCACTCACACGTGTGTGTGCATGCATGCATGCATGTGTGTATGTGCGCGCATGGGTGCATGCATGTGTGTCGTGCATGTGTGCGTACGTGCGTGCGCGCGCGCGCGCGTGTGTGTGTGTGTGTTCTGTGATTTGCTTGATAGTGGCTTAATAGTGTTCCGATCCTTGAAAAGGCTGTCTTGGTGGTGATCTCGACGTATTTCTGGCAAAGCATCATCCGTCAGGGTGTTCCTTTAAGTATAATTTAAAACACAACTGACTAAGTAGTCATCGGTTTTGTCGATACAACAGAAATTCACGAAAGACAATCTAGAGACAAACCGGATAAATATGAACAAGTAGTACGGTAAAAGCAGAATACATTTAAAAAAATACATTTAAAATACATTTTAAATCAAGACATAATCAGTTGAAAAACGAGGCAAGAATAACGCATAAAAATAAGCAATAATACTACCTGCACCATCTCTACACCGACTATTTAGACAAGCACATACACAGCAGTAATCTATTTCGGAACAAAAGGACTACATAGGCTTGCACAAATACAATCCCAAGGAGATGGACAGGCTGCTCAGCAAAAAAATCACCATTTTTTTTATAGCCTGAACTCGCCTTTATTTCTAAATCTGCTAAACACCTCAGAAAAGGGACAAAATAGACGTTACATTCGTATGTTACTATGACAACTTAATAGTATTAGCGTTAAATTTTAATCCGTCGAATTATTTGGTGTGATGCCCCAACTTTTCTCCCATTCGGGATCTCCCCCAATGCCAGCTGTCTTCAAATCTCGATGACCGATCGAGTGAGTACAAATGTACCGAGGGACAAGGCATCTCCACTCATAAACAAATTCTAGACCAGCCGTCAGGAATAGCCGTTAGCTGCACCCTGTCCCCCCTCTGTGCTATCTAGCTAGCAAGCACATTCTGCTATGACACACTGGCATACATACTGACATATTTATAATTATGCTCATAGAGTTCAGAACATGTATGTCCACACAGA
>CM065684.1:58191783-58196783 GCA_017654935.2 Phymorhynchus buccinoides
CACACACACACACACACACACACACACACACACACAACACACACACAAGCACACACACACACACACACACACGCACGCACACACACACACGCACACACACACACACACACACACACACACACACACACACACACACACACACACACACACACACACACACACACACACACACACACACACACACACACACACACACACACACGCACACGCACGCACGCACACACACACACACACACACACACACACACACACACACACACACAACCATGAAGTGATTAGCAGTGAACCACTTTTGAAAGATGTTAATGAATGTTCGGGTCGCTCTCGGTGGACAAGTTCAAAAGCTATCATTGTTTAGGGTTCTCTCTTGGAGCGCCATGAAACGCTATTCTTAAGCAACCTTTTGGGTTATATGATCTAGCTCTGCTCATGGTAAAACAGAGCATAACCAGTCACTTCAACCAGCAAGAAGAGCAAACATTATAAGTACGAACTTGACACTTGACTGCTGCGGTTCTTTGGTTCCCGTATAAGCAAACGAAACTGGTGTGATAATTTCTTTCATGTTGTTTTTTAGTTCCCGAGCAAAGCTTCGGGAAGAATTGTTTTTGTTTCATCCGTCCGTGCTTGCATGCGTGCGTGCGTGCGTACGTGCGTCCATCCATCAGTGCGCGTTTTCTCGAAAACCGTTCAAGCTATTTTTGTCAATTTTGCTATACAAGTTCAACAAGATATCAGCTATCGAGTGATTGTTTTAGTTTTATTTCAAGGTCAAGGTCATGGTGATTAAGGAGTTCAAACCCTAAAACACTTAATCGCTATTATTTTGCGAGCTTTTGCACATATTTCACAACGTTTCTTTTCACAACGTTTTCTCATAAAAGGGCTATAACATTATAATAATGAATATGTATGTGCGCGCGTGCGTGCGAATCACGGGGTTCGAACCCCAAGGCTGTATCTTAAGAACTGTTGCATGGAATCGCTTCAAATTTTACTGTGGTGGTGTATCACGGCAAACAAAAGGTCCCATGCACAAATAATAACCATGCTGACCTTGACCTTGAAGTTTGACCATGAAAACGTACATTTCTTCTTATGGCCATATCTTTCACATCGCTGGACAATTGTGGACTCACAATGTTCAAATTTGGTGTGCAGATGCATTGGCTTATGGTAATTCTGAATATTTATTTCCAGAAAGGTCCAGGTCAAGGCCACAATGGTCATAGTCTGCGATAGGACCATCTGTAACCGGTCATTTACAACCACACATTTTTGACAAATTTATTATTTATTAAGTGTTTTGGCAATTGCTCAGTTTCTTGTCATTGGAGCGCAGATGCGTCATGCTGCTGTTATGTGCCCAAGTTCAGCCGCTCAGGAACTTAGCTGCCGCTTGGCGATACGCTTGGTGTTGTTTTTTTGTTTAATTTTGGTTTTAAACCGTAACTAAACTTATCCTTTTCTGTTCCACATCTATGAATCTTCTGTTTTCCGATTCATTATTTCTGTGGTAGCTTATCTTGTACATAGCTCTGTATGATCATATTGCCGTTTACATGAGAACATAACTGCCTCGTTTGTTTATAGGGGAAGACGGGGTAGCGCATGGGCGGGTAAGAAGCCCACCCCAATTATGTCATGAAATGAAGAAAATATCAGTCAAATTTGCCCATGAGACGAATGCTAGACATTAACGCTCGTCTCATGGGCAAAATGAGACTGACATTTGCTTCATTTCATGAGATAATTGGGGTGGGCTTCTTACCCGCCCATGCGCTTTTTACCCCGTCTTCCCCTACATCAAGATTATAACGTATAGTAGGTTCTCCTATCAATTTGTACAGTCTGGCATAACAAATAAATAAAGAAGTGAAAGTGAAAATAGAAAAAATAGAAAACCAGACAAGCTAAATAAGACAGATTGCAGTGCACTGGAACAAAGGAACAACTAAACTGCAGACACGAAAACTGAATTGAAAGACACGAGAGCTTATATCAGACAGTGGTCAAAGAAGGAAGGAAGAAACAGAAACAAACAAAAATCGAGAAAGGAAAGAACTGAAAAGGGAAAGAAAGAGGATAAATGAAAAGCCAATCAGACGAAATCCCGACCCCTCTCTCTCTCTCTTTCTCTCTGCCTCTCCGTCTTACTCCTGTCAAAGTTTGCCCTGCCCACTTGTCTCCGTCTTTTTGTCTGTCTAACCCCTCCCCCCCCCCCCCCCCCCCCTCTAACCCTGACCCCTCCACCTCCTCCCTGCTCTTCTCTCTCTCTCTCTCTCTCTCTCTCTCTCTCTCTCTCTCTCTCTCTCTCTCTCTCTCTCTCTCTCTCATGTGTTATTAAATAATGTTACTATTAACATTGTTATGAAACATGGTGTGTCAATTTGTTAATTTAAAAAATAAATAAATATATGGTTTCATCAATGGTTGTAAAGCGCTGAGAGCTTGCTTTTAGCATGATTTTTTTTATCGCGCTATATAAGTGAAATTATTATTATTATTATTATTGTTAAATATTGCGCGAGATGTAGGTGTAGAGTGGCACAGACGTAACGCGTTCGCCTTATGTCAAATAAACCCGAGTTCGAACCTGGGTACAGGGTATTTTTCCTCTCACTTTGCACTAGGCCTTACGGTCTGAACGTGGAGTCTTTCGGATGAGACGATAAACCGAGGTCCCGTGTGCCCATGCTCTTAGCACACGTTAATCCCAGTGGCAACGAAAAAGTTGTTATTTGGTCAACATTTAACCACCCCCTCCTTCCCACAAAAAAATCACATAAACATCGCACGCAAAAAACAACAACCAACCTCTGGCTGCGACGCGCTGTCCAGGTGGGAGCAATCCGAATTTCACAGAGACGCATCTGCGAGTATTAGGGGAAGACGGGGTAAAAAGCGCATGGGCGGGTAAGAAGCCCACCCCAATTATCTCATGAAATGAAGCAAATTTCAGTCTCATTTTGCCCATGAGACGAGCGTTAATGTCTAGCATTCGTCTCATGGGCAAATTTGACTGAAATTTTCTTAATTTCATGAGATAATTGGGGTGGGCTTCTTACCCGCCCATGCGCTTTTTACCCCGTCTTCCCCTAAGTACCTAATGCCTAATGCCTAATAATACCTAATAGAAGAAAAAGGTAACAGAGTTGTGGGGGAAAAATAGAGATAAATAAAACAACAACAACAAAAGTAACCAAAAGGTGAGGAACATAGCAGACAGGGAGAATATAAGAGGAATTTAACCCTTTCACCGCCAAAGTCGAATTATAGCACCACAGTGATTTAACCCTGTCACCGCCAATGTCGCATTTTTGCACCACAATGATTTAACACCCATGTCATTAAATGCCTTGAAACCAGGGTCTGTTATTCAATTATCTACTTTTCTTAATGTTGTGAGGAAAGGATAGGCCTTATTTTAAACATGTCAGAGAGGAACCCCCAATATTGGAGAACCTTTTTTTCTTCTTTATCCATGTAAGTTTAATGGGAAATTTTGGTTAAAAAATGGCTGGCGGCGAAAGGGTTAACACCTATGTCACTAAAAGGCATCAAATTGGGGTCTATTATCCAAAGACCCTGTTGTCTTAGTTTTGGGAAGTAAGGATAGACCTTATCTTTTTATATCTGTCACAGAAGAATCCCCAATACTGCAGATGGATTTTGTTCTCTATCCAGGTAAATTTAATGGGAATTTTGGGCTGAAATATGTCTGGCGGTGAAAGGGTTAAGGGGGGGGGGGGGTAAATAAACAAACTAAAAAAAGAGCAAATAAATTCGTTTAAAAATCATTTTTTTAAAAACGTAATAAACAACAGAATTCAATATTCTTTCGTCAACAGTAATCACGTCAGTAGCAGCTAAAAATAGCAGCAAACTCGGGGGCACAAAAACGCCACATCAAGCATCCGCGCGACCACATTTTCGGCTCCAATGAACTTGACGTTTGACCAATGACCTTCATCTTCGTGCTTATAATAATAATAATAATAATAATAATAATAACAGTACATTTATATTTGCTTGGCCTATATATCTTAGCTACCTATCTGCGTGCAAAATGTGAGGGTCATAGGTCCCTCCGTTCAAACGCTATCGTGGTAACATGGATAGCCAGCCAGCTAGGAACAAACACACAGCGGTGAAAAAAACATTAAGCGGCTTTCGCATCGCGGCTGCTTACACAACAACATCAACAACAACCAACGTTATCCACGACAACAACAACAAGAAGACTGAAGCCAAAGGGGTGCAAAGTTCTCTCCCGCTTGTCAAGGTCGTGCACGCACGGACGGAGGGACGAAACAAGAACACTAATTTAAATGAGGTATAAAGTTAACGGTATAGTTCTGATGTATAAAGTTAACGGTATAGTTCTGATGTATAAAGTTAACGGTATAGTTCTGAGGTATAAAGTTAACGGTATAGTTCTGAGGTATAAAGTTAACGGTATAGTTCTGAGGTATAAAGTTAACGGTATAGTTCTGAGGTATAAAGTTAACGGTATAGTTCTGAGGTATAAAGTTAACGGTATAGTTCTGAGGTATAAAGTTAACGGTATAGTTCTGAGGTATAAAGTTAACGGTATAGGTTCTGAGGTATAAAGTTAACGGTATAGTTCTGAGGTATAAAGTTAATGGTATAGTTCTGAGGTATAAAGTTAACGGTATAGTTCTGAGGTATAAAGTTAACGGTATAGTTCTGAGGTATAAAGTTAACGGTATAGTTCTGAGGTATAAAGTTAATGGTATAGTTCTGAGGTATAAAGTTAACGGTATAGTTCTGATGTATAAAGTTAACGGTATAGTTCTGAGGTATAAAGTTAACGGTATAGTTCTGAGGTATAAAGTTAACGCTAACTAGTTTTGTTTCTGAGGTTCACAAATACAGACATTGGACACAGAAAAGTTTTATAAACTTTTTATTAGCTGTACCTTTTTATCTCATGTCCGTTTTAAAACTCTTTTTCCTGATGAAGAGATAATAAAAAT
>CM065684.1:58201783-58216783 GCA_017654935.2 Phymorhynchus buccinoides
AAATGATTCGTAAGGGGGTTTGGTGGGTGGGGAGTCCGCAGGGAGTCCAGGGAGCTGTATAGGTCCTGGGTTAATGTGTAGTGGCCCAGTGGGAGCCCAGGGGGCAAAGTTCCCAGCAATTGTGCAATTTAGAGATTATTAAATCAAAACTTGAGTCATTTTACCCTTGTAAAAGATACATGCTTGGGGACAAAGGGGGGTTCCTGAAACACTGGAACCCCCCGTCAGATCAGCCCTTGCACACACACACACACACACAACGGTATAGATCTAGGCATGTAGGATTACAGGCAGGCCTATCAATATCATGTGGCTTTTCCCCATGCATTCACCTCCGTTCGTGATGAAGAACAACAAATAACAAGTAGACTAGAACACTGCTGTGTCAAATAATTCCCATGATTTGGCTGTGTTAAATTGTTTCACGGCACCTGTGTGTAGTAGATGATACATTCATTCTTTTGAGCGCAATGAAAAATGACCATCTCTTCTACTGCAGTTTATTTCCACAGGGGGCGACAGACTTTTATAAGTTTACGTCACGAAAACAGCCTGGTATGACGTCATTTTCCAGTGCACAACTGACATCAACTGATATTGAACGTTTCACAATCTATTCTCAAAGTTAGGAGTTGACCAGAAGAGAAGCGGACACACCCGTCAGCAACTTCCGCAAAATGCATTACAAAAACTTATTTCTCTTTGTAGGGTAGACAAGTGAAAAATGTTTAGATCTAAATTTAAAGTAATCCTGAGGACCGTTCCTTTGAATCTATTCACGTTTTTATCTGAATCGTTTTTAGCATCGAAATTAGCGTAACGATAGTGACATTTTAAAGAAAAGTGCCTTACTCGGATCAGAAAAACGGACCTAAAATGCTCAACAGACGATGCTAAGCGTTCCAGTTTCACATTCAGTCGTTGAGAGGAGAAGTGATGTAAATCTTTGCAAAGTCTTAACATTGAAAAATAGACTAGTCATTAGCTATTGAGGAAAACGTGTCTTCGTAACGATAGTGACATAATTCTGACGGATATTGAAATTTGGTGCTTCAAAGTGCCGTCAAAATGCAGACCATTTTTTCTCAACGGCATACTCATCAATTTTCCGACGTACACATTAATTACATTATTTTTCATATTATTTTGGCATCAAATACTTTCACTTTGTTTGCTGAGATGTCTTCAAAATTTCAGTGCACATCAAAAGACACGCATTTTGGGGCACCCCTTGTGTCCAGAGTGCGTATTTTTTGTGTGAAAATGAAGAAATAGAAACTTATTTTTGTGTGCAATTTACAGGTAACATATCAAATTCTTCATTAATTTGTAGCAACTACAAATTTGCTGTCAATAACCTCTCCCAGATTTTTTAAATTTGTTAAGACACATTTTTCGGCCTTTTTTAAAAAACGCTCACATGGGACATTAGTATATGTAAAGATAGTGGGAACGATACTGGAGGCAATGCCCGAAGGCAGTGCAACACCACTAAAGTCCCGATTTTATTTTAGCAATACAGATAATTTTGCTTAAGGCTAAGAAATCAGATTTTCTTTCAAGGGCTGAAATGCGCCTTATTTCTGTTATTTCATATCATTCAGGGGCGAACCAAATGATTCGTAGGGGGAGGGCGGGGTTTCCGCGGGGAGTCCAAGGAGCTGCACAGGTAGCGGTATAGTGGTATTGTGGGGCCCAGGGGGCGAAGGCCCCGAAACCCCCCCGCAATTTAGTGATTATTAATCAAGCAAAAATTGAGCCATTTTCTTACTTTTATCCTTGTGTAAGGTACATGCTTGGGAGAAAGGGGGGGTGGGGTGGAAACCCCCCTCAGATCCGCCCCTGTAACTTATTCCATTCTCTCTTTGTATTTTATTTCAAGTTTGTTTCAGAGCAACGAAGAAGTCTTTGGCCCCTTCCTTGAGGTGGAAATTCAGTTCTTAAAATGGTAACGTAGTTCTATCTTCTGTTTTTTCGAATTAGTTGAATTTTCTCGTCTGTTCGAAAGGAACGAAGAAGTCCCGGACTTATTTCAACGGCTGAGATGTGATCTGTTTCATTAATTTTATGTTTTGTAACTTTAAAAAACCATTCCCAGTCTGTTTGAGAGAGGCATCTTCATTGAGTTGAAATTTGAGTTCATAACAAAATCAAAAAGTTATATTTTTTATTTCAAGTTTGTTTGAGGGAAAGGAGAACGGCCTTAGTTTCTCATAGGGGTTGAAATTGACTGTGTTTTTTTGTCTTGATTTATTTAGGTTGTGTATTAATTTCTGCCATTTTGCCTCGACTTCCCGTTTGTTCGAGAAGAACGAAGAGGTCCCAAGTTTCTTTACAGTGGTTGGAAACTGCTCTATATTTCTTTAGTTATACTTTTTCTGATTTCATGTCTGCTCGAGAGAAACGAAGAAGTGGTAAGGTTTTTTTTCAAGGGCTGACTTTTTTTGTTTGTGGCTCAAGCCACAAACCTATAACTCACTTTGTCGGTCGGTCGGTCTGTCGGTCGGTCGGTCAAAAATTGTCGCACATTTTGACAAAATTGTCGCACTTCAAAACGAGGCTACACTTCAAAATTAATTGAGGCCGCTCTTTAAAATGATGTATTTTAAAAGCGTACAAAATAATAAACATACGTAATACAGACACTACAACAGACACGACGAGTATGCGGTGCTTCTTTCGATGAGAATAAGTAGGATACATAGTTTTAAATGTTTTCCAAAAGATATAAAAAGTTACGAAATGGTGCAGAGATAACATTCTGGTTTACAGATTAAAATGATTGAAAAGCCAGGGGAGGTAACTCATGATTGGAGTGGTAAAAATAGACCGCGTGCCACAAACTATTGCGATTTTCGCGCTTGTTTATGTTTATTTTATGTCACATACTTTATATTTCTTTTTTTCTATTCCCTGTTTGCTTGAGAGGAACGAAGTGCTGGGTTTCTTCCAAGGGCTGAAATTTGCTGTTTCCTTTCCTTAATCAATTAGTCGTGAATTAATTTTTGTCGCTTTTCCCTGTCTTATCTGACGCTGAGGAATGCCCGAAGTCTGATGGAGCTAAGGACCAGCAAGTTCCTGAACAGTATTTCGTTTCCTTTAGGATTCATTTGTGTTTTCATGCATCGATCTTTTCTCAGTCTTTTCGAAATACACGAAGAGGTTTGGGGCATCTTGCAAGGACAGAAAGTTGCTATGTTTCTTTTCCTTCATTTCCTTAACTAATAATTCGTTAATTAATTTTTGTCTCTTGTCCCAGTCCGTTCGAAAGGGACGAAGAGGTCATGGGCTTCTTCCGAGGACTGAGGACCGCCAGGAGCCTGACGGAGCTGAGGACCAGCAAGGTCCTGTATTTCGTTTCCTTGGTTGATTTGTGGCCTAATGCATCAGTGTTTTCCCAGTCTGTTCGAAAGGGACGAAGAGGTCATGGGCTTCTTCCGAGGACTGAGGACCGCCAGGAGCCTGACGGAGCTGAGGACCAGCAAGGTCCTGTATTTCGTTTCCTTGGTTGATTTGTGTCCTAATGCATCAGTGTTTTCCCAGTCTGTTCGAAAGAAACGAAGAAGTCCTGGGCTTCTTCCAAGGACTGCGGAATGCCAGGAGCCTGACGGAGCTGAGGACCAGCAAGGTCCTGGAGAACCACGTGAAGGGAGTGATGCTGACCATAGATGAGGTCATCACCAATCTGCACGAGGCCGACACCGTCATCGACATGCTGATGTTTGTGGGGAAGACCCACACCAGGTTCAAAGGGTTTGACCCCAATGTGTTTATGGTGAGATGACAGAGAGAGAGAGAGAGAGAGAGAGAGAGAGAGAGAGAGAGAGAGAGAGAGAGAGAGAGAGAGAGAGAGAGAGAGAGAGAGAGAGAGAGAGAGAAAGAGAACACTGAACACTGAATTATTTTAATGCATTTCTGGCAATGGGCTGCAATACAGAATAGGGGAAAAGGGTAAATACATAATGAAAATAACCATTTTATATATCACGAGAGAGAGAGAGAGAGAGAGAGAGAGAGAGAGAGAGAGAGAGAGAGAGAGAGAGAGAGAGAGAGAGAGAGAGAGAGAGAGAGAGAGAGAGAGAGAGAGAGAGAGAGGCAGACACCGTCATCGACATGCTGATGTTTGTGGGAAAGATACACCAGGTTCAAAGGGTTTGACCCCAATGTATTTATGGTGAGATGACACACAGAGAGAGAGAGACAGAGAGAGAGAGAGAGAGAGAGAGAGAGAGAGAGAGAGAGAGAGAGAGAGAGAGAGAGAGAGAGAGAGAGAGAGAGAGAGGAGAGAGAGGGGGGGAGAGAGAGAGAGAGAGAGAGGGGGGGAGAGAGAGAGAGAGAGAGAGAGAGAGGGAGAGAGAGAGACAGAGACAGACAAACAGAGAGAGACAAAGACAGAGCCAGAGATACAGGTAGACAGAAATACATACAGAGAGGGATACAAAGACAGAGGGAGAGAGAGCGCGCATGTGTAGTCTACGTGTTTGTATATTTGTTTTTGTCGTTCTTTTCATTATGAAAAAAGACAACCCCTTTTTTTAAAACAGAAGTGGCTTTTTTACGTTTAAGTTTTATTAACAGACATCCTAGGGAATATTCAGACATATGAAATGATGATGATGATGATGATGATGATGACGATGACGACGACGACGACGACGATGATGATGATGATGATGATGATGATGCTGATGATGATGATGATGATGATGATGATGATGTTGATCTATTCACAGCTGATCAAGGATTCCTTCCTGCTGGCAGTGAAGGACACACTGGGGGATCGTTTCTCAGCTCACATGGAAGACATCTATGAGAAGACCATCGACTTCATCCTGCAGACACTTATCCAGGGGTTCATTCAGCAGCAGCAAGATGCTGCAAATGGAAAGCCAGCGCTAGAGGGCTAGTGATCGTTTACGTTTATGTTACGCCCAATCCGTGAAATTGCCTATTTCATGAAATGGGCAAAATGCTTTACCAAATTCATTAAACGGATAATCTACAGTCGAACCTCAGCATACCGACCACCCTACAGAGTGTCCAAAGCTGTCCGTAATTACGAGGTAACCCATCCAGAAGGCCCTTATTCAGGGATTCACAGAACAGCAGTAGGACGCTGCTAATAACCTATCCTCCTCTTCAGCTCTAGAAGGTTGTTTTTTCCGAAGACACTCATTCAGGGATTCATTCATTCAACAACAACAACAACACAAACAACAACAACAACACAAACAACAACAACAACAAAACACTGCTAAATCTTCACCCCCCTCAATATTAGGAGGTAGGTGATCTCTATGTTAATACCTTGTTCACCTTTTTCCAAAGCTGCACTTGTCATTATTTCTCAGTTTGTCTTTAATAAGTATGTATTTAACTTCTATTAATTGTGTAGAATGAGATGCAACATATTGCTTGTACCAAATGCACGTGTTGAGTATCTTTATAATCAGCCTTGGCTTGTACTTTTGTCTTAATTTATGTTGCTGCAAACGCGTGAGTCAATAAAATATTTGTTTGTTTAAAAAAGCACTACAAGATTGGTGATGCAGAAAAAGTACCGACATGCGTAGAGCATAACTGTATAACTCAGATATATAGGCAGCACCGCAATACCGGTTTAAAACAAACCCCAGAATCACTCTTTGGACAACGGTTGTATGATCCAGCATCGTTTTGGACAAAACATGTACAATTTTCCTTCTTTCTTTTTTTTTTTTTTTGGGGGGGTGGGGGGGGGGGGGGGGGGGGGGGGTGTCAAATTTGCACAAAGTGAGATGGGTTGGTCTCCATTAAGAGTGGCGTCGAGAATTTGTTTCGGAATGTTTACAATATATTTTTCAACTTTTAAGATTGAAAGAGTGACATATTTCCGGATTTTGTGTTTTGTTTTGAGAAATTTGGTGTTTCAGAGTGCTTTGGGCTGACTAACGCAAGCTTTCTTTTTTGTCTTAATCTTGTAATGAAGAGTTATCATAAATATTTTAAGTGTTGTTTATGTTGGTTGTGTTGTTCCAGGGGCCGATGGCCTATGATATTACCCCCCTTTTTTTCCTCATTGTGAATGTCACCAGAGGGTGGTGCCCCACATAACGTCACCACCGTTTCCACCAGAGAGAACGGACCTCAGAAGAACCAAGGAGCAGGGGGGATTCCTTTGAGCGTCAGATCGGCGTACCACTCGCACCCTGCTTCTTCGTCTTCTTCTTTCTCTGCCGATCCAAAGCCTGGGACCTCGGGGAAAGCTTGAAGAGAATAGGGGGAAACAGAAGAAGAAGAAGAAGGAAGAGGAGGAGGAGGAGGAGGAGGAGGAGGAGGAGGAGGAGAGAAAGAAGGAAGAGGAGGAGAAGAAGTAGAAGAATGAGGAGGAGGAGGAGGAGGAGGAGGAGGAGGAGGAGGAGGAGGAGGAGGAGGAGTAGGAGGAGGAGGAGGAGGAGGAAGAAGAAGAAGAAGAAGAAGAAGAAGAAGAAGAAAATGGAAACATAAATCGAACAGAAAAACTTTGAAAATTAAGGATTGAGTTTTTTGGGGGAAAATAGAAAGACCTTCCTTATGAAGACTCCTTTTAAGATGTGACCCGAAATATTTTCACCAATTAGGCCTAATATTGTTTCCCCTTCATATCCGGACTACTGAGTGTCAACTTCCCTATCGGGACCCCCCCCTAATAAGACCTTTTGGGGTCCACTGTCAAGGTCTTTTATGTAGTCTTGGTTTTCACCTCTAGTTTTAGTCTACTTGTATGTAATTCTTTGCACACACACACACACACACACACACGCACGCACACGCACACACACACACACACACACACACACACACACACACACACACACACACACACACACACACGCGCGCGCGCGCGCGCGCGCGCGCGCACGCACGCACACACACACACACACACACACACACACACACACACACACACGCGCACACGCGAACGCACGCACACACACGCACGTACGCACGCGCACGCGCGCTCACGTATCCATGATCAAGTTGTCATTTTAAGGTGTTAACCCCTTTATTATTTTGCTTTCTTTCTTTTTAGTCAGCCATTTCATAGTCATGGAGGTATATAGTATATAAAAAAAAAAGTTGTCAGAAAATGTTTCACGAAATCTTTAGTAATTCATAAGAACATTTGTTGCTTACTACAATCATATACTAAGGGTAGTAAATGCGTATGTGCTGCGTTTGGCTGTAAAGCATCTTTTTGTTTTGTAAAGGTCGAAAAACAAGTTGTTATTTTTCCTTTTTGCCCCATGGCAACACAGAGTATACTAGAGTATCAGAATATTTAGAATACTAGAGTAGAATATCACTGTGTTGCCATGGGGACAGAGTGAAACTAACAACGTGTATTTCGACATTTCTTCATTCAAGGGAATGCAATTGACTTATTAATGTTTTGTTTTATTTTGTAAATTCCATCGCTTTTGTTCAAAAGCATAGATTTGGAAGGATCGGTGTGATGCATAACCGGTGAAATAACTTTTAATTTTTTTATGACATTCTTCTTCTTCGATAGCTCAGACAGTTTCCTGTCACATGAGCGCAGATGCGGCATGCTGCCGTTATGCGCCTAAGACCTAGTTAGGACCAGCATGTCCGTCTTCGACTGGAGAAACTCTTTGTAAGCGTTTCTTGATCAATTAAGAACAAAAAGGCAGGAGAATGGACCAGTAAAGGCAGAGAGATAGTAGACGACAGTGGGGGAAAGGGCAGAGTCAAAGACAGTGACAGATTAGAGGAAGTTGCAAGCACAGAACTTCCAGAAGGTGGGGGAGGGGACTATTTGTACAAAAGACACCCCACCCACCCTGGTATGTCCACGAGGGACTTTCATGATATATCATGATGCCTTTTGCTTTTATTATTCCTTCCACAATTTATTCTGATCTTGCATATTATTGATTTCTCAAGTCATCTTTACTTTCGATTTTTCGTTTCAAAGATGGCTGATTGTTTTTTCAAGTTTGCCTTTCTCTTTGATTATAAACATTGTAGTTATTGTGGAAATTGTAATTTCTCTTTTTGACATAGTAAAGTAGGCCTACTGTTGATTTGAGTTGAGTTGAATAATGTGCAGGAAACACATGAAAATGAATTGTGGTTAAAGCTTATGGACGGTTCCGGGTATTGCCCATAGATGTGTCCTTTCATGTGTGTACCTGCCTAAAGCACGAACGTTTTCATTAAAGTGTATTACATGATGGGGTTTTGTTTCTGTTTTTGTTACTTTATTATTATCATCATCATCATCACCTTCTTCTTCTCCTCCTCCTCCTCCTCCTCCTCCTCCTCCTCCTCCTCCTCCTCCTCCTTCTTCTTCTTCATCGTCGTCGTCGTCATTATCATTATCATCATCGTCGTCGATGTAGTCGTCATCATCATCATCATCATCATCATCATCATCATCATCATCTTCTTCTTCTTCTTCTTCTCTGTCTGTCTATCTGCCTATCTCTCTGTTTGTCTGTCTGTGTCTGTCTCTGCCTCTCTCTGTCTCTCTGTCTCTGTCTCTCTCTCTGTCTCTCTCTCTGTCTCTCTCTCTCTCTCCAAAAGATATGACATGGGCCCACGGCCTATTAATTAAAAACGTTCAGTGTTCAGTGTTCTCTCTCTCTCTCTCTCTCTCTCTCTCTCTCTCTCTCTCTCTCTCTCTCTCTCTCTCTCTCTCTCTCTCTCTCTCTCTCTCTCTCTCTCTCTCTCTCTCTCTCTCTCTCTCTCTCTCTCTCTCCAAAAGATCAACTAAACTAGCAAGTTTGCAACCAAGAAAGCCAGTACATTGCCCTCTAGATTGGGAACCATAGTACTTCACACAAAAACGCAAAGCTGTAAAATGGTTTATCCTTCTATTCTGTCTATATAACTTTAGTGTATGGGGACGACAATCAAACGTATCTGTTAAAGATCCACCAGATCACGTGTCAAAATCACGGGTTTCACGTGTTTGTTCCTGTTCTATCTGGTAAGAAATCTTGTTTTGACCAGGTTTGGCCCCCATAAAAATGCCCCCAAATTCAAACCCAAGCATCATTTTAAAGAGCGGCCTCAATTTGAATATCGGGACATGTGTATGTGGGTCACAGCTACCCAGAAAAAACCAAGGGACTTAACCGTGGCGCGTCAGTGTGTCTTTAAGTCCATCGATGGTGGGTTGAAAAGCAGTTGCTTACTAAGGAATATCAGATAAATAATAGCACAGAGATAAAGGCGACAAGACTGATACCCAGTCATAAAGAAGTGTTAGTGCTTAATTCCAATCAAGCTCTACGCGAGCTTTACAATCATAAAGTCGCGTAACGGGTATTTTGTAAGACGACTCGACATCACTTAGCTTTTCAGGGCTCTGAACCTTCAGTGAGTTTACAATCAAACGTAATGAAAGTGCCTCTTGGGCGATATCCTGATTTACCAGAAAATTTCTTTCTTTAAAATTCGCTACTTTTTTTCCATGCGTATAAAGCGAGAACCAAAACAACCATGGCCAATCCGAAGGATTTTGTTTTTAATCCAGTGTTTTGGTCAGTGACGTTGCAGTCCGTTTCAGATTTTTGTTTAATCCAGTGATAGATAAGACTTGCCTTTGATCACAAGCAAGTTAGTCATAAGTCATAAGTCATAAGTTTCTTTATTGTCCATTGGCAATGTACAACGCAAATGGAACTTGTCTTCCACCGTGTAAAATAAAAAATATTGAATAAAAGTATGAAACATAAATTTATATTAACAAATATGTAGCTCTCACACACCACACCCAATCATTCATCCGCTCTCCGCTATCTTGCTCACTCATCATGCAACCCACCACCTCTTCCACCTTCATTTTTAACCCTTTCTTTTCTTTTTTCCTTCATGTCCTTTTTTCCTTGTTCCTTGTCTCTTTTATTTCCCTTTCTCCCCTTTTTTCCCTTTTTTCCTACCAACCCCCTTTTAATTTTTTTTAGGTAGGCTTTTTCCCGCTCTCTTTCATGAATCTTTAATTTAATGTCTTTTCACATGAATAGTGATTTTAGACAACACACAAAGGAAACCATCTACAGTAATCTTCCAATAGGCGTGGACAGCACTAATTTAGCAATTAAAGCAAAGTCAATTTCTGCCTCACTTAAGACATCCTTGATATTATTATACTGATGAAAAAAGTCCATATTGAACATTCCGTATTTAGAGAGCAACATTGGGCATTCTAATAGTAAATGATGAATTGATAATCTCTGGGTGCACAGACAATGAATTTCTATGTGCTCTCTTTGATCCTATTGTCTGTGTGGCTGACTAAGATGGACATTTCCAAGAGCCTTAAGTGTTGTTATTTGATACAAAGATGCCTGGGTTTCTGTGTGACCTAGTGTTTGGTGTACTGACACATTCATACTGTGTGAAGCTGGTGTATGTGTGTGTGAGAGAGAGAGAGAGAGAGAGAGAGAGAGAGAGACAGAGTGTGTGTGTGTGTGTGCGCGTGCGTGTGTGTGTGTGTGTGTGTGTGTGTGTGTGTGTGTGCGTGTGCGTGTGTGTGTGTGTGTGCGTGCGTGTGCGTGTGCGTGCGTGTACGTGCGTGTGCATGTATATATGTGTGCGTGCGCATGCATATGTGTGGGTGCAACATTAATGAGCAAGACAACAAACCATCAAACACGCCAGTTAGCCACCAAGCGAGCCAGCAAGCCAACCATTCAGCAAGATAACCAGTAAACAGGCAACTTACCCAAAATATCTTTTTAACAATGTATATTAACAACGATCCTACCTCCATATCGGATGTAATAATAATTTTTTTTAAAACGTTTCGGCTTTTGATGCCAACGGGACCCCGTAGTTTGCAATGTAGGCCAATGACCAGTTACTATAACACATAGAAGCTACTCCTGCTTGACCTTCCAAGATCGAAATTAGAACTAATGTCCCACGTGTGTTCTTAGGACCAGCAGGACGTGAAGCTTAATATTCGTTCGTTGCTTGACCTTGCCATTTTATCGCGCTATCGCAGTCAGCTTCGTGTCCATATCACTTGACCAGTTTGGACTATTTAAGTTTCATTTTGTGGTTTCATTCAATGTTTGGGGTCCAGTTGACTTATAAGCTTACGTACGTTATTTAGTGTTTTCCGTCACCTAGTCGTATAATTACAACTGCGCCACTCATTAATTTATCGTTGTTTGAATGAAAAAAATCAAAACTGATTGAGTCAAACCATATAAATAAGACTATGGTGATGTGAGTGGAGTGTGAATGAACTAAAGTTCAAGCGTTGAAGTTCAGTTGAGGTCAGCAAGTTTGTGCTAACAGTGGAACATGATGTGTTTGGAAAATCTGAGATTGATATCTTGCTTGGCTCCTGTGCACATAGGGCAGTTGAACTGGGAAGATGTTGAACAATAAGCACTTTGTGGAAAGACAAAAGCTTCTGGATTTGGGTGGAAAGCACATTTAGGCCCCACCTTCACAAGAAGTGATAAACTAGGCCCTATTCGATTGGAAAAAAAGGTTTTATATCTGAAAAATCTTCACCTCCGTACTGATTATGATCTCCTATATATAAAAATTACAAGGGATAGCAATCGGCTATGGCCCTGTTTACATTAGGCCCTATTTGTTTTAATGCAGGTGATAATATTATCATCTTAATAACCACGCTCAAAGAAGAAGGCTTTGTACCGTTACCACTGTCACGGAATCACCTTTTATTACGCGGCTAAAATGTAGTATTAGCCCTATTCTGCGTTAATTATTCATTATGAAAAAGGTTCGCTCCTCAACAGAACCGAGTTGCCCTTGCAGAGCGCATCATCGCCCGCGAGTGCAACACCATTCGTTTGTTACGCAACAATATTATTATTGTTATTAACCAATTGTAAAGCATTTAATAAAACTGATTGATTGATTTCCACTTTCGCCCTAAAAATGTTTTTTTTTAAATGGAGCTGGAACAATTCTTGTGTTGCCATCGTATTAAGCGTGTACTGTTTAATACACCGACAATAGCAAACTAACATTGCATAGGCCTGTTTTTTTTTTTGTTTTTTTTTTAAAAATGAAAGCATCTTTACTTGAGACACAGAAAAATAACATACGAGAGCGTAAGATTAATGCTTGGCCAGGAGTATTTTTTTCTTTTTTCTTCTTCTTCTTCTTCTTCTTCTTCTTCTTCTTCTTCTTCTTCTTCTTCTTCTTCTTCTTCTTCTTCTTCAACCCTATTTGGGGTTGTCTTTCGTTTTCTAATGCAGATTTTTTACCATTTGTGACAGAAATTACATTTCTTCTTTGCGAACACAATTTGTTTTCCCATTCTTTTCAGAAAAATAAAGACAAATAAATCTAAATGCTTGGCTTGGACAAAATCGTCAACTTTCGTCGACTCGGGACTGTCACTTTGATACAGATTTTTCTTCGACTCGTAGCTACCATGCTCAGCGTTCCAGTCAGGAAGGTCTTAGACTGGCTCCAGTCTTCCACGTCTCGTTTAGTGGAGGGGGTCACGATTACTGTGAAACGAGCCGTCATCGGCTCAGGGCTCGTGGTGGTTGTGTTGTGGGTGGCTGTATTGCTGTACGCCAGTTTCTATCATTTTTACGTTCCCAAAGCTTCGCTCGTTCGCCCGGCTCATTTTCAGTTCAGGTAAACAATTTCAAAGATAATTTTGTGTCCTTTTTAAAAACAATTCTATTCTTTTTTCTTTTTTTTATCCTTCGTTTGCGTTTGTTTTCCTCTCCGCAACTCTCATCTCTTACCTCTCTCTGTCTCTGTCTCTCTCACTCTCTCTCTCTCTCTCTCTCTCTCTCTCTCTCTCTCTCTCTCTCTCTCTCTCTCTCTCTCTCTCTCTCTCTCTCTCTCTCTCTCTCTCTCTCTCTCTCTCTCTCTCTCTCTCTCTCTCTCTCTCTCTCTCTCTCTCTCTCTCTCTCTCTCTCTCTCTCTCTCTCTCTCTCTCTCTCTCTCTCTCTCTCTCTCGCTCTCTCTTAACAATTCAAAGTCATAGTTTGGATCCATAGTTTACTTACTTGTCACCCCTGAGATAAGCTTTTGTTCCAGGAAAGAGTTTTTCCATTACCAAACCTTACACTAGTCGAATTGTCATTCTTTCTTTCTTGATTTTTAATTTTTAAAGAGCTGATATAAGTTAGTCACTTTTAAAGATTTTTTTTATACTAAAGTCGGTTAAGTTTTTTTTCATGGTGTGAACTAAAAGATAAGCATAATATTTATATTGTATTAGTGCTTTTAATATTAATGATAATTGCGGCTTCTATGATTTGCAAAATCGAACGAATCCAATCCAGTGTATAATAATAATAATAATAATAATAAGCATTTATAGCGCCTAATCTTAAAAAAAAACTAAGCGCTTACAATGATAAATGAATAAACCAGCAAGCAATAATTATAAATAAAGAAAAATGACAAAAATGTATTATACACACGCACGCGCGCACACACGCACACACTAAACACAGATACACGCACGAACTAAACAGACACACACACACAAACACACACACGAACGCACCACACGCGCACGCACACGCACGCACGCACACGCACACACACACACACACACATACACACACACACACACACACACACACGCACATACTACACGCATGCACACAAACACACGCGGATGGAAGGGGCACAGTACTTTGAAAAGAAATATAGCAGGCTATGATTTGAAAAGAGTAGTTTTGAGAGAACTTAAATTGTGTACTCCGTGGGTCACAATAGTCACTCATTTGAAGTTCCATTAACCCTTTCGCCGCCAGACATTTTCAGCCAAAAGATACAATTAAACTTAACTGGGTAGAGAGAAAAAATCTGCAATATTGCAAATTCCTTTCTGACACCTATAACATTAGGCCTATCCTTACCTCCCAAAATTACGAAAATAAGGTCTTCAGATAACAGGCCCTGATTTGATGCTTTTTAGTGACATGGGTGTTAAACCCTTGTGGTGAATAAATGCGACATTGGCGGTGAAAGGGTTAATGTCATCGGTCCACGAAAATTAAACGCGGATTGGGTGTTTTTTTCTTTTCCTTTTTTGTGTCTGTGTGTCTATCTGTCTGTCACACGTTTGCATTGAAATCTACTCGTCGAATTTTGATTAAAAAAATTGTTAGATAAACCTTCCCCCCATATCCACATTTTCTTGTTAATTTGTTTAAAGATCCACCAGATCACGTCGTGTCAAAATCACGGGTTTCACGTGTTTTCCCTCTTATAGCTGGTAAGAAATCTTGTTTTGACCAGGTTTGGCCCCCATAAAAATGCCCCCAAATTCAAAGCGAAACATCATTTTAAAGAGCAGCTTCAATTTGAAATTGGGGGCATGTGTATGTGGACCACAGCTACCCAGAAAAAAACAAGGGACTTAATCGTGGTGCGTCAGTGTGTCTTTAACCTTGCTGATCTTGGTCTTGACTTTCTTCTTCTTCTTCTTTCAAATACGTCGCTACAATCCAGTAGTCTGGCATAACTGCGACGGGGAGAGATTGCGCAGAGGCGGTTTATTGATGTTGGTTGATTAATAGCTGTCTTTTGAAGGCCTCAACGGAGTTGGCTTGGACGGTGCTATTATTCAGATGGTTCCACTCTGTTGGTGTTCTAACAAAGAAAGAGTTTTTTGACGTTTTACCTTGAAACCTTGGAACTGGTATATATTTCCATTTGTTTGCTTTGTCTTCAGGGTTTGTCCAAATGGTTTGGGTGTCTGTTCCTACCCGAAGGCGAATGTGACCCTGTGTGACCCTAACTGCTCAGAGGTGAAGGTTGTTTGTTTTGTCTTCAGGGTTTGTTCAAATGGTTTGGGTGTCTGTTCCTACCCGAAGGCGAATGTGACCCTGTGTGACCCTAACTGCTCAGAGGTGAAGGTTGTTTGTTTGTATTGGTGTTTGTCTGTCTGTTGCCCTTGCTCTGTGTGCATCCCTCTTCGCCCGTCTCTCTCTTAAACCCTTTCATCGCTCTGTCGCCTCTTGGCACCAGAATGGTTTAACACCCATG
>CM065684.1:58234283-58264283 GCA_017654935.2 Phymorhynchus buccinoides
CTTTATAAGGTTGCTTTTATTCTTTATCCTTCCAGTCTGCATTTATTGCCGATTGGTACAGTGGAACCTCCCTTAGAAGACCTTAAAAAATCATCAAAATGAGGTCTTATAAGGGAGGGGTCTAATAAGGGAGGTAATTTTAATACTTACAAAGAAGGACAATGTCTCAGAGAAGTAGGTCTTATATGGGAGGGAGTCTTATAATGGGAGGTCTTATAAGGGAGGTTCCACTGTACTCTTTATGATATAATGTAGTGTGCATATTAAAGAAGATCTGGTATGTCAACATATTTAGATAGACATCTTATCTTTAAGCTTTGTGCGACTGGTTTGCTTTAAATTGGTTTTGTCAGGGTTGGGGTTATGATATAACTGATCAATACCCAACTGTGAAAATTAAAGGGAAAGTGAAAGTTTTTGTCTACTTAAGGACAAAAAACTCGTATCTTTGTTCTTTTCAGGTATTAAAAAAAAAGTAATTTTAGCAAAATGCAGGACTGAACTCGCAATGTCAGTTAATGAACCTTAATTTGTGAAACAATTTTTTTTCATGTTTCTCAAAACTACCAACATTGAGTTACGAGCTCAAACTTTGCCTACATAATATATGTTTATGCAAGCTTTCAAGAAACATCATTTGCATAACAAAATTAACCAATGATCTTGACCTTTGACCTTTATCATGAAGTTTTTGTCCTGGCCATATATTTCACAGTTCCACAGTTATTGTCCACAAATTTGGAAATGTTGGTGTATTAGCCTAAGGTAATATGATATTTGGGGTGACTTTTACTCTCTTGACCTTAACCTTGACCTTTGACTTGAACATCGTCAATTATTTGTTTTGGCCACATCTTTTATATCCTAGCAGATCTACAACCCCCAAATTCGGCAAGAAGGTAGACTAGCTTAAAATCATGAGGAGTGCTAAGTATTGTTGACCTCGGGGACCATGATGACCTTGATCTTTGACCTTGAATCTTTGTCTGTCAAAAATATCACATGAACCGTTGCACAGATTCGCTTAAAAATGTGCAGGATGGTATATCACCAACAAGCTGATGAGTCCAGTATAGAAACAGTACCCTACCCTTCTGAACAATTTAGCATTTAGATCTATCTCTGGCATTTATATATATCCAAAAACACAGCAAGTGAGTCTTGAAAGCTTTGCCTCGTGTTCCTCCATTCCTTTTTAGACGTCATTATTGTTATCATTTTATGTCGTCAGTATATATTTTATTGGGTCTAAAGTTAGGGTTTACATTTTTACTTTCGTATTGTCTTCCCAAGTAGAAGTGTCTAACACGAAACCTTTTTTCAATATTGCTTTTTTGTTTTCAAGATTTATTATCACTAACCACAAAGTTATTTTTTATGTTCATTTTAGACTAAGTCCTGCAGGTAGTTGTCTTTATTAAACTAATGGGGAAGAGAGATGCTTCTTTAAATGGCAGTATGTCCCCCGAAGACGGAGTGTGGCTGCACATGTGGCGTGGTAATCAGAAACGGGCACACACATAATATTCTCATCCCTAGCTGATGCATTTGTACCATAGTGTTCAAGTGCTTTGGCTGTTGGTATGATACCTGGGCCTGTATTCACATTGAGATGTTATGAGACTTATCATAATGAAAGCTTAGAAGTCCTATTAATAGGACTTTAGAAGGACTTCTAAGCTTTCATTATAAGTATCATACTATCTCAATGCGACTACAGGCCCTGGAGTCTTTCAGCCAGGGCACGTCAACAACAACACATTGCAATGTCACTACTGTCCAGGCTTTTGGTGTCTGTTTCAGAATCAGAATGCAAAGAGCTTGGGATGTATCGTGACAGCACAGCCACCCCACAGGACAACAAGGAAGAGAAGGCTGACATCCAACATCTATCTTTTATCTGTGGAGAGGACTGCTCTACACCTGTTGAGTTCGGGAATGTTGTGAATTGTGAGCACAACGAGATGAAACCTTTGAATGACGCATCTAAAGTGACTGATGAGCCTGTCACTGTCGGTACTAAATCGTGTTGTATTGCTGTCATTGATGATCCTACGACTGAGACTGTTGGTACGGGGGTTAAGAGTGAACATACAGCAGCCAACATTGTAAGCAGTGTCATCAAACCCCAACCACTGACAACAAATATCAGTGATGTCACCGAAATTGAACCACTGACAACAAATATCAGTGATGTCGGCGAAACTGAACCACTGACAACGAACATCAGTGATGTCACCGAAAGTGAACATCTGACAACGAACATCAGTGATGTCACTGAAAGTGAACAACTGACAACGAACATCAGTGATGTCATTGACAGTGAACAACTGACAACGAACATCAGTGATGTCACTGAAAGTGAACAACTGACAACGAACATCAGTGATGTCACTGAAAGTGAACAACTGACAACGAACATCAGTGATGTCACTGAAAGTGAACAACTGACAACAAATATCAGTGATGTCACTGAAAGTGAACAACTGACAACGAACATCAGTGATGTCACTGAAAGTGAACAACTGACAACGAACATCAGTGATGTCACTGAAAGTGAACAACTGACAACAAATATCAGTGATGTCACTGAATCAGGGACAACAAACATTCATAGCAGCCTGGAATCTGAACCAGCAACAACAAGTACCATCAGTGACGTACAGGCTGAAGAAGCGACAGATGTCATGATGGCAGTGACAGGTGACACTGTCAACCCTGGATCCACCACAAGCACGGGTCAGGACAGGGACAGGCCAGCAGCTGATCAAACTACTGTCACATGGTCTGTTGTAGGTGTGCTCCATCAGATTCCTGTTCTTATTTTACAGGTTTGTTTAAACTGCTGTTGTAGTTAATCATTTAAGCATTTTTTCCAGTTTATATCCTCTTATGTTAAAATGTGTTAACTCTCTTGCATTTATTCAGGCCAAAATCACCCAGCTGGAAGTTGCCTCTGTGTATCCAAGCCGCCCAATACTGCCTGCCCCCACTCTAAGACCCCCTCTGATAAAGTTTTCATCATGTACTAAGTTCTGGCTTGTTATACACACACTATGAAGAAGCTTCTCCCTTGCAATGAAGTGATAGTAACTGTATGGCGCTCTGTGTGATTTCAAAACACAGATTTTCCAAACAATGTGTGAAAAAATCTGAACACTTGATTTTTCTGTAACAAAATTGAAATCTGAATGCAAGAGGGTTAAACTTAAGATTTAATAATTGCCGATTTTCTGTTTTTTCCGCATCACAGTTTGTATCTGAGTCTGTTTCATGTAAAACTACCGGCACTGTTTCCATAACTTTTGCTTTCTTATTTGCTTAGCCTCCTCTCCAATTCCATTACCTCACTCTCGACCTTCCTTATCCCACCCTCTGTTTTAGACAAGGCTGATGTGAAAGCATTAAAGAGTAATATCTTTGCACTTTGAACTCCCAACTCCAAAATAAATACTGCAAAGCATAGGAAATAAGCTACAGTGTGTAGATCTGATTTCTGACTTATTAAAAAAAAAGACTAAAGATGAATTGACAACGACTGACATTTATTTAAAACAATAGTTTGTAAATAAGTTCAAATGTAATTTATTTCTGGGATTGAAAAGTTAAGGGTTAAGTTTTGACACTTGAGAGTGTGCATGCGCACACGCACGCACGCGCGCACGCACACGCACACGCACGCACGCACGCACGCACACACACACACACACACACACACACACACACACACACACACACACACACACACACACGCGCAAAAAAACAAAATGATGAAAAAAAGTATATTATTTTGCTTATTCAATGTTCCATATGGAAATGAAATTTTGACTTGACTTTTTACTTGACTTGACTTGACACGTACACACACACACACACACACACACACACACACACACACACACACACACACACACACACACACACACACACACACACACACACACAGTAGAATATTTTTAAAAAGAAGAAAGATAGGGTTCTTATTCATGTTATTATTTTATGTAATAATATGGCCCAAATTATGTTTCACAGGAACCACTATTGTTTCTCGGTCAACCATCGGGGTCGGGTCAGAAACCAGGTGTCCAGGATGTGAGCAGAAAGACTGTGACTTCAGTGAGAAGCATGACTTCAGGGAGAAGCATGACTTCAGGGAGAAGCATGACTTCAGGGAGAAGCATGACTTCAGGGAGAAGCATGACTTCAGTGAGAAGCATGAAATGGAAATTTCCCTGTGATGTGTGTGGTAAGACTTTTCCGTTTGCAAGTGTTTTAAAGACTCACAGGATAAGCCATACGGATGAGAGACCATTTGTCTGTGAATTTTGTGGTAAGACTTTCACATATGCAAACACCCTTATGATACACAAGAGGACTCATACAGGTGAGAGTCCATTTGTCTGTGATGTGTGTGGCAAGACTTTCAAACAATCATGTCTCCTGACGGCACACAAGGTGATCCATACAGGCCAAAAACCATTTGCCTGTGATGTGTGTAGTAAAACATTTATGCGACCAGTGAGTCTCAGGGAACATAAGATGGTCCACACAGGCCTGAGACCATTTGCTTGTGATGTGTGTGATAAGACTTACAGATTAGTATGTAGTCTAAAGGCCCACAAAAGGATTCATACAGGCCAGAGACCATTTGTATGTGATGTGTGTGGTAAAAGTTTTACAGTGGCATGCAGCTTGAAAGCACATAAGAACACCCATTCCGGACTAAAGCCATTTGCCTGTGACATGTGCAGCAAGACTTTTACAACAGCAGCTAGTATGAGGAAACACAAACAGATCCACACACTCTGAAATCCATTCGTCCGTGATGTTTGTGGTAATTTTTTTTCATGGGCTCATAGCTTGAGGAAACGTAAGATGATCCAGCAAGTTAAAGACTATTTCCTTGTGATGTAGAGCATGACATGGGGGAAATATGATGATACATCTACATCTGAAACCATAATTGCCTGTGATGTGTGCACCAAGAGCTTTGCAAATGTGGATTACTTTAAGAAAACAAGACAATATATGTGCATGCAGTTCAAATACACTTTGCCTGTGATGTGTGTGGTAAAACTTTTATTTCGGCACATAACTTGAAAACACACAAGATGAATTTTACAGGTCAAAAACCATTTGCCTGTGATGTGTGTGGTAGGACGTTTATGTAGCCATGGAAGCGAGAGACATAAACTGATCCATACAGGTCAGAAACCATTTCCCTGACCTGTAATTAAGTCTGAAGGGTTCAAAAGATTCCGTGATAAAGTTTTGGATCAGAGTCAAACAAAGTGTTTGTAAATGTGGTTCTATAAAGTAATTCAGACTAATAATCTTGTTTTTCAGAAAAAGTAACAAAATGCATAAAATAGAAGTTAACTGAAAGAAGGGTTCTCCCCCTTTGTTCAATATCGTCATGTCCTCTCTTAGCCTCACTATTCCATTCTTTGATTAACCACAATCCCTTTCGAGGCTTACCAGTTTGTTCTATGTTGTGTGTTGTTTATGTGTAACATATTCAAGGTTCGAAGGCTATGCCACTCTTGGATAGATGTTGATTTGTTTGTATGTCGTTCTCTCCACCATTGTTGATGTGCACTGTGTGGGTGAAGGGTCATACTGGCGAACTTGGCACATTCCTTTTCAGATTGGTGCTTTGTTTGCTTCCCTTTGGCTCTGATCCACTCATTGCTAGTTGATTGGTATCATAACTTTAGTGGAGGGGAGTTAATTAAAAAGAGAGTTATCCCCCTTTGTTCAATTTCGAAACTTCTTTTGTTTTCCTAACTTGAAAAGGTGAGGCTTAAAACCACATAAATTGCACATATTGTCATATTTTGTTTTATTGTATTAGCAACTGGTTTAAACAAGATTAATCAAATAAAGCACATACAGCAACACATAATTTAAATAAGTAGAGCACAACAAGCTTAGAGCTTATGCAACTCAAGGATTGTGTCTATATCATCCCCCAAACCCTGTTACTCTGCAAGAGGGAAAGAAGAAATGCAAGCAAGGAAAGGAAAAGGCTATGAAAAACGTTCAGTAATTATTTGTTCACTGCTACTTTTTTGTTTTGATATGCATTGTGACTTAGTTCATCCACATTTTGTTGTTGTTCTTTTTTGTTTATCCAACTGTTAAAAAGTTTATTGATAAAGTGATTTTTATTTTATTTTAATGTTTTATCATGTTAATATTAGTTCATCCACATGTTGTTGTTTTTCTTAACCTTGTCTTTTATCCATCTGTTAAAAATCATGTTGAAGTTAGTTCATCCACATGTTGTCTTTCTTATTCTTTTTCTTTTATCCATCTGTTAAAAAAGTTTATTAATAAAGTGGGTTTTTTCATTTTAATGTTTTATCATGTTAATGTTAGTTCATCCACATGTTGTTGTTGTTTTTCTTCTCCTTTTTTTTCATCCATCTGTTAAGAAGTTTATTGAGAAAGTGGTTTTATCCTTTTAATGTTTTATCATGTTAATGTTAGTTCATCCACATTTTGTTGTTTTTCTTATTCCTTTTAATGTATCCATCTGTTAAAAGGTTTATTAATAAAGTGGGTTCCCCCCCCCCATTAATAAAGTGGGTTCCCCCCCCCCCTTTTAACTAATTCAAATCGTTCCAGACATATATGAGCGGAATTAATAGATAGCTGTCAATTTGATGCATTTGCTTCAAGGGAGTGGTTTGTTGTGGGGAACCAATTGGTGTAGAGGTTTTTTCTATATAAAGTCTATATATTAAAAAATAAGTCTGATCTACCACTTCCCTATGTCTAAACCTGAAGTAAAGACATGTAATCTTCTTTCGTTTCTTCTTTTTGTTTATGTATGTTTTGTTTGTATGTATGGCTGGAGTGATTTGTGAGTTTTTTGTAATAATTCAAAATCGTTGCGATGCGAATTAGTTAATGTTTGATCATGTTAATGTTAGTTCATCTACATTTCGTTGTTGGTTTTCTTATTCCTTTTCTTTTATCCATTTGTTAAAAGGTTTATTAATAAAGTGGCTTTATTATTTTAATGTTTTATCATGTTAATGTTAGTTCATCCACATTTTGTTGTTTTTCTTCTTACGTTTCTTTTATCCAACTGTTAAAAAGTTTATTAATAAAGTTGTTTTATCTTTTAAATGGATTGGTGAAAAAATGTTGCTGTGCTGTTTGTTTGATTGTTAAAATAACAACCTTGCTGAGCATGCAGCGGACACCATGATACGATCTCATCTGAAGAAAAGGGGGGGAAACAACTGAATACAGTACTTTTGAGGCAATAATGACCCAGTGTTTGCAGAGGAGAGAGAGAGAGAGAGAGAGAGAGAGAGAGAGAGTATATGGGGAGGAGGGGCTTGTATGTGTGTCATTTTGTGTGTCTATATGTGTCTCTCTCATTGTGTTCCCCTCTCTCTCCATCTTTGTGTGTGTCAAGTCAAAGTTAAGATCAAAGTCAGAATTACTTTATTATCTCAACAAGAGAAATTACTCTGTGTGTGGGGGGGGGGGGGGGGGGGGGGGGGGGGGTGGGGTGTGTGTGTGTGTGTGTGTGTGTGTGTCGGCGCTCTTTTGCGCTCTTTTGCTGTCTCAGGACCGACCTCCTGGAACAAACTTCCGCTCTCCCTCCGTCAGCGACCGACTCTCTCTGCTTTCAAAGCTAACCTCAAAACCCACCTGTTTCCCCATCATTAAAGCTCCTCTCTCTTTATCTTCTCTCTCTTGCCATTAGGTCTGTTTCTGCTATATTCCATTTATGTTATCTGTGTGTGTTCGCGTTGTAAAACTTGTATTGCGTTTGTGTTTGAATGCGCTTTGAATGCTAACGTGTGTGTGCGCTTTGATTTGATTTCTATCAAGATTCAGCGCCGTATAAATACTGTATGTTGTTGTTGTTGTTGTTGTTGTGTGTGTGTGTGTGTGTGTGTGTGTGTGTGTGTGTGTGTGTGTGTGTGTGTGTGCATGCGCGCGAGTCTGAATTTGTGTGTACACAAATGTGCGTGTGTGTTTTGGAGAAGAGGATGAGATGCATGTTGGGGAGAGAGGATGACGGAGGATGGAGATGATGGATTGGAATTGGGGTAAAACTAGTTGTGGGAGGAACAGTGTCCTGAACCTTTTTTTAATTTTTATCTCTGCTTTATGTTTATGTCACAGATAACATCTCTATGCAATGTGGTCTACCCTCACACTGCAGTGATGCTAGTGCATTGGCACCCTTACTTTTTTTTTTAATGAATGTGATGTGTCTGACTTAAAGGATGACAGGAAATTGGGTGGATTGAGGATAATGATTTTCATCAATTGATAAATGCTTTCCTACCACAGTGTCCTTTTTTATATGCTTTTAATACAGTAGCATGTGGCCCTTTTGATTTAACCCTTTCACCGCCAAAATCGCATTTTAGCACCACAGTAATTTAACTCCTATGTCACTAAAAGGCATCAAATTGGGGTCTATTATCCCAAAACCCAATTGTCTTAGTTTTGGGAAGTAAGGATAGACCTTATTTTATATATGTCACAGAAGAATCCCCAGTACTGCAGATGGATATTGCTCTCTACTCAGGTAAATTTAATGGGAATTCTTGCCTGAAACATGACTGGCGGTGAAAGGGTTAAAACCATCAGTAACTGGCGAGGCCTTGAGGTGGTTTTCAGTTTTTACTGCTCCCCCTGCTGTACTCAGCCAACACATTCCAATTTCGGAAGAGCTCAAAGGAGAAAATTATTTGGAAGATTTTTTTGGGGAAAAAGGGCAGGAGAATGGGCCAATAAGTCAGAAAGATAGTAAGTAAAGGGAAAGGCACATTTCCAGAAGGTGGGTAAACTAATTGTACAGAAGACCCCCCCGGTGTCCACACGGGGAGAGACTCGTGGAGGGGTCGGGGTCGTCTAGCTCTATGGAAGCGCGAGATATCCCACACACGAGTCGATAGGCTACGAGAGCTGATAGTAGAGTGACTTCCCCTGTTTGGCTGATTGAATTAGGCAAGATCACTCCCACACACCATAAAATTACTCCCCTTAATTATTTTCGAACAGTTCCTATTGACATGATGGGGAGGGACAGAAGAGATAATTCCACCATTGAAAATGTCTTTTGCTGTCATTATTTGTTTTCTTTCCTTTCTTTTTGTGTGTATGTGTGTAATATGCATGAGCACGTGGGACATCGATATTATTAGTGGCCTCTTCTCCAACACTTTATTCTCGGCTAATTATAGATGAAGTGAAGAAGAGTAAGCAACAACAACATTCAACTATTGCTGTTGAGTGCAAGTTCTTTTTGTACAGTCGGTGGAACCTCCCTTATAAGACCTCCCATTATAAGACCCCCTCCCGTATAAGACCTACTTCTCTGCGACATTGCCCTTATTTGTAAGTATTGAAATTACCTCCCTTAGAAGACCCCTCCCTTAGAAGACCCCTCCCTTAGAAGACCTCATTTTGGACGAGTTTTGAAGGTCTTATAAGGGAGGTCCACTGTACTACGTTCTTTTCACCCGAAAGTGATGGCAAATGAAAACAAAATTGATAGATTTGAGTTCTAGTAGTTGGTGGTTGTAGTTATGGCTTCTGAGTGTGTGTGTGTCCGCGCGCGCGCGCGCGCGCGTGTGTGTGTCATACAATTAGTGGGATACTGTCTTGGTCACTCGCACAAAGAAGTTATGGCAAATACGTCAGCAAGGGAAATGGCTCATGTAAAAGCGCCCGAAGCATACTATGAAAATAAGAAAGTTTACATCCTTGGACTTGGTACCAAGAAAAGGGGATTTGTGTCTCTTGCATCCACACAAAATATGTTTTGTCACAAGGCAAAGACCACATCATGATTTAGAGTGAGAATGGGAAACTTTTATTATTTAAAGTGCCAAAATAGCAATGGTATTTTCAATTATATAACGACCAACAATTAGTTCACAGCTAGTTGATTATAAAATTCACAAGAAGCTAATAGTTCTTGTCATGATGTAAGATTTTAATGGTCGACCTATGGCGATATTTGTCACGCCAGAGGGCAGTCAATGCACTAGGGGCTTATCACGCGATTTTCTTACTTGGGCGTAGTAAGAGAGAGAGAGATGGTAGGACTACTCACTCTCTCTCTCATTTTCTTTATCCCCAACTAAGAATATAGAGAGGATTAGCCCCACATGAGCGTCCTGCCCTCTGGCGTAAAAAAGATCGCACTAAGTCTCTCATTGCATAACCATGTTCACACTGATGACATGATTGAGTTTTCAGTGGACAATAACAGATTTACATTTTAAATTAACGAATTAATTAGCTTCATAATGTAACCGCAACAAACTAATAGGTCTACTAATCACATAACGAGTACCACTGCTCATGTCACTTCCTTGATCAAAACTGAGCAGGGAGGGAGAGGGGATTATATAACAAAAAAGGATCAAGAAATGTGTGTGTGTGTTCTTCAATTTAACATCCTTCCACTAAACGTGATTCAGACCTCTCTCTCTCTCTCTCTCTCTCTCTCTCTCTCTCTCTCTCTCTCTCTCTCTCTCTCTCTCTCTCTCTCTCTCTGCATATACAATGCGTGTGTGTATGTTTCTCTGTGCGTGTGTGTGCGTGCGCGCGCGTACAGGCACTTGTGCACAACAATGCAGTCTGCAAAAAGCATGAAAGGCTGTTGATTTACGGACATTTCCAGACCATGATGTAGCCGTTTTGTTTTCCCAGCTCTCTGTGTAGCGCACAACTGATTTATTGTCAGGCACTTTGCACTGCTGTCTCGTTGGAAATGGCTTAGGCCCTACATGCGACACCCGCTTAGACCTATAAAGTTACAATCAATGTGTGTTGACGTGGTGCTAAGCCAATAAAAGCCTACAACTATACCAAGCAATCAACGACGAGTCATTCTCATTCAAAGCTAAAACTCGAGCCATTAACCCTTTCACCACCAGCCATATTTCAGCCAAAGATTTCCAGTAAATTTACCTGGGTAGAGAATTAAATCCATCTGCAGTATTGGTGATTCTTCTGTGAAATATATAAAACACCGTGTGTATGTGTGTGTGTGTGTGTGTGTGTGTGTGTGTGTGTGTGTGTGTGTGTGTTTGTGTGTGTGTTTGTGTGTGTATGTGTGTGTGTGAAACAATTCTTAACATTCGTATATTTCTATTGCTTTTTGGCTGATTCATTTATTCGTTTATTATTGTAAGTATTGCACTGTCGCCAAACTAGTTGTTGGGCTTCCTCAGGAAGAAGAGGCGCAGGGCCTGGGAGTTGGCAGACCAGTCAAGCTTACTGTCGATGGTGAATCTCAGGTTCTTGTACTGGTCCACTAACTCCACCTCCTCCCCTTTGATGACCAGTGGAGTTGGCTTGGGCTGGTTCCTCCTGAAACCGACAAACATCTCCTTGGTCAAGGCCACGTTCAGGAGGAGATAGTTGTCGTCACACTCAAGCCAACAAATAAATAAGTGCCACCACAGCGCCCCTGTATGTGCTCTTACTTATCGTAATCAGGCCGGCCACAGAGGTGTCACCGGCCAGAGAGGTGTCATCAGATAATTTCACCTGGAGCACCTTGGCGGTGCAGCGGCAGTCGGAGATGTAGAGGCTGAAAAGGGCAGGGGACAGGAGACATCCCTGTGGTGCTCCGGTGTTGGTCCGGATCTGGGCCGAGGAGACAGACGACTTAGACGTCCTGACCACCACGTGTTGATGCCTGCCTGTAAGGAAGCTGTAGTGCCATCTGATGATCAGGGGGTTGATGTCGATCGCCATCAGCTTCCGCACCATCATATGATGCTGGACGGTGTTGAAGGCTGATAAGTCCCCAGCCGCTCCCTATGGCTCAGCACAGAGTGGAGCATGGTGTGATGGCATCCGTACGCCTGTTGGAGCTGTAGGCAAACTGTATGGGGTCCTGGAACTGGCGTGTGGCCCCCAGCAGTCTGCACACCTGCCTGGGGTTGCCAGAGGCAAAGTGGTTCTCCAGCCTATATGGAATGGAATTGTTAAAAATAGTTCCAACGTATTCATATAAGAAGTCTTTCACCTGGAGTCTTTCTCCGTATTCAACATTTTCAAAAGTATTTTCCTCCAAAGCCTAGGGTTTACTTTGCAAACTGTCATCAAGGTGTTACACCGCATGCAAGGCAGGTAACACAAAATTTGACGACAACTCAGGCTTATGACCTTTATTGCATCTATGTTCATAAAGTATTTACTTTCTCGTTTGGAAATAATAGAGCAAGCATTAATTCAAATTCAGTAACATTGACTCTTTTCTTGCTAGTACCATAGCCAGTCCCGTTTATCACGTCATACTATGGCTATTTTTGTGATAAACATATTATCCGACATTCCAAAGACAGTTTTCGCAATGTTACAAAGGCTATCAGGTATAAGTATTATAACTATTGATAATGTGTATGCAAGTTAGGTGCCATCGCTGATAAATAAAGGTTCATAGTAAGTCCATTTTAAATAGAATTCTGACAGTTATTTTGTAGAGCTGCATTATGCTATGCAATTGAATACATGTAGTTATATCGTTGTTAGCAAAAAAAAGTCTGATTCCACCAAATCAGGAATGCGTTTTTAAATTTTACATTTATAAATACACCACTTGCCAAGCAGCAAAATAAAGTATAAAAAATAACAACTCTTTTCACACATTTCTCTATCCCAAACAGAACCAAATTACATGAAATATTAATTTTGTAACATTGTCACATTTTGTATTGATCAGATTTTGCAGTAACCTAAACAAATCTTTCACATTCTTTCACATTCGTTGTGATTACATAGAGAACGTAATACTGAATGTGTTAAACCCATGGCATTCAATACAACATATGTAGCTCTAATTCTACGGATGATCCTCTTTTGAAACCATTTAATTTTAATATATATAATATATCTTTAATGTTTTAAACATTGTAAACACTGTTTTCCATGTTATGTCAATATTTAGTTTCTGTTTCCATTTTGAGCAGCAGTCTGGATCAATTTGATGTGAAATCAAGTGTTTATAATATAGTTTTACGCCTTTGTACACACCAAGTAGAATTTTCCATACGTGTGGCATCAGTTCAAGCCGACCACCATTATTTTTAAAATCAATTGTTGTTTTCACTATGTACTGTCTAATAGAGGAAACCCAACCATTAAATGTAATAAAGTCAATTCTAAAATCTAAATCATTATTAAATTCTTCATATGTCAAAAAAGCTCCATTTTCATTTACAAAATTCCTTATGTAGCATATCCCCCTTTTTAAAAAAAATCAGTTTTTCCTGTCTTATTGTGTTGTTACTTACTTTGATATTCTAATTGTAAAAGACTGGTTCAGGTAATAATTCAGCTGAATTTTTAGGCTTTACTTGACAAGAAAAAACATAAGCATCAAATACTTGTGTCCTAAAAAGGATTAATTTTCTTAACTTTCAAAGTCAGAGCAGAGCCACAGCATTCTAGATTTTTAATGAAATGATACCGTTCAACTGCTACACTTTTCACTTTTATGATTGCTTGTATTAAGTGTGTTTTTCAATCCATGAGAGTTTCAAAGCTATGATATACAATTTTGTGTCAGGAATGTTTAGACCACCTAATTTTACTGGTTTTACTGCAGTTTTTTTGGCTAATTTTCTGGTTTTCTATTCCAAACAAACTGAACGCATAGTTTGTTAAGGTTTTGTATAAACTGAGTTGGTGGGTTTGGAAGTTGAATCCAGAGACGTATTAACTTTGAAAGTGTCGATGATTTTAATACCGCTACTCCACATACAGGGGCTATAGTTCTGGACCAAATTCTAAATAACATTTTCATTTCTCGTAAATGTTCATCATAATTCAAGGTTTCATAGTCTTTTAAGTCCTGAGTGAACCAAATACTGAGTATTTTAAATTCTGAAGGGTCCATATCATCATCAAATGTGGACAATATTTTCTTTTTTGATGGCTTTGTTGGCTTCCCAGCCAGATGGCTTGTGTTTTGTCACTGTTCATGTGTAATCCAGAAACTTCACCGAATTTCTTTGGGACTTGAATAGTTCGTTCTGTTGATCTCCAATGTTTACATAATTTCGTTGTCGACATGTGAATGTCTATTTGCTTTGTTGCAATTTTGACTCTGGCTGTATGAGGTTATTTTGTTCACTTGCATTTTTTCTTACTGTGAATGTTCCCTAAAAACAACCTTTTGAATTACTTTTTGCATTAGGACTATGTTTGGGCTCTGTTTTTGTTTTTAACAAACACCACGTGTTGTAAAGTTTTAAAAAAATGTGCCACCAACACTGCATCTAGCTGCATTTGAGTCGACACATAATATAATGCTATGATAATGGTATTAATGCTATGTAAAGATACATGCTTAAGTTAACAAAGAAAACTTTTCTTCAGTCCATTGCTGTGATTAAAGATAAATGCTTGTGACGTCAAGTTTCTTGGAAACAGTGTACTCTTCCACTTTTCCCCAAGTGCGTTTACACTAATCCTGTAGGTAGATGATATGCAAATCATATTAAAGATATCTAAATGTATGATTTTTTATTCCACGCTTCTGATGCACAACACTATTTTCTTCTTATATTATCATCTAGACCCTCATGCAGTGAAGAATCATGTAAAATACAGATGCTGGTAAAGTATAATTCATGAAGGCCTACATGATAATATAAGAACAAAATAGTAGAGTTAATGAGTAATCATATAGACAGCAGACTTAATTAAGAATCACGTATCACATACGCTTCGTAACCTTCTTTAACTCTGTTGAAGATCGGCATAAATTGTATACACGTTTATAAGCTTCCTAAGCAACGGTAGTGATCCTTAATGTTTTTTAAAAACTACTAAAAGTGAAATTTATAATAATGCTCTAAACGTGACGTCATGGTCTCTTACACTAAATACTGCTTGCGCATTTCATTCATATAACCAAGTGAAAATAACTTATGCTTTTATCTTGATTGTCGTTGGTTTTATATGCACGTCTTTTTTATACAGGTGATTGGACAACTACAATCACTTAATATTGACATGAAGAAGATTTAGCCGCGCGCCCGTGATTTTCTCGACGTCATCATTTCTCCATTGACACCGAGCTGACATGGACACCACGGACAAGTGTCTAGTTCGATGGTAAATAGTGTATTTTGTTTCCTTTATTTACCTTAGGTTGCATGCTCAATATTAATATAGGCCTACTCTTTGAATGAAATTTTCAAACCACAATCAACAGTAAAAAATGTATGAATGAAAAAGAAAACATTACGTGAATAGAAAAGAAACAACAGAAGACCATAAAAATACAACCATGTACAGGAGCGGATCAGCTAGTAATGGAAGAGGAAGGGGGAGAGTTCCAAGCGCTCAGTTGGGGTGGGGATATGGGCTGTCTGGGGAGACTTGCCCTCCAGAAGCTGGTGATAATTTGAATGTAAAAGATGCTTTCAAGGCTTCTCGAGGGAGAATAAGCTAAAGCTATAGCATGTAGTTTCATTTCTCCCTCTTTTTCTTTTATTTCTTTCCTTTTAATTATTTATATTTTTTGAGGGGTGGAACCCCTGTAATCCCCTCAAATCCATCTTTGATATTATGCCCAAGTCCAAAGACACGGAACAATATAACAAGAATGAGGCCTATACAACAGATAAACTACAGGGAAAGAAAACATTATATCTGAGCCATCTAAGCGTCACAATTATGACATTGCAGCAAGTCTCTGTTTGGTGATGATTGAGTTTAAAGAGGCACCCTGGCGGATGAGTTTTTGTAAGAAACGCGTCGAGATCACCAGGAAAACATCCTTCACAGAGATCGCAACACTCACTTTGCTCTGGTTTCCGCAGAAATCAAACCGTCAAATCGGCGATTCCTCCTTGGCGGAGGTGCTGGAAGTCAAATTCTTTCACCCAAAGAGAAGGCGTGTGTCGTCTCTTTTCTAATGGCCGCCAAATCGTTTGCACGAACTTTTCGCAATACAAGCCTTTTTACTTTTTTATTTTATTTTATTTTATGCTGTTCATCTAAAGGAGTTTCACTCACAACAAAGGAAATAGCTCCTTTTTTTTTTTACTGCACTACAAAAAAAGAAAACGCTTCAACCACAATGAGTGACCTCCACCCACCCCATCCAAAATGGCTACTCTCTCCGGCATCTCCTCCAAGGAGGAATCGCCGTTTTGACGGTTTAATTTCTAGGAAACCAGAGCAAAGTGAGTGTTCCGATTCTTGAAAAGGCTGTCTTTCTGGTGATCTCGACGTGTTTCTTGCAAAAGCTCATCCGTCAGGGTCCACCTTTAAGAACAGCCCAAACCAAGTAAAAACAAACTTACTAACATTACTCGTATCAAAAAGCTATAAGTATGCTTAAAGGGTAGGTCTAGCTCAGACAATATTTCATGGTAAATTGGAAACGTTATTGTTGGAAATCAAACCAAGCCATGCTACTGTGAAATATTGTGACAAAACCATCAGTTATAATTGATGACACTTGTTCAATCAATCAATTTTTGTTTTTATTGTCCATTTTACAGGACATTCTTTTTGCAGCAATAAAACAATCAACAAAACAACACAATAAAGACAGAGACATAGTATACGGAAAAGAAAACAAATCAGTCATTGTCATTACCAGCCACCTAATAAAACAAAAGCAGGCAAAAAATATACCGATTATCTAAATCTTCAAAATATGTGTGCTAGTCAGACCTGTCTGAATAGCCATGACTTCCAGATTTTAAAAAAAGTAAGCAATTACTATCCTGGAGCACTGGGCATAGTGTTAAAAGTAAAGACGTCTTGCTCAAAGTACCCCACTCTCCTGGCTAAAGAGATGTTAGACAGCTGGTGTTGGGGAAGGTCTGTGACAATGTGTCACGCGCAACCCCACTTTCTTTATCTACACCCCCCCCCCCCCCCTCTCTAAACACCCCCCCCCCCCTCCCCATTCTTTATTCGGGCTGCCACTTTAATTACAATTCAACATCAAACAGGTCACCGATTCCGAAGCCTATTTGTTTGATCACGGGGTTTTCCTCTGGTGACACCCACCTTGGCGGTCTCCCTTTGTGCCCCGTATCTCCTTTCCCCATCACGAGAAGGATTGGAATGTGACTGGAATGTGACACGTGCCAGTGATGTAACCGGCGCGTGATTGTTCTGTACTAGTATGCATAATATTATAGCGTCATCTTGTGACTTGTCGACTGCTATAAACCAATGATAGGCTCTCGGGTGTTTAAAATTGGAGGGGAAAATTTGAGTAGTGAGGAAAGTCCCCACCTAAACATTCTCTCGCACAAGACGCTGAACCTGGCTGAAGCAACATTGCAGAATCAACCTCTCTCCCAGCCAGTCCTAATAGCCCAACTAGTGAGTATTATTGATGGCTGGTGATTGAGATTTATTTTTGTTTGATTCTATTTTTGATCTAGATCCTATGTTCCATGATGAATAAGGAGTAGATATGTTATTGAAAAGAAGTGGTAAACATTCTGTTCTAATTATGTGCACTGATTATTTGTGTGTGTGTGTTTTTGACTTTAACTCTTTTGGTACCAGAACCGGATTTTATGCCTACTAACCCTTTTGTATATTTTTAATAGGAAGCCTCTGGGTTGCAACCTTGCTAACTTATGATAACATTCCTTTCCAGGTGTTGGATGGAGAGTGATGTTGGCTTGATCATAGAATTTGATCTAGCCGGGTACTGAATCATACCAGTTGACTCCTGTACACCTTTTATGTTTTACTGATCTCAGTTTGTCAACTGAAATTCAGGTTATTTATTTCTAGTGCTTTTGTACAAGGGCAGCCTTCTAGCCGGTTGGGATCCACTAATTCCCTGCCGGCTGAAGCCCCTTGTCTCTAAGCCATAGAGATCTACATCCACCTTCTCCTGTGATTATCAGCAGGGCATTGTGGTCAGGACGCTTAGCCCTGACTCACAAGCAGCAAGACGGGAACGCCGCAAAGACGCCCCGCACCCAGAATCCGCGAGGAGACCACGCCTGAACCGTGCCATCCCGCAACGCCGCAACCGGAACGACTGGGAGCTACTCTCAACTGAAGAGCAAGCCAAGTCCCCACAGCACTCGCCAATCCCTACGGAGGAACTTCAGCACAGCTATGAGCTAAATCCCTAAGGCAGTGCCAAAGAACACTAACTGGAAATCAGGACACAAAAAAGAAGAATATTAGTGACCCTTCCCGCTTGGGGCTAACCTTCTAGAAAGACAAAAGTCTTGTAAATCCTTTTGGATTTCATTGTTTTTCATTCATATTTTGTTTTGGCGCCATTGAGCTGCTTTATTATTATTGTTGCATAATCTTATGCAGATTTTGTGAGTAAATAAAATACAAGTGTCAAATAATTCTGAACCCTTTGGTCGGACTGATGAGAGTGGAAGTCTTGTAATTTCATGTAAAACCCTACTTCTCTCTGTCTGCCATTTAGAGCAAATCAACCACTTGTATTTCTTACAATCATACGAGCCAGAACCTGGGCACAAATATAAATTTATTAGATGAAAAGGGGCCGGGAAAGTTGCTCATCTCCATTACCCTAGAGAAGTGGGCTAAAGGCAAATTTTCTACTTGAAAATTTAACACACTAAAAGTCTTCCCTAGAGACTTAGCCTTTTAACCCATTCCCTCGTCAAAAGGTCCCCAAAGGTCAAATAATCCCCTTCACTGCAGTACAAGTAAGAGCCAGTGCAAATGCCTCCTAGTTTGGGATTCACTGTGATTCACAAAAGATTAACAATTTACCATGATTTTCCATTTCAAAATTTAAGATGTGGCATAGAATATGGATCAAACGTAAACCTGCCTGACCTTTAAGAACAACGAATGGACCAGTGAAACCGGGCTGAACCGTACAGGCCCTCAACTCTAATGAGCGCTTCTAATTTCAATTACATTAATTCACATTAGCAGCTTAACTTAAGGATGGATTAAAGGTGTCACTATAACTGACACTCAAATCAAAATTTGTTTCTTTGCAGGTGACACTTTTGTTTTACGTTAAGAGACATAAAGAATCTCATGAAATCCTTTTAAAAACTATTTGGAGATTAAAACAAGAAACAAATGGCACTACAACATAAAAAGCCACCAGATAATCATATTTCGAAAAAGAAACAAGTCGTACTGCCAGTTAGAAACTTCTGAGACGGAAGGGAAAATCCATATCCCAGCTCTAGCAGCTCCCGCTTTTGTCTGCTCAGGCTGCATTCGAACTTGCTCTTCCCACCAGCTGCCGTGGCGCAGTGGTCACATCGCGGACAAGTGACTGGGAGGTCTCAGGTTCGAATTCCATAAGAGGCAAGGGTTTTCGGTCCTTGACCAACTAATATATATAACGATTGGAATTGTGGTGGTACCATAGTCGATGAGGTTTAACCGAGGCGTTGGTTACTGCTACACATATCTGTATTATTAAAATATCGGGACATTACTGGTTTAGCACTGCCTCCGGGCATTGCCTCCAGTATTGTTCCCACCAATATCTTGTTACCAGAGATATCCTTCCACCAGTATTTTCCCTAACGTCAGAAATTTTGTTGAGTGGGGGGCGGCAGTACTGATGTTTTGAACCAATAAGTACTTATTAACTGGTGATGCTGATCAATAATACGCATAGCCCGCGAAGAAATTTCTCTACCACTCGCCGACATCGTTTTTTTTGTTTTTTGGTGTGTTTTTTAGAAAAAGGGTGGGGGTTGCAGCCCCCCCCCCCCCCCCCCCCCCCCCGTAGGTCCGGCCCTGTATCCGCCCACTCTCCTTCAGCAGCAAATCATACTCTAAGTGGGTTTGGACAGCTTTTTGGTGTTTCACCCAATTGTATGATTTTTTTTGTTACACCAAAAAGGTCAGTGAGCATTATAAAATTTAAAAAAAACCCACTTTGTCTGCTTTTTCACTGTGCATCATTTTCACTGTATTAAAAACAATAACTGAAAAGCTAATCGGGAAAGGTTTCAAAATGCAAAGCCTATAAACGTACCCCCGATTAAATAGCTAAGAACAAAATTAAAAATCGAAAAACACAAAACCTGTTAAACCACCTTTCCTTAGTTATGTAAGATAGATGATAGCTTTCTTAACCAGTGATAGATCAGAGATAGATAGCAGAAACTTCATCTGTGTCGGTTAGAAAATAACTTTCCACTTCTATGATGGACAGGTAACAGCTTTACTTATTTTTGATGGGTAGATAATACTGTAGCATTCCTGATCTGTAATAACACCCTTAATTCACTTTAAGTCATTGTGATTAAAAATGTATTAGTTGCCTAAACTGTACTGGACAGTTGATGTCTTGTTTCATTTTTGGGGTGATGTGTGACTTCCTTCAACTTGCTCAGTGATGTGTGACTTCCCTCAACTTTGATGAGTGATGTATGACTTTCCTCAACTTTGATGAGTGAAGTGTGACTTCCCTCAACTTTGGTGAGTGAAGTATTTATATCCTAACCTTTGTTGGATAATGTATGGCTTCCATCAACTTTGTTAGGTGATGCATAACTTCCCTAAACTTTAGTAGTGCAGTTGGTAACGGGTAAAAATAGCTTGGATGTGGACACGCCGGACAAAAGTACCAAACTTTGTGTATCACTTCTTTAGACCCTAACGAACACTTTTAGACGTGGTGCGCTTAAATATGAGGTATGGCTCTTGGTCACGTGACGTCATTTCCTTTTGCAGCCATTGATACTAACTAATCTCTCAATTGTGCCAAACAATAACCATTTTCTTACCTGTTAAGGTCTTTGTGGGCTTTTTCGAATGTGCTGAATCCATTTCTGACACAAACAATGAGATAAGAAGTCATCTGAAATGATGTTTTACAATATTTTCATCAGATCAAAAAGCCGTCAATGCCACAAATTCTATAACCAGTCCTAGAACTGTTAATGCAAATGTCACACGCATTTAAGTTTATTTTGTGCACTTGCACAGCTGTGTGCATCCCAGTCCAACGTTTCCACAGGAGCATCTCCTACAACCACTGTCACTTTTACAGTTGCACCTCACCAGCTCTCGGCAAGCTTTAGAAGCTGCAGGCAGCGTTGTCCAAACAGGTGTCAATGACTTGCTGTCCTCGTCAAACTCCCACCCCCAGTCTTCTGGAAAAGGGGCTTGCTGTTGTGGTTGGTGACTTGTGGCCCAGATTCCAGTCTGATAGGATGCTCGTTTTGCATGTTGTAGCAAAGCGTCTTGTGTTGGTGGAATGGCATCCATAGACTTGTTCTTCTGGCAAAACATGTCTTTGCGAGCCTCATTGACAGAGTCAGCTGAACTTGTCTTGTCATACAGAACAACAGTGTAACGTTCCAAGAGTTTGAAGTGTTCTTTGCTGATGTCCAGTTCTGTGTATGGACACTCAGTCATGAGCTTGAATGCAGAAGTCACATCTGGGTAACACTTCCATGCTTCCAAAGCTGTTTTCTTGCCTTTCCCAAGGAAAGATGACACAGAATCACAACCTGTGAAACTGTGGAAAGCAGGCAAGGCAACACACTTGTCTTCTCCGAGGGCCTCAGCAATGCTATTATAGGTGAACTTCTTGCCCACTCCAAAAGCCACCCCAATGTGTGCTTGAGGGCATATGCTCTTCAGAAGATTGAACTTTCCCATCAGGATCACTATTACATCAGTGTCAACAGTCCGCACCAAGCTTATTGCAGCACCAGTTTGCAGGGCATCTTGTATGACCAGTCTGGTGTCCGCCTCCTCATGGTCACATTCTGGCATGCTTCAGCTTGACCCCTTGATCACAGTTCCTTGTCCGTGAGTGACAATAATCTCCTTCACTGGGTGAAAGTCAGCCTTTGCTATCTTGTCTGAGAGGAATGCAAACAGCTCTTTCTTGCTGTCTGGGTCTCTCAGGAAATCGTGCCATTTTGGGGGAATCTTGTTCTGGCTTTCGACTTTTCTTCGTGTTCCTTTTCCTCTCTTTTCCCTTGTTGACTCCTTGATGCTGCTGTTTGTATACGTGTCCCAGACAACATTCAGTCTTTGAGCATTATCTATCTGGTCTCGAAGATATGGAAGAAACACGGCATCAGCATATTCCTCAAATGTTGTGATGCCACCAGTTGGCAAGAAGTGGACAACAGCCGAACCGTCAACAACTTTTACGTCAAAGCTGCTTGGGGGCTCTTTCTCTCTAGAGCTGCAAAATGTCAGGCTGAACCTCAAGAACGTTGATTCTGGGGCATCTGTCAAAATCTTCAGCTTCTTCAATGTGCTGAAGACATGCTTCAAGTTCCTCATCACAGAGAAGTTCTGAATGATCAGATGTGTTGCAGATGTGTTGCTTTCAGCCTGTGTTGTCTTGGTAAGGCAAGCCAGCAGATCAGATTTCGTCCCAAGACGCAGCTTGCCTCTGTCAGAGAACACAGGAGGGCATGGGTGATTTTTATGCATGAAGAAAGTGTCCATGTGCACGTCTCTATGCTGTGCCACAATGTACAGTCGACAGAACAGGTCCACATCTGTCCTCAGTGTTGCGATTTTGTCAGCTTGTTTTGTTTTCACTTTGGGTGTTGATGACTTGAAGAGTGGCAGATAGTTCTTCTTGATTGTGTCATGGATGGAGCGTTTGCGGTCTATCTGCACAGCTTTTGTGTATTCTTCAAACTGCTGCTTCCCGAGTGACTCCACATTGCAAACTGTGTTTGTGATTGATTCATAAAAAACATCACAAGTGTCCAAGGTTTGCAGTTCAGGAGAACTATCTAAGATTGGGTTGCCCATGTCACTGATAGTCTGGATGAGATTCAGTGTGCTCTGTTTGAAAGCCTTCTGAGTGGCTAGTCCTTGTTCATGGTGAAGCTGGTTTTCATTATCTTCTATGAGAAGGTCTGTCTCAAACTCTTTTAGGAGTCGTGCTTGCTCTGGGCCAGCAAGCATCCACTTTCGAAAGGCTGAAGGAGTTTCAGTCAATCCAAGGGCACCACCTGCACCTTTCACCATCCCATTGTTTTGTTCATTAGCGTGGTCGAGGGGTAAGGCTGAGAACCGTTTGGTTGTTTTTGAGATGACCCAGTTTCCATTATGCACAAACTCTTCCATGATGGAGGCAGGCAAGGTTTCCATGTCTCTGATGTGCACAGGGATCCAACGCGCATAATTGAAGTGGTCAAGTGCAAAGAACCACGGAGCCAAAGCCTTCAGGATTTCCACATAGAGTTGGAAGTTTCCAATAGGATGAGCTCGAACGAAGATGAGAACCATGAGTTCTAGTCTTAGCACAGTATCCCAGTACTGGAAAGTTGGGCTCTTCTTGACCATTTCCTGTCTCCACGCATAAAACCCCATACTTAGACCCAAACTATAGAGAATTTGAGACGACTTTGGTCTCCCTAGGAGTTTGTTCAGTATCACAGTGCAATACACGTACAACGAAATGACGTCACGTGACCGGAAGCGCGTGACGCAGATTTAAGCGCGCCACGTCTAGATGTGTTCATTGGGATCTAAAGAAGTAACACACAAAGTTTGGTGCTTTTGTCCGGCGTGTCCACTTCATTCCTTTTTCCCACTTCACTATAGTAAATGATGTAAGATAAACCTCGAACCTTGCATAATGATGAATGACTTCCATGAACTTTAGTGGATGATGGTTGACTTCCCTAAACTAAATTGGAGTATGACTTCTCTCAAATTTGGTGACTGATGTATGATTTCCCATAACTTTGGGTAACGGCGTAGAACCTCCTTCAACTTCGATAACTTAAGAGAGAAAGGGGGAGGGCGGAGGTGGCAAGGAGATAGAGACTGAAACCGGCTTTGACTTTTGTTTTTGAAGGCCATTGCAATTGGCCATATACACATAATATTATTATCACTCTTTTCATGTCTTTCCTCCTGTATTCATGCTCCACCCCGTACGCAATCCACATCAACTCATTATATGTACACTGAACAATGAAAGAGTAAAGGCTACTCTTTTTGTTTTTGTTTTTTTTATAGAAAACAGGGACAAAAAAGAACATCAGTCGAGTTTGGAACCTGGTGTCTTTTACTTATGTATAGTTTGTTTATTCCTAGCTAAAAACTAACTACGAAATCCTTATGCTTTTTAATAATGATGATGTTTATAATTGTGTTTTCATTTGAACAGTTTGTATGCTGATAAAACAAAAAGGTCCACTTGACTGTAACTTGAAATCCGCTCCAAGGCGAGCATTTTTGTAAGTTCGTACGAGACCATAAAAGCGACAATCCTGACTTCATTTCAATATGTTGAGTACAATGGGTACTAGAAACCATGTGAAAATCAAAGTTTCAAAGTGTTTGTTTTGTTTGTTTGTTGTTGTTTTTAGAGAGAGAGAGAGAGAGAGAGAGAGAGAGAGAGAGAGAGAGAGAGAGAGAGAGAGAGAGAGAGAGAGATGGAGGGAGGGGGGAGGGAGGGAGGGAGGGAGGGATAGAGGGAAGGAGTGACAGAAAGTGTCTTATGTTGTTATTTTAAATTAATTGAAGCGTTCATGATCCTAATCACGCACATCTGTCAGCATTTAGGGCACATTGACCAATACTATAGGCGCAAAGAGATTAGTGTCTCTTTTATCTCTCTTAAGTTTCAGTTAGCAAACCTCATACAATCTGGTACAAAATATAACAGCGTTCTTTGTATTCATTAAGATACGAGTTTACAATATGGTACAAAATAAACAGCAGTCTTTGTATTCATTAAGATATCACAAGAAAACTCTGAAATGACGGCTGAACTGAATTCAACTACCTTTAATGTCCACGTGACCAGAACAATAAACAACACGGGCCATTCCAAACAGGATGTTGCTTGGCGTTACCAACGTAGACCTTATATGAACATCGCTGATCAAATCAGAAATATAGGCGATCCAGTTTTGTGTACGCTTGGTATTTTCGGAAATGGCATGATTATTATGACCATGAATCGTCTTCCTTCATCATCAAGCATATTCTTCAAAGTGTTGGCATTCTCTGATCAGTTAGTGGTGATATTAGGTCCCTTGGCACATCTGCTGTTTGGGAGATTATATGCCACTTACTACAGAACTGATATCTCATCGTTGTGCAAACTGAATACGATTACATTTCTCACTGCGTTGACTCTATCGTCATGGATGCTTATGTCACTCACTATGCTCAGAGCTGCCTCTGTGCTGTGGCCACGTCGTGTCAGGGCTGTGTGGACGAAGAGAAAGTCACGAGTTGCTGCTGGAATAGTGATCCTCATTGCCGTTCTGGTCCATTGCCACTATCTGAAAAGGTATATCATTGTGAAAGGATTTTGCGAATTTTCTGGATTAGCCGTTTGGGATTCTCAGTTCCGCCTTTTCCAATTTTGTTTCTTACCTTTCACAATACTGGTTATCAGCAATGCTGCTCTTTTGTGGACACTGTTCAGATCTGTCAGAACAAGAGTGTGTGTTCCGGTACAGCAAACCAGCGAGGATTCCACACAACAGAAAGCGTCGTCATTGACTGTCACCTTGTTTGCTGCAAGTGTCTGCTTCGCTTCCCTCGCAACACCTTATGTCGTACAGACCACAACACAGTTTTCTGTTGATTGGGACAATGCCATAGAAAACGGAAAACATAGTGTGCTTAAAGCTGCCAGCTATTTCCTCTTGTATTCCAAAAGTGCTGTCAACTTTTATTTATATTGCTCAACTTACAGAACATTCAGAGCTGAGTTGATCGTGATATTTCAAGAGTGTTGTGGCCTATGCTGTAAGGCTAATAGAAAAAGTTGTTAACAAAATAGTGACTAATAAAAAAAATGCATAAAATATTGATTGTACAAACAGAAAACAATAAAACTTACCTGACTGCCATTTTAACAGTTCGTTTGTAATTGTGAACTAATTGAAGAAGAAAATCTTTCTGACCTGTCTTCTCCATGAGTGACGTTTGTAGATCTAGGTGTATTTTGACATGTTTAATTAGTTTTTTCCACAAAGAAGTTGCTTTACATGGCTGGCAAATTGAGTAGCATTGTCTTTCAAATAAAACTCACACGTCTGTCTGTCCATCTGTCTGTCTGTCTGTCTGTCTGTCTGTCTCTCTCTCTCTCTCTCTCTCTCTCTCTCTCTCTCTCTCTCTCACACACACACACACACACACACACTCTCTCTCTCTCTCTCTCTCTCTCTCTCTCTCTCTCTCTCTCTCTCTCTCTCTCTCTCTCTCTCTCTCTCTCTCTCTCTCTCTCTCTCTCACTCTCTCTCTCTCTGTCATTATTTTGTTGTATTTGCAGATAGTCGGAATCTGTAGCATTAGATGGATTATGTGCATGCTTCCTGTTTTCAGCAAGAGTGATCTCATGAACGACTTTTCAACTACTAAAGATAATAAGTTAAACAAACCTTATTCAGTCTTTGAAGTATCCATTGCGATGGAAAACTCAGACTGTTTTAAACGCAATACTTATGACGAAATTTATCAACCCTATAAAGACACTGCAGATCTCATAAAAGACATAGGACAATTTAGCGCATTATTTTTTGGAATGTTTGGAAATGTCATGATAATTCTTATCATGCTTCGCATTCCTCCATCTACGTCCAGTGTTTTCTTCATAGTTCTGGCCATGTCAGACCAATACATGCTGACTGTTCCTTTGTACCACTTTTTCGCATTGATTTATACAGAATTAGCAGATATAGGGACAGAGACTCATGGCTCCTGGCACTGCAAAATTTCCCGGTTTCTGTTTCGTGTAGCAACACCTTTGTCATCATGGATGCTGGTGTCACTCACCGTGCTCAGAGCTGCTTCTGTGCTGTGGCCACTTCGTTTCAATGCCGTGTGGACCAAGAGAAAGTCAAGAGCTACTGCTGGTGCAGTAGTCATCACACTCAGTCTGATCAACGGTCACTATCTGTACGGGTTTCGTGTTCACAGTGGAAGCATCTGCTCTGTATACTCTTCAGGAATATATGGATGGTTTGTTTTTAATGCATGGCCTTGGATTCGCCTGCTTCAGTATTGCTTAATACCTTTCATTATATTGGCCACAAGCAACAGCATTCTTATATTAACGCTGGTCAAATCTGTTAAATCAAATAAGCGTCTCACAAACCAGCAAAAGGTCCAGGATTCAGGACAACATCAGAAAGTGTCTTCACTGACGGTCACCTTGATTGTCGCAAACGTTGCCTTTTTCCTCACGATAACACCAGTCAGTGTATACGTTTTGACCCAAGGCTATTTTGACTGGCATGACCCCATACAGAATGGACAGTTGATAGTGTTTTACCACAGCGCAGAGTCACTGTCTTTCTACAACTGTGCTGTCAACTTCTACCTGTACTGTTTAACTGGTCACAGGTTCAGAGCGGAGTTCCTGAATATAGCTCTGGAGTTGTATGCCATTTTTCATAAAGGCAAAACAAGTTCACAGACAGCAGATTAATTTAATGAAAATAGTTGTGAAGTTCTATGACATAACCCCAAACTAAGTGAATTGAGAGCAGATATTTGTTTTCAATAGCACTGGATTGTACACTATCTACAAAACCAATGAAATGAAGATCAAAGCTTTGGGAAACTGCAATGGAATTTTATGGCATCTTTCGTAAAACCAAGACAGGGGGAACTGAGAGCCGAGCTATGCGATGATAATGCACAACATGAGAATAATGTAAGTATATACACATTTTTCCAGAGGGCATTACACACTACTGCCCGATGAGTGCTGTTTTTAACAGTATCATTACCTCCTATGTTTTGTATTGTTACCTCCTTCTTTGACTTGTATGCACGTATTTGAACAAAATCTACCAAACTAAAATAAGCTTAAGAGCAAACTCGGTTTACGGGTAGAATGTCAAGCCTTACATAAAGATCATTCGATGTAATGAACACAAAGTTTTAATTTTTAGTTTTAAGTTAGTCTTAAAATGGGTGGCTAGCGCTTGTGGCAACGCGCTGTCCATGTGAGAACAACCTGAATTTCACAGCGACATTTAAATATTAAATAAAAGGGGAAAATACAGTTTGAGTAACATATATGTTACTTTAACACTGTGGGTGATTAAAAAATGTGTTGTACGCTTTCGCTTTTTACTAATACATAACTGTCTTTAAAAATGGTTACAATATTGTTTGCGTGATCACCAGAAGGCAATTTCAGCGTACCTCACGTGTCATTCACACATACTTAGCCATTAAAAACGTCCAGTCTGAATAAAAGAAATATTCTAAATGCCAACAACTTATTGATTCGTGTGCAGAAAAAGGTCCTTTACATGTTTATATAGTTTGCAAATGCAAAACAAAACAGAAATCAATGGCGTGGTATTGGAAATAAACGTAATAAATGATATGTAATAAATGGTCATTTAAACTTCGTTTACAATGTCCATAGCTTCATTGCTATAAAAGGTGAATACTTTCCAGTTTAGTTCTTGGGTGTGAGAAAACACATATATATGCCCTGTAAGCAGGACCATACAGGTTTGGTAAATGTGTATTTGTTTCTCCAACAAATGAAAAAGAAGAAGTAACTGACGTGTCACTACTGCGTAACTGACGTGCTACGTGTGAAAGTAGTCTAATGCCGAGATTTGAGGCGTGCAAGCTTCTGTTGAATGCTTTTAATTAATGGTTTTAGGCCTAATTGTAGTTTATGTTCTAGAGTTCCATGGTCCATAGGCCTAGAAGATGTTTTCGTGAAATACTTGATCAAATCGTCACTCTAGACCCAAGCAAAATATGTTATAAATTTTTGTCCACACACAAGACTTTTAACTCCTGAGAACATTTAACTATAAATGGGCAAAAACAACATGGCTGCCACCCAGGGGAGGTCACTGCAGGAAAATCCGTTGTGATTTCCGACACTTCAAAAATGGTGTTTCGAAAATGCAATGGACCAGAGGTGTTTGGATCTCTTGAAATTTGGTGAGCATTTTTTAAAAATTGCTCATAACCCAATGAAGAAATTGAAGAAAGGAAAGTTTGAACAGAATACTACCAAAATCAAAAGACATACAAAATTGAACATTTGTATTAACCCTAAAATAATTAAACAATTACATTTTAATGTATTTTTTATGGAATATTGCCTACCCAGTGTATCTGACAGATAGAAGTACATACAGTGGAGGTAGCAGTTTGGTCTGCTAATCGTAGAATAAATAAACAAATTAATAAATTATTTTTTAAATTAATAATTAAATCAACAAATCAATTAATCAATCAATCAATCAATCAATCAATCAATATATAAATCAATTAAAAAAGTTTAAATAAATAAATAAATATAATCATTTATTTTCTGATTCTTGTTGTATCAAACAGAGCAACCTACGTACAGATTTAAAAATCATAATATCAGACAATTCCGTCAGTCTAATGCTCTCTGTGTTTGTCTGGTTTTTCATTGGCTCCCCCTTCTGTCTGTCTGTCTGTCACACACATACACACACACATACACACACACACACACACACACACACACACACACACACACACACACACACACACACACACACACACACACACACACACACACACACACACACACACACACACACACACACACACACACACACACACACTTCTCTCTCTTCTGTTTGGTTCTTTGTTCTTTGTTGTTTTTTTTTTCTTTCATTATACTGATCATAATGTTTTCTGTTTTGTGTTCATGTAAATATGTTAAGTTCACTGATTTTTGATTGATGTGTATTTTTTTTATGAGGGCAGGATGAAAAAAAGCTTTGTTAGCTTATTCTTTAACCCTCAATAAAGATGATTTTGACTTGACTTGACTTGACTTGACTTGACTTGACTTGACACACACACACACACACACACACACACACACACACACACACACACACACACACACACACACACTCTCTCTCTCTCTCTCTCTCTCTCTCGCTCTCTCTGTGTATTTTTCTCTTATTCATCCTTTCTCATTTGCTTTTTCTCTCCATTCCTCAATCTCTCCGCCTCACCCCATCTCCCCTTTTTGGCTCACGTCGTTTTTTTAAAACAAAGTGAGTCTAT
>CM065684.1:58274283-58296783 GCA_017654935.2 Phymorhynchus buccinoides
TCTCCCGAACCGCTTGACCGAATCGCGTCAACTTTTGTGTGAAGGTGTGCCTACCTTAAAAGGAAGAGATCGGCGCAAATCATTTTGCCGTTAACCTTGACCTTGTATGACCTTGAAAACAAAAAATCTGATTTAGCCATATCTCGGGCACCGATCAACATAGGATGTTGAATTTTGGTATGAAGGTGGTTTGGCTTATGCCCGTTCTGATGATGGCATACCGATCAAGGTCAATGTCAAGGTCAAAAAGATCGTGATGAGCCTGAAAATCGGAGGGTCATTTTTTAACTTCTGTCTGTCCCAAGGATATCTTTCGAACGGGTTGACAGAATCACGTCAAATTTTGTGTGCTGGTGTGTCACCATGAGAGGAAGGCATCCGCGCAAATAGGCCGTCGTGACCTTGACCTTGGCGTACGACACATGCGAAAATATGTAACAGGGGCCATAACTCCCACACCGTTGGTGTTAGAGTCTTCAAATTTGGCATGAAGGTACTTTGGCTTATGCCCGTTCTGATGGTGGCATACCGATCAAGGTCAAGGTCACGGTCCGGGCGATCCGTAGGCCTTGAAAGTGGTAGGGGTCTACACATTGGGTTTTAAGCCATATTTTCCACATTTGTACTTGACAGAAGCGCTTCAGATTGTGTGTGGTACTGTATACCCTAGAGAAGAAAACATCCGAGCATAAATTATCACCATGCTGACCTTGACCTTGAAGTGTGACCTTGAAAACCGAAATTTCCTTCTTTGCGCTATATGTTTCTTCTTCAAGCTGTATCTCGTGAACTAGAAGACAGAATCCCTTCCAATTTTGTGTCAGGATGTGACACTCTACGGGGTGTCGCAAGTGCGTGGCATTGCTGGTGACGGACATGTCTGCCGCTCGGCGACGCCCTTGTTGGTTAATATAATATGCATTTGTTACGCCCAATCCAAGAAATTGCCCATTTCATGAAATGGGCAAAATGGTTTGCCCAGTTCGTGAAATAGCCAATTTATAAGAGAGAGAGCAGTTGAGAAAAGCAATATGAATGAAAAATAGTTTTTGTTCATTAGCACACATGGATCAAGAATTGGTTCAAACGAATGAGAAATCACATCTGTAGATGAGATGAATTATTTTATTCAGACTTAATTTGATAAAACGTTTGATTCAACATGTGGCTCAGGCATGCCCCAGCTTAGCATCTGGTCGAGTTGGGGGGCAGGATAGGGGTGCAAATACAATGTAGAAAAGCGTGATACCATTGAATCAATCTTAATCAATATATGTGTGAATGGGATTCAAAAAATGTGATATACATTGTCCATTTCATAAATTGGGCAAAGCATTTAGCTCATTTCGTGAAATAGGCAATTTCACGGATTGGGCGTAACACATGCAATATGTAACAATGTTCATGTAGCCTCGAATGGCTATTCTTGTTGACGGGGCTGTATTTGTAACCTTTTTTATTTTTTGGGCGCGTGTGTGTATATGTAGGAGATATTCTATACCGCTGTATTTTTCCTAAATTGTTGTATATAATGTGTTTTTGTATAATGTTACTTGTTGTAACAATTTCATGTACCCCCTGGGGGAGGTTTTTGGGACAAAATTACTTTGACTTTGACTTTGACTTTTGAGTTATTTTTCTTGTAATAAAACAACATTGATTTGGTTAATTAACCACATGTCCACTGCGATTTCAGGCTGCCTGATCCCCCAGCCTTAGTGGGGCCACTGACCACTAACAACTGGCTGGCCAAGGCCAGGAGATATGTGGACAAGAGGATCGTTGGGCCTGGTTCTATGGTGGTGGTCAACCGTAAGAGAGATGAGAGAGAGAGAGAGAGAGAGAGAGAGAGAGAGAGAGAGAGAGAGAGAGAGAGAGAGACAGGCAGACCAGAGAGAGCGAGAGACGAGAGAGAGAGAGAGAGAGAGAGAGAGAGAGAGAGCGAGAGAGCGTGAGAGAGAGAGAGATTCGTAGAGAGAGAGAGAGAGAGAGAGAGAGAGAGAGAGAAAGATAGTGTGTGTGTGTGTGTGTGTGTGTGTGTGTGGGGGGGGGGGGGGGTATGTGTGTGTGTGTGTGTGGTGTGGGTGTGTGTGTGATGGGGGGGGGGAAGTGTTTGGGGGTGTGCTTGTGCATGTGTGCTTGTGCATGCATGCGTATATGTCTATGTGTGTTTGTGCATGCGCGCGTGCGTTCGTGTGTGTGTGTGTGTGTGTGTGTGTGTGTGTGTGTGTGTGTGTGTGTGTGTGTGTGTGTGTGTGTGTGTGTGTTGTGTGTGTGTGTGTGTGTGTGTGTGTGTGAGAGAGAGACTGAGAGAGAGAGAGAGAGAGAGAGAGAGAGAGAGAGAGAGAGAGAGAGAGAGAGAATTAGAGACAGAGAGAGACACTGACACTAACACTGACGCATTTGTATTTGTGAAGGCCATCGACCCACACACAAAGCTTCTACCCTCCCCTTTCCCCTTCCCTACCCTTCCCTAACCTTCACCCAATCATATTCAAATCGAAAATAAGTATATCGATGAATAAGTAAATAAATAAATAAAATAGTGTAAAGAATAAATAAATGAATATATGCAAAGAGACAGAGACAGCGAGAGCTAGAGACAGACAGACACAGACAGACAGACCAGCAGACAGAAACAGGCACAGATTCTATTCTGGTGGCAGATATAGGCCTAGTGTGTGTGCAAGCCATTCGTATCTGATTGTCACAGAGGAGGCAATACCATTCTGGAAAGCTTTCGCTGGAATTTGTTTTTTTCCATAGAGATGCCCTGGGCCTGTATTCACGTTGAGATAGCATGAGACTTAGCATGATGCTAACTTAGAAGCTCTTCCAATGTCCTATAGGATTTAATAGGACTTTTGGAAGAGCTTCTAAGTTAGCATGATGCTAAGTCTCATGCTATCTCAACGTGAATACAGGCCCTGGTCCTATTAACCTTCCCAGTACGTCGCCTTTTCCTTAGCGCCGTGTACGTTGTGGGTCGTTTTCTCCCCATGTATGGTGTTCTACGAAGGACTGTCCTTACTCGTACGTCGCCGGGTATTAAGTGACCCATACACTCAATGAAGGAAGAAGAAAGTGGCTTGGGGAGCAGGCCCCTTACCCATCCAGAACACAAACAAAGGCTTCAAGCTAACTGTCTACTTTGCACAGCTGTTCCGTCGCACACAACGTCAAGCAATTTAGTTAAAGGGCTAAATGTAAAAATCTTACATAAAAAAATCACTCCAACCACGGCCCTATCAAATATTTTGGCTGTATGTTCTGCATAGTATTTTTCTTCCATCAGATTAATTGTAAAAAGTGTACCATGTGTGTTGTGTAGAAGTAAAGAGAGAATGAACAGTGTACCATGTGTGTTGTGTAGAAGTAAAAAGAGAGAGAACAGTGTACCATGTGTGTTGTGTAGAAGTAAAGAGAGAGAGAACAGTGTATCATGTGTTTTGTGTAGAAGTAAAGAGAGAGAGAACAGTGTACCATGTGTGTTGTGTAGAAGTAAAGAACAGTGTAGAGAGAACAGTGTACCATGTGTGTTGTGAACAGTGTGTAGAAGAAGAGAGAGAGAACAGTGTACCATGTGTGTTGTGTAGAAGTAGAGAGAGAGAACAGTGTACCATGTGTGTTGTGTAGAAGTAAAGAGAGAGAGAACAGTGTACCATGTGTGTTGTGTAGAAGAAGAGAGAGAAAGAGAGAGAGAACAGTGTAGTCTGATGTGTACAGTGTACCATGAAGTTGTAAGTAAAGAGAGAGAGAACAGTGTACCATGTGTGTTGTGTAGAAGTAAAGAGAGAGAGAACAGTGTACCATGTGTGTTGTGTAGAAGTAAAGAGAGAGAGAACAGTGTACCATGTGTGTTGTGTAGAAGTAAAGAGAGAGAGAACAGTGTACCATGTGTGTTGTGTAGAAGTAAAGAGAGAGAGAACAGTGTACCACAGTGTACCATGTGTGTTGTGTAGAAGTAAAAGAGAGAGAGAACAGTGTACCATGTGTGTGTGTAGAAGTAAAGAGAGAGAACAGTGTACCATGTGTGTTGTGTAGAAGTAAGAGAGAGAGAACAGTGTACCATGTGTGTTGTGTAGAAGTAAAGAGAGAGAGAACAGTGTACCATGTGTGTTGTGTAGAAGTAGTGTAAGAGAGAGAGAACAGTGTACCATGTGTGTTGTGTAGAAGTAAAGAGAGAGAGAACAGTGTACCAAGTAGAAAAGAGAGAGAGAACAGTGTACCATGTGTGTTGTGTAGAAGTAAAGAGAGAGAGAACAGTGTACCATGTGTGTTGTGTAGAAGTAAAGAGAGAGAGAACAGTGTACCATGTGTGTTGTGTAGAAGTAAAGAGAGAGAGAACAGTGTACCATGTGTTTTGTGTAGAAGTAAAGAGAGAGAGAACAGTGTACCATGTGTGTTGTGTAGAAGTAAAGAGAGAGAGAACAGTGTACCATGTGTGTTGTGTAGAAGTAAAGAGAGAGAGAACAGTGTACCATGTGTGTTGTGTAGAAGTAAAGAGAGAGAGAACAGTGTACCATGTGTGTTGTGTAGAAGTAAAGAGAGAGAGAACAGTGTACCATGTGTGTTGTGTAGAAGTAAAGAGAGAGAGAACAGTGTACCATGTGTGTTGTGTAGAAGTAAAGAGAGAGAGAACAGTGTACCATGTGTGTTGTGTAGAAGTAAAGAGAGAGAACAGTGTACCATGTGTGTTGTGTAGAAGTAAAGAGAGAGAGAACAGTGTACCATGTGTTTTGTGTAGAAGTAAAGAGAGAGAGAACAGTGTACCATGTGTGTTGTGTAGAAGTAAAGAGAGAGAGAACAGTGTACCATGTGTGTTTGTGTAGAAGTAAAGAGAGAGAGAACAGTGTACCATGTGTGTTGTGTAGAAGTAAAGAGAGAGAGAACAGTGTACCATGTGTGTTGTGTAGAAGTAAAGAGAGAGAGAACAGTGTACCATGTGTGTTGTGTAGAAGTAAAGAGAGAGAGAACAGTGTACCATGTGTGTTGTGTAGAAGTAAAGAGAGAGAGAACAGTGTACCATGTGTGTTGTGTAGAAGTAAAGAGAGAGAGAACAGTGTACCATGTGTGTTGTGTAGAAGTAAAGAGAGAGAGAACAGTGTACCATGTGTGTTGTGTAGAAGTAAAGAGAGAGAGAACAGTGTACCATGTGTGTTTGTGTAGAAGTAAAGAGAGAGAGAACAGTGTACCATGTGTGTTGTTGTGTAGAAGTACCAAGAGAGTAAAGAGAGAGAGAACAGTGTACCATGTGTGTTGTGTAGAAGTAAAGAGAGAGAGAACAGTGTACCATGTGTGTTGTGTAGAGAGAACAGTGTACCAGTAGAGAGAGAACAGTGTACCATGTGTGTTGTGTAGAAGAGAGAGAGAACAGTGTACCATGTGTGTTGTGTAGAAGTAAAGAGAGAGAGAACAGTGTACCATGTGTGTTGTGTAGAAGTAAAGAGAGAGAGAACAGTGTACCATGTGTGTTGTGTAGAAGTAAAGAGAGAGAGAACAGTGTACCATGTGTGTTGTGTAGAAGTAAAGAGAGAGAGAACAGTGTACCATGTGTGTTGTGTAGAAGTAAGAGAGAGAGAGAACAGTGTACCATGTGTGTTGTGTAGAAGTAAAGAGAGAGAGAACAGTGTACCATGTGTGTTGTGTAGAAGTAAAGAGAGAGAGAACAGTGTACCATGTGTTTTGTGTAGAAGAAAAGAGAGAGAACAGTGTACCATGTGTGTTGTGTAGAAGTAAAGAGAGAGAGAACAGTGTACCATGTGTGTTGTGTAGAAGTAAAGAGAGAGAGAACAGTGTACCATGTGTGTTGTGTAGAAGAAGAGAGAGAGAGAACAGTGTACCATGTGTGTTGTGTAGAAGTACAGAGAGAGAACAGTGTACCATGTGTGTTGTGTAGAAGTAAAGAGAGAGAGAACAGTGTACCATGTGTGTTGTGTAGAAGTAAAGAGAGAGAGAACAGTGTACCATGTGTGTTGTGTAGAAGTAAAGAGAGAGAGAACAGTGTACCATGTGTTTTGTGTAGAAGTAAAGAGAGAGAGAACAGTGTACCATGTGTGTTGTGTAGAAGTAAAGAGAGAGAGAACAGTGTACCATGTGTGTTGTGTAGAAGTAAAGAGAGAGAACAGTGTACCATGTGTGTTGTGTAGAAGTAAAGAGAGAGAGAACAGTGTACCATGTGTGTTGTGTAGAAGTAAAGAGAGAGAGAACAGTGTACCATGTGTGTTGTGTAGAAGTAAAGAGAGAGAGAACAGTGTACCATGTGTGTTGTGTAGAAGTAAAGAGAGAGAGAACAGTGTACCATGTGTGTTGTGTAGAAGTAAAGAGAGAGAGAACAGTGTACCATGTGTGTTGTGTAGAAGTAAAGAGAGAGAGAACAGTGTACCATGTGTGTTGTGTAGAAGTAAAGAGAGAGAGAACAGTGTACCATGTGTGTTGTGTAGAAGAAGAGAGAGAGAAAGTGTACCATGTGTGTTGTGTAGAAGTAAAGAGAGAGAGAACAGTGTACCATGTGTGTTGTGTAGAAGTAAAGAGAGAGAGAACAGTGTACCATGTGTGTTGTGTAGAAGTAAAGAGAGAGAGAACAGTGTACCATGTGTGTTGTGTAGAAGTAAAGAGAGAGAGAACAGTGTACCATGTGTGTTGTGTAGAAGTAAAGAGAGAGAGAACAGTGTACCATGTGTGTTGTGTAGAAGTAAAGAGAGAGAGAACAGTGTACCATGTGTGTTGTGTAGAAGTAAAGAGAGAGAGAACAGTGTACCATGTGTGTTGTGTAGAAGTAAAGAGAGAGAGAACAGTGTACCATGTGTGTTGTGTAGAAGTAAAGAGAGAGAGAACAGTGTACCATGTGTGTTGTGTAGAAGTAAAGAGAGAGAGAACAGTGTACCATGTGTGTTGTGTAGAAGAGAAAGTGTAGAGAGAAGTAAAGTGTAACAGTGTGTGTGTGTTGTGTAGAAGTAAAGAGAGAGAGAACAGTGTACCATGTGTGTTGTGTAGAAGTAAAGAGAGAGAGAACAGTGTAGAAGTAAGAGAGAGAGAACAGTGTACCATGTGTTTTGTGTAGAAGTAAAGAGAGAGAGAACAGTGTACCATGTGTGTTGTGTAGAAGTAAAGAGAGAGAGAACAGTGTACCATGTGTGTTGTGTAGAAGTAAGAGAGAGAGAACAGTGTACCATGTGTGTTGTGTAGAAGTAAAGAGAGAGAGAACAGTGTACCATGTGTGTTGTGTAGAAGTAAGAGAGAGAGAACAGTGTACCATGTGTGTTGTGTAGAAGTAGAAAAGAGAGAGAGAACAGTGTACCATGTGTGTTGTGTAGAAGTAAAGAGAGAGAGAACAGTGTACCATGTGTGTTGTGTAGAAGTAAAGAGAGAGAGAACAGTGTACCATGTGTGTTGTGTAGAAGTAAAAGAGAGAACAGTGTACAGTGTAATGTGTGTTGTGTAGAAGAGAGAGAGAACAGTGTACCATGTGTGTTGTGTAGAAGTAAAGAGAGAGAGAACAGTGTACCATGTGTGTTGTGTAGAAGTAAAGAGAGAGAGAACAGTGTACCATGTGTGTTGTGTGTAGAAGTAAAGAGAGAGAGAACAGTGTACCATGTGTGTTGTGTAGAAGTAAAGAGAGAGAGAACAGTGTACCATGTGTGTTGTGTAGAAGTAAAGAGAGAGAGAACAGTGTACCATGTGTGTTGTGTAGAAGTAAAGAGAGAGAGAACAGTGTACCATGTGTGTTGTGTAGAAGTAAAGAGAGAGAGAACAGTGTACCATGTGTGTTGTGTAGAAGTAGAAAAGAGAGAGAGAACAGTGTACCATGTGTGTTGTGTAGAAGTAAAGAGAGAGAGAACAGTGTACCATGTGTGTTGTGTAGAAGTAAAGAGAGAGAGAACAGTGTACCATGTGTGTTGTGTAGAAGTAAAGAGAGAGAGAACAGTGTACCATGTGTGTTGTGTAGAAGTAAAGAGAGAGAGAACAGTGTACCATGTGTGTTGTGTAGAAGTAAATGTGTGTTGTGTAGAAGAGAGAGAGAACAGTGTACCATGTGTGTTGTGTAGAAGTAGTAAGAGAGAGAGAACAGTGTACCATGTGTGTTGTGTAGAAGTAAAGAGAGAGAGAACAGTGTACCATGTGTGTTGTGTAGAAGTAAAGAGAGAGAGAACAGTGTACCATGTGTGTTGTGTAGAAGTAAAGAGAGAGAGAACAGTGTACCATGTGTGTTGTGTAGAAGTAAAGAGAGAGAGAACAGTGTACCATGTGTGTTGTGTAGAAGTAAAGAGAGAGAGAACAGTGTACCATGTGTGTTGTGTAGAAGTAAAGAGAGAGAGAACAGTGTACCATGTGTGTTGTGTAGAAGTAAAGAGAGAGAGAACAGTGTACCATGTGTGTTGTGTAGAAGTAAAGAGAGAGAGAACAGTGTACCATGTGTGTTGTGTAGAAGTAAAGAGAGAGAGAACAGTGTACCATGTGTGTTGTGTAGAAGTAAAGAGAGAGAGAACAGTGTACCATGTGTGTTGTGTAGAAGTAAAGAGAGAGAGAACAGTGTACCATGTGTGTTGTGTAGAAGTAAAGAGAGAGAGAACAGTGTACCATGTGTGTTGTGTAGAAGTAAAGAGAGAGAGAACAGTGTACCATGTGTGTTGTGTAGAAGTAAAGAGAGAGAGAACAGTGTACCATGTGTTGTGTAGAAGTAAAGAGAGAGAGAACAGTGTACCATGTGTGTTTGTGTAGAAGAGAGAGAGAACAGTGTACCATGTGTGTTGTGTAGAAGTAAAGAGAGAGAGAACAGTGTACCATGTGTGTTGTGTAGAAGTAAAGAGAGAGAGAACAGTGTACCATGTGTTGTTGTGTAGAAGTAAAGAGAGAGAGAACAGTGTACCATGTGTGTTGTGTAGAAGTAAAGAGAGAGAGAACAGTGTACCATGTGTGTTGTGTAGAAGTAAAGAGAGAGAGAACAGTGTACCATGTGTTTTGTGTAGAAGTAAAAGAGAGAGAACAGTGTACCATGTGTGTTGTGTAGAAGTAAAGAGAGAGTGAACAGTGAGAGAGAACATGTACCATGTGTTTTGTGTAGAAGTAAAGAGAGAGAGAACAGTGTACCATGTGTGTTGTGTAGAAGTAAAGAGAGAGAGAACAGTGTACCATGTGTGTTGTGTAGAAGTAAAGAGAGAGAGAACAGTGTACCATGTGTGTTGTGTAGAAGTAAAGAGAGAGAGAACAGTGTACATGTGTGTTGTGTAGAAGTAAAGAGAGAGAGAACAGTGTACCATGTGTGTTGTGTAGAAGTAAAGAGAGAGAGAACAGTGTACCATGTGTGTTGTGTAGAAGTAAAGAGAGAGAGAACAGTGTACCATGTGTGTTGTGTAGAAGTAAAGAGAGAGAGAACAGTGTACCATGTGTGTTGTGTAGAAGTAAAAAGAGAGAGAGAACAGTGTACCATGTGTGTTGTGTAGAAGTAAAGAGAGAGAGAACAGTGTACCATGTGTGTTGTGTAGAAGTAAAGAGAGAGAGAACAGTGTACCATGTGTGTTGTGTAGAAGTAAATGTGTGTTGTGTAGAGAGAGAGAACAGTGTACCATGTGTGTTGTGTAGAAGTAAAGAGAGAGAGAACAGTGTACCATGTGTGTTGTGTAGAAGTAAAGAGAGAGAGAACAGTGTACCATGTGTGTTGTGTAGAAGTAAAGAGAGAGAGAACAGTGTACCATGTGTGTTGTGTAGAAGTAAAGAGAGAGAGAACAGTGTACCATGTGTGTTGTGTAGAAGTAAAGAGAGAGAGAACAGTGTACCATGTGTGTTTGTGTAGAAGTAAAGAGAGAGAGAACAGTGTACCATGTGTTTTGTGTAGAAGTAAAGAGAGAGAGAACAGTGTACCATGTGTGTACCATTGTGTAGAAGTAGAAAGAGAGAGAGAACAGTGTACCATGTGTGTTGTGTAGAAGTAAAGAGAGAGAGAACAGTGTACCATGTGTGTTGTGTAGAAGTAAAGAGAGAGAGAACAGTGTACCATGTGTGTTGTGTAGAAGTAAAGAGAGAGAGAACAGTGTACCATGTGTGTTGTGTAGAAGTAAAGAGAGAGAGAGAGAACAGTGTAGAATAAAGAGAGTGTACCATGTGTGTTGTGTAGAAGTAAAGAGAGAGAGAACAGTGTACCATGTGTGTTGTGTAGAAGTAAAGAGAGAGAGAACAGTGTACCATGTGTGTTGTGTAGAAGTAAAGAGAGAGAGAACAGTGTACCATGTGTGTTGTGTAGAAGTAAAGAGAGAGAGAACAGTGTACCATGTGTGTTGTTGTGTAGAAGTAAAGAGAGAGAGAGAACAGTGTACCATGTGTGTTGTGTAGAAGTAAAGAGAGAGAGAACAGTGTACCATGTGTGTTGTGTAGAAGTAAAGAGAGAGAGAACAGTGTACCATGTGTGTTGTGTAGAAGTAAAGAGAGAGAGAACAGTGTACCATGTGTGTTGTGTAGAAGTAAAGAGAGAGAGAACAGTGTACCATGTGTGTTGTGTAGAAGTAAAGAGAGAGAGAACAGTGTACCATGTGTGTTGTGTAGAAGTAAAGAGAGAGAGAACAGTGTACCATGTGTGTTGTGTAGAAGTAAAGAGAGAGAGAACAGTGTACCATGTGTGTTGTGTAGAAGTAAAGAGAGAGAGAACAGTGTACCATGTGTGTTGTGTAGAAGTAAAGAGAGAGAGAACAGTGTACCATGTGTGTTGTGTAGAAGTAAAGAGAGAGAGAACAGTGTACCATGTGTGTTGTGTAGAAGTAAAGAGAGAGAGAACAGTGTACCATGTGTGTTGTGTAGAAGTAAAGAGAGAGAGAACAGTGTACCATGTGTGTTGTGTAGAAGTAGAGAGAGAGAGAACAGTGTACCATGTGTGTTGTGTAGAAGTAAAGAGAGAGAGAACAGTGTACCATGTGTGTTGTGTAGAAGTAAAGAGAGAGAGAACAGTGTACCATGTGTGTTGTGTAGAAGTAAGAGAGAGAGAACAGTGTACCATGTGTGTTGTGTAGAAGTAAAGAGAGAGAGAACAGTGTACCATGTGTGTTGTGTAGAAGTAAAGAGAGAGAGAACAGTGTACCATGTGTGTTGTGTAGAAGTAAAGAGAGAGAGAACAGTGTACCATGTGTGTTGTGTAGAAGTAGAGAGAGAGAACAGTGTACCATGTGTTTTGTGTAGAAGTAAAGAGAGAGAGAACAGTGTACCATGTGTGTTGTGTAGAAGTAAAGAGAGAGAGAACAGTGTACCATGTGTGTTGTGTAGAAGTAAAGAGAGAGAGAACAGTGTACCATGTGTTTTGTGTAGAAGTAAAGAGAGAGAGAACAGTGTACCATGTGTGTTGTGTAGAAGTAAAGAGAGAGAGAACAGTGTACCATGTGTGTTGTGTAGAAGTAAAGAGAGAGAGAACAGTGTACCATGTGTGTTGTGTAGAAGTAAAGAGAGAGAGAACAGTGTACCATGTGTGTTGTGTAGAAGTAAAGAGAGAGAGAACAGTGTACCATGTGTGTTGTGTAGAAGTAAAGAGAGAGAGAACAGTGTACCATGTGTGTTGTGTAGAAGTAAAAGAGAGAGAACAGTGTACCATGTGTGTTGTGTAGAAGTAGTGTACCAAGAGAGAGAGAACAGTGTACCATGTGTGTTGTGTAGAAGTAAAAGAGAGAGAGAACAGTGTACCATGTGTGTTGTGTAGAAGTAAAAGAGAGAGAACAGTGTACCATGTGTGTTGTGTAGAAGTAAAGAGAGAGAGAACAGTGTACCATGTGTGTTGTGTAGAAGTAAAGAGAGAGAGAACAGTGTACCATGTGTGTTGTGTAGAAGTAAAGAGAGAGAGAACAGTGTACCATGTGTGTTGTGTAGAAGTAAAGAGAGAGAGAACAGTGTACCATGTGTGTTGTTGTGTAGAAGTAGAAGAGAGAGAGAACAGTGTACCATGTGTGTTGTGTAGAAGTAAAGAGAGAGAGAACAGTGTACCATGTGTGTTGTGTAGAAGTAAAGAGAGAGAGAACAGTGTACCATGTGTGTTTGTGTAGAAGTAAAGAGAGAGAGAACAGTGTACCATGTGTGTTGTGTAGAAGTAAAGAGAGAGAGAACAGTGTACCATGTGTGTTGTGTAGAAGTAAAGAGAGAGAGAGTGTACAGTGTACCATGTGTGTTGTGTAGAAGTAAAGAGAGAGAGAACAGTGTACCATGTGTGTTGTGTAGAAGTAGAAGAGAGAGAGAACAGTGTACCATGTGTGTTGTGTAGAAGTAAAGAGAGAGAGAACAGTGTACCATGTGTGTTGTGTAGAAGTAAAGAGAGAGAGAACAGTGTACCATGTGTGTTGTGTAGAAGTAAAGAGAGAGAGAACAGTGTACCATGTGTGTTGTGTAGAAGTAAAGAGAGAGAGAACAGTGTACCATGTGTGTTGTGTAGAAGTAAAGAGAGAGAGAACAGTGTACCATGTGTGTTGTGTAGAAGTAAAGAGAGAGAGAACAGTGTACCATGTGTGTTGTGTAGAAGTAAAGAGAGAGAGAACAGTGTACCATGTGTGTTTTGTGTAGAAGTAAAGTAAAGAGAGAGAGAACAGTGTACCATGTGTGTTGTGTAGAAGTAAAGAGAGAGAGAACAGTGTACCATGTGTGTTGTGTAGAAGTAAAGAGAGAGAGAACAGTGTACCATGTGTGTTTGTGTAGAAGTAATGTGTGTTGTGAGAGAGAGAACAGTGTACCATGTGTGTTGTGTGTAGAAGTAAAGAGAGAGAGAGAACAGTGTACCATGTGTTTTTGTGTAGAAGTACCAAGAAGAGAGAGAGAACAGTGTACCATGTGTGTTGTGTAGAAGTAAAGAGAGAGAGAACAGTGTACCATGTGTGTTGTGTAGAAGTAAAGAGAGAGAGAACAGTGTACCATGTGTGTTGTGTAGAAGTAAAGAGAGAGAGAACAGTGTACCATGTGTTTTGTGTAGAAGTAAAGAGAGAGAGAACAGTGTACCATGTGTGTTGTGTAGAAGTAAAGAGAGAGAGAACAGTGTACCATGTGTGTTGTGTAGAAGTAAAGAGAGAGAGAACAGTGTACCATGTGTGTTGTGTAGAAGTAAAGAGAGAGAGAACAGTGTACCATGTGTGTTGTGTAGAAGTAAAGAGAGAGAGAACAGTGTACCATGTGTGTTGTGTAGAAGTAAAGAGAGAGAGAACAGTGTACCATGTGTGTTTGTGTAGAAGTAGAAAGAGAGAGAGAACAGTGTACCATGTGTGTTGTGTAGAAGTAAAGAGAGAGAGAACAGTGTACCATGTGTGTTGTGTAGAAGTAGTGTAAGTAGAAGTAAAGAGAGAGAGAACAGTGTACCATGTGTGTTGTGTAGAAGTAAAGAGAGAGAGAACAGTGTACCATGTGTGTTGTGTAGAAGTAAAGAGAGAGAGAACAGTGTACCATGTGTGTTGTGTAGAAGTAAAGAGAGAGAACAGTGTACCATGTGTGTTGTGTAGAAGTAAAGAAGAGAGAGAACAGTGTACCATGTGTGTTGTGTAGAAGTAAAGAGAGAGAGAACAGTGTACCATGTGTGTTTGTGTAGAAGTAAAGAGAGAGAGAACAGTGTACCATGTGTGTTGTGTAGAAGTAAAGAGAGAGAGAACAGTGTACCATGTGTGTTGTGTAGAAGTAAAGAGAGAGAGAACAGTGTACCATGTGTGTTGTGTAGAAGTAGAAAAGAGAGAGAGAACAGTGTACCATGTGTGTTGTGTAGAAGTAAAGAGAGAGAGAACAGTGTACCATGTGTGTTGTGTAGAAGTAAAGAGAGAGAGAACAGTGTACCATGTGTGTTGTGTAGAAGTAAAGAGAGAGAGAACAGTGTACCATGTGTGTTGTGTAGAAGTAAAGAGAGAGAGAACAGTGTACCATGTGTGTTGTGTAGAAGTAAAGAGAGAGAGAACAGTGTACCATGTGTGTTGTGTAGAAGTAAAGAGAGAGAGAACAGTGTACCATGTGTGTTGTGTAGAAGTAAAGAGAGAGAGAACAGTGTACCATGTGTGTTTTTGTGTAGAAGTAAAGAGAGAGAGAACAGTGTACCATGTGTGTTGTGTAGAAGTAAAGAGAGAGAGAACAGTGTACCATGTGTGTTGTGTAGAAGTAAAGAGAGAGAGAACAGTGTACCATGTGTTGTGTTGTGTAGAAGAAAAGAGAGAGAGAACAGTGTACCATGTGTGTTGTGTAGAAGTAAAGAGAGAGAGAACAGTGTACCATGTGTGTTGTGTAGAAGTAAAGAGAGAGAGAACAGTGTACCATGTGTGTTGTGTAGAAGTAAAGAGAGAGAGAACAGTGTACCATGTGTGTTGTGTAGAAGAAGAGAGAAAGAGAGAGAGAACAGTGTACCATGTGTGTTGTGTAGAAGTAAAGAGAGAGAGAACAGTGTACCATGTGTGTTGTGTAGAAGTAAAGAGAGAGAGAACAGTGTACCATGTGTGTTGTGTAGAAGTAAAGAGAGAGAGAACAGTGTACCATGTGTGTTGTGTAGAAGTAAAGAGAGAGAGAACAGTGTACCATGTGTGTTGTGTAGAAGTAAAGAGAGAGAGAACAGTGTACCATGTGTGTTGTGTAGAAGTAAAAGAGAGAGAGAACAGTGTACCATGTGTGTTGTGTAGAAGTAAAGAGAGAGAGAACAGTGTACCATGTGTGTTGTGTAGAAGTAAAGAGAGAGAGAACAGTGTACCATGTGTGTTGTGTAGAAGTAGAGAGAGAGAACAGTGTACCATGTGTGTTGTGTAGAAGTAAAGAGAGAGAGAACAGTGTACCATGTGTGTTGTGTAGAAGTAAAGAGAGAGAGAACAGTGTACCATGTGTTGTTGTGTAGAAGTAAAGAGAGAGAGAACAGTGTACCATGTGTTTTGTGTAGAAGTAAAGAGAGAGAGAACAGTGTACCATGTGTGTTGTGTAGAAGTAAAGAGAGAGAGAACAGTGTACCATGTGTGTTGTGTAGAAGTAAAGAGAGAGAGAACAGTGTACCATGTGTGTTGTGTAGAAGTAAAGAGAGAGAGAACAGTGTACCATGTGTGTTGTGTAGAAGTAAAGAGAGAGAGAACAGTGTACCATGTGTGTTGTGTAGAAGTAAAGAGAGAGAGAACAGTGTACCATGTGTGTTGTGTAGAAGTAAAGAGAGAGAGAACAGTGTACCATGTGTGTTGTGTAGAAGTAAAGAGAGAGAGAGAGTAGAACAGTGTAGAACATGTACCATGTGTGTTGTGTAGAAGTAAAGAGAGAGAGAACAGTGTACCATGTGTGTTGTGTAGAAGTAAAGAGAGAGAACAGTGTACCATGTGTGTTGTGTAGAAGTAAAGAGAGAGAGAACAGTGTACCATGTGTGTTGTGTAGAAGTAAAGAGAGAGAGAACAGTGTACCATGTGTGTTGTGTAGAAGTAAAGAGAGAGAGAACAGTGTACCATGTGTGTTGTGTAGAAGTAAAGAGAGAGAGAACAGTGTACCATGTGTGTTGTGTAGAAGTAAAGAGAGAGAGAACAGTGTACCATGTGTGTTGTGTGTAGAAGTACCAAGAGAGAGAGAACAGTGTACCATGTGTGTTGTGTAGAAGTAAAGAGAGAGAGAACAGTGTACCATGTGTGTTGTGTAGAAGTAAAGAGAGAGAGAACAGTGTACCATGTGTGTTGTGTAGAAGTAAAGAGAGAGAGAACAGTGTACCATGTGTGTTGTGTAGAAGTAAAGAGAGAGAGAACAGTGTACCATGTGTGTTGTGTAGAAGTAAAGAGAGAGAGAACAGTGTACCATGTGTGTTGTGTAGAAGTAAAGAGAGAGAGAACAGTGTACCATGTGTGTTGTGTAGAAGTAAAGAGAGAGAGAACAGTGTACCATGTGTGTTGTGTAGAAGTAAAGAGAGAGAGAACAGTGTACCATGTGTGTTGTGTAGAAGTAAAGAGAGAGAACAGTGTACCATGTGTGTTGTGTAGAAGTAAAGAGAGAGAGAACAGTGTACCATGTGTTTTGTGTAGAAGTAAAAGAGAGAGAACAGTGTACCATGTGTGTTGTGTAGAAGTAAAAAGAAGTGTACCATGTGTGTTGTTTAGAAGAGAGAGAACATGTACCATGTGTGTTGTGTAGAAGTAAAGAGAGAGAGAACAGTGTACCATGTGTGTTGTGTGTATGATAGAGAGAAGACCAAGTAAGAAGTAAAGAGAGAGAACAGTGTACCATGTGTGGATGTGTAGAAGTAAAGAGAGAGAACAGTGTACCATGTGTGTTGTGTAGAAGTGCACATAATTGGGATACGGTTTTAAGGTGGGCGTTCGGGTGTTTTCGTTGTATGATAGTAGAAGAAAGTAAGCAATAAGCGGATGGGATATGCAGATGGGTTTCCGCGCGTAATGTGCACACTCCTTCTTATGTCATACTTCCAGATGTTTCTTTTGCGGATTGTGCATGAGTTTGCGTTCGGAAATTGGCGCGTAAATGTGCACACGGCCTTATAAGAGTCATAGCCATTCACAAAATACTTAGGCCGTGTACACACATAAGCGGATATTCCATGTGGAAACCCGTGCACAATCCATAAATAAGTGAAACAAAGAAGGGAAAAGGTTTTGCGCACGTGTCCGAAATTCCCATATATGCGTAAACTTTTATCCTTCTTTCTTTCACTTATTTCGGGTTTTCCGTACGGAACTTACGCGTCTAATGTGACCCCGGCCTAAGCTGTGCCATGATGCTCCAATGCTGTTCAAAAAGCTGTCGGTTAGCTGGCTCTCACTCTCACTCTCATTTTACTGCTGGCCCAGTGGTGACGACTAATGCCTGCTAAAACATTATAAAAGAAACAAAGCTCTTTGTTGCAGGGTATATCTACACGGGTCTGAGGAGCGGGTGGCTGGTACAGATCAGGCCAGATGGCCACATTAAGAGAATTCTTCGCATGTCCAACAGAAAATGCGGTAGGTATATCAACGCATAAAACACACACAACATGCAGTATGTACGCCAACTCCAAAAAACAGAAAATGCAGTAGGTATGCCAACACATAAACAAAAATGCGGTAGGTATGCCAACACATAAACACAAATGCGGTAGGTGTGCCAACACAAACACAAATGCGGTAGGTATGACAACACATAAACACAAATGCGGTAGGTATGCCAACACATAAACACAAATGAGGTAGGTATGCCAATGCAAAAAACACAAAATGCGGTAGGTATGCCAATAAACAAAACCCACAGAAAATGCGGTAGGCATGCCAACGCAAAAACAGAAAATGCGGTAGATATGCCAACACAAACCCCCCCAGAAAATGCGGTAGATATGCCAACACAAAACAAACACACCAGAAAATGCGGTAGGTATGCCAATGCCAAAGAAAGCAAATATGCCAATACAAACCACAACAACAGAAAATGCGGTAGGTATGCCAATGCAAAAAAAACACCCAAAGAAAATGCGGTAGGTATGCCAATACACAAAAACTGAACATGCGGTAGGTATGCCAATGCAAAAACAGAAAGTGCGGTAGGTATACCAATGCAAAACAATACGAACCTATTAATAAACAAACAAACAAATAACGCTTCTGCAATCACACAGAAGCTTTTCCATGCTTATAAAAAGGCAGGCAGACAAAGATATACGTAGGCCTGCACACATGCACACGCGCACACATACAGACACACACACGCGCGCACACGTGCGAACGCAAGCGCACACAAACACACGCACGTTCGCACACACGCACAGACACGCGTGCATGCGTGCACACGCAAATATATGCACACACACTCACACATTCATGCGTGTACACACGCACACATACAATTCTTAATTGTACATAAGATTTTCATAAGATTTTTACTATTTCTGGTTTAACTTTGTGCTGGTTTGCTTTTATTGTGGATTTTTGATTTGGTGCAAAGAAGACACCATTCTCTTGTAGAATGTCTTCCTGCTCAAGTTGACATCCACTGGACAGTCAAATTGCAAGCCGATCATGCAAACTGATGAGATCTTCACATATCGAAACAGCTGTCTTTGCATAAGGCACTGTCCCTTCCCCATTGGGAGAAAAAGTAAATCAGCACAAAAACTTTTTTTAAACATTACATAAAGTTAACGTTAACTGGTTTTATTTCTTAGGTTCACCAAGCTGTTTCTTAGGACACAGAAAAGCTTTATAAACTTTTTAGCTGTACCTTTTTTTTATCTCATGTCAGTTTTAAACTCATTTTCCTGTTGAAGAAATAATAACAAATCTCGAAAGCTTGAAAGCATTGGTGTTTTGTGGCTTTTTTGAAATACAAAATACAATGAGTATAAGAAAGACAGAGAGAGCATCTACAATTACAGAACATGAAAACATTCTATAGCTGAAAAAGTAAGAACAACAAAATGGCCATACATGCATAAAACAAAAACATTCTGCTGGATTTAATAATAATTTTTGCTGTGTGTTTGTGTGTGAGCGCGTGCGCGAGAGAGTGCGCGCGATCGTGTGTGTGCCTGTCTGTGTGAGCCTGTGCATGCATATGATGTATGCATATGTGTGTGTTTGCCTGCACGTTTGCGTTTGTATGTGTGTGTGTCTGTCCGTCTGTCTGTAGGCAGTGTCACAATGAGTGAAGAGGCCTGTGGCAGACCTTTGGGACTTCGTGCGGATCCCACTAAGCAGTATCTGATTGTGGCGGATGCTTACAAAGGCATCTTCAAAATCAACCCAAGAAGTGGTGAGACAGACACAGAGAGGGACAGCGAGAGAGAGAGAGAGAGAGAGAGAGAGAGAGAGAGAGAGAGAGAGAGAGAGAGAGAGAGAGAGAGAGAGAGAGAGAGAGAGAGAGAGAGAGAGAGAGAGAGAGAGAGAGAGAGAGAGAGAGAGAGAGAGAGAGAGAGAGAGAGAGAGAGAGAGAGAGAGAGAGAGAGAGAGAGAGAGACAGAGACAGAGACAGGGACAGAGAAAGTGTTAAATTGAGATCTGATGATTAATAATCAAGGCATTTTCGAAAGCCACTTTCAACTTTAGTTTGTGAGTTTAAATGTTCAACTTTAAACCTTTGTATTCGTTTTAGAAAGAAGAATGCATTTATTAAAACTACCACAAAACAATAGCCGCAGCATAGACTTGAATCTTCGGCAGCCTTCATGAATGTCTCTGGTGGCCCTCCCTGTCTAAGTGATCGAAGAAGAAGAAGAAGAAGAAGAAGAACAACAACAACAACAACAAGAACAACAACAAAACAAGAATACAAAAAAGAAGATGAAGAAGAAAAAGAAAAAAAGAAGATGATGATGATGATGATGATGATGATGATTATGATAAAGAAGAAGAAGAAGAAGAAGAAGAAGAAGAAGAAGAAGAAGAAGAAGAAGAAGAAGAAGAAGAAGAAGAAGAAGAACAACAACAACAACAACAACAACAACAACAACAACAACAACAACAACAACAACAACAACAACAACAACAACAACAACAATAAGAACAAGAAGAAGAAGAAGAACAAAAAGAACAAGAACAAGAAGAACAAGAACAAGAAGAACAAGAACAAGGAAAGGAAGATCAAGAAGAAAAACAGAAAAAAGAAGAACAAGAAAATCAAGATGAACAAGAATAATAATTTAACACTTGACACTTGAAAACTTTATTACAAGAAAACCAAGAAGAAGAAGAAGAAAAAGAAGAAGAAGAAGAAGAAGAAGAAGAAGAAGAAGAAGAAGAAGAAGAAGAAGAAGAAGAAGAAGAAGAAGAAGAAGAAGAAGAAGAAGAAGAATAACAAGAAGAAGAAGAAGAAGAAGAAGAAGAAGAAGAAGAAGAAGAAGAAGAAGAAGACGACGACGACGAAGAATCTATCTGTCACCCAGGGGCCTTCAGAGTTCTGGTGGACGGGTCACTGATGGTCAACGGTCAGCCCCTGGGCTACATCAACGACCTGGCAGTGACCAAAGACGGCACCGTGTTCTTCTCCTCCTCCTCTTCCAAGTACAACAGAACCAGCTCCCTGGAGATTCTGCTGGAAGGCGATTCCACAGGAAGGTATGGCGAAAGATTGTTGTCAAAAGTGTACATTTTAGAATGGGTGTAAAGATTATTTTGTTGTTGTATGGCCCTAGGTTTTTTTTCTCTTCCTTTTCCTCCCTCTTTTCCGAGTACAACAGAACCGACTCTCTTGATATTCTGCTGGAAGGCGATTCCACGGGAAGGTATGGCGTAAGATGTTTGTCAAAAGTTTAGATTTTAAAAACGTGTGTTAATTTAGTTTTTTGGCACTAGTTTTCTCCTTTTCTTCTCTAACTACCAGAGAAGCAACCTTCTGAAGATTCTTCTATAAGTGGAATGTATGGTGCACAAGATCTGTCAAAAGTTCGTGTTTCCCCCAAAGACTACTATTCAGGACAACCCATGTTAAAGCATGGATGGACGATAAAGGCCAAATCAATTCCCAAGGCTTCAGCACAATGCCGTTCCCCTATTATGATAGAGCACATAGCAAAATATGTGATATTATTAACAGGTCCATCCCCTTGGGGATACTGGGGGTGGGGGGGTCTTTATTACAAATAGTTCCCCCAACCTTCTGGTAGTTCCGTGTTTCCTTTCATCTGTCACTCTCTTTGACTCTCCATTTTCCCTTTGCTTACTATCATCTACTATTTTTCTGCCTTACTTACATAGACATTCTCACAAATAATATTCTCCAACCAAAGACGGACATGCTGGGCTTAGCTATTTCTTAGTTAGGCTCATAACGGCAGCATGACGCATCTGCGCTCATAATGACAAGAAACTGTCTTAGTGATCGACGAAGAAGAAGAAGACGCCCATGTCCTCTGTCTATTTTATTTGACGTATGCATTAAAATAATATATTTTCTAGAGACTTACTGCTTTTTTGTTATTGGCTCTTTTACTGTCGTTGCAGAGTTCTGGTGTTCAACCCACGTAAAGCCTCGCCCAAACACGTGCAGGAGTTGGTCTCACACCTGAATTGATAGCTTCTGTTTTACGGGCATTTCAGAGTTCTGGTGTACAGCCCACGTGAAGCCCCGCCCAAACACGTGCAGGAGTTGGTCTCACACCTGCGCTATGCCAGCGGCCTGCAGCTGTCCAGAGACGAGAGTTACCTCCTCATCGGAGAAGGCGGACGCGCCAAAATCCACAGGTGGCTCTAGTTGTCTTCCTTGAACTCCATATCAGTGGCGTAGGAACATGTTTACGTTGAAGCCGGGGGGGGGGGGGGGCGGATGGATTTGTTAAGTTACGCGTCTTAGTAAATGCTACAAAAACGCTTTATAATTGGTATTTTTTAACCACAATCAACAGTCAAAATATATGAATGAAAGAAAACATTGAAAAGAGACAACAGAAGAACCTAACATTACAACCATGTACAGGGGTGGATCAGTCAGTCATGGAAGAGAAAGCAATAAGGGGAGACAGCATTTGATAGCTCTCATACTTCTACATTAAAGAACGGCCATAATTTTAGCATCAGGATTTTAAAGACAATGGTGTAAATTATTGCATTAAAAAATGGTGCCTTTAACCTCCCCCACCCCACCTCCCGCCTCTCTCTCTCTCATTTTAGGGGGAGCATGTCCGCCCGCCCACCTCTTATCTGAGCCAGTGGAAGGGGGGCAGCTGCCACTAATATATCGATGGCTTGGAGTCAAAACGGACTATCTTTAGATAGTCCATTGACATATTATTGAACTTATTACGAAAACTAATAACTTGAAAAAAAAAGACTGCAGAAATATAAAAAGCATAACGCCCTTTTTATATTTCTGCAGTTTGATACAAGTTATTAGTTTTTGCAATAAGTCCAATAATACGTCAATGGACTATCTAGAGATAGTCCGTTTTGACTCCAAGCCATCGATTTCTTTTTTATTACCTACAACATTTGAAGAGATTTTCTGCAGCGGTTCTCATGATATTGTGAGGGCAGAAGAAAAATAACAGCAAGGAAGGTACAACAATAACAAAACCTCGCCATTCCGGGATGGACTAGATGGCTAATAAAGCAATCTGAAAACAATACAACTAGGTATGTCCCTATAACACAAGCTTGCAAGCTTTAACTCTCTCTCTCTCTCTCTCTCTCTCTCTCTCTCTCTCTCTCTCTCTCTCTCTCTCTCTCTCTCTCTCTCTCTCTCTCTCTCTCTCTCTCTCTCTCTCTCTCTCTCTCTCTCTCTCTCTCTCTCTCTCTCTCTCTCTTGCCATGTTTGCATTCTATGTTCGTATATGTACCAAGGACAGATTGGAAGACTAGGCGTTGCCTACAATCTATATCCTTGAAAAATTAAGTTAAAGTTTTCAAGTTTTCAAGTTTTCAAGTTTTCTCTCTCTCTCTCTCTCTCTCTCTCTCTCTCTCTCTCTCTCTCTCTCTCTCTCTCTCTCTCTCTCTCTCTCTCTCTCTCTCTCTCTCTCTCTTCTCTCTCTCTCTCTCTCTCTCTCTCTCTTCTCTCTCTCTCTTGCCATGTTTGCATTCTATGTTCGTATATGTACCAAGGACAGATTGGAAGACTAGGCGTTGCCTACAATCTATATCCTTG
>CM065684.1:58309283-58311783 GCA_017654935.2 Phymorhynchus buccinoides
CTGCAGCCAATGGCATTGGTTGGCCTTTGGGGACCTTCCCCAACGCCAACTCTTGTCCTCAAATCCCTTTGGCTGAGAGAGTGGGGATATACCCTGGGCAAGGCCTTCAAGGGGATTTTTCCTGTTACTTTACACTAGGCCTTACGGTCTGAACAAGACCTTACGGTCTTTCGGATGAGACGATAAACCGAGCACTTAGCACACGTTAAACCCAGTGGCAACAAAAAAGTTGTCATTCGGTCAAACTTTACCCCACCCTCCTCCCTTACCTTCCTCATCAGTCACACAAAAATCACATGCCCAAAAAAAACCTTGGGTGGCGCGCCTGTGGATGCGACGCGCTCTCCGGGTGGGAGCAACCCGAATTTCACAGAGACGCCTCGGTGACTATAGCGTACTACTACTACTACCTACTACTACTACTACTACTAGGTGAAGACGGGGTAAAAAGCCCATGGGCGGGTAAGAAGCCCATGCCAATTATCTCATGAAATGAAGCCAATTTCAGTCACATTTTGCCCATGAGGTAATGTTTAGCATTCGTCTCATGGGCAAATTTGACTGGAATAAAATTATTCTTTATTTCATTAGATAATTAGCATGGGATTCTTACCCGCCCATGGGCTTTTTACCCCGTCTTACCCTACTACCTACTACAATATTTTCCCCATGATTTGTTCTGAACCAACAGGTGCGAAGACTCGTGGAAGCGGTGTCCGAAATACAGCGAGTGCTGACTGAAGCCAGCCAGCTGAGGGACGAGATGAACTCGCTACAGGAGATGCTGCCTGCTGCCCAGAACGGTGCCAGTACCTTCACTACTAGTTCTACCCCTACCACCGAGTATCCTTGGTAATGATCCTTTTCGAAACATTCTGAAATATTAGAGCAAAGGTGCTTTCCGACTGTGGAGCAGTCATATTTTGTGTTGTTGCCAACCGCGATCGTAGAGAGCGAATTGGTAATGCGAATTTTCACTCGTGTCTGAGGCGGACTATGTTTGTATGTTTGTATGTTTGTATGTATCCTCTCTAGCGTTTGAATGGATGGACTTAGGATGCTCAAAGGAGAGATATAGGCCAAGTTCGATAATGAAGGTCATGGGTCAAAGGTCAAGGTCGCTGGAGCCGAAAACGCTGCCGCGCGGTTGGTGATTTAGCGTCTTAGCGCTCTAGTGTGTTATTTATTTGAATGACTGTGAGAAAGAACAACACAAAATATTCTGAACTAGTCGTTTATTTTCTATATGTGTCCTTCCGCGATCCACAACGAAAACGTAAGCATACTGCATGTCTGTCGAGACAATCTTTAGCGAACCGCTGCACAGAGTCTCTTAAAATGTTGATGTGCATGATGGTGTCTTAATAGCTTGAATTGTTAAGTAGCTATTAGGGTTTGGTTCCCTTTACGGCGGCAACAATATTGGTTTGTTTATTTATTTTTTTGTCGTCGTTGTCGTCGTTGTTGTTGTTATCGATGGAGTAGTCATAACCGTCATCACTTTTCTGGTCTGACTAGCAATCTGTACGACTGTCTGTGAATATGATGTGTAATAAAGAGGAAATATATTGAAAGGGCACACAGTAAAAAATAAAACCACACACAGTGGTAGCATTGCTTTAAATTGTATGAATAGTGTGTGTGTGTGTGTGTGTGTGTGTGTGTGTGTGTGTGTGTGTGTGTGTGTGTGTGTGTGTGTGTGTGTGTGTGTGTGTGTGTGTGTGTGTGTGTGTGTGTGTGTGTGCATGCGTGCGTGCGTGCGTTTGTGTTTATAAGGAAAGTGAGTCATTGTAGAAAATAATATGTTGCTATACAGGTGAATTTAATTGAAATACCTTTTGCCTTCTTTTTTAATTTAATTTCGTCTTCATGTTTTATCGTTTCTTCTTCCTCTCCCCCTCACTCACCTTCTTCCCTCTCTCTCTCTCTCTCTCTCTCTCTCTCTCTCTCTCTCTCTCTCTCTCTCTCTCTCTCTCTCTCTCTCTCTCTCTCTCTCTCTCTCTCTCTCTCTCTCTCTCTCTCTCTCTCTCTCTCTCTCTCTCTCTCTCTCTCTCGTCTCTCTCTGTTTCTCTTTCTCTCTCTCTCTCTCTCTCTTGTGTTTGTCTCTCTGTATGTCTCTGTCTCTGTCTCTCTCTCTCTCTCTCTCTCTCTCTCTCTCTCTCTCTCTCTCTCTCTCTCTCTCTCTCTCTCTCTTCTCTCTCTCTCTCTTTCTCTATCTGCATGCATGTCTCTGTCTTTGTCTCTCTCTTTCTGTCTCTGCTTCTGTCTGTCTGTCTGTCTGTCTGTCTGTCTGTCTGTCTCTCTCTCTCTCTCTCTCTCTCTCTCTCTCTCTCTCTCTCTCTCTCTCTCTCTCTCTCTCTCTCTCTCTCTCTCTCTTCTCTCTCTTATCTGTCTGCTCTCGTCTGTGTCTCTCTGTCTCTGTCTCTCTATCTGTCCATCTCTCTCTGTTTCTGTCTTTCTTTCTTTATCACTGTTTATTCTCTCTCTCTCTCTCTCTCTC
>CM065684.1:58319283-58321783 GCA_017654935.2 Phymorhynchus buccinoides
CCAGAAGCTGCGGTCGTATCAGCCCCTCCTCCTCCGGCAGCGGTGGTGCCAGCTTGACCCGCTGTGGTGGTGGTTTCCCCACCCGCTGCAGTGGTTTGAGGTTGTGGGGCAGCGGTGGTGCCAGAGGCTTGAGTAGTATCTGGAGCCTGAGTCGTGTCTGGGAGCTGAGTCGTCGTCGGAGCAGGAGGCTGGGTCGTCTGAGCCCCAGCGGTGGTGGTGTCCTGAGGTACCGCAGTTGTGGTAGCGGTGCCCTGGGAGTCGATGATGCCCTGGAGTCTGGTGACCTCTTTCTCTAGGTCCTCCGCCCTCTTCTGAGCTTTGAGGGCGTCCAGCTTGACCTGCACCAAGTTCTGCACCAGGGCGACCACGATGTCCTTGACCTTGGGAAGGACAGACATAGGGACGTCAATGATGAGCACTGGACACTGAGAATTCGAGGGGTAGGGTATGTGCTAAAAGTACCACCAGTCTTCTTTGTTCCTTTAGTGATAACACTTTTATGGAAATATCCTGCGATTAATGTTTTCATACGAGTAGGCCATTGGCCCATAGAATAGACAGGTTGCAAACAAGCTTACACATATACACATTTTAAACATTTATCTCCTCCTTAACCCTTTCACCGCCAAAGTCGCATTTTAGCACCACAGTGATTTAACACCTATGTCACTAAAAGGCATCAAATTGGGGTCTATTATCCAAAGACCCCATTGTCTTAGTTTTGGGAAGTAAGGATAGACCTTATTTTATATATGTTACAGAAGAATCCACAATACTGCAGATAGAGTTTATTTACCTGGGCAGATAAATTTAATGGCAATTTTTGGCTGAAATGTGGCTGGCGGAGAAAGGGTTAATTGGAATGTGTCGGCTGAATGTAGCGGGGAGACCTGTGAACACTGAAAACCGGACACGTACGTATCTCACCAGTTATGGCCATTAGGACACTGACGTATTTGACAAACCACAACGCATCAACAACGAATAGGCTACAGAGATGAAGTCACATGAAAAATGAACAGATATTCTTCGGTGGAGACACACAGGCAGACGAACATGACAGTTAAAACAGACTGACAGAAAGACAGAAAGATGAAGACACAGACGGGGGGGGGGTCTAAAACCTAAAACACAAAAACATACTCCCGTGCAAGCTGGCTTAGGGTATCAATGTTGACTATATTACGCCTAAATGACAGTCTAGTTGTGATAGATTTTTTTTTTTTAAATGAAAGCAAAACGTTTTTGAAAATAATAGCACCCGTCTTTTACAAACAGACGAATATAAAAAGGCTAAGGAGTAGGCTTCACAGACATTCAGACTGTATTGATTGTAAACTGTGAAGAGGAGGAGATAATGTGTCATGTTTTGTATTGATAGCATAGTGTGAAGAGGAGGTGATAATGGGTCATGTTTTGTATTGTTAGTAAAGTGTGAAGATGAGGTGATAATGTGTCATGTTTTGTATTGTTAGTAAAGTGTGAAGATGAGGTGATAATGTGTCATGTTTTGTATTGTTAGTAAAGTGTGAAGATGAGGTGATAATGTGTCATGTTTTGTATTGTTAGTAAAGTGTGAAGAGGAGGTGATAATGTGTCATGTTTTGTATTAATAGTAAAGTGTGAAGAGGAGGAGGAGATAATGTGTCATGTTTTGTATTGTCAGTAAAGTGTGAAGAGGAGGTGATAATGTGTCATGTTTTGTATTGATAGTAAAGTGTGAAGAGGAGGAGGAGATAATGTGTCATGTTTTGTATTGATAGTAAAGTGTGAAGAGGAGGAGGAGATAATGTGTCATGTTTTAAATTGTTAGTAAAGTGTGAAGAGGATGTGATAATGTGTCATGCTTTGCATTGTTAGTAAAGTGTGAAGAGGAGGAGGTGATAATGTGTCATGTTTTGTATTGTTAGTAAAGTGTGAAGAGGAGGGGGAGATAATGTGTCATGTTTTGTATTGTTAGTAAAGTGTGAAGAGGAGGAGGAGATAATGTGTCATGTTTTGTATTGATAGTAAAGTGTGACGAGGAGGAGGAGGAGATAATGTGTCATGTTTTGTATTGATAGTAAAGTGTGAGGAGGAGGAGGTGGGGGGGGGGGGGGGGGAAGGCTAAGGAGGAAATGTACACATTCATTTAATTATTGATATTTGATTCCAGAGTGAATATTAAAGCATTGTGGTTCATTCTTCATACCGCCTTCACATTGCTTCACTGGCTGCTACTAATATAATATTATTCTCTTACATAAAATGAATCCACCCCTTCATACTGTTAATGCTATTAACATTAATCAATACGCGAAGAATGTTTATTCATATAACACACGAAGCAGACTATCTATAATAAGCTTCTTAACCCTTTCACCGCCAGCCATATTTCAGCCGAAAATGTCCATTAAATTTACCTGGATAGAGAACAAAATCCATCTGCAGTATTGGGGATTCTTCTGTAATGTATAAAAAATAAGGTATATCCTGACGAAGACAGTAGGGTCTTTGGATA
>CM065684.1:58349283-58354283 GCA_017654935.2 Phymorhynchus buccinoides
AAGAGAGATAGAGATAAATGAACCAAATGAACAATGTTTTGGGGGAAACAGACATTCATGCAGGGACAGAGAGAGACAGAGAGAGAGAGAGTGAGATAGAGAGAGAGAGAGAGAGAGAGAGAGAGAGAGAGAGAGAGAGAGAGAGAGAGAGAGAGAGAGAGAGAGAAGATGAGAGAAATGAACAATGAAACAAGTTTTTGGGAGACAGACATTCATGCAGGGACAGAGAGAGACAGAGGGAGGAGAGAGAGAGGGAGAGAGAGAGAGAGAGAGAGAGAGAGAGAGAGAGAGAGAGAGAGAGGGAGAGAGAGAGATGAGGGGAGAGAGAGAGAGAGAAGAGAGAGAGGTGGAGGAGAGAGAGAGAGAGAGAGAGAGAGAGAGAAATTAACAATGAACAATGAACACTGTTTTTCGGGAGACAGACATTCATGCAGGGACAGAGAGAGACAGAAGGAGAGAGAGATGAGAGAGAGAGAGAGCGAGGAGAGAGAGAGAGATAGGAGAGAGAGAGAAGAGAGAGAGAGATAGAGAGAGAGAGAGAGAGAGAGAGAGAGAGAGAGAGAGAGAGAGAGAGAGAGAGAGAGAGAGAGAGAGATAGAGAGAGAGAGAGAGAGAGAGAGAGAGAGAGAGAGAGATAGGAAGAGAGAGAGAGAGAGAGAGAGAGATGGGGGGAGAGAGAGAGAGAGAGAGAGAGAGGAGAGAGAGAGACAGAGATAAGTCGTAGATTTCAGTGCTAGTTTGTGGTGGATTTAGCTTTCATGCTTTGATCCTGGCAAACCAAGAAACTCAAAATAGTCACTGGAATGACACAACAAAAACACTGATGAGACATGCTTCGTTTCTCTGACCATGACAAGACAGGACGCCATCAGTTAGTATTCTTTATCTTTAGTCAGTGATTAATCTTCAATAGTTATGATTGATATGATGGTGGAACTATTAGTATTTGTGAAGGTGATGCTTGGAACATCCGTCACTGTTCAGGGTTTGTGTGTATGGAAAGTCAATGATCTAACTAACAATCAACAAACTAATTCCACATAATAAAAGACAATATTTCACCATTTTTAACAGATGCGGAATTCTAATTAAAAAGTCAACACTAATTTGGCTATCTGGAAAGGTAAAAGATGAAAAAAAGATACAATTGGCTTCTTTTTACTTTTGTTTATTGTACACTATCCTTCTCCTTCTTCATAGATAGCTCAGACAGTTTCCTGATAATAATGAGCGCAGATGCGTCATGCTGCCATTATGCTTCTATGGTAGGAAATAGTTGGGGCCAGTATGTCCGGAAGGGGGGGGGGCAAAAGTTGGGGGGGAGGAGGGGGAGGGGGGGGGGGGATAAACAAGGTGTGCGGAAGATGGGGCGATGATTCATGCGTTAGCAAACATTTTCTTTCGCGGGATAAAAAAAAAAAGAAAAAAAAATCCTGTTTACATTAAAATGACATGAAAGCGAGACAAGCAGCAAAACGTATGACTGCTCTTATCAGTTGTGACAACTTCCATAATAAAATAAATGCACAGAATCCAGAAAGGTCAGCCTCTACAGAAGCGAAACAATAATACAACAAGACAACCATCCTGAGCATTTACTTTGTGAAGGCTAAAAGCCTTTTCACCGCCAATGTCGCATTTTTGCACCACAATAATTTAGCAGCCATGTCATTAAAACTCTTGAAATCAGGGTCTATTATTCAATGATATTGTGTTCCTAAATTAGGGTAGTAAGGATTGACCCTATTCTAAATGTGTCAACAGATAAATCCCACAATATTGCAGACGAAATCTTTTCTGTAGCCAATTAAGCTTAATGGAAATGTTTGGCTTAAAGATGGCTGGTGGTGGAAGGGTTAAACATTCTTTCGCTTTTTAAAACTTGGGAGATTTGTGAGCCAGTGCATATTTTAAAGTCAAGTTGGTTTAACTGAAAGCACATTGCTGTCATTTAAAAGACGCTTTAATAAATATTTATTCGAAAGGTTATAGCAGTTCATTCTCCCCTTTTCTACACTTATCTATTGTGCATATTATAATTCTAGTAAATGCGCATGTCTGTAGCTTATGCTCCTATTATCTGTAATTTTGATATGCACTCAGTTAGATTTGCATGAATAGATGTGTAGGGAAAACACATAAATAATACTACCATCCACGCACTCACACACACACTCACTTCACTTCAATACTTTAAAAAAAAACATTGTTTGTTTTGTTTGTTTTGTGTGTGTGTCTAATATCACTTGCGGGTGAACAGACGTTTGAAACCTTTTGTTTTCTTTAAAGAACGCCAAAAAAAAACACCAACAACAAACACACACACACACACACACACACACACAACACACACACACACACACAACACACACACACACACAACACAACACAAACACACACAACAACACACACACACACACACACACACACACACACACACACACACACACACACACACACACACACACACACACACACACACACACACACACACACACACACACACACACACACACACACACACACACACACACACACGTTGTCAGCCTAAATCAACAGTGTTACTTTTTGTAGATCCCCGCTTAACATGACAAGTTATGACTCATTTATGGGTAGGCAGTTTTACTTATTAAAACAGAAAAAACATTAAATAGAGAAACAACAAAAAAGCCAACATGAACAACTATAGAAACTACTAACAGAACGCACAATCCTGTCAGACTAAACTACTTAAACATTTTTAGTCTCTTTCGTTACGTACATGACTTTTTTGAAATTGAATGTAACAAATCTATGTCCTAGATCAGAACTGTTCAGGCATGAATAGATAAGGGCCATCATCCAACAAGCATGCATTAGGCTTTTCAAAGGCTCTAATGATAATCTTTATTAATATATAAAAGTTTCTTCTTCTTCTTCTTCTTCTTCGTCTTCTTCATCTTCTTCTTCTTTTATTATTATTATTATTATTATTATAAATAATATTATTATTATTATAATAATTAATAATAATAGTATTAGTAGTAGTAATAGTAGTTAATAGTTAGTAGTTAGTAGTATTAGTAGTAGTATTAGTAGTAGTAGTAGTATAGTAGTAGTAGTAGTAGTAGTAGTTTTTGTTGTAGTAGTGTAGTAGTAGTAGTATTAGTAGTAGTAGTATTATTATTAGTATTAGTATTAGTATTATTATATTATTATTATTTATTATTTAATTGAAAGAGGAGTACATATTATTATGTATTGATTCAGTGTATAAAAAAAAAAAAAAGAAGAGAGAGAAGAGAGAACCGAGGAGTGACAGATGAGAGGCGAGATTAGATTAGGAGAGAGAGAGAGCGAGAGAGAAAGGAGGAGAGTGACAGAGTGATGAGAGAGAGTCAGAGAGAGAATATGTATGAGAGGGAGAGTGAGAGAAGAAAAAGGAGATGAGAAGAGGAGGGAGAGTCGAGAGAGAGAGAAGAGAGATGGAGAGAGGCGAGAGATGAGAGGCGGAGAGTAGAGAGAGCGAGAGAGAGGAGCGAGAGAGAGAGAGAGAGTGAGGAGAGGAGAGAGTGGGAGAGAGAGAGAGAGAGAGAGAGAGAGAGAGAGAGAGAGAGCGAGAGAAGCGAGAGGAGAGATAGAGATCAGCAGAGAGAGAGAGAGGACGAGAGAGAGAGCGAGAGAGAGAGAGAGAGAGAGAGAGAGAGAGAGAGGAGAGAGAGAGAGAGAGATGAGAGAGAGAGAGAAGGAGAGAGAGAGAGAGAGAGAGTTTAATCTTATACCCGATGCTTAATCGGCATACGACAATGTTTAATACGACATTAAATTCACGATAAAACATTGAAATATTGGTTCTTATCAAAATGTTTTATTCTAATTATGTTTACGTTAGGTCTCTCTCTCACTCACTCACTCACTCTCTCTCCCTCCTCTCTCGCTCTCTATCTCTCTCTCTCTTCTCTCTCGCCTCTCTCTCACACTCATTCTCTCTCTCTCTCTCTCTCTCTCTCTCTTCTCTCTCTCTCTCCTCTCTCTCTCTTCTCTCTCTCTCTCTCTCTCTCTCTCTCTATCTATCTATCTATCTATCTATCTATCTCACTCTCCCCCCCCTCTCTCTCCCCCTCCTCTCTCTCTCTCTCTCCCTCCTCAGGACAGATTGGAAGACTAGGCGTTGCCTAAAATCTTTATCCTTGAAAAATAAAGTTAAAGTTTTCAAGTTCTCTCTCTCTCTCTCTCTCTCTCTCTCTCTCTCTCTCTCTCTCTCTCTCTCTCTCTCTCTCTCTCTCGCTCTCTCTCTCTCTCTCTCTTCTCTCTCTCTCCTCTCTCTCTCTCTCCTCCCTCCTCTCCTTCTCTCTCTTTTTCTTTTTTTCTCTCTTTGGGAAATGGGTGTTGAATAATTTAGCATTTATTTTGCTGCAACAATTAATTGACTCGATCTATTTGTAGGTTAACTGTTACTATTTGCCACATCTGCCTGCTTGTAGTATTGGTACCGGACAATAACCAGACCAACCGATAGATAGAAGAAAAGACAAAAGACCAAGAAGAACAGACAAGGACAAGGACAATAGATTATTGACAATAGTTAAACAATCCTTATACCAAGGGTTTATATGCGCAATTATGTAGATAAACTAAGAAGCACACACCAGTTGAAGTTAAAATTAATAATAAATGGACGTAAGGCAACACAAATAACGCATATCCAGATAACTTCGAAAACTGCGACCCTCTTCTTTTTAGAAGAAGAAAGAGAGAGAGAAATATTTACACAGAGACAGATAAAGAGAGACAGATGGAGAGGGGAACTTGGAAGACCGAGAGAATGAATAAAAGTTTGGGTGGAAAAACAATTCTGGGACAAATAGGATGATCAAAACACCAACCAACCAACCGAACAAGCAATCAAGCAAATAAACCAAGACAGAAAAAGACCCACTTAATTTGTATGTACACGCATACGTAATTATATTGTGTACAGAAAAGAGACAGTACATAACATGCTTGTAATTATTTTTCAA
>CM065684.1:58359283-58361783 GCA_017654935.2 Phymorhynchus buccinoides
ATATAGCAGGCTATGATTTGAACAGAGTAGTTTTGAGAGAAGACTTAAATGAAGAAAGGGAGTTGGCAGATATATATATATATATACGTGACGGTCGTTACATAGTGCGTGACGGTCGTTGAAAGAGCGAATTACTTTCCTACATGGCGTCGCTCCATTGGCTTTTATGTATCCATGGTTGGTAAGTTAAAGTAGGGCCAAAAGTAAACCGAAAGCTGTACAATCATGGACTATCTATAAGGACGAAAATCGTGGTCAGCAGTATATTATTTTGTTTGTTTGCGTGTTTGTTTGTGTAAAAGATTCTCAAACTAGGAGGCATTTGCGCTCGGTCTTACCCTTAGTGCTTCAGCCAAAGAGATTCGTTAGCCTTTGGGGACCTTCCCAATGCCAGCTATCTTCTAGTCCTTTTTGGCCCAGAGAGTTGGGGGTGTAACCTGGGCAAAGCATCTCCGCTAATAAAACAAATGTTTCTGCCCAGCCATCCAATCTAGTAGCTGTCTTTATTGCTGTCTGGAAGCCATGGTCGGAAACGACTGCGTCAGATGATTGCAGATGTAGTTCACTGCATGCTTATCTATACCGAGTAGAGATACTGTTGTTTTTGTTCGTTGTTTTGTGGCTAGAAGAAGTGTTGAGCAAAGTCCAGTCGACAACCGATGAAATTGGAGGACTTTAAAAAATGCACAGCAACCCCCCATCCCCCACCCCACCCACCCGACCCCCCAAACCCCCCCACCCCCCACAAAAAACAAACAAAACAAATCTACACACACAAAAACACAAAAAAACACCTGATTCTAGAGTTAATCAAATTGCGATATCGAAATATGATAATGCATTGTAGTAGTAGTATAGTAGTAGTAGTAGTAGTAGTAGTAGTAGTAGTTAGTAGTAGTAGTAGTAGTAGTAGTAGCAGTAGCAGCTAGCAGCAGCAGCAGCAGCAGCAGCAGTAGTAGTAGTAGTAGTAGTAGTAGTAGTGTAGTATAGTAGTTAGTAGTAGTAGTAGTAGTAGTAGTAGTAGTAGTAGTAGTAGTAGTAGTAGTAGAAGCAGCAGCAGCAGCAGCAGCAGCAGTAGTAGTAGTAGTAAGCCTAGTAGTAGTAGTAGTAGTAGTTAGTAGTAGTAGTAGTAGTAGTAGTATTAGTAGTAGTAGTAGTAGTAGTAGTAGTAGAAGCAGCAGCAGCAGCAGCAGCAGCAATAGAAGTAGTAGTAGTAGTAGTAGTAGTAGTAGTAGTAGTAGTAGTAGTAGTAGTACCAGTAGCAGTAGCAGTAGTAGTAGTAGTAGTAGTAGTAGTAGTAAGTAGTAGTATAGTAGTAGTAGTAGTAGTAGTAGATTAGAAGCAGCAGCAGCAGCAGCAGCAGCAGTAGTAGTAGTAGTAGTAGTAGTAGTAGTAGTAGTAGTAGTATAGTATAGTAGTAGTAGTAGTAGTAGTAGTAGTAGTAGTAGTAGTAGTAGTAGTGTAGTAGTAGTAGTATTAGTAGTAGTAGTAGTAGTAGTAGTAGTAGTAGTAGTAGTAGTAGTAGTAGTAGTAGTAGTAGTAGTAGTAGTAGTAGTAGTAGTAGCAGAAGTAGCAGCAGCAGCAGCAGCAGCAGTTAGTAGTAGTAGTAGTAGTAGTAGTAGTAGTAGTAGTAGTTAGTAGTAGTAGTAGTAGTAGTAGTAGTAGTAGTTAGTAGTATAGTAGTTAGTAGTAGTAGTAGTAGTAGTAGTAGCAGGTAGTAGTAGTAGTAGTAGTAAGACCCTAATATGTTTTCTGTAACATAGTCTGTGCGTTTTACATGATGTATGTAAAAGGAGAACCTAAGCTTTAGCTTATGATTATGAATGTGGGGAGGATAGAGATGCATAATGTGTAAGTTTAAATACGTGGTTTTTTTTAAGTCAGACATTGTTTTGGTATGATAACATCTACTTTAACAAAAGCAAAGATTTTATAATATTTTTGATATTTTAGAATTTGACCTATTTGACAGAAGTTTGCACACGTCGGCACACTTTTTAATATAATATATTGTATTACCTTGCTATTATTATTGTTGTTATATTTGCTAACCTGTCTACCATAAAGTTGGTTAATGGTCTTATTCGTCTAAATCCTCTCAAGCATTCTTGGCATTTTGTCCTCCTCCTTCTTTCTTTCTTTCTTTCTTTCTTTCTTTCTTTCTTTCTTTCTTTCTTTCTTTCTTTCTTTCCTTGTACACCAAGGCGCAAGACATGTTTATCAGTTAAGGTCGAAATACATGTTGTTATTTTCCACTCTTTCCCCATGGCAACACAGTGATTCCCTAGTAATTGGTATTACTTGCCTATCACTGTTTTGCCATGGGGAAAGTGCAAAACTTAGTAACGTGTATGCATATTTCGACCGTAAGCATATAACTAAGCTTGATGTGTCCACTAGATTATTTGAAGTGACACTTTTTTCGTGGTTTTTTTTTTTTTTCTTTTTTTCTTTCTTTCTTTCTTTCTTTCTTTCTGTCTGTCTGTCTATATGTCTGTCT
>CM065684.1:58371783-58374283 GCA_017654935.2 Phymorhynchus buccinoides
AAGGGGTAAAATGGCTACAGCTGGGTGTCTTGCCCCACACTTCCTACGGGGGGTGAAAGGGGTAAAATGGCTACAGCTGGGTGTCTTGCCCCACACTTCCTACTGGGGGTGAAAGGGGTAAAATGGCTACAGCTGGGTGTCTTGCCCCACACTTCCTACTGGGGGTGAAAGGGGTAAAATGGCTACAGCTGGGTGTCTTGCCCCACACTTCCTACGGGGGGTGAAAGGGGTAAAATGGCTACAACTGGGTGTCTTGCCCCACACTACCCTACGGGGGGTGAAAGGGGTAAAATGGCTACAGCTGGGTGTCTTGCCCCACACTTCCTACTGGGGGTGAAAGGGGTAAAATGGCTACAACTGGGTGTCTTGCCCCACACTTCCTACGGGGGGTGAAAGGGGTAAAATGGCTACAGCTGGGTGTCTTGCCCCACACTTCCTACGGGGGGTGAAAGGGGTAAAATGGCTACAACTGGGTGTCTTGCCCCACACTACCCTACGAGGGGTGAAAGGGGTAAAATGGCTACAACTGGGTGTCTTGCCCCACACTACCCTACGGGGGGTGAAAGGGGTAAAATGGCTACATCTGGGTGTCTTGCCCCACACTTCCTACTGGGGGTGAAAGGGGTAAAATGGCTACAGCTGGGTGTCTTGCCCCACACTTCCTACGGGGGGTGAAAGGGGTAAAATGGCTACAACTGGGTGTCTTGCCCCACACTACCCTACGAGGGGTGAAAGGGGTAAAATGGCTACAGCTGGGTGTCTTGCCCCACACTTCCTACTGGGTGTGAAAGGGGTAAAATGGCTACAGCTGGGTGTCTTGCCCCACACTTCCTACGGGGGGTGAAAGGGGTAAAATGGCTACAGCTGGGTGTCTTGCCCCACACTTCCTACTGGGGGTGAAAGGGGTAAAATGGCTACAGCTGGGTGTCTTGCCCCACACTTCCTACTGGGTGTGAAAGGGGTAAAATGGCTACAGCTGGGTGTCTTGCCCCACACTTCCTACTGGGGGTGAAAGGGGTAAAATGGCTACAGCTGGGTGTCTTGCCCCACACTTCCTACTGGGGGTGAAAGGGGTAAAATGGCTACAGCTGGGTGTCTTGCCCCACACTTCCTACTGGGGGTGAAAGGGGTAAAATGGCTAATGGCTACAGCTGGGTGTCTTGCCCCACACTTCCTACGGGGGGTGAAAGGGGTAAAATGGCTACAGCTGGGTGTCTTGCCCCACACTTCCTACGGGGGGTGAAAGGGGTAAAATGGCTACAGCTGGGTGTCTTGCCCCACACTTCCTACTGGGTGTGAAAGGGGTAAAATGGCTACAGCTGGGTGTCTTGCCCCACACTACCCTACTGGGGGTGAAAGGGGTAAAATGGCTACAGCTGGGTGTCTTGCCCCACACTACCCTACGGATGGTGAAAGGGGTAAAATGGCTACAGCTGGGTGTCTTGCCCCACACTTCCTACTGGGTGTGAAAGGGGTAAAATGGCTACAGCTGGGTGTCTTGCCCCACACTTCCTACTGATGGTGAAAGGGGTAAAATGGCTACAGCTGGGTGTCTTGCCCCACACTACCCTACTGGGGGTGAAAGGGGTAAAATGGCTACATCTGGGTGTCTTGCCCCACACTTCCCTACTGGGGGTGAAAGGGGTAAAATGGCTACAACTGGGTGTCTTGCCCCACACTTCCTACTGGGGGTGAAAGGGGTAAAATGGCTACATCTGGGTGTCTTGCCCCACACTTCCTACTGGGGGTGAAAGGGGTAAAATGGCTACAGCTGGGTGTCTTGCCCCACACTACCCTACGGGGGTGAAAGGGGTAAAATGGCTACAGCTGGGTGTCTTGCCCCACACTACCCTACTGGGGGTGAAAGGGGTAAAATGGCTACAGCTGGGTGTCTTGCCCCACACTACCCTACGAGGGGTGAAAGGGGTAAAATGGCTACAACTGGGTGTCTTGCCCCACACTTCCTACTGGGGGTGAAAGGGGTAAAATGGCTACAGCTGGGTGTCTTGCCCCACACTTCCCTACAGATGGTGAGGTGTGAAAGGGGTAAAATGGCTACAACTGGGTGTCTTGCCCCACACTTCCCTACAGGGGTGAAAGGGGTAAAATGGCTACAGCTGGGTGTCTTGCCCCACACTTCCTACTGGGGGTGAAAGGGGTAAAATGGCTACAGCTGGGTGTCTTGCCCCACACTTCCTACTGGGGGTGAAAGGGGTAAAATGGCTACAGCTGGGTGTCTTGCCCCACACTTCCTACGGGGGTGAAAGGGGTAAAATGGCTACAACTGGGTGTCTTGCCCCACACTTCCTACTGGGGGTGAAAGGGGTAAAATGGCTACATCTGGGTGTCTTGCCCCACACTTCCTACGGGGGGTGAAAGGGGTAAAACTGGCAACAGCTGGGTGTCTTGCCCCACACTTCCTACTGGGGGTGAAAGGGGTAAAATGGCTACAGCTGGGTGTCTTGCCCCACACTTCCTACTGGGTGTGAAAGGGGTAAAA
>CM065684.1:58381783-58384283 GCA_017654935.2 Phymorhynchus buccinoides
TATTACAATCCATACAAGTTCAACAGAATAATTACGTTCACGACTTAACGTTTCGTTTGATCTTGTGAACGAACAAAGAAATGAACACAAATCAAACGGACACCATCTAGGCCTACAGCCCGAGGCTTTGGTGAAGTTTGTGCTTTGAAAATTCATGTTGTTAGGAAAGTTCATACCAACAGGGATTACGCTGAGACATTTACTAAATAACTGACCACCGAAAGCACGTGACGAACCACCTCCCCTCCCCCAATTAAAATAAATTGAATGCATGCAGTGTACACACATAAGCGGATATTCCATGCGGAAACCCGTGCGCAATCCATAAATAAGTGAAACAAAGAAGGGAAAAGATTTGCGCACGTGTCCGAATTTCCCCTATATGCGTAAACTTGTATCCTTCTTTCTTCCACTTATTCCGTTTTCCGTAGGGAACTTACGCGTGAACCCCGGCCTTACGCAGAACGTTTTTCTGTAAAATTTTGCGAACTTTACTTTTTAAGTATCGAATGACAAACTGAAAGAGCACGTATGCTTTGATGAAATGAAATTTAGCATTGTAGAGTTCGCTAATTGGGATTAGTAGGGATAGTGGAATGTTTATAGTGAAATTACTGCGGTAATGTTAACGCAAAATGCAAAATAAAATAGCTATTATTATAATGATGTTGATAAAAATAATGTAAGGGAAAGTAGCTCTTAAAAATTAACTCTCTTCACCAAAAGTTATTTTGGGCACCAATTCGCCTAGCGAAGCATAATATAGAAACTGCTAGGCGAATTGGTTTCCAAAATAACTTTGGTGAAGGGAGTTAATTTTAGAGAGCTACTTTCCCTTACTTAACTATTATCCTCTCTATTCCTATCTATCCTCATGCGTTGTTTAAATGTAACGTAATTCAAGGCTAGAAGGCTATGCCATTCTTGAATAGATGTTGATTTGTTTGTGCATACATTCTCTCCACCACTGTTGTTGTGTACTGTGTATGTGATGGTAATTCATAGGCAGAAGCCTGGGTCATCCTTTTATTGAGGATGAGCCTGGGTCTGTCTCAATGTGGCTGTTGCTTATGCTTTGCTAGGCGAATTGGTGCCAAAAATAACTTTGGTGAAGGGAGTTAATTTTAGAAAGCTACTTTCCTTTACATATTTATTATCCTCCCTCATTGTCTCCTCGCCTCGCCGTTTCTATCGATGTTGATAAAGTTTGTTTTAACCGAACAGATTTCACTATTTTGTAATTCTTCATTTATTATCAAAACATTTTGAAGGGAAAAAATGGGAAATGTTGACAATAGGCAACCACTTTCCTAAAGCATTTACATCTGTATCGCTTCGGGCATTTCCTCCAGGATCGTTGCATTGCCTTCTTTTTATATCTACTAATGTCCCATATGTGTCTGTTTCAGACCGGAGGACGTTAAACGGATTTTCATTCCCATTCAAATAGACCTAAATACGTTATGGTCATATTTCGGTAGGTTTAAAAGCAAAAAAGGAACATTCCCTCTAGTAATTTAAAGGAAGTTTTTTTCCGTATTAATGTTCCAAGGCATTAACCGGTTTACTAAGGTAGAGCGTGTTAGTCCGTGATAAAGCCTGTAATATGGATGCGCCAAATCATTTCATATTTTGCACAAATTTACGTCAGTCATCTGTGCAAAAGATCCTAAAATTTCAGTTTCAGTTTCGAAACAATAGCTCAACAACTAACGCAACCCCCTAACTTTAACATAACAAAACAATGCTGCTGAAAACGTCACAATTGGGTATGTCCACTATAATGAATAGACCTAAATGTTGTTATGGTCACACGTGTGTGGATTACATCAAGCAGAAACACAACTGACTCCAAGGATCATGTATAAAGCACGTTTATTAAAACTACACAGTATAGAGGGTTCCAAGGAACACAGAGACAAAGGTTGCTGTTGATAGCGTGTCTAGTAGAAGAGTGCAAGCAGGCAGAAAGGGAAGGAAAAGATAGCGTTGGTTGGTGCCAGACTGACCAATTGGGATGCGTGGCATGTGATGTACACGTGAAGAGCATGAGTGATAGAGAAGGAAGAATAATTTCAGTAGTTGTTGTAACTATGGCTACACACCTATATTAATAATATCACTACAATCAGCAATAACTTTAATTGTGTGAGTAGCAGTTCCTCGGGGCTTTCTGGACACATTGAAGGGGTTCATGAGACATCGTGTAAAGTTTGGATTAAGAAAACATGGATTCAGACAAGTTTTAGGCTCAGAAATCGCTGTTCCGAGAATACTCAGAATTAGGCCCTGACGGACATTCTCCTGTTCTGAGCATACTCGGAGTTCGTCCAGAATGAGTTAAATAGTAAGTCAATGAATCATCTGAAGATAGTCCGTTTTGACTCTAAAGCATGGTGCAGTTCACTGGGGGTTTTGACTGCGAATGGTAGGGTAGTGACAGTTGTGTGCTTCAATCCCGCATGTCGTATTTACAAGCGCATTTGATGCTTGATTTGAT
>CM065684.1:58389283-58395282 GCA_017654935.2 Phymorhynchus buccinoides
TGTAAAATATTTTCTCCTTCCATTTTCCTCGCCTGTTCATGGTTGTAATCATAACTATTGCCGTGTACTCGTTGAGAGTCCACTTTGATGTTTAAGAATTATTATGGTAAGAGATCGCCTATGTTATCCTTAACAATAAAAAGATGCATCCGTTTAAATATACAAACCGTCGATTTTTTAACGGCTTGTATCTTTAAACGGTTATATTTTCATATTGCTCAAGATGACAGAGGCGATCTCTTACCATAATACTTCTTAAACATCATACTACCTATAGCACTATGATCAGAAATTTATACAAGAAGTGTTCTTTTTCTTCTCATTTTCTAAGCCACCTAGAAGCGTTTTCTTTCCTGTCTAAGTCATTGACAGTGAGAGAATCTGTAAAGTGCATGGTCCTCCATTACGGGTTGAAACTTCATATTGATTCGAACCATGAGTCACTAAGCCAATGGAACTGTTGAATACCTTTGCTGTGAGCAGCGTAATTCATTCAGCTGTTTGGTTACCCAAAACAAACACATAAACAAGCAAGCAGAGACAGACAGACAGACAAACATGCAAACAGAAAGTGAAAGAGAAAGCAGAGGCAAAGAAATCACGACATGATGTGAAGCAGCATTGTCAGCGTTCGTTCATAATTCAGTAATTCGTAAAAATTATATTGATATTTATTCCATATTTTAAACTCATAACAAGACACTTTTCCTTGCGTAAGTAAATTACCCTGATTAATAAAGCTGTAGTATAATTCTTAAATATTTATAATTATTTGACATTTTATTGCTTCAATGTCGTTAACTTTACTCCATAATGTAAAAGTGCATACTATTAACAACATTCCAATTTAACGTAAGACAACACGAATCAGGAACCGTAACTCGATATAAAAGCTTGAGGTAAGCATGATTCGTGAACATGATAACGTAACACGAATCAGGAACAGTAACTCGAAATAAAGGCTTGAGGTAACAATTATTTGTGAAAATGTTAACGCAAACCAAAAACAGTAAATCGAAATAAAGGCTTCAGGAATTAATGAATGAGAAATAAAATATATAATAGGATCACGTATAGTAAGACGATAATAATAATTCTAGATGTAGCCTATATATCAATAACAATGCCAGATATTAGAACACTAACTTGAACGCTATACCGAACCGGGTTGATAACGATCAAAGACGTAACTCGAACCGAGAACTGTAAGTCAAAGCACAGGGCAAAAACAACAGCAAACCGAGACAAAGTTATAATAATGCGAGCCAAAAACAGTAGCTAAAAACATAGGCCAAAGGTTAACAACAATCCCAGACAACCCGAGCCAAGACCAGTAACTAAAAATATAGGCCAAAGGTTAACAACAATCCCAGAAAACCCGAGCCAAGACCAGTAACTAAAAATATAGGCCAAAGGTTAACAACAATCCCAGACAACCCGAGCCAAGACCAGTAACTAAAAATATAGGCCAAAGGTTAACAACAATCCCAGAAAACCCGAGCCAAGAACAGTAACTAAAAATATAGGCCAAAGGTTAACAACAATCCCAGACAACCCGAGCCAAGAACAGTAACTCAACATCACCCAAAGCTTAATTAAAATGATCCGTCTCATCGAGTTGTGGTTTCTGACTGTGTTGTGGTTGTAACAGAGTCTTCGATAGTTACAGTTGTCGTCGAACTCTCAACCGTTGTGCTGTTTCCTGTATCTTCACTTCCTGTTGTTGCTTCCGTTGATCCGGTCCCTCCCGACACCCCCCCATCCACACTTCCGGTCAGACCGGAACTTCCGCCCATATCCGGCGCAGGCAACATCCTGCCATCTGTTGTAGTAGTGGGGGTAGCAGTAGTAGCAGTGGTGGTAACGTTTTCTGTAGAAGTAGGCGAAAGCGTTGTTACATTTCCAACAGCCCCATCCGTGGAAGTTGCGGCAGTGGTAGTAGTAGAATTCTGTTCGCTCGTAGCTTCTCTCAGGGTGCTCAATTCTTCACGTAGTTTCGTGACTTCGTCCATGGCTTTTTTCGCTTGGAGTCTGGCTTCGTACAAGTGCTGTACCAGAAGTAGAACCATGGAGCGGACTTTTCCTAAACCCAGACGCTGGATTCTTTGGTTCACCTCGGCCAGAAGCCTGTTCAGGTTGTCATCGTTAGGTGCGGGTACGGGGATGGGTACGGGTTCTGCAGGAAATAGAAGAGAGAGAACGATTTTGAACAATTTGTCACTCACCTATCAACAAGGCTGAAGAAGAACCTACGTTCGCAAGCTTCCTTCAATGTCTCCCACAACAGGTCAGAACTTCTTTCCCATCTTGTTTTTCTTCATCCTTTGAACAATTTGTTTATTGTGACCAGCTTTATAGCAATGCACAAGGGGAGTAGGGGTGGGGACTATACATAGCACAATGGATACAGGACAACACTTTCTGTTCATGTCACGCGAAAAGGAAACCAACTCGAGGAAGCGATGTTCAGTATGCGGTAAGCTGCTGAATGATAACGATCATATTAATCGTCAAAGTGATCAACATGTTTGATCAAAACAAATAGAAGCGAGAGAGAGAGAGAGAGAGAGAGAGAAGAGAGAGAGAGAGAGAGAGAGAGAGAGAGAGAGAGAGAGAGAGAGAGAGAGAGAGAGAGAGGGAAGGGGGGGAGAGAGAGAGAGAGAGAGAGAGAGAGAGAGAGAGAGAGAATGGGGGAGGGAGAGAGAGAGAGAGAGAGAGAGAGAGAGAGAGAGAGAGAGAGAGAGAGAGAGAGAGAGAGAGAGAGAGAGAGAGAGAGAGAGAGAGAGATTAGGCGTGCTTTGTACACATATCAAAGTTGAAAAGGAATGAATGATAGTTCAGACAATAAATTCGTAAAGTAGAACAGAAAAAACAAAACATTGATGACAAATGGCATTTCATTGTATATACATTAATTGTCTACAATAACATATCAGGAGCGTCTAGAAAACAAAAACATTCAATCAAAAGAAAAAAACAATGATACAGCGAACCACACAACGTGCACCGCATGCACACGCACACACACGCACACGCACACACAGTCAGTCCACACACACACACACACACACACACACACACACACACACACACACACACACACACACACACACACACACACACACACACACACACACACACACACACACATGGAGGGCAGGATGGAAAAAAAGCCTTATCAGCTTATTCTTTAACCCTCAATAGAGATCATTTTTGACTTGACTTGACTTGACACAGAGAGAGAGAGAGAGAGAGAGAGAGAGAGAGAGAGAGAGAGAGAGAGAGAGAGAGAGAGAGAGAGAGAGAGAGAGAGAGAGAGGGAGAGAGGGAGATGAATGAGAGAGAGAGAAATAGAGAGAGAAAGGAAGAGAGAGACAGGGAGAGAGAGAGAGACCTAACGTAAAAAATAAGTAGAATAAAACATTTTGATTGGTGTGCTGTTTGGTGTGTTTTTTGTCATAGAAGGCTGGATGATAAAGTCGTGTCGTTTGCTTATTCAACGCATCATCTTTGGCTTTGACAGCTTCATCCACCCACACCAGCATTCTCTTACCAACTGTCTCCACCACTGGAGGGGGGATTCTGACCCATGACATTCTCTTACCAACTGTCTCAACGACAGGAGGGGATCTTTTTACCCATGACATTCTCTTACCAACTGTCTCAACGACAGGAGGGGATCTTTTGACCCATGGAAATTATCTTACCAACTGTCTCAACGACTGTAGGGGGCATTCTGACCCATGACACTCTCTTACCAACTGTTTCCACAACTGGAGGGGGCATTCTGACCCATGACATTCTCTTACCAACTGTCGCAACGACAGGATGGGGTATTTTGACCCAGGACACTCTCTTACCAACTGGAGGGGGTCTTTTGACCCAGGACACTCTCTTACCAACTGTCTCAACGACAGGATGGGGTATTTTGACACAGGACACTCTCTTACCAACTGGAGGGGGTCTTTTGACCCATGGAAATTATCTTACCAACTGTCTCAACGACAGGAGGGGGCATTTTGACCCATGACACTCTCTTACCAACTGTCTCAACGACAGGAGGGGGCATTTTGACCCATGACATTCTCTTACCAACTGTCTCAACGACAGGAGGGGGCATTTTGACCCATGGAAATTCTCTTACCAACTGTCTCAACCACAGGAGGGGGCATTTTGACCCATGACATTCTCTTACCAACTGTCTCAACGACAGGAGGGGATCTTTTGACCCATGGACATTATCTTATCAACTGTCTCCACCACTGGAGGTGGGATTTTGACCCATGACATTCTCTTACCAACTGTCTCAATGACATGAGGGGATCTTTTGACCCATGACATTCTCTTACCAACTGTCTCCACCACTGGAGGGGGCATTCTGACCCATGTAAATTATCTTACCAACTGTCTCAACGACAGGAGGGGGCATTTTGACCCATGACATTCTCTTACCAACTGTTTCCACAACTGGAGGGGGCATGTTGACCCATGACATTCTCTTACCAACTGTCTCAACGACAGGAGGAGGCCTTTTGACCCATGGACACTCTCTTACCAACTGTCTCAACGACAGGATGGGGTATTTTGACCCATGACACTCTCTTACCAACTGGAGTGGGTCTTTTGACCCATGACATTCTCTTACCAACTGTCTCAACGACAGGAGGGGGCATTTTGACCCATGGAAATTCTCTTACCAACTGTCTCAACGTCAGGAGGGGATCTTTTGACCCATGGACATTATCTTACCAACTGTCTCCACCACAGGAGGGGGCCTTTTGACCCATGACATTCTCTTACCAACTGTCTCAACGACAGGAGGGGGCATTTTGACCCATGACACTCTCTTACCAACTGTCTCAACGACAGGAGGGGGCCTTTTGACCCATGGACATTCTCTTCCCAACTGTCTCAACGACAGGAGGGGGCCTTTTGACCCATGGACATTCTCTTACCAACTGTCTCAACGACAGGAGGGGGCATTTTGACCCATGGACATTCTCTTACCAACTGTCTCAACGACAGGAGGGGGCCTTTTGACCCATGGACATTCTCTTACCAACTGTCTCAACGACAGGAGGGGGCCTTTTGACCCATGGAAATCCCCTTACCAACTGTCTCCGCCACTGGACGGGGCAGCATGCCCATGCGGAGGATGCCGATGAAGTCCTTGGCCTTGGAGGCGATGAACAGCAGGCCCTTCTCCTCCTCCACCTCGCTGATGGAGGTGTACCTGCTGCCCCGGGGGTCCTGCAGACTCCTGAGGATCCTGCCCTCAGGGTTCAGCTCCACCACGATGCCGAAGTTGGGGTCGTCGAATACCATGTTGTTGCTGACCAGCTGAGGAAAAAACCCAAGCATTTTAATATTTTTTGAATGCACTGAGCAAATGAAAACTCTCCACCTAGAGAAACAATTCGGTTTGAGTTTAAAAATCTCTAGAAGCATGCAGAAAGCGGGTGATATACAGGAACTATAGTCATGAGTGCGACTAAGACAGCTAATCCGGGATGGAAAATGTAAATTGGTCTAAACCTTTTTTGCAAAGCGCCATGAGCAGCTAGCCTGGAATGTGCGCTATATGAGCTTTCTTTATTGTTATTTATTATTATTATTATTATTATTATTATTATTATTATTATTATTATCATTATTATTATTATTATTATTATTAATCTGCCAATCGGATTGGTAGTTTATGCAAATTTGCATTTTCCATCCTGGATTAATTGTGTTAGCCGCACTCGTGACCATAGGCCCTGGATAACAGCTCAAGACTTAAGGGCCTGCTACACTACATACGATTCGCTGTCAATGCGATGCGATTGTGACGATGTGAGTCATGATTCGCGTGAAATACTTCCGTCTAAAAATAATTCTACTATTTTCGCTCTATGTTATACTCAAGTAGACCCAATACACGAATTTCACGTGAATCATGACTCACATCGTCACAATCGCATCGCATTGACAGTGAATCGTATCTAGTGTAGCAGGCC
>CM065684.1:58400782-58415782 GCA_017654935.2 Phymorhynchus buccinoides
CTTTAGTAAGGATGAGCCTGGGTCTGTCTCTATGTGGCTGTTGCTTATGCTTTGCTAGGCGAATTGGTGCCAAAAATAACTTTGGGGAAGGGAGTTAATTTTAGAAAGCTACTTTCCTTTACATATTTATTATCCTCCCTCATTGTCTCCTCGCCTCGCCGTTTCTATCGATGTTGATAAAGTTTGTTTTAACCGAACAGATTTCACTATTTTGTCATTCTTCATTTATTATCAAAACATTTTGAAGGGAAAAAATGGGAAATGTTGACAATAGGCAACCACTTTCCTAAACGCATATACATCTGTATCGCTAAAAATTCGGGACTTTCCTGGAGTTGCACTGCCTCCGGGCATTGCCTCCAGGATAGTTCCCACCATCTTTATATCTACTAATGTCCCATATGTGTCTGCTTCAGACCGGAGGACGTTAAACGGATTTTCATTCCCATTCACATAGAACTAAATACGTTATGGTCATATTTCGGTAGGTTTAAGAGCAAAAAAGGAACATTCCCTCTAGTAATTTAAAGGAAGTTTTTTTCCGTATTAATGTTCCAAGGCATTAACCGGTTTACTAAGGTAGAGCGTCTTAGTCCGTGATAAAGCCTGTAATATATCATTTCATATTTTGCACAAATTTACGTCAGTCATCTGTGAAAAAGATCCTAAAATTTCAGTTTCAGTTTCGAAACAATAGCTCAACAACTAACGCAACCCCCTAACTTTAACAAAACAAAACAATGCTGCTGAAAACGTCACAATTCGGTATATCCACCCAATCAGCAATAACTTTAACTGTGTGAGTAGCAGTTCCTCGGGGCTTTCTGGACACATTGAAGGGGTTCATGAGACATCGTGTAAAGTTTGGATTAAGAAAACAGTTTTCTTAAAAACAGTTTTAGGCTCAGAAATCGTTGTTCCGAGAATACTCAGAATTAGGCCCTGACTGACATTCTCCTGTTCTGAGCATACTCGGAATTCGTCCAGAATGAGTTAAATAGTAAGTCAATGAATCATCTGAAGATAGTCCGTTTTGACTCTAAAGCATGTTGCAGTTCACTGGTTTTTTTGACTGCGAATGGTAGGGTAGTGACAGTTGTGTGCGTGAATCCTGCATGTCGTATTTACAAGCGCATTTGATGCTTGATTTGATTTTATGTAGCCTCATAATTATCGGGTTGATTGCCATTAAATCTTTTTTCCATATTTTAGTGCGATTGTTACTGAAAGTTCTGATGTTTAACTTCATCACGTGTAGCTTCACGATTGTCTGATTGATTGCCATTGAATCTGTTCCACTTTATAGTGCGATTGTCACTAAAGGTTTTAAAAGACCTTCAACAAAGACAAAATACTCTGTAGCACTACGGGTTTCCCACAGCACGGTGACTGGGCAATTTACAAGCAGGTGTTTCTCATCGATTCATAAGCATGTTTAACAATTCTTCCATCACGGCAATAACCACGCTAAATACTAGTTATTTCAAACAAAGCTGCATACTGGTTGTTTTCAGCCGACTAGACTATCTCCCTTGGGACAACCCAGACAACATCGTCAGCGCGGAAACGGAAGCCACTGCTCGACGAATCAAGTACAATTTGCTAGCGTTCTTGTTTCCGATTGGTGGACCAGCCAACGTGATAAACATGGCGGTGTTTTACAAACAGGGTCTCAAACATCGGATGAACCTCTGTCTCTTCTCTCTTGCTTTAGCTGATGGTCTGCACCTCTCTGCGTCTTTGATCTTCTACGGGGAGCAGATATACACGCAGTTCACCACCAAGGAAAGATTTGGTCCCTTTAGTAAATTTCTCACTGATAGGAATATTACTGTAATCATCAGTGTCGGTTTCGTTTCGCCGGTTCTTTCAACGATAATCGCCACGGAACGATGCCTGTGCGTTTTCAGCCCGCTGAAATTTCAAAGATTGGTGAAAACTAGAACTACCGCAGCCATCATTTCCGCAGTGTATGTGATAGTGTTAGGCTTGTACTTCGTGGTGGTTTACCGTTTTAGGGTTGGATGTTTATACGATCCAACCATTGGTGTTGTCATTAAAACGATGGTTCAGGGAACGTTTTACCAAGCCCACAAAGAGCTGATTGATGGCATAGACAGCTACGTGTTCGGCATTGGTCTGTCAGTCTTTGAGATAGTGGTCGTGACCGTATCCACGGTTCTGACGGTGGTGAAGCTTCGTCAGGCAGCTTCCTGGAGATCTGGCACCTCATCTGTCTCCTCCCGAGAAATGGCCTTGACCAAGATGCTAGTAGCGAATTCCATCTTCTTCATCACCTGCATTTCGTTCAGCAATTTGTTTCGTTTCACGTGGCTGTTTTACCCTGAAATGAACTCGGGAAGACGTCAGCAGAACTTCTACATCATGAGTCTGTGGGTGGCCGAGTCATGTACGTTCGTCAACTCCACTTTCAACATCTTTGTGTATTATTTTTTGGGGTCTCGCTACAGGGAAACGTTTTGGGAACTGTTCGGTAGGAAAGGGAGTGTTAAGGGAAAGGGACAAGTGTTATCCACGTGGCAGAAATCTTAAACGACGTTTTAGGTTAGGCTGCATTATTTTGCTTGGGGGTGTAAGTTTCATTCAGTTCCTTTTAGTAACACATTTGTGTTTGTCATGGGCAAGCAGAAAACAAATACATGTCATTTTTTAAATGTTTACACATTTTGTGTACACTTTCCATGTTCTTACCTTTTCAAAGATTAAAATTTTCAAAACTTAAATCCTAACTTCCTCCGTCTAATAGACGATTTTCGGAAGAAAAAAACGAGGGGAGAGCATTTCGTAAAATTAGAATTGTTTACCTTGACCAAGGCGGACAAACCATAGCAACCATGGTGTCGAAGCTTGAAACCGCAGGATGCGAGTCAGCGACTTGGAAACACTTTTTTTGAAAACTGAGGGGTGGCCAGTGGCCACAAACTGATAGAACTTGCAAACTATGACGTAAAAATGTAACTGACATCGATTTTAGAATGACGCACGGTGTTCTAAGTGCTGTATGTTTACTCAAACACACGAGGCGAGAGCTGGGGATCTACCTGATGGTAGAGTAACTTCCCCTGTTTGACCGATTGAATTAGGCAAGATCACTCCCACACACCATGAAATTACTCTCCTTAATTATTTCCGAACAATTCCTATTGGTGACATACAGTCAGTACACGGTGCGACATACACATGGTGTGATGCTAAGCCTTGAGACTGGTAACAAACGACCAATCAAACACAGTCACTGGTATAATGATGGGTGGGTCACAACTGATCAGCATAATTATGGTGTAATAGAAGAACATCTGTTTAACCCTTTCACCGCCAATGTTGCATTTTTGCACCACAATGATTTAGCACCCATGTCATTAAAACCCTTGGAATCAAGGTCTATTATTCAATTATATTGTGTTCCTAAATTTGAGCAGTAAGGATTGACCCTATTCTAAACATGTCACAGAGAAATCCCACAATATTCCAGATAAAATCTTTTCTGTAGCCAAGTAAGTTTAATGGAAATCGTTTGGCTCAAAGATGGCTGGCGGTTCTTTATTTTAACGTCCTCCGGTCTGGAACATACACACATGGGACATTAGTAGATATAAAGATGGTGGGAACGATCCTATTCTAAAGCAATGCCCGGAGGCAGTACAACACCTGGAAAGTCCCGAACTTTTAACAATGCAGATGTGAGCCATTTATGGTGTAGTAAACTCTCTCTCTCTGGTTGGTTTAACGTCTAACTAGGCGTAGTCTCTTATAGACAGGTGTATGTGTGTGTGTGTGTGTGTGTGTGTGTGTGTGTGTGTGTGTGTGTGTGTGTGTGTGTGTCTGGTGTGGTGTGTGTGTGTGTGTGTGTGTGTGTGTGTGTGTGTGTGTGTGTGTGTGTGTGTGTGTGTGTGTGTGTGTGTGTGTGTGTGTGTGTGTGTGTGTCAAGTCAAGTCAAGTCAAAATGATCTTTATTGAGGATAAAGGAGTAAGCTTGACAGCTTTTTTTCATCCTGTCCTCAGAATGAAAAGTAATACGAAAGCAACTCGAAAAATAACTCAACATGCAAAACAAAACATTCCAAACTACTAAACATTAGCCTAATAATATAACGCATTGAAATAACTCTATTGAGAGAGAGAGAGAGAGAGAGAGAGAGAGAGAGAGAGAGAGAGAGAGAGAGAGAGAGAGAGAGAGAGAGAGAGAGAGAGAGAGAGAGAGAGAGAGAGAGAGAGAATAAATGAATGGGATATTGAAGTGAATGTGGTTGTCCCTTCCCCATTTCATTTCCTCCCCATCACCCATACTAACAAATGTCCCGGACACAATGGAACAAAGCAAAGAACAATCAAAGTATAAACATTGTAAAGTATCAATTAAAAGGACATATCCCGACGGAATAGGTGCTAAATTTCTAAAGTTAGAGACTAATTCATAGGGTTTCTAACATATGAAATTTAAGTGCTTTCATAAATGTCTGTCTTGATGTACACGATTTTAAATTAAAAGATAAATTGTTCCACGCCGTACAGCCGGAGTACAATAAACTAGATTTATAAAGATTATTACGGGGTCTGGGAAAAGAAAGTTTGTGTGTATGTCTGCTTTCGTTGCTAACAAAATGTTGGGTGATTTTCTTAGGGGCTATTCCATTCACAACGCTGTACATGCATACACATTCGTTATATAATAGTCTTTCCTTAAATGGCAGGATGTTTAAAGATTTGTAATCACATTTAGTGAGTGAACTGGACTTCAACTGTATTAATTTTATGTCTGTGTGTGTGTGTGTGTGTGTGTGTGTGTGTGTGTGTGCGTGCGCGCGCGCGTGTGTGTGTGTGTGTGTGTGTGTGTGTGTGTGTGTGTGTGCGTGCGCGCGCGTGCGTGTGCATGTGCGTGTTTGTGTGTGCGTGCTTGTGTTTCTTTAAACTTCGCACTTACAGACAAAACTGCCAAGTGGTAGTGACAAACGCAAACAATATAATGAAATTCGAAGCTCTTAATTATGCTAGCGTGCTAAAAGCCAAGTAGGGCGTCCTTTGTTGCCAAGTAGCAAACAGCAGAGAAATCCTTTGGAAGTCTTGGTACTTCCTACGCTGCTTATTTCCCTTTGGTAAAGGAAAAGCATACCAATTACAAGTTTGTCGCCGAGCGGCAGACATGTCCTTTGCCCGTTCCTCCCCCTTACCTCCACCCCCCCCCCCCACACACACACACACATACACATCTTAGATAGAGGTGGGCAATAAAACCGGTTTGAACCGAAAAGCCGGTGCTTACATTTTGTGGTTTGAACAACTGGTTTGAGCTTCAGTGAACCGGTGTTTTAAGTGCAAAAATGAAAGTCTGAAAGTTCAATGTGTGACTGTCTGTATTAATGGTATCATTTCTCCTTCCGCATACCCACTCTGTTGTTGTTGTTTTCTTTTAAAGATGAATGCGCGTGAAGGTAAGATGCTTTGACAGCAAGAAACGAGGGTGAAAAACTGCCAGTATGTTTTAATATGACAGTGTTTCTTTTACAATGGACGATTTTCGGGAGAGAAAAAAAACCTAGGGGAGAGCACTTCCTGAAAATTATAATTGTTTACGTCCATTACTCGGTCAAATACTATAGCAACAATGCAACAATGGCGTCGAAGCTTGAAACCGCAGGATGCCTTGCTAGGCCACAAACTGATAAAACTTGCAAAATGTGACGTAAAAATATAAATGACATACATTTTTAGAATGACGCACGGTGTTCTAAGTGCTGTATGTCTGCTCAAACACACGAGTCGATAGGCTACGAGAGCTGATCGTAGAGTGACTTCCCCTGTTTGACCGATTGAATTAGGCAAGATCACTCCCACATACCATGAAATTACTCCCTTTAATTGCTTCCGAACAATTCCTATTAAGCATACAGGCTAATATTGATCAGCTAGCATTTTCAGGCAAAGAGAGGAAGGGAAGAGCGAGAGAGTGAGAGGGAGAGAGAGAGAGAGAGAGAGAGAGAGAGAGAGAGAGAGAGAGAGTGTGTGTGTGTGTGTGTGTGTGTGTGTGTGTGTGTGTGTGTGTGTGTGTGTGTGTGTGTGTGTGTGTGTGTGTGTGTTATATTTTCCCGTCCACTGTTAAATACTTTCTCCATCCATTTTCCTCGTCTGTTCATGGCTGTAATCATAACTATTGTCGTGTACTCGTTGAGAGTCCACTTTGATGTTTAAGAATTATTATGGTAAGAGATCGCCTATGTTATCCTTAACAATAAAAAGATGCATCCGTTTAAATATGCAAACCGTCGATTTTTTAACGGCTTGTATCTTTAAACGGTTAAATTTTCATATTTGCTCAAGATGACAGAGGCGATCTCTTACCATAATACTTCTTAAACATCATACTACCAATAGCACTATGATCAGAAATTTCTACAAGAAGTGTTCTTTTTCTTCTCATTTTCTAAGCCACCTAGAAGCGTTTTCTTTCCTGTCTAAGTCGTTGACAGTGAGAGAATCTGTAAAGTGCATGGTCCTCCATTACGGGTTGAAACTTCATATTGATTCGAACCATGAGTCACTAAGCCAATGGAACTGTTGAATACCTTTGCTGTGAGCAGCGTAATTCATTCAGCTGTTTGGTTACCCAAAACAAACACATAAACAAGCAAGCAGAGACAGACAGACAGACAAACATGCAAACAGAAAGTGAAAGAGAAAGCAGAGGCAAAGAAATCACGACATGATGTGAAGCAGCATTGTCAGCGTTCGTTCATAATTCAGTAATTCGTAAAAATTATATTGATATTTATTCCATATTTTAAACTCATAACAAGACACTTTTCCTTGCGTAAGTAAATTACCCTGATTAATAAAGCTGTAGTATAATTCTTAAATATTTATAATTATTTGACATATTATTGCTTCAATGTCGTTAACTTTACTCCATAATGTAAAAGTACATACTATTAACAACATTCTAATTTAACGTAAGACAACACGAATCAGGAACCGTAACTCGATATAAAAGCTTGAGGTAAGCATGATTCGTGAACATGATAACGTAACACGAATCAGGAACAGTAACTCGAAATAAAGGCTTGAGGTAACAATTATTTGTGAAAATGTTAACGCAAACCAAAAACAGTAAATCGAAATAAAGGCTTCAGGAATTAATGAATGAGAAATAAAATATATAATAGGATCACGTATAGTAAGACGATAATAATAATTCGAGATGTAGCCTATATATCAATAACAATGCCAGATATTAGAACACTAACTTGAACGCTATACCGAACCGGGTTGATAACGATCCAAGACGTAACTCGAACCGAGAACTGTAAGTTAAAGCACAGGGCAAAAACAACAGCAAACCGAGACAAAGTTATAATAATGCGAGCCAAAAACAGTAACTAAAAACATAGGCCAAAGGTTAACAACAATCCCAGACAACCCGAGCCAAGAACAGTAACTAAAAATATAGGCCAAAGGTTAACAACAATCCCAGACAACCCGAGCCAAGACCAGTAACTAAAAATATAGGCCAAAGGTTAACAACAATCCCAGACAACCCGAGCCAAGAACAGTAACTAAACATATAGGCCAAAGGTTAACAACAATCCCAGACAACCCGAGCCAAGACCAGTAACTAAAAATATAGGCCAAAGGTTAACAACAATCCCAGACAACCCGAGCCAAGAACAGTAACTAAAAATATAGGCCAAAGGTTAACAACAATCCCGGACAACCCGAGCCAAGAACAGTAACTCAACATCACCCAAAGCTTAATTAAAATGATCCGTCTCATCGAGTTGTGGTTTCTGACTGTGTTGTGGTTGTAACAGAGTCTTCGGTAGTTACAGTTGTCGTCGAACTCTCAACCGTTGTGCTGTTTCCTGTATCTTCACTTCCTGTTGTTGCTTCCGTTGATCCGGTCCCTCCCGACACCCCCCCATCCACACTTCCGGTCAGACCGGAATTTCCGCCCATATCCGGCGCAGGCAACATCCTGCCATCTGTTGTAGTAGTGGGGGTAGCAGTAGTAGCAGTGGTGGCAACGTTTTCTGTAGAAGTAGGCGAAAGCGTTGTTACATTTCCAACAGCCCCATCCGTGGAAGTTGCGGCAGTGGTAGTAGTAGAATTCTGTTCGCTCGTAGCTTCTCTCAGGGTGCTCAATTCTTCACGTAGTTTCGTGACTTCGTCCATGGCTTTTTTCGCTTGGAGTCTGGCTTCGTACAAGTGCTGTACCAGAAGTAGAACCATGGAGCGGACTTTTCCTAAACCCAGACGCTGGATTCTTTGGTTCACCTCGGCCAGAAGCCTGTTCAGGTTGTCATCGTTAGGTGCGGGTACGGGGATGGGTACGGGTTCTGCAGGAAATAGAAGAGAGAGAACGATTTTGAACAATTTGTCACTCACCTATCAACAAGGCTGACGAAGAACCTACGTTCGATAACTCCCTTCAATGTATCCCACAACAGGTCAGAACTTCTTTCCCATCTTGTGTTTCTTCATCCTTTGAACAATTTGTTTATTGTGACCAGCTTTATAGCAATGCACAAGGGGAGTAGGGGTTGGGGACTATACATATATGGATACAGGACAACGCTTTCTGTTCATGTCACGCGAAAAGGAAACCAACTCGAGGAAGCGATGTTCAGTATGCGGTAAGCTGCTGAATGATAGCGATCATATTAATCGTCAAAGTAAACAACATGTTTGATCAAAACAAATAGAAGCGAGAGAGAGAGAGAGAGAGAGAGGAGAGAGAGAGAGAGAGAGAGAGAGAGAGAGAGAGAGAGAGAGAGAGAGAGAGAGAGAGAGAGAGAGAGAGAGAGAGAGAGAGAGAGAGAGAGAGAGAGAGAGAGAGAGATATTAGGCGTGCTTTGTACACATATCAAAGTTGAAAAGGAATGAATGATAGTTCAGACAATAAATTCGTAAAGTAGAACAGAAAAAACAAAACATTGATGACAAATGGCATTTCATTGTATATACATTAATTGTCTACAATAACATATCAGGAGCGTCTAGAAAACAAAAACATTCAATCAAAAGAAAAAAACAATGATACAGCGAACCACACAACGTGCACCGCATGCACACGCACACACACGCACACGCACACACAGTCACACACACACACACACACACACACACACACACACACACACCACACACACACACACACACCACACACACACACACACACACACACACACACACACACACACACACACACACACCACACATGGAGGGCAGGATGGGAAAAAAAGCCTTATCAGCTTATTCTTTAACCCTCAATAGAGATCATTTTTGACTTGACTTGACTTGACAGAGAGAGAGAGAGAGAGAGAGAGAGAGAGAGAGAGAGAGAGAGAGAGAGAGAGAGAGAGAGAGAGAGAGAGAGAGAGAGAGAGAGAGAGAGAGAGAGAGAGAGAGATATTAGGCGTGCTTTGTACACATATCAAAGTTGAAAAGGAATGAATGATAGTTCAGACAATAAATTCGTAAAGTAGAACAGAAAAAACAAAACATTGATGACAAATGGCATTTCATTGTATATACATTAATTGTCTACAATAACATATCAGGAGCGTCTAGAAAACAAAAACATTCAATCAAAAGAAAAAAACAATGATACAGCGAACCACACAACGTGCACCGCATGCACACGCACACACACACACACACGCACACACAGTCACACACACACACACACACACACACACACACACACACACACACACACACACACACACACACACACACACACACACCCACACACACACACACACACACACACACACACACACACACACACACACACACACATGGAGGGCAGGATGGGAAAAAAGCCTTATCAGCTTATTCTTTAACCCTCAATAGAGATCATTTTTGACTTGACTTGACTTGACAGAGAGAGAGAGAGAGAGAGAGAGAGAGAGAGAGGAGAGAGAGAGAGAGAGAGAGAGAGAGAGAGAGAGAGAGAGAGAGAGAGAGAGAGAGAGAGAGAGAGAGAAGAGAGAGAGAGAGAGAGAGAGAGAGAGATATTAGGCGTGCTTTGTACACATATCAAAGTTGAAAAGGAATGAATGATAGTTCAGACAATAAATTCGTAAAGTAGAACAGAAAAAACAAAACATTGATGACAAATGGCATTTCATTGTATATACATTAATTGTCTACAATAACATATCAGGAGCGTCTAGAAAACAAAAACATTCAATCAAAAGAAAAAAACAATGATACAGCGAACCACACAACGTGCACCGCATGCACACGCACACACACGCACACGCACACACACAGTCACACACACACACACACACACACACACACACACACACACACACACACACACACACACACACACACACACACACACACACACACACACACACACACACACACACACATGGAGGGCAGGATGGGAAAAAAAGCCTTATCAGCTTATTCTTTAACCCTCAATAGAGATCATTTTTGACTTGACTTGACTTGACAGAGAGAGAGAGAGAGAGAGAGAGAGAGAGAGAGAGAGAGAGAGAGAGAGAGAGAGAGAGAGAGAGAGAGAGAGAGAGAGAGAGAGAGAGAATGAATGAGAGAGAGAGAAATAGAGAGAGAAAGGAAGAGAGAGACAGGGAGAGAGAGAGAGAGACCTAACGTAGAAAATAAGTAGAATAAAACATTTTGATTGGTGTGCTGTTTGGTGTGTTTTTTTGTCATAGAAGGCTTTATGATAAAGTCGTGTCGTTTGCTTATTCAACGCATCATCTGGACATACATCTTTGGCTTTGACAGCTTCATCCACCCACACCAGCATTCTCTTACCAACTGTCTCCACCACTGGAGGGGGGATTCTGACCCTGACATTCTCTTACCAACTGTCTCAACGACAGGAGGGGATCTTTTGACCCATGACATTCTCTTACCAACTGTCTCAACGACAGGAGGGGATCTTTTGACCCATGACATTCTCTTACCAACTGTCTCAACGACAGGAGGGGATCTTTTGACCCATGACATTCTCTTACCAACTGTCTCAACGACAGGAGGGGGCATTTTGACCCATGGAAATTATCTTACCAACTGTCTCAACGACAGGATGGGGTATTTTGACCCATGACACTCTCTTACCAACTGTTTCCACAACTGGAGGGGGCATTCTGACCCATGACATTCTCTTACCAACTGTCTCAACGACAGGATGGGGTATTTTGACACAGGACACTCTCTTACCAACTGGAGGGGGTCTTTTGACCCAGGACACTCTCTTACCAACTGTCTCAACGACAGGATGGGGTATTTTGACACAGGACACTCTCTTACCAACTGGAGGGGGTCTTTTGACCCATGGAAATTATCTTACCAACTGTCTCAACGACAGGAGGGGGCATTTTGACCCATGGACATTCTCTTACCAACTGTCTCAACGACAGGAGGGGGCATTTTGACCCATGACACTCTCTTACCAACTGTCTCAACGACAGGAGGGGGCATTTTGACCCATGGACATTCTCTTACCAACTGTCTCAACCACAGGAGGGGGCATTTTGACCCATGACATTCTCTTACCAACTGTCTCAACGACAGGAGGGGATCTTTTGACCCATGGACATTATCTTACCAACTGTCTCCACCACTGGAGGGGGGATTTTGACCCATGACATTCTCTTACCAACTGTCTCAACGACAGGAGGGGATCTTTTGACCCATGACATTCTCTTACCAACTGTCTCCACCACTGGAGGGGGCATTTTGACCCATGAAATTATCTTACCAACTGTCTCAACGACAGGAGGGGGCATTTTGACCCATGGACATTCTCTTACCAACTGTCTCAACGACAGGAGGGGGCATTTTGACCCATGACATTCTCTTACCAACTGTCTCAACGACAGGAGGAGGCCTTTTGACCCATGGACACTCTCTTACCAACTGTCTCAACGACAGGATGGGGTATTTTGACCCATGACACTCTCTTACCAACTGGAGGGGGTCTTTTGACCCATGACATTCTCTTACCAACTGTCTCAACGACAGGAGGGGGCATTTTGACCCATGGAAATTCTCTTACCAACTGTCTCAACGACAGGAGGGGATCTTTTGACCCATGGACATTATCTTACCAACTGTCTCCACCACTGGCGGGGGCCTTTTGACCCATGACACTCTCTTACCAACTGTCTCAACGACAGGAGGGGGCCTTTTGACCCATGGACATTCTCTTCCCAACTGTCTCAACGACAGGAGGGGGCCTTTTGACCCATGGACATTCTCTTCCCAACTGTCTCAACGACAGGAGGGGGCCTTTTGACCCATGGACATTCTCTTCCCAACTGTCTCAACGACAGGAGGGGGCCTTTTGACCCATGGAAATCCCCTTACCAACTGTCTCCGCCACTGGACGGGGCAGCATGCCCATGCGGAGGATGCCGATGAAGTCCTTGGCCTTGGAGGCGATGAACAGCAGGCCCTTCTCCTCCTCCACCTCGCTGATGGAGGTGTACCTGCTGCCCCGGGGGTCCTGCAGACTCCTGAGGATCCTGCCCTCAGGGTTCAGCTCCACCACGATGCCGAAGTTGGGGTCGTCGAATACCATGTTGTTGCTGACCAGCTGAGGAAAAAACCCAAGCATTTTAATATTTTTTGAATGCACTGAGCAAATGAAAACTCTCCACCTAGAGAAACAATTCGGTTTGAGTTTAAAAATCTCTAAAAGCATGCAGAAAGCGGGTGATATACAGGAACTATAGTCATGAGTGCGACTAAGACAGCTAATCCGGGATGGAAAATGTAAATTGGTCTAAACCTTTTTTGCAAAGCGCCATGAGCAGCTAGCCTGGAATGTGCGCTATATGAGCTTTCTTTATTGTTATTATTATTATTATTATTATTATTATTATTATTATTATTATTATTATTATTATATTATTAAACTGCCAATCGGATTGGTAGTTTATGCAAATTTGCATTTTCCATCCTGGATTAATTGTGTTAGCCGCACTCGTGACCATAGGCCCTGGATAACAGCTCAAGACTTAAGGGCCTGCTACACTACATACGATTCGCTGTCAATGCGATGCGATTGTGACGATGTGAGTCATGATTCGCGTGAAATACTTCCGTCTAAAAATAATTCTACTACTTTCGCTCTATATACTCAAGTAGACCCAATACACGAATTTCACGTGAATCATGACTCACATCGTCACAATCGCATCGCATTGACAGTGAATCGTATCTAGTGTAGCAGGCCCTTTAGTTCCATTGTAATGCTAAATAGGAAAGGATTGAAACTCATTTCTAAAATTCATCATAACAGAATGTTTTAACTCAACATTCTAGGACCATATGCCTACTAGAGGAAGACGGGGTAAAAAGCGCATGGGCGGGTAAGAAGCCCACCCCAATTATCTCATGAAATGAAGCAAATTTCAGTCTCATTTTGCCCATGAGACGAGCGTTAATGTCTAGCATTCGTCTCATGGGCAAATTTGACTGAAATTTTCTTTATTTCATGAGATAATTGGGGTGGGCTTCTTACCCGCCCATGCGCTTTTTACCCCGTCTTCCCCTACCAGTCCTGGCGGTCGTTTCACAAGGGCTAACGTTACGTAGCGTGAGCGCAAATCGGCAAAAACTGTACTAAGAAACACCTCTTTTGCCGACGTTTGTCGAAAACGTTTTGTGGCTGTGATCGAGGTAGCAAGCGACAAACTATTTGAAGGATCATGGGAAATATCAATACTTCCGGCTTCTCGCGTGACGAGACTTGAACTTTAAAATTGGAAGACCAAAACAACAAGCTTGCCACAGTAAATATTCTTTAGTCTATCGTGACAAAAATACAGGATGATTTTAGCAACTTAAACAAACGCAAGTGTTTTTGAGTGCTCTTTCTTAATTTTTCATCATGTTAGATGGCATAATATAGTGCAAAATTTAATTTTCTGCACACAAATAGACGTGGGTGAAATCGAAAACTTTGTACAAACTGACAGAGAGGTATGATTTATCTCCCTTTTGATAGCAACCTTTTTCTCTCTAAAAGAAATGAAGAGTAAGCTCAAAGAGTTATCTTACCTTAGCAAACGTTTAGGGTGTTTCTTAGGCCCCTTTTGGCGTAAGCGTTATTCGCGTGGCGACCGTTATCTAGAGAAACTCGACCCTAGTGGAACACATGACAGGTGGAAACCTGTTGAACGCTCAAAACTACCCACCAGAATTAAATCTTTGGTGAAGGTTGTGTATGAACAGCATAAGCTACCAACACCACTAACTTTCCCCAACTCACCGTGATCAGATTTTTGCGAATTTCAGGCTGTTCGCCGTACGAGTCCATGACGGACGGGAGTCCCGCGTGGCGTGCGCGTGACAGGCCCACCCAGTAGGTGTTCCGGGGAGACAGGCGGATGTTGTCCACGTTCCCCGGCAGGTTGTCCGCGAACGTTTCGATGGTGCCGAATTTGGGCGACCCGCGTGCAACCCACGCCCTAGGAACACGCACACAGGGATTGTCTTTTTGTACTTTGCCGATCTGCGATCGCAAAGGAGTATGTTTTCGTTCGTGTATGTTTCTTTGTTGTCTTTTTGTTTGTTTTCTTTTCTTCTTCTTCTTCTTCTTCTTCTTCTTCTTCTTCTTCTTCTTCTTCTTCTTCTTCTTCTTCTTCGATCGCTCAGACAATGTCCTGTCAATTATGAGCGCAGATGCATCATGCTGCCGTTATGCGCCTGAATAAGAAATACTCAGGCCCAGCATGTCCGACTTCGGCTGGAGGAAATCTTTTTGAAAGTGAAAAAAAAGGCAGGAGAATGGTCCAGAAAGGCAGAAAGATAGTAGATGACAGCAAGCAAAAGGAAAAAGCAGAGTCAAAGAGAGTGACAGTTTAGAGGAAGTTAAAGCACAGAACTTCCAGAAGGTGGGGGGACTATTTATACCAAAGACCCCCCGGTATCCCCACGGGGGGGGGGGGCTGTCTTTTTAAAAACAAAGCATATCCATTTTTACAGCATAGAATT
>CM065684.1:58418282-58430782 GCA_017654935.2 Phymorhynchus buccinoides
CATGTGCATGCACATGCAGGCATGTGTGTGTCAGTGTGCAAGCATGCGCGCGCGCGCTCATCTTCCCAAGGTTTCTCGCTCAAACATGATATTCAAAATCTGGGATGGTTTCCACTTGGTGGAGGAACAGGTGAAAAGATCCTGCCATCCTAAAACCCTTTGGCAACAACATTTGTACTTGCGTGCGCGTATGTATATGTGTGTGCATGTGCGTGAATGCGTGCATGTGTGTTCACCTTCCCGACGTTTTTTCCCTCAAATATGATGTTCAAAATCTGAGAGGGTTTTCACTTGGTAGAAGAGGGAATATAGATCATGCCGTCCTAACCTTGGCCACAATATGTGTGTTTGCGTGCGCGCATGAGCATGTGTGTCCATGTGCGTGCATTTAGGTATGTCTGTTCACCGTCCCGAGGTTTCCCCCTCAAACATGATGTTGAGAATCTGGGAGGGTTTCCACTTGGTAGAAGAGGAGGTGAAAAAGATCCTGCCGTCCTTGACCACAATATTTGTGCTTGCGTGCATGCATGTGTATATGTGTGTGCATGTACGTGCATAAGTGTTCACCTTCCCGAGGTTTCCCCCTCAAACTTGATGTTGAGAATCTGGGAGGGTTTCCACTTGGTAGAAGAGGAGGTGAAAAAGATCCTGCCGTCCTTGACCACAATATTTGTGCTTGCGTGCATGCATGTGTATATGTGTGTGCATGTACGTGCATAAGTGTTCACCTTCCCGAGGTTTCCCCCTCAAACTTGATGTTGAGAATCTGGGAGGGTTTCCACTTGGTAGAAGAGGAGGTGAAAAAGATCCTGCCGTCCTTGACCACAATATTTGTGCTTGCGTGCATGCATGTGTATATGTGTGTGCATGTACGTGCATAAGTGTTCACCTTCCCGAGGTTTCCCCCTCAAACATGATGTTGAGAATCTGGGAGGGTTTCCACTTGGTAGAAGAAGAGGTGAAAAAGATCCTGCCGTCCTTGGCCACAGCAAGGTCATTGATGTAGGTCAAAGGTCGACCGTTGACCTTTTGGTGTCTGCCATCTACCAGTTTCCTGAACTGACCTGGAAACGAAAGGCACACTCCCCAGTAAGGCTGTGTGCACATGTACAAAAACGTCCGTACTGAAACCCATCCGCAATCCACAAATAAAGTAAAAGAAAGCAAGAAATAAGCGGATGGGATATTGTGGATGGGTTTTCACGTGTAATGTGCACACTCCTTCAAATTTCTCACTTCCAGATTTCTTTTTTACGGATTGCGGATGGGTTTCTGTACAGACGTTTTCGTAAGTGTGCATACAGCTTAATTAGGACGCTCATTTTACCGCCAGGGGGCAATCAAGCCAGTAGAATCTTAGCGCGTGATATTCTTAGTTGGGGGTAGTGAGAGAGAGAGAGAGAGAGAGAGAGAGAGAGAGAGAGAGAGAGAGAGAGAGAGAGAGAGAGAGAGAGAGAGAGAGAGAGAGAGAGAGAGAGAGAGAGAGAGAGAGAGAGAGAGAGAGAGAGAGAGAGAGAGAGAGAGTGGGAGATGAGTCAACTAAAAATATCACGCGCTAAGCCCCTACTGGTTTGATTGCCATCTAGCGGTGAAATGTGCGTCCTAAGCTGCTCATTGAAAGAACGGGCCACTTAGGTGGAGTTATCGTCCTTAGCTCTTGGTGTTTCGTTTACAGACTGCTCCATAGCGAAGCGAAGCTCACTCTCTCTTTCTCTCTGTGTCGTTCTCAAAGGACGTCTGAAGCCTGAAGACGGAAGCTTCTGTGTCGCTCACGCGCGGCTTAAAACAGACTTCCTTCTTATTTGTCAAAAGGAAGTCGCGTAAGCCGGGAGAATGATCTCCAGTTGGGCAGCCAAGGTTACAAGGTTTCAAGGTTTATTAGATTCCAAAGAGCCCCATGGGGGTACATGGAAAAAAGAAAGAAAAAAGGACAAAACGTATACAGGAAAAAGTACGAAAAACAATTCAAACGCTTAATAGAGTGAGTGAGTGAGTGAGGGGAGGAAGGATTGATGGAGGGAGGAAGGGTAAAGTGGAAGATAGTGGGGGATGAGTGGGAGTAAATAAAGGAGAGAGTGGGGTAGGGGGAAGACAAGAAGAACGAAAACAAACACACGCACAAAGAAAGGAAAGGAAAGGAAGACAGAAACAAACAGGAAAGAAGAAGAAGAGAATGTTTTTAGCATTTGGCTATTTTCTAGTCTCAGAGACTCATCTCTGGGAATTTCGGGCTTCTTCCCCCCCCCCCCCCCCCCCAGGAGAACGCGTCGCGGCTAGTGCAGCGTCCATCCTTTTTTTTTGGGTGGGTGGGTGTGATGGAGCGGGGTCAGGGGGTGAGGAGGGGGGTGGACTTGGAAAATCAATTAGATACGTACCAGGCATCGGGATGTCTCCCTTACTCTTATCAATTTTTATCTGTTGTGAGATTTTCATCATCATCAACAACGTCGTCATTGTTGTTATTGTCGTGAACCTCGCCGTCATCATTATCGATGTTATCATCAACAACATCATCATATTTATCATCCTTATCATCACATCATCATCATAATCATCATCATCATTACCATCAAATTCATCATCACCATCACCACCACCACCATCGTCCTCATATATGACTCATCAGTGACTAGGTGTACACCGAAGGTCCAATTCTAAGCGTCAAGAAAGGAATATAAGGGGGGGGGGGGGGAGAGACACGAAGACAGAAAGAAATATACGAAGAACCAAAGACAGAAAGAAACAAAGGTTCTAATGGTAACCCCAGGATCGAATACCAATCCAATCTATGCGTTCCTGTTAATGGGAATCAATACAAAATAAAGTATGTTCATGGGCTATCGATGGATGGAGGACCTCATCCATGCTGGCTCTGCGACTAAAACATTATTGTCATCAGTAAGGGGGCTTAGTAGGTGGTGTCCTGCGGCATGTTAGCTCAGAACAGGCTCCACTGAACTCCACCGAAGTGACTCAGCAGCAGTGCAGCGTCTCATCTGGCGGTTGCCTCCTGACGACGAAACATGGATTTGCTCCTCTTGTACTGCTTGTTTGGGGAGTTTTCGACCTGTAACATTGGGGCGTGGCTGCGACGTGGGGCTCAGAATGAGCTGCGTGTGAGTAACACCACTGTATGACTCAGAAGATGGGACAGAACAAAAGCAATAAAGGACTTCTGTGCTCACCTTCTGTCATGTCAACAGCTGATGATGTATTGTGTAGGGGTACGTTATAAGCGTCTGCTTGTTGTCACCCCATTAACCGCATTATTGTTCACTTATCTCTATTTGTATTCTTGAATAATTGTTTTTACTTTAAACCAAAGAAGGACTGACCAGTGACAGGGTGTACCCTGAAGATGCCATTGTATGCGTCGGCCACCAGCAGATATCCCTCACGATCCGCCCTCAGGCCTAGAGGCCTGCCACACGCCCCTTCCTCCGCCCCGGCCTGTCCTGGGAACAATGATAGGCCTAGTAATTAATAACAATCAACCAATCTTTTATTACCTTATTAAGAAGAATTCCATTTAGTGCTCGGGGATTTACTTAAAAGCAAGGACGGGACTTTTAAAAGCCACCGTTTTTCACTGTATCAAAGCAAACAAACTTAATATCAGCAAAGGTCTCTGTTACACTCTTTCACTCTTTCCCCCATGCCAATACAGTGATAGCCACTCATAAGATCACTTGCATATCACTGTGTTACCATGGTGAAAGAATGAATAATGTTAACGTGTGCAGTTTACAATAACAATTGTTGCCTGTTTCCGACAATGACTGCCAGATAGCAGAGGGGGCAGATACTATTCTGGCGGGGCTGGGCAATAATTAGTTTATAGTGGAGATGTCTTGCCCAGGGTACATCCCCACTCTCTCGGCCAAAGGGATTTGAGGACGAGAGATGGCGTTGGGGAAGGTCCCCAAAGGCCAACCAATCCCCTTGGCTGCAGCACCAGAGCCGGTGCAAGGGCTCCCTCGTTCGAGAGTCATAGTCTTCCACGAAAGATTAAGCTGTAGCATGATATTCCAATACTGTGGGATATCATTTATAGTAGAGCTCTCATTTACTATCAGCCCTTTGTTCGTTAACCAGTGATAAAGTCCATTTGAGTAAAGGGTCTAACAATAACAATAGTGCATAGGCCTGCTCTGGTTTAAATGTTTTATTTTCCAAATCAACATGAACAACAACTATGACATAACTGAAGCAACAACAAGCAGAGCTTATGGCGTGCTCAGTTCAAAACGAATTACACAGTATAAACATTGGCGGAATTTTACCAGGAAATACAAGCAATACATGTTTGAAAAGAAAGTCACAACAAACCAAACGAACAATGGACATAGCAATAGACAAAAGAAGTAGAATCGACAAAAAAAATGATAAGAGAGAGAGAGAGAGAGAGAGAGAGAGAGAGAGAGAGAGAGAGAGAGAGAGAGAGAGAGAGAGAGAGAGAGAGAGAGAGAGAGAGAGAGAGAGAGAGAGAGAGAGAGAGAGGGAGGGAGAGGGGAGAGAGAGAGAGAGAGAGAGAGAGAGAGAGAGAGAGAGAGGGAGAGAGGGAGAGAGAGAGAGAGAGAGGGAGAGAGAGGGAGAGAGGGAGAGAGAGAGAGAGGGAGAGAGAGAGAGCGAGGGGGAGAGAGAGGCCTGCTCTCACTGTCTCAGTCTCTAAAGTCTACTACACGTACCTGCCCACCCCCTTCTCCCCTCGCTCTCACCATCACCTCAGGTGTTTGCTATGAAACAGAAAGCCTCGCGAGTCTGCTACTCGCACGTGCGTGCGTGCATGCGCGCTTGTGTGCGTATGAGCGAGCACGTGTGTGTGTAACTGTGCGCACGTGGTACCTGTTTCTCTGTGTCTCTTTGTGTACGTTTGTGTATGTCTATGTATGCGTGCGTACAAGCGCGTGCGCGTGTGTGGTTGTGTGTGTGTGTACACGCGTGCGTGCATGTGTGTGTATGTGCGTGCGTATGTGCTCGCGTGCAAGTGTATGTGTGTGTGTGTGAGCGCGCGCGTCTGTGTGTATATACGCGCGCATCTGTGTGTGTGTGTGCGCTCGCGTAAACGGGTGTGTTTTGAAGGGAGAAAACCACGGCGATGTTTCAATTCACTTTCTTTATCAATTATTTGTATACGATTTCTTTTTTTCACTGTTTTTTGATGTTGTTGTTGTGTTTTGCTTGTTTGTTCGGTTGGTTGGTTTTTTTTTTTTTTACTTAATCCTCTCGGTACATTTGCGTCGCGATTGCAGGTACAAGTACTTCATTCGAAAAGCATTGTTACAGTGTGCAAACCTACACTTAAGTGACTGCATGTGTCAGTGCAGTGGGGGTTTTGGGGGTTTTCTTTTGGGGGGGGGGTTGTTGGTTGGTTAGTTGGGTTTTGTTGTTGTTGGTTTTTTTTGGTGGTTTTTTGTTTTGTGTTTGTGTGGGGGTTTTTTTGTTTTTTGTTGGGGGGGGGGGGGGGGTTATAGTTGGATAAAAGAAACACCAAAGCGGCGCAAACCTCAGCCAATGGTACTAACGAGGCAATTCAGTAGATCTCTACATACTAACCACAGGTTCGACGGGACATTCGCAGGATACGTCGAACCTTTCCCGTTGGCTGAATCTCCACAATCCACCCGTCTTTTAGTCCGGTGTAGATGTACCCTGCAAATAATAGCGAACATCAACACAAGGAAACAAAAATTACAAAATTATAAGCCGTAAGAATATGCAAACGCACCCGCGATTGCGCGCGCGCGCGCGCACACAAACAAACGCATGCACGCACGCAGGTACGCGCGTGCACAAACACAAGCACACACACACACACACTTAGAGACAAAAACACACAGGTACAGATACAAACACACACACACACACACACAACACACACACACACACACACACACACACACACACACACACACACACACACACACACACACACACACACACACACACACACACACACACACACACTAACCACACAACCTCTTTTTCTTCCTCCCCCACCCCTCAGCAGTCCTTTCTTTTCTGCTTCTTTTTTTGTTTCTCTCTCTCCCTGTCTGTCTGTGTACCTACCTACCTCTCTCTCTCTCTCTCTCTCTCTATATATATATATATATATATATATATATATATATATATCCTCTCTCTCTCTCTCTCTCTCTCTCTCTTGCCTAAAATCTATATCTTCTTGGAAAATAAAGTTTAAGTGTTCAAATTTTCAAAGTTTTCTCATCCTCTCTCGGTCTCTTCTTCTCTCTTTCTCTCTCTCTCTCTCCCTCTCTCTCTCTCTCTCTCTCTCTCTCTCTCTCTCTCTCTCTCTCTCTCTCTCTCTCTCTCTCTCTCTCCCTCCCTCTGTCTCTCTTACTGTTGACCACCACCATGGATTCAGGCCCACGGATGGCATTGAGGGCATAGGCCTGTGCCTTTGTCAGCACGTCGTTTGGTGCCAGAGCCCCTTCCAGGGCCGGGGGCTTGGGTAACCTGATCAACAAAAGTGAACCAACTAATTGATGAATTAAGGAAGGAAGGAAGGACGGTAGAAAGGAAAGAAAGAAGGAATGACAGAATGAAAGAAGGAAGGACAGAAGGAAGGAAAGAAAGGAAGGAAAGAAGAAAGAAAGAAGGAAGGAAGGAAGGAAAGAAAGAAAGAAGGAAGAAAGGAAGAAGGAAGAAAGGAAGGAAAGAAAGGAAGGAAGGAAAGAAGAAAGAAGAAGGAAGGAAGGAAGGAAAGAAAGAAAGAAAGAAAGAAGGAAGGAAGGAAGGAAAGAAGAAAGACGAAGGAAGGAAGGAAGGAAAGAAGAAAGACGAAGGAAGGAAGGAAGGAAAGAAAGAAAGAAAGAAGGAAGGAAAGAAAGGAAGGAAGCAAAGAAGGAAGGACGGAAGGAAGGAAGGAAACAAAGAAGGAAGGAGGACAGAAGGAAGGAATGAAGGAAGGAAGGACGGAAGGAAGGAAGGAAGGAAGCAAAGAAGGAAGGAAGGAAAGAAGGAATGAAGGAAGGAAGGAAGGAAGAAACTTTTCATGAAGGAAGGAACAATGGAAGGAAAGACGGATGGAAGGAAGGAAGGAATGAAGGCTTGAATGAATGAATGAATGGATTAATGAATGAATGAACACCACTGCTGGCATTGAGGGCATAGGCCTGTGCCTTAGTCAGCAGTTCGTTTGGTGCCAGAGCTCCTTCCAGGGCCGGGGGCTTGGGTAACCTGGTGAAAAAGTGAAGCAACTAATTGATGAATTAAAGACGGAAGGAAGGACGGTAGAAAGGAAAGAAAGAAGGAAGGACGGAAAGAAAGAAAGAAAGAAGGAAGGAAGGCAGAAAGGAAACAAACAAAGAAGGAAGGAGGGAAGGAAGGAAATAAGGAATAAATGAAGGAAGGAAGAAACTGTTAATGAAGGAAGGAGAATGGAAGGAAAGAAGGAAGAAGGAAGGATTGATTGAAGGATTGATTGAATGAATGAATGAATGAACGCCACGGATGGCATTGATGGCATAGGTCTGTGCCTTGGTCAGCAGATCGCTTGGTGCCAGAGTTTCTTTCAGCGCCGGGGCTTTTAGTAACCTGATAAACAAGGAAGGAAGGAAGAAAAGAAAGGAGTAAGCAAGGGAAGCAGGAAGTAAGGAAGGGTAAATGGTTGAATGAATGAATGAATGAATTCATTAATTAATTAATGGTTGGTCGAACTAATGAGTAAATGAGTGTATGAATGTATGTGTACATATATGAATGAATCGATCAGTGTATTCATGCATGCATCCATATATCCATCTATCTTTCCATCCATATATCCATCTATCTTTCCATCCATCTATCCATCTATCTTTCCATCCATCTATCCATCTATCTTTCCATCCATATATCCATCTATCTTTCCATCCATATATCCATCTATCTTTCCATCCATATATCCATCTATCTTTCCATCCATCTATCCATCTATCTTTCCATCCATCTATCCATCTATCTTTCCATCCATATATCCATCTATCTTTCCATCCATATATCCATATATCTTTCCATCCATATATCCATATATCTTTCCATCCATATATCCATATATCTTTCCATCCATATATCCATCTATCTTTCCATCCATATATCCAAATATCTTTCCATCCATATATCCATCTATCTTTCCATCCATATATCCATCTATCTTTCCATCCATATATCCATCTATCTCTCCATCCATCCATCGAACTATCCAAACGATCAACCAGCCAACCAACAAATCAATTAACTAATCAACCAATCGTTAAATCGACAATCCAACGAAGCTTCAACCAATTGAACTAATAACCACCAAAGCAATCAAGCAACTAATCAACCAACCAATCAATCAGTCATCGATTTGTCAATCCATAGCGAGTCAAATTATCCATACAACCATCAATCCATGAATCATACCACACACACATAATTGTCTGTCTGTCTATCTGTCTGTCTGTCTGTCTGTCTATCTGCCTGTCTATCTGTCTGTCTGTGAGCCCCTTTATTAGCAGATATTGGAAGGGATTTTTAACGAAATTGGCTCTAATTAGGGTTAGAGTAGAGTAGGGTTAGGGTACCCCTGAATAAAATTCATTTAGGCCTAAGTCTGGATTGCTCTCCAAATCCACGAATATTTTGTGTTCTGTTTTATATTTCATCTAACAGGATTGTTATAAACTTGTGATTGGATTTTGACGAACATCCTGTGTAGGTATGGCGTGTAGCTAGAAATTGTAAAGAACATTTATTGAAATGAGATCGTCATTCTATTACAGTTGTTTTTTCTTTGTTTCTTTGTTTGTTTGTTTTTGTGTTTTGCTTGTTGCTGTTGTTGTTGGGGGGGGGGGGGGGCTCTATTTTTCTTCAAATACTCATAAGACAAACATTAAAACGTGCTCTCTGTGAAAGAACATGTCCATATAATTATATGATGTCCATATAATTATCTGTTTGCCTTATCGTTTTGTATAAGTCTTGTTTTCGTCCCGAGGACAGATTGTAAGAATAGGCTTGGCCTAAAATCTCAACCCTTGCGTAATAAAGTTTTCAAGTTTCACGTTTCAAGTTTCAGAACTCTATAATGATTTAACAGCTAGAGAGAGAGAGAGAGAGAGAGAGAGAGAGAGAGAGAGAGAGAGAGAGAGAGAGAGAGAGAGAGAGAGAGAGAGAGAGAGAGAGAGAGAGAGAGAGAGAGAGAGAGAGAAGAGAGAGAGAGACAGACAGACAGACAGAGACAGAGAGAGAACAGAGAGAGAGACAGAGAGAGAGAGAGAGAGAGAGAGAGAGAGAGAGAGAGAGAGAGAGAGAGAGAGAGAGAGAGAGAGAGAGAGAGAGAGAGAGAGAGAGAGAGAGAGAGAGAGAGAGAGAGAGAGAGAGAGAGAGAGAGAGCTGCTTTGTATATATGCGTTGTTGCTGGTTTGTGTCATTCTTAAATACTATTAATTTTTTGTTACTATTAATATATATATATATATATTATATTCAAGAACGAGTCTCAGTTTAGTCCATAGCGAAGGTTTGCACCATGTCAGAGCCTTCTTCAGCTATTGTTTTAATTTAGAGGACAAAAAGTCATTAACAACAATTCTTTCACGTCAGCAACTCAGCATAATTATGTTTTTGCGCTGTTGAACAAGGTATGCCATGATGTAATTAATTGGGCCATTTTCACATCATACAGCAACCTTACTTATATAACAGTATTATGTATGACGCTCTTTCGTTTCTGACTATGACATCCAGCACAGCACCCCGGTCCAGCTGCCTTTACTTCATGCCTATTTTTTAGAACTCATCACCAGTATATACCAATCCAAAGTTTGTATCCCTTCTTTTGTTTGTTGTTACCACTTGTAAGGTCTTTCCCTGTCCCTGAACTCATCACCAGTATATACCAATCCAAAGTTTGTATCCCTTCTTTTGTTTGTTGTTGCCACTTGTAAGGTCTTTCCCTGTCCCTGAACTCATCACCAGTATATACCAATCCAAAGTTTGTATCCCTTCTTTTGTTTGGTGTTGCCACTTGTAAGGTCTTTCCCTGTCCCTGAACTCATCACCAGTATATACCAATCCAAAGTTTGTATCCCTTCTTTTGTTTGTTGTTGGCACTTGTAAGGTCTTTCCCTGTCCCTAACAACACTCATCGGAAAGAAACATGGCCTGGGTGAAGGGAGATAACTTGAAACAAATAGCTCTCTGGGTAAAACTAAAGGCAGTCAGAATGTGGGAAAGTGGTGTGCTGTGTCTGTGACTTGCCTAGATGTGAAGGGAAATAACTTGAAACACAGCTCTCTGGGTAAAGCTAAAAGCAGTCAGAATGTGGGGAATTGGTGTGCTGTGTCTGTGACTTGCCTACATGTGAAGGGAGATAACTTGAAACACAGCTCTCTGGGTAAAGCTAAAAGCAGTCAGAATGTGGGGGATTGGTGTGCTGTGTCTGTGACTTGCCTAGATGTGAAGGGAGATAACTTGAAACACATAGCTCTCTGGGTAAAGCTAAAAGCAGTCAGAATGTGGGGATTGGTGTGCTGTGTCTGTGACTTGCCTACATGTGAAGGGAGATAACTTGAAACAAATAGCTCTCTGGGTAAAACTAAAAGCAGTCAGAATGTGGGGGATTGGTGTGCTGTGTCTGTGACTTGCCTAGATGTGAAGGGAGATAACTTGAAACACATAGCTCTCTGGGTAAAGCTAAAAGCAGTCAGAATGTGGGGGATTGGTGTGCTGTGTCTGTGACTTGCCTAGATGTGAAGGGAGATAACTTGAAACACATAGCTCTCTGGGTAAAGCTAAAGGCAGTCAGAATGTGGGGAATTGGTGTGCTGTGTCTGTGACTTGCCTACATGTGAAGGGAGATAACTTGAAACACATAGCTCTCTGGGTAAAGCTAAAAGCAGTCAGAATGTGGGGGATTGGTGTGCTGTGTCTGTGACTTGCCTAGATGTGAAGGGAGATAACTTGAAACAAATAGCTCTCTGGGTAAAGCTAAAGGCAGTCAGAATGTGGGGATTGGTGTGCTGTGTCTGTGACTTGCCTAGATGTGAAGGGAGATAACTTGAAACAAATAGCTCTCTGGGTAAAGCTAAAAGCAGTCAGAATGTGGGGATTGGTGTGCTGTGTCTGTGACTTGCCTAGATGTGAAGGGAGATAACTTGAAACAAATAGCTCTCTGGGTAAAGCTAAAAGCAGTCAGAATGTGGGGGATTGGTGTGCTGTGTCTGTGACTTGCCTAGATGTGAAGGGAAATAACTTGAAACAAATAGCTCTCTGGGTAAAGCTAAAAGCAGTCAGAATGTGGGGATTGGTGTGCTGTGTCTGTGACTTGCCTAGATGTGAAGGGAGATAACTTGAAACAAATAGCTCTCTGGGTAAAGCTAAAGGCAGTCAGAATGTGGGGATTGGTGTGCTGTGTCTGTGACTTGCCTAGATGTGAAGGGAGATAACTTGAAACAAATAGCTCTCTGGGTAAAACTAAAAGCAGTCAGAATGTGGGGGATTGGTGTGCTGTGTCTGTGACTTGCCTAGATGTGAAGGGAGATAACTTGAAACAAATAGCTCTCTGGGTAAAGCTAAAAGCAGTCAGAATGTGAGGGATTGGTGTGCTGTGTCTGTGACTTGCCTAGATGTGAAGGGAGATAACTTGAAACAAACAGCTCTCTGGGTAAAGCTAAAGGCAGTCAGAATGTGGGGGATTGGTGTGCTGTGTCTGTGACTTGCCTAGATGTGAAGGGAGATAACTTGAAACAAATAGCTCTCTGGGTAAAGCTAAAAGCAGTCAGAATGTGGGGGATTGGTGTGCTGTGTCTGTGACTTGCCTAGATGTGAAGGGAGATAACTTGAAACACATAGCTCTCTGGGTAAAGCTAAAGGCAGTCAGAATGTGGGGGATTGGTGTGCTGTGTCTGTGACTTGCCTAGATGTGAAGGGAGATAACTTGAAACACATAGCTCTCTGGGTAAAGCTAAAAGCAGTCAGAATGTGAGGGATTTGGTGTGCTGTGCCAGATTTCAGAGCAGGCAGATGTTGTTCTGGAGGGCTGGGTTATAATTTGTGAAGATGCCGTGCCTGGGATACATGTCCAATATCGAGAGAGAACAAGAGGCAAAGCCTTCAAGGCTCACTCGAACTGGAACATGTGGGACAACAACAAACAAAGATTGAGGGGGGTGTCTAAAGTACAAGATTGCCAATAACATTTTAAGGTACAAATGAAACTATCGTTAATGGGTACAACTTTTTTTTTTTAAAGTGCCTGTGCCGAGAATCGGACCCGGAACCATTGGCATGACAGACAAACACTCTACCAATGAGATATCGAGGCTTTCAGTGTTGATGAGTTTCTTAACTCATGTTGCCTGTTGAATACTCTCTAACACACTAATCTCAAATGTTATCTGTTTACAGCGTTGTTTTAAGTATTTAATTATTCAAATCATTAGTGTTTGAAAGCTTGCATAGACATCTATATGTGTGCAAAGTTTGAACAATGTATGCCTTCTATTTCCCGAGAAAAT
>CM065684.1:58460782-58463282 GCA_017654935.2 Phymorhynchus buccinoides
ACCTACTGTGTAACGTGGCTCAAAAAAGGAGCCAGGGTTCCTAAACCTGGCCATAAAGTAATTACATACAGATCCTTCGCTAATTTTAATAAGGATGCCTTTCTGGAAGATCTTGCCCAATCTCCGCTGTCTCAAGTCTATCAGTTCACTGATCCTGATTTCTTTTAAAATTTTGGCATGTTTCATATGATGTATTCCACAAAAAGAGTTAGATATTTACAAAGCCACCGTGGCTACAGAGAAAATTGAAGAAGCTCTTCGAATTAGAGATACTTTATTGAAATCCAAACAATTTGAACAATTCAAAAAACAGAGAAATAGTGTTACATCCATGCTTCGTCGTTCAAAAAAGAAATATTTTAATGATTTAGTGTTCAGTTATTCTAAAAATAACTCTAATCGGACAAAGCATCCGTTGTTCCCACAGAAATGTCAGCCGATTCACTAAATCGTCATTTTTCTAATGTAGCTAACGTTACCGTTAAACATGATAGGTCTGAACAAAATGATCTCAAATTGCTGAAAGATCTCTGTGTGTCAAAAGAAATTAAATCCGAACTAGCTGTTCCTGCAATAACAGTTTGTGATGTTTATCTTTATCTTAATCATTTAAAACAAACAGGTACACGTGGTCTTGATGGTTTAGATGGAATTATTCTTAAACTTAGTGCTCCTCTCATTACAGACACACTGACTTATCTATACAACCTCTGTATCGATAAAAGTTATTTTCCTAACATTCTGAAGCAAGCTAAAGTTATACCACTTTTTTAAATCTGGTGATAAAGCTGACCCTTCAAACTATAGACCTATTTCGCTCGTTTCTGTTCTTTCTAAACCTCTAGAAAAGCATTTTAGCAAATATATAATTTCTCATTTATCTAAATATGATTTAATACACCCTAATCAATCTGGCTTTAGATCAAATCACTCTTGCCACACAGCTTTGACTAATCTTGTTGACCAATGGCTTGCAAACACACTTCGCCAAAGCATTTGATGTAATCGACCATAATCTACTACTGAGGAAAATAGCAATATATAGATTTTCAAAATCTGTCCTTCAGTTCATCAAATCATTTATTACAAATCGTAAGCAGACTGTTTTCCTTCATAATAAACAATCTAGTTCTTTACCAATCAAATTCGGGGTTCCACAAGGATCAGTTATAGCGTCAATGATCTTCCCTTCTTAAAGCACGTCAATTCACCTCCATACTGATCTCAATCGTCTTCTCTAACTTCTCAAAATGTATGAAGATCACGACAAAAACGACAAAACTTAATCTTTGCAATAAAAAATTGTTCAGTTCTCCTCTTAACAGTTTGACAAACTTCAATAGTCTTCCTCCTCTCAACAAAGCCCTAAGCACTTCTTTTATGCATGTTTAGAACGCCTCTAATTCAATGGTTTTGCACCTCCAACTAATTAATTAAAAATGTCTTACCAATCAACCAATCTAGATATACTAACAATCTAGATATACTAACAATATTGTTATTCCAAAACCTAGAACTGATCTTTTCAAAACAAGCTTAACATACTCAGGTGGTACTCTTTGGAATTCCTTAGCAACTAATCTTAAGCAGAAAAGCAGCATTACTTCTTTCAAAAACGCGTATCAAAATATTCTATTTCAGAGATTAAAAGAAAACATGTGAATAATAATATTTATGATTGCTGATTTTCTTATAAAATGTGATAACATATATGTTTGATACTTTTGTATGATATTGAATGAACAAAAAACAAAATGTTTGATACTTTTTGTATGATATAACTTGATTTGTTTATTACTATCTTACTATTACTGATAATGATGAGGAGTGTTATCCTTTGCTGTTTTTATGTTTGCATGATGTGACTTTTTTTTTTCTTTTTTTCCCCTGTACTTTAAATTCCAAAATGTCCCCATCCTTATCCCCCTCTGTGCCTCTTCCCCCCATCCTCCCTCCCTTTTATTCTCATTTCTGCATGTACATATATTATTTAGCTTTCTTGTTTGATTTATTTCATTTTTCCCCAGGGCTGGGTGAATAATAATAAAAAAAGCATGTAACTTGCTTATCTCATGTTCCCTGGTTAAATAAAATTTCGTTTTCGTTTTCGTTTTCGTTTTCTCTCTCTCTCTCTCTCTCTCTCTCTCTCTCTCTCTCATAGCCTCTCGTTCTCTCCCTCTCTCTCTCTCTCTCTCTCTCTCTCTCTCTCTCTCTCTCTCTCTCTCTCTCTCTCTCTCTCTCTCTCTCTCTCTCTCTCTCCCTTCTCTCTCTCTCTCTCTCTCTCTCTCTCTCTCTCTCTCTCTCTCTCTCTCCTCTCTCTCTCTCTCTCTCTCTCTCTCTCTCTCTCTCTCTCTCTCTCTCTCTCTCTCTCTCTCACACACACACACACACACACACACACACACACACACACACACACACACACACACACACACACACACACACACACACACACACATACATGTATGCACGAATACACTCACATGCCGCACGCACATGC
>CM065684.1:58468282-58470782 GCA_017654935.2 Phymorhynchus buccinoides
TAAAGGGTATGAGAGAGAGAGAGAGAGAGAGAGAGAGAGAGAGAGAGAGAGAGAGAGAGAGAGAGAGAGAGAGAGAGAGAGAGATTATACATAATATTCATAAATGTAAACAAAAATTAATTGTCGCATGATTCCCTAATTTAAACAAATTCAGTAAAAACTCAGTCATGTAAATTATTTTCAACAACTCTTCCAAAAAATAAGAGACTATTGAATGAAACGCATACATAAAAAATGTATTAAAGGGACACCCTGACGGATGCGTTTTTGCAAGAAACACGTCGAGATCATCAGCAAAACATCCATTACAGAGATCGCAACACTCATTTTGCTCTGGTTTCCTAGAAATCAAACCATAAAATCGGCGATTCCTCCTTGGCGGAGGTGCTGGAAGTCAGATTCTTTCTTTTCTAATGGCCGCCTGAGTCAGACCAAATCGTTTGCATAACATTTCCACAATACAAGCCTTTTTTTTTTAGCTATTTTATACAGTTTACCAAAAGGACGAACCCTGATCGCTTCTCGCCCTTTTGGCTAGGACAGTGATTCATGAACATAAATTTTTGTTTATACCGTGGTTGGTTTGTTCAGCCCGTCGTACATGGCGAAAGCCGATACGCGACGTTAAACTGAACTTCCATCCAGGAGTTTCGCTCACAACAAAGGAAATAGCTCCCTTTTTTTTTTACTGCACTACAAAGAAGAAACAGTTTCAACCACCAATCTTGAGTGGCCTCCACCCACCCCGTCCAAAATGGCTTATCTCTCCGGTAGCTACGCCAAGGAGGAATCGCCGTTTTGACGGTTTCATTTCTAGGAAACCAGAGCAAAGTGAGTGTTCCGATCATTGAAAAGGCTGTCTTTCTGGTGATCTCGACGTGTTTCTTGCAAAAACTCATCCGTCAGGGTGCCCCTTTAAGAACAATGCCAACAATTTCAACATTTTACATTTTCTTTTCCGTTAGTTTCCTGATAGACAACCCCCATTACCAACAAAATATTTTGTTTGTTTAATTAAAAGAATACCCAAATCTTCCATTAATGTTGGTAAAATCATTCTGTTTATTCATTTGATTTGATTTGTTACACATTTCACAGATAAAGAAACAATAAAAAAAAAAGCAAAACAGTAAAGCTTACATGGAGGTACTGAACAAACACACACACACACATATACACGCGCGCGCGCGCACGCACACGCACACGCACACACGCACGCACGCACACACACACACACACACACACACACACACACACACACACACACACACACACACAAGCGCGCGCGCGCTCCCACGCGCCCACATGAACACACATTCACAAACCATCTCTTTTATTCTCCCTCTCTCTCTCTAAAAACACTCCCTCATATGTAATGTGGCCTAATAATAAGGCCAATGTACATTAAAACAATGTTCAATGCTCTCTCCCTCTCTCTCTCTCTCCCTTTTTCTCTCCCTTTTTCTCTCTCTCTATATCTCTCTCTAAACACTCCCTCGTGTGCATTGTGGCCTACGGCCAATGTACATTAACCCTTTCACCGCCAATGTCGCATTTATCCACCACAATGGTTTAACACCCATGTCACTAAAAGGCATCACACCAGGGTCTGTTATTTCAAGATCTTATTGTCTTAACTTTGGAAGATAAGGATAGGCCTAATGTTATGCCTATCACAGATGAATTCCCAATATTGCAGATTATTTTATTTTCTCTACCCCTTTAAGCTTAAAGGTATTTTTGTGACTGAAATATGTCTGGCGGCGAAAGGGTTAAAACAACGTCCAATGCTCTCTCTCTCTCTCTCTCTCTCTCTCTCTCTCTCTCTCTCTCTCTCTCTCTCTCTCTCTCTCTCTCTCTCTCTCTCTCTCTCTCTCTCTCTCTCTCTCTCTCTCTCTCTCTCCTCACTTGTAGATCCTGGCGGTGGTTCTCTCGGCCACCAGCAGATAAGTGTCGTTCCCAGCCAGCTGAACGCCGTCAGGAAAACGCAGAGAGGTCACGACCTCCTTGACCTTTCGCGAGGGGTCACGCTCGTGCGGGTTGTAGACAAGCACCCTGAATGACCGCATCAACGAAAGAAATTAAATTCCGGAATTTCTTATTATTATTCTTCGAATCGCTCAGACAGCTTCCTGTCAAATGAGCGCAGATACATCATGCTGCCGTCATGCGCCTAACTATGAAATAGTTCAGGCCCAGCATGTCCGGCCATCTTCGGCTTGAGAAACATGTTTGTAAGAATTTCCTGAGAACAACAGTCAGGAGAATGGACCAGTAAGGGAGAAAGATGGTAGTAGATGACTAGTGGAAAAGGCAGAGTCAAAGAGAGTGATAGATGAGAGGAAGTTACAAGCACAGAACTTCCAGAAGGTGGGAGAACTGTTTGTACGAAAGAGCCCCTGGTATCCCCACAGGGGAGGATTCCGAAAGTTAAAAGACAGTAGGCCTAACGCAATACTTTTTTCCCAGACTGAGACATCAGATGAGTCATACTATAGTG
>CM065684.1:58478282-58488282 GCA_017654935.2 Phymorhynchus buccinoides
ACTGTTGGTGACACCACAGTAATATTATGGTATTGTGCATGTCAGTCTGTCCGTCCGTCGTGTCCAACTATGACTGCCAATGGCTGTAGTGTATTTGCTTACTTTTGGCTGGTTTAATCATTTGTTATAATAGGTCCACAGACAGTAAAATTATCAGCAACAACAAGCTGGACGCTTATAATTATTGTACTCTCTGTACAGTTGAAAATATGGTTCGATGACTGTCTCTCTATCAATCAGTCATTAGTTTTGGTTAAGTTCATTGGCTGCTTGGTTTTTTTTCTTGATTTTTTATTTGGTTATACGATTTAGTTTTCTTTGTTTTTCATATTGATGATAAAAAATTACCATTATTTACTTTTCTTATGATGAAGATGTCACGTAAAATTTTGTTTATATTTTTGTCATGTTCACCAATAACAACAAAGCTGGTTACTGAAGGAATACCATGGTTTACTAAGTCGGGGGGGGGGGGGGGGGGGGGGGCATTTCTCTCTTCTCTTTTTTCTTTCTTTCTTTATTTTTGAGATTGTATTTGCATGACCACAGACGACGACTACAACTAAGACGACAATGATGACGACGACAACGACGCCGATGATGATGATAACCTGTCACCAAGTACAAAACAGCTGGAAACAGATCTTTTCGTTTCCAAGCAACACACATCTGGAACAATCTCCCTTTCTCTCTCCGCAGCTCTCCATCTCTATCTTCTTTCAAAACTGGCCTGAAGACGCATCTTTTCAGAAAATATCTCTGTTAATTTATGTCTGTCCATCCACTGTCAGTCAACCCTGAAAAAGTGTTTTTTTGTAATGCGGGGGGGCATTTTTTAATAATTCGTGTTTTATTTAGGTATTTTAAATGTGAGTTGTGTGAGTGCGATAAAGTGATTGTATGTACATGTATTTTGAATATCTGTTGTGTGCGTGGGGTAAACTTACTTCTTTCTCCATGTAAAGCGCGGTGAGTCCTGCTGTGCCAGGAGAATAGCGCTATAGAAGTGATTTATTATTATTATTATTATTATGTAAAGCGCAAAGACGGAAGGAAGGCAGGTTTATTTATTATTAAAGAAGGAAGGATGCAAGGGGTGGAGGGGGAAAAGGAAGGAAGGAAAGGAGGGATGGAGGAAGAAAAAAGAAAGAGAGTGGGAGAGCGCGAGAGACAGCAGAGAAGAAAAAGAAGGGGGGGGGGGGGGACAGTAAAAAAGAATGAAGACAAATAAGAATAGACAAAGAATTTTCACAACCCATAAAACTTTTACCCTTTTTCGCATTAACTAGCAAGAATAAAGAACCTATTTCATAATCCACATAGGCCCCTGTATTTTTTTCATGTGGGGGGGGGGGGGGGGTATATTTTACACGCCACATAAAACACTGATGCCTTTTGATGATAATAATACAACACGTTATTCGTAACATGTCCGTATTCAAAATGTTCTCCATCAAGTTTTATTCTCCCCTATCTGTCTGGGTAGAATCTCAAGTTCATAACTCTGCAATGCAAATGACTGTACGTGTAACATTCTTGACAAACTTCCTGTGTTAGTGAGTCACGCTTCCGGCTAGTCTTGTTTCTTTCTTTTTTCTAAAAAAAAAATTCTTTACTCTTAGAACACTTTTTGCTATTGCTTTGTCTGCTTCTATTTTTTTTTTTTTGGGGGGGGGGGTGTTGGGGGGGGTTGGGGGGGTGAGTATTGGTTTACGTATTAATGTTGCAGAGACAACCATGAAACCTGAGGAAGCATTGAGAGAGAGAGGGGGGGGGGGGAGGGAGAGTTTGAGTCTGTATGATTTATTGATTAGGCCTTAGGCCCATTTCAAATAATGAGTACATAAAAGGAACATACATCCACAAAACATTAATTAATGAAAAGAATAAAATAGAAAGAATACAATATGAGAGAGAGAGAGAGAGAGAGAGAGAGAGAGAGAGAGAGAGAGAGAGAGAGAGAGAGAGAGAGAGAGAGAGAGAGAGAGAGAGAGAGAGAGAGAGAGAGAGAGATGCAGACAGAGGTAGAGACACACAGACAGACACAGACAGACACACAGACACAGAGAGAACGAATTTATCTTTCTTTTGATTAAAACAAAAACACGGAATCTTATAAACAAGCGACTTAGAATCCAACTTCGTATTTTCTGTCTATCTATATACATAAATGTCCTTACTTTTAGCAAGACTAATTTGTGACAATGGGCTACCACACTTGTTTTGTCGCTGCTTGCCAGTCAATTCAGCATACGAACTTGAAATGAAATCAAATAAGAAATGTCTTGTGTCCAAATGGCAAACCAGATCAACTTTAAAAGTTAATTGAATAGGTTTTATCGCGTAAAACATAAATGTAAAGAACAACAAGAATGACCACTATAGTAAACTTTTTTTTTTAATCAGTATATTTATATTGAAAAAGAAATATTGTCTTTGAAAGGAAAAGGGGAATCATGCACACAAACGGATTTTTTTAAATATAGTAATACCCATTCAAAGCCTTTAACCCTTTCACCGCCAATGTCGCATTTTTGCACCACAATGATTTAACACCCATGTCATTAAAATTATTGAAACCAGGGTCTATTATTCAATTATATTGTGTTCCTAAATTCGGGTAGTAAGGATTGACCCTATTCTAAATGTGTCACAGAGAAATCCCACAATATTGCAAACAGAAATTTTCTGTAGCCAAGTACGTTTAATGGAAACTTTTGGCTCAGAGATGACTGGCGGTGAAAGGGTTAATGTATTAATCCAAGCCTCTAAAAGAAAATCAGCATCTGTTAATTTGGCCTTTAATAAACCTGTTAACTAATTAAAAAAATTAAAATAGGACCTATATGATTCACGCTTAGCAAATAATAATAATCCTTATGTCAACATGGCAATCCTGAATGATTTAAATGTCAGAAGGTTGGATTATCGCAGCTATCTACGCCATTTCATTAACGCTTCTAACAGCATAGGCAAAATACATTCGCCCAAGACATCACTCTACACTCCCACCAAATGCATAGACATTCACTACCAAGCACCCTGCCATGTTTAAAAAAAAAAATTTAAATCCTATGTTACTGTTTCTTCCGTTAAAGCAACAAATGCGCACACAATACAAAAAAAAGTTACCCCCCCCCCCCTCTTATTTATTATTCATGTACATTTCTATAGCGCTTATTCATCAAAGCTCTAAGCGCTTTACAATTTTTTTTACTAAAGAATATATATTAAAAACATATATGAACAAACATTCATATCCCTCACCGTCACCCAATGCTCCATCTCTCATTATCGAACACAGCCACACAAAAAGATAAAACATGAACAATTATTGTAAACAATATAATAGATAAAGACAGGGTAAAAAGCCCATGGGCGGGTAAGAAGTTGCCCATGAGACGAGTGCTAATGCTTAGCATTCGTCTCATGGGCAAATTTGACTGAAATTTGCTTTATTTCATGAGGTAATTGGCATGGGCTTCTTACCCGCCCATGGGCTTTTGACCCCGTCTTCCCCTATACAACGTAGTATAACACTAACACACACACACACACGCGCACACGCGCACGCGCGCACGCGCGCACACGCACGCACGCGCACGCACGCGCACGCACGCACGCACGCACGCACACACACGCACACACACACACACACACACACACACACACACACACACACACACACACACACAGTTGTCAATTGAGATGCAACGGATAACCAAGAACTTACAAAAAATACATGACGCTTGAAGAGACATTCGCGCATTCAATTAACCCCTTGACTGCCATATAACGTATCACGTACTGACTTGATGACATCACCGATGACGTCATCAGATGAAGAGGAATAACTAATATTCTGGTTTTTGCTCTAACACAGTCAAGCATTATATCCCAGACCTTTTGTTTGCCAGATTGGCTCTATCAGTTGACTTTTTCATGTCATGATTTGCACCATGATTTTTGTTCGTGGCTCAAGCCACAAACCTATAACTCACTTTGTCGGTCGGTCGGTCGGTCGGTCGATCGATCTGTCTGTCTGTCTGTCTGTCGGTCGATCCAAAATTGTCGCACATTTTGACAAAATGTCGCATTTCAAATCGAGGCTACATTTCAAATTGAGGCCGCTCTTTAACATGATGTATTTTAAAAGCGTACAAAATAATAAACATACGTAATACAGACACTACAACAGACACGACGAGTATGCGGTGCTTCTTTCGATGAGTATAAGTAGGATACATAGTTTTAAATGTTTTCCAAAAGATATAAAAAGTTACGAAATGGTGCAGAGATAACATTCTGGTTTACAGATTAAAATTATTGAAAAGCCAGGGGAGGTGACTCATGGTTGGAGTGGTAAAAATAGACCGCGTGCCACAAACCATTGCGATTTCGCGCTTGTTTCTTTAATTTTCTCTGGCAGTCAAGGTTATTTTAAAATACACAAAAAAGATAAAACCAAACTGAAATGGTGTAAAAGAAACCAACATCCATCAATCAATCAACCAGTCCATCGCTCTATTACCTCCTTAAAGGGGCACCCTGACGGATGAGCTTTCGCAAGAAACACGTCGAGATCACCAGAAAGACAGCCTTTTCAAGGATCGGAACACTCACTTCGCTCTGGTTTCCTATAAATTAAACCGTCAAAACGGCGATTCCTCCTTGGCGGAGATGCCGGAGAGAGTAGCCATTTTGGATGGGGTGGGTGAAGGTCACTTATTGTGGTTGAAGCGTTTTCATGTTTTGTAGTGTAGTAAAAAAAAACAATTGGAGCTGTTTCCTTTGGCATAAAATAGGACATAATCATTGGGGTACAAGGAATAATAATAATAATTTTAAAAAAAGCATACGATCATTCCTGTATGCCACTTGTTATGACTTCCAAATTAAAGCAGTTTTAATGGATCTTTTTTCCTAGCATAACATAGGTTTTTTTGTATGTGTTGAATTCGTCGAAATTGTTCGGAGCACACCAGCAAACCAAAATATAATAATAAAAAAGGAAATTGCAACACATTTTGAAAATCCTGTCTTCGAATGACGAACCAGATTAGCTACAGATTTTGATTCAGTATTTTTGAGTGATACCATGATCCTCAACCAAATTTCATTTGTGATTTTTTTTAAATCGTAAGCACTTTGTTTTCTTTTTGCTGTCCTATATTCTGGACCGTGCAGTGACGTTACTCCCACGCCGCTCACGCCGAATGCCAACTCGCAGCCACACCCTGGTTTGTCGTAAGCACTTTGTTTTCTTTTTGCTGTCCCATATTCTGGACCGTGCAGTGACGTTGCTCCCACGCCGCTCACGCCGAATACCAACTCGCAGCCACACCTTGGTTTGTCGTAAGCACTTTTAAAGCAACGGTGCTACCTGTGTTACCTGCTTGGCAAAAATAATATGATCACTATTTTTATTTATTTTTAATGCGATTCTCATTCATACAAGTATTAAAATGTTTGAGTACCGTACAAAACCATTGCAAACAACAGCACAGGAAATTCATCCCATTTTTAAAACAAATTCAACAAGCTAAAAGAAGAGCTAAAATATTCCATTCTACTCACTGAATAACTTTCGGTTCCGGAAGTCGCATGTTTTGCAGCAGGGTCATCATATTTGCCCATGGCTGAGCCATGATTTGTTTTCTGATGCTGATTGGATATTTCTGATAAAACAAATTAACACAAACTAAAAAACATAAATGTTTAACCGATGCAAATACAAGTATTCCCAAACAATGTTAGGTTACAAACAGCCTAGACCAGGAAGCAAACATAAAACCTCCAGTGTCAAACTGAAGACAAGTACAATGCTTGTGGATTTGAAGCAGACGACAGGACTGAAATAGAAGGTGAAGAAGGAAATTTCTGGTAGAGATTCTGAAAGAAAATTGTGCTGAATCGTAATCCGCCGGCAGGAAAGTCTTTGCCGAGTTTGGATCGAGTGTGTATGGAGGAGTGTGAACCTGGAAACACGTCTGATAGGGAGGCAACGACATCACAACACGAAACGAACGAAACGATGTCAACTGATCCCGAGGACATGTCACAAGCGAGTCAAGCAGAGAGCGCTTCCTTAAAGGATGTGACGATCGGTGATTTGGTGAACTACATCTAGGACATGATACGGAGAATGGACGCACCACATGGTAGTGCGAGTGAGAAAGAGACTGACGATGGCAAAACTGCACACAAAGACAACTCTGATGATAGTGGCTAAAGATCGGATTCGCGAATTCGGTGTTTCGCTTTCAGTGTGTGTTTACGCTAACAATTTCACGCCTGTGTTCGATTGTGAATATCAAATCGATATTTCCGTGATTTGGGTTTTTTCCAATCACGATGCTACTTTTCTGTGTGTTCCTTTGTAAAGTTAGTGATAATGTTGTTTTCTCCTATCTTTGTATAACGTATTTTTGTCACCCCCTGAACAGACTGAAATAATGCATATTGTTATTGTTATTGTTATATTGTTATGTTGTTATATTGTTATATTGTTATATTGTTATTGTTATATTGTTATTGTTATATTGTTATTGTTATATTGTTATTGTTATATTGTTATATTGTTATTGTTATATTGTTATTGTTATTGTTATATTGTTATTGTCATGTTGTTATTGTTATATTGTTATTGTTATATTGTTATTGTTATATTGTTATTGTTATATTGATATTGTTATATTGTTATTGTTATTGTTATATTGTTATTGTTATATTGTTATTGTTATATTGTTATTGTTATATTGTTATTGTTATATTGTTATTGTTATATTGTTATTGTTATTGTTATATTGTTATTGTTATTGTTATATTGTTATTGTTATATTGTTATTGTTATATTGTTATTGTTCTTGTTATTGTTACACATACACAATGCAGAGAGAGAGTCAGACAGACAGACACAGACAGACAGAGACAGGGACAGAGACACAGAAACGCGGAGGAAAGAACATACACGTAGAGTAGCTGACTTGAAAAATAAACAACATGGACAGCAAATAAAAGCAATCAAAAGACAGCAATTTCTTTGTAGCAGAAGCAGGAAGGCACTCCTTGGTAGAAAGAAGTAAGTCCTTCAGGATGATGGATTAGACATCAGGTCATTTTCTCAGTCTGTAACTCTGTAATTAATGTTGTCAGGGGCGTGCGGAGGTGTGGCTGCGAGTTGGAACTCGGAATGAGCGGCGTGGGAGCAACGCCACTCACTGTACGGCCTAGACGATGGGACAGCAACAACAACAACAACTAAAATTGTCAGGGTGAAGTTTCAAAAGAGCGTCATGTGTGCGCAGACGTTTGTGACAAAAGGAGTCAAAGAAACGGATTTACGAAACTTTAGTGTAAAACAATTATCACACGCTTTTGTCTGATTAGGTATAAAAAAAACCACTATTTTAAATCTTAATTGGCCAATCAAAATAAAGAAATGCATTAACCCCGTGTTGCCATTTTCACTCTCGTCTTCAAGAGAGTTCAAAATAAGACAACAAAGTAACGTGATAGTTTTGGGCGTGCTATTTTGCAAGAGGAATCAGAGCCACTCGCAAGCTGTTCGGGAAGCGCTGGCGTTTATTACACGTTTTTGCCGAATTTCTCGAAGCGCTCCAAGCGCTCTCTTTTGTTAAACGTGCCCTGGTGTAGTCATAAATCTCACGTTAGTGACATTATGTTGCCTGTTTCTTCTTTAAAATTAAAGCATTCACGTGCCATCCGACGCCTGCCTGTCTCCACACACGACATATCTGTGACTGGATATATAGCAAGATTGAATGTAGACCTACTCCTCACAAAACGTCAAGCAACAAAACTTCTCACTGATATATATATATGTGCCTTTTCTATCCCATCCTACCATATCCTATGCAAAACTGTGTTGATGATGATGTCGTTGTTGTTTTGTTTGAGGGGGAGGGGGGATATAATTTTAATGGTCAGTTGGGGCAGGCTCAGATGGAGATCTGGTCAGCGCTTATAATAGAGCCAGCATTGACGGTGGCCTCGCTTAACTTGTTCCAATCCGCAGCAGTCCGCACGAAGAAAGAGCTACCATATTGCTCTGTTTGACATTCTTGGACACGAAATCCACGCGAGTGGCTGATGACCTGTTGTTCGAGGATGTTTGTGGACTGGAAGCCTTCATATTTGGTGGGTTTGATCCTGCAACGTTTGTATTTTCTGGAGCGAGCTTTTCCGCTGGGAGTGCAGGAATGTGGCCCTCAGCTATCCTGCAGAAAAGGCTGAGACGTTGCTGCCTGCGACGTTCTTCCAGAGGAGGGAGGTTCAGTTCTGTCATCATGCTGCTTACACAGCCTGGATTTCTGGTCTTGTAATCCCTTGTGATGAAGCGGGCTGCCTGGCGCTGAACTCTTTCAAGTCTTGCTTCAGGTGCGGATCCCACACTGTTGCTCCTTATTCCAGTTTTAATCGAACCAACGCTGTGTATGCCAGGCGCCTGCATTGCTTAGGACAATTCCACATCACCATTTCAAATCGCACGAGATCTGCACATCGAGGTAGGGGGTCTCTTGGACTTGTTTCAAGAAGACTCTTCCTAAACTATAGAAATAGTGTGAAGTGACTTTGGTGGGGAGGACGTTGAAATGCATGCCCCGTTTCTCAGCTCACTCTTCCAGTTTCTTGAGGTCTGCCTGTAGGGTCAGGTGGTCTTGGAAGCTGCGAATTTCCCTATATAATAAGCAGTCGTCAGCAAAGAGCCGTACTGTTGTGCAGGTCGTTGATGTGGCAAAGAAAGAGTAATGGACCCAATGCAGTGCCTTGGGGTACGCCAGACTCTGCTGCTGCTTCTTCGTATGCCTCGCCGTCCAACACCACCCTCATTTTCCTCCCTCTCAGAAAGTTGCTGAGCCATGTGTGGATTGGGCCTCGGACACCGTAGTGATCCATCGTATGCAAACGTTTGCTGTGGGGGACCGTGTATGGACGTGGGTGTGTTTCTGTGTTATCTTGTTCAATATTGTAAGTCATTATTATCATATTTGCTATTATGATTGATGCTATTATTGATGTCATTATTATCCTAAATAGGCCTATTGTCCTGCTTGGTGGTTCTACTGATGCGTTGTTATATCATCATCATCATCCATTATCATGATCATCATCATCATCATTATCTTCATCATCATCATCAGCATCATCAACATCATCATCATCATCATCATCATCGTTTCTGTTTTTCTTATTATTACTACTAATATTAGTATTGGTAGTGGTGGTGGTTTCCATTTTACTTATTCATTATTTATCATCATCTTCATCATTATCACTGTTGTTGTAGTGATTGTCCACTTAACTTTTTTAATGCACACATTTATCCACTTGCACACACACATACACACATATGCATGCGCATGCGCACACACGCATATATACATGCACACGCACGTAAACACACACACACACATACACACACACGCACACTCTCTCTCTCTCTCTCCCATACATACACCAGCTTCACACAGTATGAATGTGTCAGTACACCAAGCACTAGGTTACACAGAAACCCAGACTTTTTTGTATCAATAACAACACTTAAGGCTCTTGGAAATGTCCATCTTAGTCAGACACACAGACAATAGGATGAAAGAGAGCGGGGAAAAGCCTACCTATAAATAAAAAAATTTAAATAAAAAGAGGGGGGGGTAAGAAAAAAGGGGAAAAGGGGGGGGGGAGAGAGAAAAGGAACACAAAAAGGAGGAAAGGAAGGAAAAAAGAACAAAAAGGGTTAACAATGAAGGCGGAAGTGGTGGTGGGTTTCATGATGAGTGAGCAAGATAGCGGAGAGCGGATGAATGATTGGGTGTGGTGTGAGAGTTACATATTTGTTAATGCAAATTTATGTTTCATAATTTTATTTCATATTTTTATTTTACACGGTGGAAGACAAGTTTCCATGTGCGTTGTTGCAATGCTAATGGACAATAAAGAAACTTATGACTTATGACTTATGTGGAAGGCTTTACTGAAA
>CM065684.1:58498282-58500782 GCA_017654935.2 Phymorhynchus buccinoides
CTAAAAAAAACAATCTATAATTGTCTGTTGCCAGTGTCCATCGAGAAATGTAGTACTATGAGCTGTACAATAAGTGATTTTTTTACAGTAATCCAAAAATCATGGCATTGCAGTTTGAGAGTTATGAAAGAATGGAAAAAGAAACAAACACCCGAAGGTTATTCTGATGGGACCCGGAGACGCACCAGCCCTACCAACACAAGAGCAGCCCCATACCATCCCTGCTGTGCTATGTAGCTCCCCTCCCCTCCGGCTTTCCCTCCCTCGCCACTCCCTCCCCTCTCTCTCTCTCTGTCTCTTTCTCTCCCTCCCTACCCCACTCTCTCTTCTGTTTGGTTCTTTGTTTTTACTTTAATTATACAGTGGAACCTCCCTTATAAGACCTTCAAAAATCATCCAAAATGATGCATTATAAGGGAGGTAATTTTAATACTTACAAAGAAGGGCAATGTTTCAGAGAAGTAGGTCTTTATGTGGGAGGGAGTCTTATCATGGGAGGTCTTATAAGGGAGGATCCACTGTACTGATCATAATGTTTTCTATGTTTTGTGTTCCTGTAAATAGTTATGTTCTTTTCTCATTGATTGTTTGATTGATTTTTGTATTTTTTTTATGAGGGCAGGATGAAAAAAAGCTTTGTCAGCTTATTCTTTAACCCTCAATAAAGATCATTTTGACTTGACTTGACTTGACTAGCTCTGGGTACACACGGGACATTCCATTAAGCCAGCACCGGTTCATAGCTGCTCTCAACGCGGTGACCACTTAGATAAGATGCTAAAGGTGTCATTCACAATTTCAATGTAAAAAATATCATCCGTTAAATAACCATGTAGTCCTAACAATTGCTAAATCTGTTATCCTATTATAGGAGGAATATAGTTGCTCAAATTTTACAGAATTAGTATATACCGTTTCGATAGTAAATTTGAACGTTTTTGATCGAAATAAGGACTCCAAAATAATAATGAAATTTGTCACCAATTTCTCCAGTATTACATGTTAAAAAAATTTCTATCACTTCTTAATATTCCTTCAAAACGCAATATATTAACATGCAGACTAGTCCCCTATTGTTTGTTGTATGAAATCGTGCAAAACTAATTGATTAGTTAGATTTCAAAATAAGCCTATATCAGGCAATAATCATACATCATTTACAGCTGTAATTAGTACACATATCATCTGTGTCTATTACTGTATGCCGGTTATGAATGCAAGTATAAGCCAAACATCTTTTAACCTTTTCTTTAAACTAAGAATAACCACAAGTATTATTGTATTGATGACTCATGCAATTCAGGGGAGTTAATTTTGGACTGTGGTCATTGTGCAATTTTGTGTTTAATAATGTCCTGTATTGGTATAACATTGTCTAGAAATAAGATATTTTGCAACACAATAGTAATAAGTAACCCCTTTTCAGTGACATTTTTCATATTCAAAACTTTCTTACTGGGATTAATTTCATATGACTTGTCGTTCTGTGAATTTGACATAGTGGACAGCATCTGCAAGGTCTAAGGACTCATTGTACCACGTTTTATTACGATCGGTCCAGTGGTTTAAGTGCTATGGACTAGAACAGACATTCTAATTAAAAAGGGGGTACATCAAGGTAATACGCTTAGCCCTACACTCTTCAATATATTTGTAAATGACATTCCTGAGAAAATAAATGATAACGATTCCCCTACAATAAACAGTACATCAAATGAAAACGTATCCTGCTTGATGTATGCAGACGATGTTATATTGTTATCAAAAACAAGGAGTGGACTTCAAAGACAATTACATAATCTATATGAGTATAGTTGTAATTGGGGGCTACATAATTATTAATATAGAAAAAACAAAGGTTGTCGTATTTTCTCGATCAGAACCGATTATACCAATGGCATTTAAGTGTGGAGACAATATTATTGAAAACACAGACAGTTATAAATATCTAGGTATAATCTTTAAAAAAGATGGTAATTTCAATAAAGCTCAAGAACATCTGAGCAAACAAGGAAATAAAGCTGTACATAATCTACGAAGATATCTTATAAAAGAAAATATTGATATTAGGATTATCAATCAACTATTTGATTCCTTGGTTTCACCAATATTACTCTATGGTTCAGAAATTTGGCTACCATATAGTACAAAAAACAGTTTTGATTTATTTGAATACTTTGGAAAATGCTTGGGGAACACATTTCCACATGAAAATGTGCATGCTAAATTTATTAGATATATATTAGGTGTACATAAGAAAGCTATGCGCCTTCCAATCTTAGCAGAATTAGGTAGATTTCCCCTTAATTTAAAGGCATTTGTTAATGTTGTAGGCTTTTGGATACATATACTTGAATCTAAGGAAAATTCATATTTGAGACAGGCATATGATAACATGTTGCAACAAGATGGCTCGCAAACATCATGGATTAAGTTCATCAAAACAATGATGTTTGAACTTGGCTTTGAGCATGTTTGGAACAATCAATTCACATTCAAT
>CM065684.1:58505782-58530782 GCA_017654935.2 Phymorhynchus buccinoides
AAAAAAGAAAAACAGACCCCGACAAGCGTATGCTCCTGTGCTGACTAAGGACAAGCATAGTAAATGAAAGGTGGTCAGTGCTTTGGTGCTTATTCTTGAGTTTAAATTGTTCGATTGTGACAACTATATTAACTTATTATGACAAGAAAGGCCGAGGGAATGGGGATGTCTCCTGGAATGTATTTAGCTTTTTAATTAAAGATGTTCAAATAGTTTCCAAAGATTTTTTGTTGTCCAGTTGAATCAAAACTAGATACATTAATGGTCATTTTGCAATCCAACTCAATATTTCCTGGAGGCGCCGTGGCTCAGTTGGTAAGTCGCCGGCTCATAATCCAATGGGTTTGCGAGTGCGGGGGTTCGAACCCAGCTCCTTCCGCGGTGTTGTGTCATTGGGAAAGACATTTTACTCCTATTTCCTGGTCCTTCGGGTGAGACTTAAAACCTTTGTCCCGTCTGCGAATGCATGCATAATTCCTTGCGCAGTCGTTAAAACCCATTCCACTATTCTAGTGGAAGTAGGCCGTGTTGTGCCGGTGGGATGGATGACACGAACTCACATAGCATGGCAAAAATGGGTGGCGCTGTACTAGAGCGACGCTCTCTCCTGGTGGAAGCAACCCGAATTTCACAGAGACGAGTTTTTGTGACTAGAAAATACAAACAAAAGAAAGAACAGAAAGACAGATTTTGCTTAATGAACAACAACAACATACAGTATTTATACGGCGCTGAACCTTGATAGAAATCAAATCAAAGCGCACACACACGTTAGCATTCATAATGCATTCAAACACAAATGCAATACAAAGCGAACACACACGTATGACATAAACGGTATACAGCAGAAACAGACCTAAAAGCAAGAGAGAGAAGAGAAAGAGAGTGGAGCCTCAATGACGGGGGGAACGGGTGTGTTTTGAGGTTAGATTTGAAAGCAGAGAGGGTCGGTCGCTGACGGAGGGAAAGAGGCAGTTTGTTCCAAGAGCTCTGATGACTGACCTGTTTTGGCGTTGACCTTGAAGATGCCGTGGTAGGCGTCCGCCACGATCAGGTAGCCCTGGCTGTCCAGTCTGATGCCCATGGGACGGCCACAGGATCCCTCTACCGCCCTTCGTTGACCTGAGAGCAAAAGTGCAAACATGTACGGACGTTTGCTAAGTCCGTTCGCGAACATTTGTCCTCTCGAGGATACCATCTGCAATAAGCCTAGGGTCTCCCATAACCATATATATTCTTGATCAGCATGTCACAACCTATTGAGATCGTGAATTTCTGAACCGCCAGTGCATACCTCCGGCAAGGAAGACTCACAAAACCGAAATTTCCTTCCTTCATGTCCGAGCTGTATCTTATGAACCAGTGGGTAGAACTGATTCACATTGTGTGTGGTAATGTAACATGGCGAGTAATGACATAATTACTTGCAATAAATCCCCCCCCCCCCCCCACCAAAAAACAACAACCAAAAAACAGGGTCATTTTAGACTAATGTGCACATAAGGACAAAAAGTCCGCAAGAGGACTTAACAGACGTTGCTATTAAAACATTGGCAAAGGTACAGGTTTGTAATGTCAGGAAACTGTTGTTTTGCTTGAACATGCATGGACACATTACATATTAAAAAGCCATGTACAACGCTATGAAACTCTCCTCTGTTTTTGTGTTACTGGACTTTGAAAAACGTGTTCCCTATTTGCCCCCTCTCCCCTACGAACGAACGCACATGCACAGACGGGCGCGCGCGAGAGCGCAGAGTGTGAGAGAGGAAGGAATTAAAAGGAATAGGCTGAGGGAGAGAGAGAGAGGGGGGGGAGAGAGAGAGAGAGAGAGAGAGAGAGAGAGAGAGAGAGAGAGAGAGAGAGAGAGAGAGAGAGAGAGAGACAGACAGACAGATAGACAGACAAACAGACAGATAGAAATAAAAACATTCAGCGAAACAGGGAGTGACAGCTAGTACAGAGATGGAGACAAACATACAGACGGACAGAGAAACCGGGAGAGAGCATATTAAGCAAAGCAAACAGCCTTTTCCGAAAGAGAGATTGAGAGAGCAACAAAGATATACGGCGGTGAACAGGCTCCACTGAACTCCACCGAAGTGACTCAGCAGAAGTGCAGTGTCTCCTCGGTTGGTTGCCTCCTGACGGCCTAACATAGATTCGCTCCCCTTGGACTGCTGGTCTCGGTTTCTGCTACTTGAACAAACCCGGGTGTAGCTGCAAATTGGGATTCGGAACGAGCGGCGTGGGAGCAACGCCACTGTACAGCCCAGAAGATGGGACAGAAAAAAGAAAAGACAAAAAAAGATATACGGCCGAGAAGGAAAGACAGATATACAAACAAACAAAACCGCACACACATAGACATATGTGCATAATCTTACCACATGTGTTGTAAGCCAGACGGGCCAGTTTTCGAACTCTGCCAAAGGGATTTATTTCTACCACCCAGCCGTCTATTTGGCCTGTGTACACATAGCCTGAAATAGACAGAAATAGGCAAGAATTAATATAGACATATATTGAGAGAGAGAGAGAGAGAGAGAGAGAGAGAGAGAGAGAGAGAGAGAGGAGAGAGAGAGAGAGAGAGAGAGAGAGAGAGAGAGAGAGAGAGAGAGAGAGAGAGAGAGAGAGAGATTCAAACAATTTTAATGACTATGCCTTCTGCCCGTATCATAGGGAGGCTGGGGGAGGGGGTTATAAAGACACATAACATTTGGAGAGAGAGAGAGAGAGAGAGAGAGAGAGAGAGAGAGAGAGAGAGAGAGAGAGAGAGAGAGAGAGAGAGAGAGAGAGAGAGAGAGAGAGAGGGAGAGAGAGAGAGAGAGAGAGAGAGAGAGAGAGAGAGAGAGAGAGAGAGAGAGAGAGAGAGAGAGAGAGAGAGAGAGAGAGAGAGAGAGAGAGAGAGATATGTTAACGTGGAGAATTGTAAATTTTGCTTAAAGGGGCACTCTGACGGATGAGTTTTTTGCAAGAAACACGTCGAGATCACCAGAAAGACAGCCTTTTGAATGATCAGAACACTCACTTTGCTCTGGTTTCCTATAAATCAAACCGTCAAGACGGCGATTTCTCCTTGGCGGAATTTGCCGGAGAGAGAAGCCATTTTGGACGGGGTGGGTGGAGGCCACTCGAGTGGTTGAAGCTTTTTCTTCTTTGTAGTGCAGTAAATTTTAAAAAAATGGAGCTATTTCCTTTGTTGTGAGTGAAACTCTTTTTGGTAAACTATAAATAAAAAGGCTTATATTGTGGACACTTCGTGATTTGGTCTAAGCGACTCAGGCGGCCATTAGAAAAGAGAAGGCACACTGAAAAATAATAGACTTCCAGCACCTCCGCCAAGGAGGAATCACCAATTTAACGGTTTGATTCATAGGAAACCAGAGCAAAGTGAGTGTTGCGACCTCTGTAAAGGAGGGTTTTCCTGGTGATCTCGACGTGTTTTTTGCGAAAACTCATCCTTCAGGGGGCCCCTTTAAATGTAAATTCTGTTTCATGATGTCAATTAATTTAGTTTTTTATTTTACACGGTGGAAAAAAGATTGTCCATGTACATTCGTATTTGTATTTGTACATTTAAAGAATGTGAATGTTATGTTGTCTTATGTCAGAATATGAAAGAGGGACATAAATCAAAATGAGTCAAAATCAACAGAAATGGACAGTAATGCAGAAAGAGACACAACAATACATAGAACTGAGCAGAAAGAGAGAAATAGAAATAGACATGTGCACATGTTAGAAGCGGCAGCAGAAGTAACGAGTAAACATACTCGTAAGCAAGCGCGCGTACACACACACACACACACACACACACACACACACACACACACACACACACACACACACACACACACATACACACACATGCACACACGCGCGCGCGCGCGAACGTACGCACGCACACACAAACAATTGTGGATTTCAAGTCAAATGGATTCTCTCTCTCTCTCACACACACACACACACACACACACACACACACACACACACACACACACACACACACACACACACACACACACACACACACACACACACACACACACACACACACATAAATAGTGAATTAAAAATATAATCGTCAATGTTGAAAAACATTTAGGTTCCATGACAAAACATGAACCCCTAATGGTTTCATTGGTTTGGGTTTATAGTTCTTTTTGTTGTTGTTATTCTTTAAATACATGTCAGACTTTTGCGAACAGACAAACACATACTGTGCCAAACACACATACACACACACAAAGAGGAAATGAAAGAAACTAACGACAGACATACTGATATACAGACAGACAAGCAGACAGACAGACAGAGACAAAGATGGGGAGTCAGATATCCGTCTACATGTACAAATATATACCGGTGAAATATCAGAACGGACAGTTATGTGTGTCATCTTCAAAGACACAAGGACCACTTTGTTGTCAGCGGGCGTACATTTCTCATCTTAAGGTCAACGTACACGTTATTATTTCGCTCTTTCGCCATGTCAACACAGTAGTAATAATAACACTAGTGTATCGCTGTGTTGACACGGGGAAAGAGGTAAAAATAATAGCGTGTACTTGGACCATTAGTTCTGATTGTAGTGTTCTCTTGCTGTTTCCTTTTCTTGGTGTTTTATTACACTTTGTGTAGGAGCCTCTCCCCTGTAATTATACACTGTCACCAGTGACACGTTACTCAACACTGATGATTTGCGATTCTCGTGTCCAGAAATATTTGTCACAGTCGAAATTGGAATCCAGTAGGATTCAGAATCCTACTTGTACAAAATGAGCCTGAAGCGCTTTACAATCAATTCTTCATCAACAAGTAGATAACAAAAATGGTATATAAGAATGACACAAACCAGCAACAACGCATCTCTCTCTCTCTCTCTCTCTCTCTCTCTCTCTCTCTCTCTCTCTCTCTCTCTCTCTCTCTCTCTCTAGTACTAGTAGAAATCGGAATTCCAATATCTACTGGACATTCTTCAGTGTAAATCGGAATTCTGATTTCTACTAGTACAAATCGGAATTCCAATTCGTACTGTCAGCCAGTAGAAAATGGAATCCAGTACAAATTGGAATCAGCATGTTATTTCAGTTTTAAGAGAAGAAAGACAATGAAATTCTGCTTAACGTCCTCCGGTCTGGAACAGACACATATATGGGAGATTAGTAGATATAAAGATGGTGGGAACGATCCTGGAGGCAATGCCCGGAGGCAGTGCAACACCAGGAAAGTCCCGAATTTTAATAATACAGATGTGTAAAAAACAATTACACATCCCGAGAAGAAAGCCAAAAGGGGGAGGATGAATTTTATATTTTGAGAGCTCTCATCATTTGATTCTATGAAAAACACAAAAGTTGTTAGCTCAATTATGATGATTCTAACAGAGAAATTGAGATCGGCATTTCGTTTATACTATCAACAACTAAACTATAGAAATTGTGACTTACGCAATTTGCTCTGCCATGTGTTTGATCTGTGATGTGTGTGTATCCCATCTGGCACGTTTGTTTGTTTAGCACAGCTTTTCCTAATATTCTAAGGCTTTTCTAATTTAATTTCACGTAAGGTTTAAGAATAGAAAACACAATTCCAATAGGGCATTTGCCGCGTGACGGTGACCTTGAATTTCACTGAGTTGAAATTAGAGAGTTGAATTAGAGAGGTCACAGGAACTCGGGCAAAGCAAGCGCGGGAAATTTAGTAGTCTTGTAAAGAGTAGAACACCCGTGGCAAATGCCCTATTTGTACTAAAGTCCCTTTCATATTGCATTCTCAGTACTTTCGCTAAGTATTTAGAAGCGGGAAAAGGGCATTGAAATATCAAAATCACACAAAGAAAGGTGAAAGAGGGTTTGAGTGTAAAGAGCACACACAGACACAAATCAACTGTACACGTGAAAATAAACAAAACATTATAGGAAAAAATGGGTTGACAAAAAAGCAAAGAAAGTGGCCTTTCATACAGTCTTAACCCAAATATATAAGATATTTAGAAGTGAGTGATAAACACAGGATGTTATGGCCTTACATGGATGGGTGTGGCCGAAATAGGGGCGGGCGTGACAAAAAGTTTCTAAGGTCGCGTCAGGAAAGTACACTTGACATTAGTTTTAGCTCTAACAAAGGCGTACATTTTTAATGTGCACAAAAACAAGCGAAATTAATGTGCTTTTAAGCTACGTGTAAACATAAAATTAAATTAACCTCTTTTATATAAAATGTTGTTGCGTGATTAAAAAAAATGTTTTAAACAAATAACCGTTGTTTGAAATAAATTACAGAAAACTGCAACATAAATCAGTGCAGATGACATTCCTTCAGTGTCAGAAGCATTATACGTTTTAACTCTTCACAACTCCACCCAGGCAAAACAAAAAAAGACAAAGGCGTTTTGTGAACTTGCGCAGCCCATTGCCAAGGGAGACTACTTATGCAAGTTAGTTCCATTCAGTCCCCTTTCTTGTCATCATTTCGTCCCTGCTTGGGGATGGCTATGCAAAAGCAAAATGAACACATGGGATCACATTAAAGTCATACGAACATTGCCGTAAAATCGAAAGAAATGTATTGTACAAAGTGTGAACAATAGTTGGATCATATAAGCAAACTAATTATATATATATGATACCAAAAAATGTAATGCTTTCCTTGTTGAATGAACTTACAAAACTCCTGTCGTTGTCAGTCGATTGCAGATTATGTGTTCATGCGAGCTTGTATGTGATGTGCGTGTGTGTGTGTGTGTGTGTGTGCTCTTGGTAACGTCGTTCTTGTTCTTGCCTTTGATTTCCTTCACTTATTTTATTTCTTCTTTGTGTTTGTCTAATCAAGTAAGCGTTTCCCACAAGTTTTCAATTCGAGCTAAAATGTAAAGAATGGTTACATATCATTACATATTATTCCTCACTCCTGAAAGGGAAAACAATCTGGTAGCCCCTGTGAGGCTTAAATGAATTTGCTTTCATTGATTTATTTTCGCGCACAGAAACTTACCGTCCCACTATAATTATCTTACCGTCCCACTATAATTATCTTACCGTCCCACTATAATTATCTTACCGTCCCACTATAATTATCTTACCGTCCCACTATAATTATCTTACCGTCCCACTATAATTATCTTACCGTCCCACTATAATTATCTTACCGTCCCACTATAATTATCTTACCATCAAATTCAATGAACTAATGATGACAACATGAAAACACCCAATAACACTTAGGTGAATTGTATTGACAGATTCGAGTTTCATGGGTCAGTAACCTTTATAGGCACATATTTTACAAACATCTACCAGGTGTTTGACACTTTCTGTTGCTGCTAGTTCAGTTTGATACAAGTCCCATTGTTTGTTGGCTTAAACAATATTTATTCAAATAAAGCACATACAGCAGCACATAATTTAAATAAGTAGAGCACAACAAGCTTAGAGCTTATACAAGGCACTCCAACATTTTTCAATTACATAATATTGGCTGCCACAAGCATGGAAATAAACAGCACAACATCAATATTAGTGTACAATGGGAAGAAAAACAAATAAAACAATAACTTACCAACAAAAACATGAATCAAAACAACAGATTAGAAACGTATTATAATCACATACAACTCTCTAATCCAAATTTGCCTTTGGGTTGCAGGGGCAAGACTGAGACGCGCACCGGTTGCAAACTGCATCAAATCAATAATTTCATCACAGAAACTATACCAACCAGGGCTTAAATGTAACGAGTCACAAAAAGGACACACATTAGAGACAGTTATTCTGCCAAAAATCTGTTTGACAGTTGGATGAAATTACATTGTTTGTTCATGAAAACACCATTTTGCCATTTACAACAGTGTCATTCACGTTGTTTTACTTGTTAATTTATGAATGTGTAATTGCAGTCATATTAGAAACACTCTTCTATATAATGTCAACACTGTTTGACCTCGTGTTGATCTTTGATCAACTGAATGTCTTGTTTGTACTCTACTCGGGTTGTTAATATGTATGAGTAGGCCTATCACAGCTGTTTCGGGAGAAACATTTAGTTCATCTATTTTCTCAAACATAAAGCTGTACTTTATGAACATTTTCAGCTAATTATCTTTGTTCAATAATTAATTGCAGTCATGATAAAGGCCATTATCTAATAGGAACCCCCCCCCCCCCCCCCCTATGTACAGCAGTACACCGCGGCATTTGTCACAGTCGTGGTTCATTGCGTTTTTCCGTCTTATAGGGGGGGGGGGGGGGGGTAGGGGTAGGGTTAGGGTTAAGGTTAGTATTCCAAAAAGATAATTAGCTGAAAAGGTTAATAAAATACAGCTTTATGTTTGGTAAGAAAGGCAAAAACGGAAAAATGGAATTAACTCAGAAATGCAGGGGGGGGGGGGGTGGCACATCTTTACCTTTACCAACATTTTCTATTAAATATGCTTCACGATACTGCTCAACAAACATATTTTTTTACAATTAATCTGATGACAGAAATATATTTGAAATACTACGTAGAACATACAGCCAGAATATTTAAAGGACGTAGGCCTACTTGGTGCTTTTTTTAATCTAAGATTTCTAGATTCAGTTTTTTAACTAAATAGCTCGACTTTGTGTGCGACGGAACAGCTGTGCTACAATATTTATTATAGGCCCTACTGTGTGGTTCTTTCGTCTGGCGAAAGCTGTTATTTCGCCTACCGGTATTGTCTGTCACCATACCTTGCTCTCTTTACCTTACTCAATTCACCACCCATCTGTCATTCCGCCTGTCTGCTTGTCTGTCTACTTGTCTGTCTGTGTCTGTGTATCTGTCTGCCTGTCAGTCAGTCTGCCTGCTTGTCCCTCTCTCTCTCTCTCTCTCTCTCTCTCTCTCTCTCTCTCTCTCTCTCTCTCTCTCTGTCTCTCTCTGTCTGTCTCTCTCTGTCTGTCTCTGTCTGTCTGTCTGTCTCTCTCTCTGTCACTCTCTATCTCTCTATCTATCTATCTCTTTTGGAATATTTTAAGGTTCTGCATATTCTACCACTCAAAAGCAGACTACAATTTAACAAAGGAAGGCTTATGCACAAAATAATGATTGGAATGGCGCCTTCTAGGATAACAAATAAATTTCAGTTGAATAATAAGAGACACATACACAAGATTGTTCTTCATAGACCAGGATTAGATTCATATAAATCCAGTCTGCACTATTCCGGAGGTTCACAATGGAATGCATTACCCGTATATTTAAAACAAATATCTAGTCATCCATCTTTCATGAAACAATTCAAGGATTATATTATCACAACTGATTTTTAAATAATTTATCATTACACCTTATGCATGCCTGTATATCCCTCTGTTCATCGTCTGTCTACCTATTGTCTGCCAAGCTGTCTGTATGTCCGTCCGCCAGTATAAGTATTGGTTTTTTACACTCAGCCCTGTGGCCAAACAAGAAAACTAACAGACCAACAAATAATTAGTAATGTAAAAACTTGATAAGTAACATAAGCATCAAAGCAATCCTTCAAACCATCATCAAAATAACAATATATGGAAAACAGCAATGTAAGAGGGAGTAGAGTTAAGGACAACAGACAGACAATATAAGGAATTTGAAAAAGTATGAGAGGGAGAGAAAGAAATGGAGAGAGATAGAGAGAGAGAGAGAGAGAGAGAGAGAGAGAGAGAGAGAGAGAGAGAGAGAGAGAGAGAGAGAGAGAGAGAGAGAGAGAGAGAGAGAGAGAGAGAGACCAAAAGAAGCAGACCTGCTTGTGTGCATGACCTGTCAGCAAGTCCAAAGCAACAAGGAGTGTGCTACCTTTCACACGATTGTCAAACATGCTGGGTCCTCGGTAGACCACAGATGGACACCGAGCATATGAAAGCATCCGATACGTACCTTTATAGACCACCATAGATTCAGGACCATACACTCTGTTCGAGGCGTGTTTACTGGCTCCAGTCAACAGAGCGTTGGGTGCCAGTGCTCCTTCCAACTTGGGTGGCAGTGGAAGTCTGCGAGAGAAGAATCGTAGTCACAGATGGGAATCGAAAGGTAGCGATATGGTAGCTCATCATCATAGCCTAAATGATTTCAGAGTAACTAATTGGTCGTCAAAGTTTGTATTGAGTTTGAGCAGCAATAATAATAATAGGGGAAGACGGAGTAAAAAGCGCATGGGCGGGTAAGAAGCCCACCCCAATTATCTCATGAAATGAAGCAAATTTCAGTCTCATAGGCGGGTAAGAGACTGAAATTTGCTTCATTTCATGAGATAATTGGGGTGGGCTTCTTACCCGCCCATGCGATGAGACTGAAATTTGCTTCATTTCATGAGATAATTGGGGTGGGCTTCTTACCCGCCCATGCGCTTTTTACCCCGTCTTCCCCTAATACCTTGACGCTGTAACTAGGCTTACTGACATCACACGGAATACAAAGAACAAAAAGCAATAACTTAAGGCACACACACACACACACACACACACACACTCAAACGCTCGTGCGCGCAAACGAGAGAGAGAGAGAGAGAGAGAGAGAGAGAGAGAGAGAGAGAGAGAGAGAGAGAGAGAGAGAGAGAGAGAGAGAGAGAGAGAGAGAGAGACTTTGATTGAATGCATATAAGATTTTTTTTAAAGACGGGGTGGGGGGGGGGGGGGGGGGGGCAGAGAGAATACAGATTTGAAACAGACCGCAATGAAGAAAAGTATGAATTTCAATTCGATAGTACAAAGAAACAAAAATAACTAAGCATCCAACCCCTGCAGAATTAAACAAACGAACAAACCAAATTACCAAATCGAAAAGTACTCAGAGAACATTGTGAAATCTGTCCTGATCAGATATACTCACTGAACGGCACGTGGCTGTATTGTCGCTGGAACCTGCAGGTTCTGCAGAATGCTGGCCAACCCGGCCAGCTGCTGGGCCATGGTGCCACAAGGTCAAGGTCACCCCAATGACCCCGAGGGACAAAGAGCAAAGGTTACCACAATGACCCCGAGGTCAAAACTCAGAACGTTTGCACGTATGGTGTCATTGACCTTTAAAATGGATCAAAAGTCAAGATGAAGAGGTCGCTAATTGTATTTCAAATGCTCTTGTTCTACAAAGATGACCTTCGGTCAAAGAGAAAAAAAACTCAACAGTATTTGGAATGTCTTTGATCCTCAAAAGTATTCTTAGGTTATGTGCGGCGGGCAAGTACACATAATTTCGAGTGTTAAGATAAAGGACTATACTCCCAATACGAACGCCTGTGACCTACACAGAAGAGCCTGAATTTAAGTGAAGAGGTCACTTGAATTTTTTCCTAGTGTCCTTCACAAACCCAGAATTATAACGTCTCCACCAAAGGAATGTCTTCTCCGTTGTCTTGCTGCAGAAATAATGATCGACTGGGGGGGAAACACACCAAGCATAATGTGTTCACAATTGTATTGGTATTTGGGTATTTGGTATATTCTAGTCACAGAGATTTATCTCTGTGAAATTCGGGTTGCTCTCCCCCGGAGAGGGTGTCGCCGCAAGTACTGCGCCTACCCAAACAAAAAAACATTTTTTTGGGGGGCGCACAGGGTGAGGAGGGGGTGTGGACATACTTAGAAAACCTAGCTTAGTGACTGTGTCAAGTTTTATCAAGTTAGTAAAGACACAAAAAGGTAGGACAAAGAGGCCATTTTTAGGGGGTGGCATTTATTGCGTCTTTACCTGCGATTGATTCTTTCAAATTTAAAACGGTTATGCAATGATTATCCTTGCTGTAGAGTGGCTGGGCCTCTATCGGGTACATTCTATATATTAATGTCTGTAGGCTCAAAGAGAAGAGAAAATAGATTTCTTGTTTAGGGAAAGAGGAGGGGGCGTTTTACCCCACCTTACCAATACACAGCTAAAGAGCCAATGTTGATTGACAACATTCCCTTCGACCAGTTAGTTATTTCGTGCTTCTTTCGCCAAAAGGTTTGATGCCTTTACCAGACCAGTCCTCTCTTTTCTACAGATGGCTTTATTTCACAGCTGTCCGTATATTGATTTCTGGACAAAACATCAAACTGCTGACTGAAATTTCGAGTTTCACAGCCTTAATTGTTACGACTACTAGGTCTTCAAGTCTCAAAACAATATTTATAATTGTTGCACAATCTCTTTAGAATCAAAACTATCACACATTGCTTATGCATGACCATTTGTCAGTAATATATATATATGTCTTGTATCTATATGTTATATTTCGATTGGGTAAGTCATATTCACTATGTTGTTTCACGGATTAGTTTTTGTTCCTGGAAATATTTTTGCTGATCCTCAGAACAAATTTAATGGAAGCTATTTTCTTGTTATTCACTATGAGGAAAATTAGTTTGTATTCAAGATAAAGAAACAATTGTTTGCATTCTAGATAAAGCACCAAACGTCATTCACCAAAACATAACAATGCATTAAACAGTCTTACTTCGTTCACAGTATGAAGAGCTAATAACGTCCAAAAGAAATCTGAACATAGGCATAAGTTTGTACGTTTGCAATATAGTTGTTTTTTCCCTAATGATTTTGAAGTTTTGCTACAGTAGTGCCTCTCCTTTACTATACCACACACCAGCAGGGAAAAAAAGAGATGTTCTCTTGTTACTGTCAGCGCCGTAACGAAAGGACAAGGACAGTAATATATACACACATCACGCTCTATGTTTTCTACATAATAATGTACGTGTTATGCCACTTTTTTTGTCCGTAACTAACTGCCACTATGGCGCAGCAGTTTTCTCAGCAGACGACAAGCAAGAACGGTAACCCACCAGGGCGTGAGGGAAGTGGTCTCCCTTTTGGAGCTTTACTCTTGTCAGGAAGTGGAGACACACAAGCACGCCTAGTGATGATCTATGACTATTCGTGTAGTCTGATGCCTTCAAATAACGACAACGGTTTCTAGAGACAATAAGAAAGAAGGACGCACATCCTGCGCGCTTTACTTGTTCCCAATTTTCTTTTCAAGTTCAGAGTTTTATTCAACTTTGTAGGAAAGACGGGTTGGTTTTTTTAAAAGCCCATGGGCGGGTAAGACGCCCATGCCAATTATCTCATGAAAGAAAGCAAATTTCAGTCAAATTTGCCCATGCAACGAATGCTAAACATTAACACTCGTCTCATGGGCAAAATGTGACTGAAATTTGCTTTATAGCATTCGTCTTATGGGCATATTTGACTGAAATTTGCTTTATTTCATGAGATAATTGGCATGGGCTTCTTACCCGCCCATGGAATTTTTACCCCGTCTATGAATAGCGAAAATGTGGCAGCATAATATCTTATCATGTCTGAAGATATGCCATGTTCAAAATAATATTGATCATTATATGCCATATTTATTGTAACATTTGGTTGAAGTTGATGCACATTGATAGAAAAAATGTGAAAATAGATTGACACATACATTTAACGGTTTCTCTCTCTCTCTCTCTCTCTCTCTCTCTCTCTCTCTCTCTCTCTCTCTCTCTCTCTCTCTCTCTCTCTCCTCTCTCTCTCTCTCTCTCTCTCTCTCTCTCTCTCTCTCTCTCAACACCATACACAGGAATCGTATTGTTGCTGATATTAATTTATTTATTGGGTTGTTGGGGGTTTGTGTGGGTTTTATTTTGTTTTGTTATTTTGTTGTTGTTGTTTGTTTGTTTGTTGTCTGCAAAACTGTAATTTGTAGAAGAAAGTTTAGTAATAAAAGAACTATATAAGAGAGAGAGAGAGAGAGAGAGAGAGAGAGAGAGAGAGAGAGAGAGAGAGAGAGAGAGAGAGAGAGAGAGAGAGAGAGAGAGAGAGAGAGAGAGAGAGAGAGAGAGAGAGAGAGAGAGAGAGAGAGAGAGAGAGAGAGAGAGAGAGTGAACGAACGAACGAACGAATTAATGTTTTTTTATTCAGGGAAAGCGGAATAAGCACAATAATCGGCTTTGTTTCATCCGGCCCTCCGAACAAAAAGAAAATAAATTAAAAAAATACAAATAGAAAAAACGACATCGCAAAATATAAGAAAAAAACAACCACCTTAAATCAAGGTCGTAAACGGACGCACCGTGCTAGGCATATAAATAAGATAAATTACATCAATTAAAGAGAGAGACTGATACAAGGACAGACAGACAGACAGACAGACAGAGACTGACAGAGAGGGAGGTCAAAATAAAAGAAAAGATGGAAGACATGAAGTAATACATGCAGGAAAAATAATGCGTTAACCCTTTCACCGCCAATGTCGCATTTTTGCACCACAATGAACACCCACCCATGTCACTAAAACGCATCAAACCAGGGTCTGTTATCCAAAGACCCTATTTTCTTTATTTTTGGAGGTAAGGATATGCCTTACTTTAAATATGCCATAGAGGAATCCCCACTATTGCAGATTATTGTTCTTGTCTACCCAGGTAAGATTAATGGACCGTTGTTGCTGAAACTTGGCTGGCGGCGAAAGGGTTAAGATAATAATGCAGAGAGAGAGAGAGGAATGTGACAACATATTTGACCTTTCGTGACTTAATTATACAGTTAAGCTGTCACACTAGGAAACATGCTATAAGCAAACAAAATCAATATAACTATTCATTCATGACCGTAGATTTCAACATAAAATCCATACCTGTTACTAAAAGAAAGAAACCCGAAACATTAGAGGGAGGGGGGGGAGCAGACCTTTTACAGCTTACGTTATATTATACAAATTAAAAAAATGATTAAAACAGCGAAGCATCCTAGAAACAAATTGTGCAGTTACAGGGATTTCTTTCTTTCCCAATCGTTTGTTTGATTTCAAAAGTCTATCCCCCGAAGACGGAGTGTGGCTGCCCACGTGGCGGGGTGATTAAAAACGGTCACACACGTAAATGTTCTCATCCGTAGTTGATGCGCTTGTACCATAGTGTTCAAGTGCTTCCACTGTTGGTATGATCCCAACAACAAGCCAACGACAACAACAAAAGTCTTCTGGTCAAATATTAAAAAATAGAGTTATTATTAAAACTTAGCAGAAAATGTTGCTTTAATCAGGCCAGTTATAATTAGTCCTAATTGGGTCCCTCTTTCTGTTCTTTCTGTCGTCAGTTGTTTTTTTAATCAGTCCAGCTATAATCAGTCCTAAGTGGGTCACTCCGTTCTTTCTGGTGTCAGGGTGTTTTAATCAGTCCAGTTATAATTAGTCCTAATTGGGTCACTCCGTTCTTTCTGGTGTCAGGGTGTTTTAATCAGTCCAGTTATAATTAGTCCTCCGTTCTTTCTGGTGTCAGGTGTCACTCCGTTCTTTTTTAATCAGTCCAGTTATAATTAGTCCTAATTGGGTCAGTCCAGTTATAATTAGTCCTAATTGGGTCCGTTCTTTCTGTCCAGTAGTCAGGGTGTTCTTTTTTATCAGTCCAGTTATAATTAGTCCTAATTGGGTCACTCCGTTCTTTCTGGTGTCAGGGTGTTTTTATCAGTCCAGTTATAATTAGTCCTAATTGGGTCACTCCGTTCTTTCTGGTGTCAGGGTGTTTTTATCAGTCCAGTTATAATTAGTCCTAATTGGGTCACTCCGTTCTTTCTGGTGTCAGGTGTGTTTTTTAATCAGTCCAGTTATAATTAGTCCTAATTGGGTCAGTCCTCCGTTCTTTCTGTGGGTCAGGGTGTTTTTATCAGTCCAGTTATAATTAGTCCTAATTGGGTCACTCCGTTCTTTCTGGGTTTTTTAATCAGTCCAGTTATAATTAGTCCTAATTGGGTCACTCCGTTCTTTCTGGTGTCTCCAGTTCTTTCTTGGGGTCTGGTGTCAGGGTGTTTTAATCAGTCCAGTTATAATTAGTCCTAATTGGGTCACTCCGTTCTTTCTGGTGTCAGGGTGTTTTTATCAGTCCAGTTATAATTAGTCCTAATTGGGTCACTCCGTTCTTTCTGGTGTCAGGTGTGTTTTTTAATCAGTCCAGTTATAATTAGTCCTAATTGGGTCAGTCCGTTCTTTCTGTTGTCAGGGTGTTTTTATCAGTCCAGTTATAATTAGTCCTAATTGGGTCACTCCGTTCTTTCTGGTGTCAGGGTGTTTTCTGGTGGCAGGGTGTTTTAATCTGTTCCAGTTATAATTAGTCCTAATTGGGTCACTCCGTTCTTTCTGGTGTCAGGGTTTTTAATCAGTCCAGTTATAATTAGTCCTAATTGGGTCACTCCGTTCTTTCTGGTGTCAGGGTGTTTTTATCAGTCCAGTTATAATTAGTCCTAATTGGGTCACTCCGTTCTTTCTGGTGTCAGGTGTGTCCAGTTTTTTCCTAATCAGTCCAGTTATAATTAGTCCTAATTGGGTCAGTCCGTTCTTTCTGTCGTCAGGGTGTTTTTATCAGTCCAGTTATAATTAGTCCTAATTGGGGTCCGTTCTTTCTGGTGTCAATCAGTCCAGTTATAATTAGTCCTAATTGGGTCACTCCGTTCTTTCTGGTGTCAGGGTGTTTTAATCAGTCCAGTTATAATTAGTCCTAATTGGGTCACTCCGTTCTTCCTGTTAGGTTTTTTTAATCAGTCCAGTTATAATTAGTCCTAATTGGGTCACTCCGTTCTTTCTGGTGTCAGGTGTGTTTTTTAATCAGTCCAGTTATAATTAGTCCTAATTGGGTCACTCCGTTCTTCCTGTTAGGGTTTTTTAATCAGTCCAGTTATAATTAGTCAAAATACGGCCCCTCTTTCCGTTCTCTCTGCTGTCAGGGTTTTTTCGTTTAAAATCTAGACATGGAATTTTGATTGTTTGGACAAGTCCATCCAGAGACCAAAGCACGCAGCTTGTAAACAAGCTCTTTCAAAATCAAAACACTTTATTGTCGCTTTAAAACTTAACAAGTTTATGGAAATTTTCCTTCACACAAAACGTGCCAGCAGACTACACGCAAGCAGATTAAACCAGTAATCTCTTTTATTTTGTTTTGTTTGTCTTTTTGGTTTTAAGACGCTCGTCGTTTGCAACAAAATGGGTGACACAAAAATGTCGGAGACGGGAAATGAAAGCAGACACATCCACAACTCATCGTCAACTTGACAGAGGAAAAGGAAAGCAAACCATATAAACTGATTCCCAAACGCTCTGTGTTTCTATCACAATGAGAGAGAGAGAGAGAGAGAGAGAGAGAGAGAGAGAGAGAGAGAGAGAGAGAGAGAGAGAGAGAGAGAGAGAGAGAGACAGAGAGAGACAGAGAGAGAGAGAGAGAGAGACAGAGACAGAGAGAGACAGAAAGAAACAGAGACAGAGACAGAGAGACTTTGTTTGGGTGGTTTCGTTCAATTAAGTCCCATTAAAGGCCTACGGTATTGTATTCATCTTTGTAAAAAAATCAAAAACGTTTCTGGCTATTTATTATATTATTACGTCTTTGGGTAAGTTGGAATCACGGCCAATATTTCTGGGATACGAGAAACAACTTGTCCAATTTGTATTGTGAAAATCCGTTTAACGTCCTCCGGTCTGAAACAGACACATATGGGACATTAGTAGATATACAGATGGTGGGAACGATCCTGGAGGCAATGCCCGGAGGCATTGCAACTCCAGGAAAGTCCCGAATTTTTAATGATACAGATGCATATACAAATTTGTATTTGTAATCAAGTCAGTTATATAGGTTAATCTCTCTCTCTCTCTCTCTCTCTCTCTCTCTCTCTCTCTCTCTCTCTCTCTCTCTCTCTCTCTCTCTCTCTCTCTCTCTCTCCCCCTCCTTCGTACATGCACACACATACACAGACGCAAGTCGAGAGCGTGCATAATTTTATTGTAAAGCTCTCCGCTTTAATAGAAACTAGAAGTAAACCAAAGAAACGCGCGAAATGAAACAAGAACACACAACTAAATTAGTAAAAACACGAAACAATTAAGGCGACAAAGTAACTTGCTCGATAAAGATAGCACAAAGCAACACTTGCGTTTTGAAAAGGCGCTGCGCTCGCGACGATGCGCTCTCCGGGGGAGAGCATCCCGAATTTCACAGAGATAAGTCTCTGTGACTAGAATAACCAAATACAAAAAAATACAAAAAAATGAAAAGACCAAAAAATTAGAAAAACAAGCGCGAAATCGCAATAGTTTGTGGCACGCGGTCTATTTTTACCACTCCAATCATGAGTTACCTCCCGTGGATTTTCAATAATTTTAATCTGTAAACCAGAATGTTATCTCTGCACCATTTTGTAACTTTTTATATCTTTTGGAAAACATTTAAAACTATGTATCCTACTTATACTCATCAAAAGAAGCACCGCATACTCGTCGTGTCTGTTGTAGTGTCTGTATTACGTATGTTTATTATTTTGTACGCTTTTAAAATACATCATTTTAAAGAGCGGCCTCAATTAATTTGAAGTGTAGCCTCGATTTGAAGTGCGACAATTTTGTCAAAATGTGCGACAATTTTGGAACGACAGACCGACAGACCGACCGACAAAGTGAGTTATAGGTTTGTGGCTTGAGCCACAAACAAAAATATTTGTCACAGACAATTGCTTTCTAAACACAGCTTTTACTCTTGGCACTTCTCATACAGCTAGTGGGGTCTGCAACGAACACCTTTTGCAAGAGTGAATGCCCTTGGTGGGTGGGGGAAGATGATTCAATACTGACCAAACAGGGAATAACTGTCGCCAATAACCCTATTTGATGCCACTAAATGGCTGCCTTTCGCAAGAGTGAATGCCCTTGTCAGTACTGACCAGCAAGGGCATCACTCTCACTGTCAAGGGCGTTAATAACCCTAGTTGCAGAGGCCTATAGGCCAATCTTGACGTGCAGGGGGAAAAAAACACATTTGTTAGTGCTTGTTCTTTAGCCTCTTGGCTGCTTTAAGAGAACAAATTTATTGTACTACGGTACCATTAATCCTAAAAGTTAAATATTGTGAGCTTTTTATGGCCAGTAGTTAAGACTATGTTGCTTTATTTTATCAGCCCAAGCTTAACTGCCAGGATTAACGCTATTCCTTGAAAGGTCTCTGTACACGTGAACATTTTTCACTCTTTCCCCATGGAAACACAATGATAGCCACTCATAAGATCGCTTGCATATCACTGTGTTGCCATGAGGAAAGTGTGAAAAATGTTCACCTGTACAGAGACCTTAAATGTATAATTAATTTCCATGGCGTTGATTGGCCCTTTAAACATTTGGTTAAAATAATAATTTTTGACCAATTTCACAAGAGCTTGTGATATTTTTTTCTGTTCAAGTTGTGTAAATTCCGGTTTCTTAGACCCCCTTTTGTCACAAACATTCTGCGCGCGCGGAATGCTCTCTTGTGAAACTTGCCATTGGAAAGAAAAGCGTGGAGACATAGAGTTAAAAAAAATGCGAGTAGAGCCAAAAACAGGCGGACGAGTTAAAGTTATTAAGGGCCCGCTACACTACATACGATTCGATCCCAATGCAATGCGATTGTGACGATATCTGTGAGTCACGATTCACGTGAAATACTTCCGTCTAAAAATAATTCTACTATTTTCGCTCACTATTACTCAAGAAGACACACAATGCATGAATCAACTAAAATGTCTGATATATACAAAAATTATAGATACTAGCGCTACGGCGAGTACCAGTAACGCCGAGTACCAGTAACGCCTAGTAACGGTAACGCCTAGTAACGGTAACGCCAAGTACTGGTAACGCTGAGTACAGCAAATTTGAAGCGATTCGGTTAAGAAACGGCGGAGTGGTATGCGCGTTTCGAAACCGCGCAAATGATACGGCCGCCTCGGTTGCCGTTGCCATCGCCCTGTTAGGGCTCACAGCAAATTTGAAGCGATTCGGTCGAAAAACGGCGGCGTTATAAGGCCCGTTTTGTGTTTCAGACACACACACACACACACACACACACACACACACACACACACACACACGGACACTTGGCTTATTACTATATGATTTCACCAGATTCGAGTATGTACGGGGGACAAGAAATGGAGTGAACATCACTAGTAGGATTTCATCAGCTTTATTTAGACAGTTTAATTTCACGAGAATCATTACTCACAAATGTCAAATCGCATCGCATTAACGGGGATCGAATTTTATGTAGTGTAGCGGTCCCTTTACAGTATTCGGCGACAAGGTACGGGCCTGCTACACTACATACGATTCGCTGTGAAAGCGATGCGATTGTGACGATGCGAGTCATGATTCACGTGAAATACTTCCGTCTAAAAGTAATTCTACTATTTTCGCTCACTATTACTCAAGCAGACACACAATGCATGAATCAACTGAAATGTCTGATATATACAAAAATTATAGATATTTCACCAGATTCGTAATGTACGGGGGACAAGAAATGGAGTGAACATCACTAGTAGGATTTCATCAGATTCATTTAGACAGTCGAATTCCACGAGAATCATGCCTCATATGTCAAATCGCATCGCATTGGGATCGAATCATATGTAATGTAGCGACCCCTTAACAGTAGTAGCCTATTGGACAACAAGTTAGATGACTATATGACTAATGTGGATATCTTGAATAAAGAGGATCGAGGAACATTCAAAATACTGTAAACATTCCTCCCTTGAGTATGTACAGTAAAGATACAAACTGCAGAGCAAAACGAGAGGATTAGAGAATAGATGATTTTCGAAAAAACTAGGGGAGAGCACTTCGTGAAAAATAGAGTTGCTTACCTCCATTACTCGGTCAAATACTATAGCAACAATGCAACAATGGCGTCGTTGCTTGAAACATCAGGATGCCAGTCAGCGACTTGCAAACATTTTTGAAAAATTAGGAGTGGCCTGTTGCCACAAATAAAACTTGCAAAATGTGACGTAAACATATAAATGACATACACTTTAGAATGATGCACGGTGTTCTAAGTGATGTATGTCTGCTCAAAAACACGAGGCGAGAGCTGGGGATCTACCTGATGGTAGAGTAACTTCCCCTGTTTGACCGATTGAATTCGGCAAGATCACTCCCACTCACCATGAAATTACTCCCCTTAATTATTTCCGAACAATTCCTAGTAGACACACAGACAGTCAGAGAGAGAGAGAGAGAGAGAGAGAGAGAGAGAGAGAGAGAGAGAGAGAGAGAGAGAGAGAGAGAGAGAGAGAGAGAGAGAGACCTTACGTAATGTGAGAGATAGGCAGATAAAAGAGAGATGGAGAGACATATCAGCAAGTTTAAAAAATGAAGCCCCGTGGGGATACCGGGGTCGTTCGTGCAAATAGTTCCCCCACCTTCTGGAAGTTCTATGCTTGCAACTTCCTCTAATCTGTCACTCTCTTTGATTCTGCCTTTTCCCTTGACTTACTGTCATCTACTATCTTTATGCCTTTACTGGTCCATTCTCCTTATTTTCAAAAAATTCTTACGAAGATTTTATGCAGCCGAAAACGGACGTGCTGGGCCTAACTATTTCTTAGTCAGGCGCATAACGGCAGCATGACGCATCTGCGATCAAACTTGACAGCAAAATGTCTGAGCGATCGAAGAAGAAGAAGAAGAAGAAGAAGAAGAAGAAGAAGAAGAAGAAGAAGAAGAAAAAAGAAGAAGAAGAAGAAGAAAGAAGAAGAAGAAGAAGAAGAAAGAAGAAGAAGAAGAAGAAGAAGAAGAAGAAGAAGAAGAAGAAGAAGAAAAAGAAGAAAAAGAAGAAGAAGAAGAAAAAGAAGAAGAAGAAGAAGAAGAAGAAGAAGAAGAAGAAGAAGAAGAAGAAGAAGAAGAAGAAGAAAGAAGAAGAAGAAGAAGAAGAAGAAGAAGAAGAAGAAGAAAGAAGAAGAAAGAAGAAGAAGAAGAAGAAGAAGAAGAAGAAGAAGAAGAAGAAGAAGAAGAAGAAGAAGAAGAAGAATGAAGGGGATCAAGGAAGAATAAGAGACAGACAGACAAAGAAGAAGAAGAAGAAGAAGAAGAAGAATGAAGGGGAAAGGAAGGAAGGAATAAGAGACAGACAGACAAATGGTGCACACTAAAAGATAGAAGAAGAAGAAGAAGAAGAATGAAGGGGAAAGGAAGGAAGGAATAAGAGACAGACAGACAAATGGTGCACACTAAAAGATAGATGGTAGAGATAAAAACAAGAAAATCCAAATCTTGAATGCAATTTGCATTTTGGTTGCATATCAATATTCATGAAACATTAAATTTTTGAACACTTCGTGACTTTCGAAAAAAATGCACGTTTCTTGGGACGTATACGGAAATCCAGTGTGAAAACGCTTGATCAACCAGCCTCGTGGCAGTATTTTCGGGTCTATAGTCACATTGCAGGAACACACCGACAAACACCACTGAAACTAAAGTCCGATCTAACAGTATATACCTACACTTTACAGTACTCCTGCGCCAGCGAGGATCTCCACCGTAGCTCGCGCACTATTGACAGCTAGAGCAAAGCAGGTGCGTGGCGGCATTTTCGGCTCCAGTGACCTTGACCTTTAACCAATGACCTTCATTTTCGAACTTGGCCTAGATATCCAAACACTTTCCGCATACCAAATTTGAGCCACCTAGGTACCTCCGTTCAAACGTTATCGTGTTTGCATAGGTAGATACTCAGACAGACAGCCAGGAACAAACAGAAAGCCCTGAAAACATTAGCCAGCTCTCGCTACGCGGGTGGTAAATAATTTGCTCTGTAGGCAATAAATAAGTCAAAGAAGAAGGGCTAAAGTGAATTCATGTTGCATAGATGTCTTCTAAAACGTGCATCAAACTGTTTCTTCTCAGGAGATATGCGTGTTCTGATTTGAGTGAAAAATTGTTCTACGGTTCAGTGCACAATTGAGAAACAGTTTGGGGAGAGAGGATGGGGAGGGGCGCATACAGGCCTGACCAAGAGAAAAAGAGAGAGGGGGGGGGAGAGGGAGAAAAAGAGAGAGGGAGAGAGAGAGAGAGAGAGAGAGAGAGAGAGAGAGGAGGGGAGAGAGAGGGATAGGGAGAGAGAGAGAGAAAGGGGGGGGGGGGATAGAGAGGGGAGAGAGAGAGAAAAACTTGAAAACTTGAAAACTTGAACTTTATTTTTCAAGGATAAAGATTTTAGGCAACGCCTAGTCTTCCAAGAGAGAGAGGGAGAGACACACAGAGAGAGACAGAGAGAGAGAGAGAGAGGAGGGAGGTAACCGAAGCAAGAAAAAGAGAGATGGACTAACTCCCAGTTAGCATTCACTTAATATCCTTTATCGTGTCAGATATTATTTTTATTTGTACGTGTTAGTGATTACCAGCATTTACTATGTCACGTTTTGTTTCGTCGTCGTCGTCGTCGATCGATTAGACAGTTTCCTATCAAATGAGCGCAGATGCGTCATGCTGCCGTTACGCGCTTAATTAAGAAATAGGCTTCGGTTGGAGAAAATCTTTGTAAGAATTCTTGAGAAGAAAAAAAAAAGGCAGGAGAATGAAGCAATAAGGCAGAAAGATAATAGATTACAGAAACCAAAGGGAAAAGGCAGAGTGAAAGAGACAGATTAGAGGAAGTTACAAGCACAGAACTTCTTGAAGTTGGGGGAACTATTTGTACGAAAGAACCCTTCCCCTCCCCCGGTATCCCCACGGGGATGTCACGTTTTGTTTTAATGCATTATTAGTCTCAAGCATGTCACAGTCAGATATTAACATTTTCATTTATTATCCTCTTTAATCATGTCCGCCGCCTTCTCAGCCACCATGATGACCGGAGCGTTGATGTTTGCTGATGGGATAGCTGGCATGATGGAGGCATCCACCACCCGTAGACCTTGAAGCCCTTTCACCCTGAAATAAACATCCATAAACCACCAGTAAACCTTGAAGACCTTTCACCCTGAAATAAACATCCATAAACCACCAGTAAACCTTGAAGACCCTTCACCCTGAAATAAACATCCATAAACCATCAGTAAACATTGAAGACCTTTCACCCTCAAATAAACATCCATAAACCACCAGTAAACCTTGTGACCTTTCCCCCTGAAATAAGCATCCATAAACCACCAGTAAACCTTGAAGACCTTTCACCCTGAAATAAACATCCATAAACCACCAGTAAACCTTGAAGACCTTTCACCCTGAATAAACATCCATAAACCACCCGTAAACCTTGAAGACCTTTCACCCTGAAATAAACATCCATAAACCACCCGTAAACCTTGAAGACCTTTCACCTGAAATAAACATCATAAACCGCCCGTAAATCTTGAAAACCTTTCAAACATCCGTAAACCACCCACAAGCCTTGTAAACATCACTCATCATCTGTAAATCTGGCAAAACTTTCGCCCCCCCCAAAAAAACAAACCCCAAACCACCCACTGCGCACTACCCACAAACTATGACAGCTTTCAAAAACTCTCTCTCTCTCTCTCTCTCTCTCTCTCTCTCTCTCTCTCTCTCTCTCTCTCTCTCTCTCTCTCAGTTGATGTAATTTTTGATTACCTTGATTTCATTATATTATTTTGTTTATTCTGGTACATTAATATGGAAAAAATATTTTACTTCAGTTTACCTATTGTCACCCCACCCCCCTTGTCATAAGGCCAAAAATTTGGCAATGACAATGTTCAAGTGTTCTCTCTCTCTCTCTCTCTCTCTCTCTCTCTCTCTCTCTCTCTCTCTCTCTCTCTCTCTCTCTCTCTCTCTCTCTCTCTCTCTCCCAACACACCTCAGTCGAGGGTCCACCACAGTAGTGTTATCACTGACGGACCCCATCTTGCACGTGCCACACGCGTGGAAGTGGGTCAGCACGTTCCTCCGGACCACACAGGCCCAGTAGGGGTCAGAGTCGAAGGGGTGCTGACAACAGAACCTGGAGGGAGGGTCAATGGCCTCGGCCCCCACTGACTGCATGGAGGGGGTGGAGATCAGCTTTTGGCAGACTCTTATACCTGAGACAGAAGAAACATTTGAGCGAAAACACTTTCCGACTCTGGTGTGTTCGTGCTTACTTTTTGCTTTGACTCAGAGTCAATGAAAAGGGAGAAGAAGAAGAAAAGAAAAATACGTAGCTTAATTGGGCTAACCCTAACCCAATTTCTTCTTCTTCTTCCAATTACTGGACAGGGCCCT
>CM065684.1:58535782-58542755 GCA_017654935.2 Phymorhynchus buccinoides
CTCATGTTTTTCAGTGCAAATGAGTATGTCAGAATCCGTGTGACGTGAAGTAAAGAAGGTGAATGGCACTGCTTGACAGCACTATTATGTAATCACCCAAAAGGGGCGTTTCCGGCCATGTGGCGAGATGGGAAATGGCGAATCGGTACCTACCCGTCTGAGCTTGAATCAATGCAAAGCATGCGCTATCCTGTACTTCACACACGCGCGCGCGCGCGCGCACGCATGCATGTACGCACCCACGCACACGTACACATACATACAAACACACACACACAGAGACACTCACACATGTACACACACAGTAACACACACACTCACACACACACACACACACACACACACACATGTACACACACAAACACACACACACATATACATACACAGAGTGACACACACACATACGCACGCGCGCACGCACACGCACACGCACACGCACACGCACACGCACACACACACACAGTCACACACACACACACACACACACACACCACACACACACACAGTGACACACACACACAGTGACGCACACAGTGACACACACACACACAGTGACACACACACACAGTGACACACACACACAGTGACACACACACACACACACACAGAGTGACACACACACACACACACACACACACACACACACACACACACAGAGTGACGCACACACACACAGAGTGACACACACACATACACAGAGTGACACACACACACACACAGAGTGGCACACACACACACACACACACACACACACACACACACACACACACACACACAGAGTGACACACACACACACAGTGACACACACACACAGTGACGCACACAGTGACACACACACACAGTGCACACACACACACACACACACAGAGTGACACACACACACACACACACACACACACACACACACACACTCACACACACACAGAGTGACGCACACACACACAGAGTGACACACACACATACACAGAGTGACACACACACACACAGAGTGGCACACACACACACACACACAGAGAGTGACACACACACACACACACACACACACACACACACACACACACACACACACACACACACACACACACACACACACACACACACACATACACACGCCTCAAATGTTCACTGAGAAGCAATATTCTGCCATTCTCTGGAAAGGGATAGGGTTAGGATCAGCCAGGGATTTTTTTTTTCTTCTTCTACTACTTTTTCTTCTTCTCCTCCTCCTTCTTCTTAATCCCCTCTTCTTCTTCTTCTTCTTCTTCTCCTCCTCCTTCTTCTTAATCCCCTTCTTCTTCTTCTTCTTCTTCTTCTTCTTCTCCTTCTTACCCCTTCTTCTTCTTCTTCTTCTTCTCCTTCTTACCCCTTCTTCTTCTTCTTCTTTCTTCTTCTTCTTCTTCTTCTTCTTCTTCTTACCCCTTCTTCTTCTTCTTCTTCTTCTTCTTCTTCTTCTTCTTCTTCTTCTTCTTCTTCTCCTTCTTACACCTTCTTCTTCTTCTTCTTCTTTTTCTCCTTCTTACCCCTTCTTCTTCTTCTTCTTCTTTTGAATTAAAAGTAGTGTTTTACGTTCTCTCGACCCGGGAAGGCACATATGGGACATAAAAAATAAGCCTCCGGCTTTTCTTTCTTTCTTTCTTTTTATTACAAAGTACAGGGTTTGAACCTACTTGTCTTTTCAATGGTTTTTGCAGCAGTAGTAAATAAAAATTAAAAATAATAATGTAGTCCTAATGTCGTAAGTGTACAGTCTTGAAGATGCTTTTATTTGATCACCTTACTAGCGACACCTACTTAAAGGGGCACCCTGACAGATGACTTTTTGCAAGAAACACGTCGAGATCACCAGGAAAACTTACACCCTTTACTCAGTTTGCTCTGGTTTCCTGGAAATCAAACTGTCAAATCGGCGATTCCTCCTTGGCGGAGGTGCTGGAAGTCAAATTCTTTCAGTGGCCGCCTGAGTTTAGACCAAATCGTTTGCACGAAATGTCCACAATACAAGCCTTTTTATTTTATTTTATTTTTAAATTTTATACAGTTTACGAAAAAGAGTTTCGCTCACAACAAAGGAAATAGCTCCTTTTTTTTACTGCACAACAAAGAAGAAAAAGCTTCAACCACAATGAGTGTCCACCTGTGACGAGGTAATGGGTTAAAAGGCTAAGTCCCTAGGGAAGACTTTAGAAAATTTGCCTTTAGCCCACTTCTCTAGGGTATGGGAGATGAGCAACTTTCCCGGCCCCTTTTCATCTAATAAATTTATATTTGTGCCCGGGTTCTGGCTCGTATGGTTGTAAGAAATACAAGTGGTTGAATTGCTCTAAATGGCAGACAGAGAGAAGTAGGGTTTTACATGAAATTACAAGACTCCCACTCTCGTCAGTCTGACCAAAGGGTTCAGGATTATTTGACACTTGTATTTTATTTACTCTCAAAATCTGCATAAGATTATGCAACAATAATAATAAAGCAGCTCAATGGCGCCAAAACAAAATATGGATAAAAAAAACAATGGAATCCGAAAGGATTTATAAGACTTTTGTCTTTCTAGAAGGTTAGCCCCAAGCAGGAAGGGTTACTAATTCTCTTCATTGTCCGGAGGAAAGTTCAAATGATTGGCGCAGTCCGGGGGACTTAGCTGTTGTCAGGTTCCTCCGTAGTGATCGGCGAATGCTGGGGTGGCTGGGCTTGCTCGTCAGATGAGAGTAGCTCCCAGTCGTTCCGGTTACGGCTTCGCGGGATGGCACGGTTCAGGCGTGGTCTCCTCACGGATTCTGGGTGCGGGGCGTCTTTCCCGTCTTGGTGCTTGTGAGGCAGGGGTAATCTTCTTGCCCACGATGCCCTGTAGTGGGCTTAGTATGACTGGTTGTGAGTGTTGCTCTAGCTACGTTTCAGCGTCTTGTGTGAAAACTTTTTCTCACCACTCCAATTATAGCCTTCACTTTCAAACAATGAAAGCCTGTCATTGGTTTATAGCAATTGACACGTCACAAGATGATGCTATAATTTTATGCATACTAGTACCGAATAATCACGCGCCAGTTACATTCTTATCACGTGCCGACATTCAAATCCTTCTCGTGCTCGGAAAGGAAGGGTTCAAAAGGGGCCCGACCGTGGTTGTCACTTTCTTGTGATGGGTAAGTAGATCGGGGTTCAAAGAGATAATTGCCTTAATTGGCTTTCTTTAGATGGTGGGTGGCAATTAACGTGGCGGCCGGACAGAGAAATGAAAAGGAGAGGGGGGGGGGTGTAGATAAGAAAGAGGGGTCGCGCGGGACACTTATGTCACACCACCCACCCCGTCCAAAATGGCTTCTCTCTCCGGCATCTCCGCCAAGGAGGAATCGCCGTTTTGACGGTTTGATTTCTAGGAAACCAGAGCAAAGTGAGAGTTGCGATCGTTGTCTTTCTGGTGATTTCGACGTGTTTCTAGCTTGCACTGAAAACTCATCCGTCAGGGTCCACCTTTAAAGACCCACGTCCAAGAGCCCCGGGGCCCAATATCAGACAGTTCTGCATGATATTTAATACCGTCGTTTTGCTCAATTTACACGATGGACGAATTTGTCCGGGTACCTGTTTTGAAGAGTAAGTACTGCAACCAGGTCCAAACAGAGGTCATGTGGTCAGGGGTCACAGACACAGGGGCACTGGTCCCAACATAGTGATCATACAGCAGGTGGTCGTGTAAATTGTCCCCTACAGGTAAATCTGCTATAACGGGAATCTGCCAAAAATATATGTTATGACTTATGAGCATGCCAAATGTGTTGTACTTGTCAAATTAGCATGTTGTTGTATAAGAAGCATTTTGTTGTATAAGAAGCAAACACTTTATTTGAATAGCATGCAAAGACATGAATTAAAAGATTGGGGGGAAAATGAGACGAAAAGACATATTAACAGCATCATTCGAATCTTGTTAGATCAATATTTGGCAATAAATGTCTTTGCCTACACATACACTCGCTGCATGTCTATCACAATGCGCACATGCGCGCGCCACGCACACACGCACGCACACGCACGCACGCACACACACGCACACACACACACACACACACACACATAATGCTTCTCTCTCTCTCTCTCTCTCTCTCTCTCTCTCTCTCTCTCTCTCTCTCTCTCTCTCTCTCTCTCTCTTTCTTATTGCTATGTCCTTAACCAGTATAGTTTATGTTTCGTGCATGCATGTTTGGTTTATGCTTCTGTTTATAGATGGCTTGATGGGGGAAAAAAGCATGTATATTTGCTTATTCAATGTCCTTCTTTAAATAAAATTTTGACTTGACTTCACACATACACACACACGCGCGCGCGCGCGCGCGCGCGCGTGCGCACGCACGCACACGCACGCACACGCACGCACGCACACACACACACACACACGCACACACACGCACGCGCGCGCGCGCGCGCGCACACACACGTACTTTCACTTTCTCCAGAAGTGCTTTGGGTCCCACTCCCGAAAGTTGCAGCAGATGGGCGGAGCTTATAGTTCCTGCCGATACAATCACCTCCCGCCGAGCATTAACCCTTTCCTTCCGTCCATGGCGCACCAAATCCACCCCCACTGCACGCTTGTTTCCAAATAACACCTGCACGAAATAAAAGTAGACTTGAGTGGAGTCGTTGTTCGGGTCAGCCACACTGCATACGATTCGACCCCTATGCGATGCGATTCCACAGTCAGTGTCAGTGCAAGCGCTGAGGAAGTCATGCTTATGCTTAATTGGTGAAAGCTACACGTGAGTAAAACTTTGAACGTGGAGTCTATCGGATGAGACGATAAGCCGAGGTTCCGTGTGCCCATGCACTCAGCACACGTTAATCCCAGTGGCAACGAAAAAGATGTGATTTTGTCAAAACGTACCCACCCACCCACACCCCTCCTTTCCTTCCTCGTCAGTCACACAAAAATCGCATGCAAAAAGAAAATTGGGTGGCGCGCCTCTGGTTGCGACACTCTCTCCAGGTGGGAGCAACCCGAATTTCACAGAGATGCCTCTGTGACAATAAAGTACCTAATACCTAATACCTAACATTCTTCATTAAAAATGTGGACTTCCGTATAATAAGGGAACTGCAGCATATTTGAGCACCTTAACTTTAAGCTCCATTATTCAGAAAACGTCAGCACAGAATTTTATCGATAGCATCTCAGCAAGTCAGAAACACCACATAGTTCACTTTCAACACATTTATGTGTTAATGAAGTTAAAGATAACCGAAATAATACATCTTTTGTGATTTGCAAAAAATGCTCAAATTAGCATCACCTGAAGCAATATTGAGCACCAATGTTTCAAATATGAGCAGGGGTGCTCAATATTGCTACTGTCCCATGCCCAAATTACCAACAAGGCAAAATTGAGGTTAAACGTTCTGATTTAGAATACAAATAGAAGTGGAATTAAGAAATAAATGAATCAAAATCTTGTTCTCAAGTGTGTGTTCTCATTTAATAAGAACATTTAATTCTGCTGAATGCAGACCCTTTAGCCATAAATGAACGATAAGACACACAATGTTCTACAGTCTATGATACTTTGAAACTATGAACTTCTGCCAAACTTTAAAAAAAATCACATGGTTACACCTGTTCAGAGAATAAGAAACTAAAATCAGCATTTATACGCGTTTCTAAGGCAAAACATACATAGCACTTTCCTCTTGACATTGTCTGTTCTCTCTATAAAAAAAAATGCAAATCAACTTTTTTCAGTGATGTGGACACCTGCCACCTGCCACCTGCCTTTACAGCTATGAAGCCTCTAAGCCAGCCAATATGCAGTATTCTGCACTCTAGGTGTACACCTGCCACCTGTCTTTACAGCTATGAAGCCTCTAAGCCAGCCAATATGCAGTATTCTGCACTCTAGGTGGACACCTGCCACCTGCCTTCACATATATGAAGGCCTCTAAGCCAGCCAATATGCAGTATTCTGCACTCTAGGTGGACACCCTTTGTCACTTGATTATGTGGATGGGTTCGTCGGTGTCTGCGTTGACTGGTTTGCTGGTGGAGACATTGATTCCTGGGCTGATTGTCCCGCCGTGGGGCTGTGACGTTAGTTTTTTTTATTGCTTAAAAAACCCCCCACCTAGGTCTAGCCTTACACTAGGAGAGAGAAAAGGAGAGAGAGAGAAAGAGAAGTCGAAGTCGACATTTTTAATGAATAGGCCTTTCTGCCCGTATCATGTGGGAGGATGCGGAAAGGGATTAAATGAGGCGCAATATTATTGATATTAAAACATTCCATCATTGGAAATGTAAACACAAACAAACATAGAAGGAAATGATCAATAGACAAACAAATTAATAAACAAGAAAATGAAATGTAAACAAAAATGTGAACAAACAAATACACTTTCTTCTTCTTGATAATTTGTTGTCTCGCGCATTCCCGTAGATCCTCCTAATGTTTACAGCGACATAATAGTCAGCAGTGACTGTGGTTGCTAAAGGAAAAAGAAGGAAAGGAAGGAACCAAACATTAGCACTATCAATCATCAACTGTCACAAGTCTGTGACATGTTCTTCCTGAACAGACAGCGAAAGGCACCATCTACCACTCGATCACAAAGGACCCCGAGGTTTTTCCCCCTTCTTGACGCACACTAAGGAAGAAAATCAATTCTTCACGTGAAAACCGTGCAACACATATCGTATCAGCACTGACCTCTCGCGAGATTCCACATTCAACTTGCGACTTCATGAGCTTTAAACCGGTCGAACGTCACTCCATATTTTTCATTCAGTTAATCAACATCGTTTCATCGCTTCATCCTTTCTCCTTGTCATTCTTTTTCCACCTACGGCCGTCCAGCGCTGAGGTGTGGTGAGGGCCACGTCCCTGAAGGATCCTGTTGTCAACTTTTTACCCTGCACAAGGCTTAGACGTGGGGGTAGCGAGGCTGTTGAGCCTCGGCTGAAATCATCTTTTCCCTTCATCCTCATCGCCAT
>CM065684.1:58543255-58570755 GCA_017654935.2 Phymorhynchus buccinoides
AATTCAATACTACTTAATTTGCGAAATATTTGTTTATTATTATTATTATTATTATGATTTATATTTTTTTTTAAAATTTGTTGAAGATAAAAATGCTTATGAAGCGTTGATACTTATTTATAGCGGAATAACTAATAATATTATTATTCTGCTAATGATGTTCTTGAAAACATTAAGTTTTCAAACAAGTATTGATGACGATGATGTTAACAACACTAGGAAACACATCTCTTAATTGGTTTATCAATGATAATGAAATGCAGAGACAAATATTGATGGGGTTGTTAATCATGATGATCCGATATCATTGTCTTTTCATCGGAGAATATTATAATAGTAATGGTTCTAATGAATTGAAGTATATTATGTTCTTATTGTTGGAGCTTTTGACAATTAATACGATGTTGGCGACGAACACGAAAGCAACTAAATGACAATGACATGCACCAGTATAATGGTGTCGTCGATGATGTTTTAACCATTTGTGTCCCACAAAACCTCTGGGTTTTCCTATGACAATAAAAATGTTTGTTCTTGTTCTTGTTCTTGTTGTTCACACACACACACACACACACACACACACACACCACACACACACACACACACACACACACACAAAACACACACACACCCACACACACACACCCACATCACACCATTCACATTTTAGGCGAAAAGAAAAGGCATATCAAGAAAAGAAAGTCACATGAATGCGTTACGTACCCGTAATGTCGCTTCGCCCTAAATAGTGCAAAGCAGCACATATAGCGAAGGCTGTTACTGAGTGTGGTTAGTCTTTTAAGTTGGCAGTTTATGGCACAGGTTTGCTTCCCCGTTGGTTTTAGAATTAAAAGATGTGCTGAATTCGATTTCCACCGGAAGCAGTTGTGGAATTGGAGCGTGGAATCAGTTTATTTGTGTTTTAACAACTAACTAACTAACTCTCTCTCTCTCTCTCTCTGTCTCTCTCTCTCTCTCTCTCTTTCTCTCTCTCGTCCCTCTCTCTCATCGAATCTCTCTCTCTCTCTCTCTCTCTGTGGGACTGTGAAGAGAGCATTACTTGTGTGGCCATTGTGTTATTTTGTATTAATATTGTGTTTGCTTCGCCTTTCTCTCCTCCCCCCCCCCTCTCCTCTCTCTCTCTCTCTCTGAGTCTCTCTCTCCTCCCTCTCTCTCTCTCTCTATTGGTCTGTCTGTCTCTCTCAACCCCCCCCCCCCCCACTGGTTTGTCTGTCACCCCCCCCCCCTCCCCCCTCCTGGTCTGTCTGTCTCAAACCACACACACTGGTCTGTCTCTCTCAAACCCCCCCCCCCCCCTACTGTTTGTCTGTCAACCCCCCCCTCCTGGTCTGTCTGTCTCAACCCCCACACACTGGTCTGTCTCTCTCAATCCCCCCCCCCCCCCCCCTCCTGGTCTGTCTGTCTCAAACCACACACACTGGTCTGTCTCTCTCTCAACCCACCCACCCCCACTGGTTTGTCTGTCAAACCCCCCCCCCCTCCTGTGTCTGTCTGTCTCAAACCACACACACTGGTCTGTCTCTCTCAACCCCCCCCCCCCGCCCCCGCCCCCACTGGTTTGTCTGTCAACCCCCCCCCCCCCCCTCCTGGTCTGTCTGTCTCAACCCCCACACACTGGTCTGTCTCTCTCAACCCCCCCCCCCTCCTGGTCTGTCTGTCTCAAACCACACACACTGGTCTGTCTCTCTCTCAAACCCCCCCCCCCCACTGGTTTGTCTGTCAACCCCCCCCCCCCCACCTCCTGGTCTGTCTCAAACCACACACACCTGGTCTGTCCTCTCTCACCCCCCCCCCCACTGGTTTGTCTGTCACACACACCCCCCCCCCCACCTCCTGGTCTGTCTGTCTCAAAACCACACACACTGGTCTGTCTCTGTCACCCCCCCCCCTCCTGGTCTGTCTGTCTCAAACCACACACACTGGTCTGTCTGTCTCAACCCCCCCCCCCCCCTCCTGGTCTGTCTGTCTCAACCCCCCCCTCCTGGTCTGTCTGTCTCAACCCCCCCCCCCCTCCTGGTCTGTCTGTCTCAACCCCCCTCCTGGTCTGTCTCTCTCAACCCCCACACACTGGTCTGTCTCTCTCACCCCCCCCCCCCCTCCCTGGTCTGTCTCTCTCAACCCCCACACACTGGTCTGTCTCTCTCAACCCCCACACACTCTCTCTGTGTAATGACAGAATTTCTCTCTGGAAACATTTTACACTTATAATAATATATTGTTTGTGTGGATTTTCTTTCAATTTTCAATTTCCTTGTAATGGTTATGTTAGTAATAACAGCAATACTAATTATGGACACTTATAAAGCGCTCTCTTCCCTTTACAATAAGCTCAGGGCGCTGTAGATCAACGTTAAGATAAACACTAAAATACAATGAATAAGGCCTACACATATGAGACAAAAACACAAAAATCAACAAAGCATTGCAGGCCTACATAAACACTAGCTAGGCTTATATATGAATAGGGAGAAACACGTATATCATATACTGTTCACAAAAAGAAACGCATACTTTTTGATTTCTTCACTGCTGATGCCAATGCGTTAGTAGGATGTAACCAACTCGTCCAAAATGTCTGTTTACTTCTGTGCTTCACGTGCGCTCACGCTTTTAGCGCCTGTCGGATTGCACGTGCACAAAATGACGAGTTGAACAATTTTTCGTTTTTTTGTCCTGCTTTGCGACTGGTTGAAGCAAATTCATGCACACCTTGGTGAATTACAGCTCACACAAAGGCAAACAAACCATGCACACACTGGGTCATTCTGATGAAAACTTGTGCGTCAATTCCAACTGCAAAGATGCCGCGTCTCAGCCAGCCAGAACGTGAGAATGCACTGGGGCGTTTGCAAGCTGGGCAAAGTCAACCTGAAGTCGCCCGACACTTCAACGTGAGCCAGAGCACCCTTAGCAGGCTTCTGAGTCGTCATCGAAACACCGGCTCCACGGCAGACCGCCCACGCTCTGGAAGACCTTTAGTGACTACTCCAGCGCAAGATCGCTTCATCCGGGTCAACCACCTTCGGAATCGCTTTCAGTCAGCCTCAGCAACCGCCCAGCAATTACCCGGAGGTCGCAGAATCACTGGCCAGACCGTTTGGAATCGCCTGCATGCTGCAGGGCTCGCAGCTCGAAGACCTGTCAGAGGACCTGTCCTCACACAGCGCCATCGTGGGAACAGGCGGCAGTGGGCCACCCACCATCGTCCTTGGACCCTCAGGAACAACTGGAACAGGGTCCGGTTTTCAGACGAGTCCCATTTCCTGCTCCAGCGCCATGACAGAAGGAGGAGGGTGTACCGTAGACGTGGGGAGCGTTTTGCTCAGGGCTGTGTGGATGAGGCACCTGCCCATGGTGGTGGAGGCTTCATGGTGTGGGGGGGGCCATCCACTATACTGGCAGGAGTCATCTGGTGCGAGTCCGAGGCGCGCTGAACGCCCAGCGGTATGTGGCTGAAATTCTCCAGCCTCACGTCCTGCCTCTTATGGCCGAGCCTCGCTTGATCTTCCAACAGGACAACGCCAGGCCTCACACTGCGCGACTGATAATGCAAACCCTCGCCAACAACAACATTAACGTTCTTCCTTGGCCCTCAATGTCGCCAGATCTCAACCCCATTGAGCACATATGGGATGAGCTGGACAGACGAGTCCGGGCGCGAGTGCACGCCCCTGCCAACGTCAACGAGCTGTTCACTGCCCTCCAGGAGGAGTGGGACACCATGCCAGCAGAGGTGATCCGCAATGTGATCCGCTCCATGCCAGCCAGGTGCCGCGCCGTTGTTGCTGCAGGTGGTGGACATACCCCTTACTGAGTCCTCGCTGCCTGGAACGGGGTGTATCGGCAATGTGAACTGTTCTCACACTGGAAATAAATCTGGAATCGTTTACCTTTCTTCCCAAACAAATTCTGTTGTGAAATGTTTGCAATCGAATGTTTGCGAATTTAATGAAATTTCGAATAAAATTTATTTTAAAAAAGTATGCGTTTCTTTTATTGAACAGTATAATAGGTATAAACAGATGATAATGAGCAAAATAAATTATTTACAATGAGGACAAAATGCAAGGAATTCGCCCTATGCACATGGCATAGCCTAAATACTAAGTACATAATGTATACATAACTTGCTGTAGCACTTAAGCTTACTTTATGCTTCAGTTTTTAATAGCTATGTGACATCGCTTCGGGGTAGGCCTACCTTATGTTTTTTTACTTTATAATTTGGTACTTTAGCTTGTTGTGTTGTTATGGTATGCTGCGTTATGTGGAGTACCGGTATGTTTTGTTCTGTCATATCCAAAAAAGTCCAAGCCAGTTATCAAGCACATTTTCAGGCATTCAGCGACTATAAGGGACAAAAACATTTAATCCTTTTGGTCGTATTTTTCAGGCAGTTAATAGTCGTTATGAGAATGCTAATCAAGATGGCCTGCTTTAATTTGCATAGAACCAGATCTTGATACAATTTAGGCTTAAATAGTTTTTAAATTGATTGAGTTCCACATGTATCCAACAGCTTATAAACAACGGTTTTAACCGTTATATCTGTTATATAGGTAACAGACATCATACTTAGTACAGAAAGAATCATACATCATGAACCTATTATCACTGATTATGGCCAGTTATGCACTTAATTCTGTAGTGAGTGGAACACTTTAATCACTGAACCATACAAACAGAAAACAAGCTGAGGGTTTCATCCCGATTCTAAAGTGCTAATGTTCTAAATGAAAGAATCAAATAAAGACTTTGAGTTCATTGTCAGGATATGGTATGTGAGGCATAACGGGTTACACGAGGAGAACTTTGAAGGGGTGATAGTAAGATAATTGTTTTTTTCCACCAATACTTTGCTATTTTGTCCATGACCCTTTTTGAAGGGGTGGGGGCAATGGGAAAGGGGGTGAATGATGGAACAAAATTAAAGCTCTATATTTGGGCACAAAACATGTAAAAAAACAAAAAGTACAAACTGTGACAACCACCAACACGTTGCTCTTTTGTCCATGACCCTTTTTGAAAGGGGGGTGTAAAAAAAGGGGTGAATGATGGAACAAAAACTAAAGCTCTATGTTTGGGCACTAAACATGTACAAACATTAACTAAATGTGACAGCCACCAAAACATTGCTGTTTTGTCCATGGCCCTTTTTTTAATGGGGGGGTGGTTAAAAATGTGGGAAGGGTGAAAAAAGGGGTGAAAGATGGAACAAAAAACTAAAGCTCTATGTTTGGGCACTAAACATGTACAAAAACAAAAAGTACAAACTGTGACAACCACCAACACGTTGCTTTTTTGTCAATGACCCTTTTTGAAAGGGGGGGGTGTGTGAAAAAAGGGGTGAATGATGGAACAGAAATTAAAGCTCTATGTTTGGGCACTGAACATGTGCAAAAATGAACTAAATGTGACAGCCACCAAAACATTGCTGGGGGGGGGGGGGGGGGGGGTGAAAAAAGGGGTGAAAGATGAATGTCTTTGCATTTGGTGGGAGCATAGCGAATAGTGTTGAGCGAATATCTTACAGACAAACACATGGCAGGGTGCTTGGCAGTGAATGTCTTTGCATTTGGTGGGAGCATAGCGAATAGTGTTGAGCGAGTATCTTACAAACAAACACATGGCAGGGTGCTTGGCAGTGAATGTCGTTGCATTTGGTGGGAGCATAGCGAATAGTGTTGAGCGATTATCTTACAGACAAACACATGGCAGGGTGCTTGGCAGTGAATGTCTTTGCATTTGGTGGGAGCATAGCGAATAGTGTTGAGCGAATATCTTACAGACAAACACATGGCAGGGTGCTTAGCAATGAATGTCTTTGCATTTGGTGGGAGCATAGCGAATAGTGTTGAGCGAGTATCTTACAGACAAACACATGGCAGGGTGCTTGGCAGTGAATGTCGTTGCATTTGGTGGGAGCATAGCGAATAGTGTTGAGCGAATATCTTACAGACAAACACATGGCAGGGTGCTTGGCAGTGTTAAAATCATTGTGGTGCCAAGAGACGACAGTAGCGATGAAAGGGTTAACCCTTTCACTGCCAACGTCATATTTTGAACCACAATGATTTAACACCCATGTCACTAAAAGGCATCAAATGAGGGTCTGGTATCCAGTGACCTTATGTTCTTCATTTTGGGAGGTAAGGATAGGCCCTATTTTAGGCATGTCACAGAGGGAAAAGGCATCAAATCAGGGTCTGTTATCCAAAGACCATATTCTCTTAATTTTGGGAGGTAAGGATAGGCCTTACTTTAAATATATCACAGAAGAATTCCCAATATTACAAACATATGGTTTTCTCTACCCAGGTAAGTTTAATGGAAAAATGTTGCTGAAAAATGGCTGGCGGCGAAAGGGTTAAAGCAATGCTTGCGCACTCGGAAAAAAAATAGTTACTTCCCTCTTGTCGGTTGAGATGCAACACAACCGAGAACATAAAAAAAATACATGGGGCTTGAAGAGTTGATGTACAATGATTATAATCCGTATGGAAAAGAAATGGTAAAGTCTTACCTGGTGTGGTGATGTTGGTATTTTATGGATATTAAGGCAATACTTTTTTTTCAAAACTAAGTTCCCTGGACCTTATAAAAATGACTGAAAATATAGGGGGGGGTCTGTTATATATGTAACAGAATCAGATTTTGGTGTAAATTTTGGGTGGAACGTCTTATTATACGATGCGCTGTAAAATATAGACTCTCTAAGCATGCGATGTATTTTAAATGTACATTCAGTAACAAAGTCGCTATTGTAATTTATGGTGTTTTCTTACATGGAATTAATGTAGTTAATACACGTAATTATAGTTGAACCGGGGAGAATACACAAGGTTTTCCATTTGTAGCTGAAGCTTGAAACCGCAGGATGTGAGTCAACTACTTGCCAAAAAATTTTTTGAAAAATTAGGTGTGGCCAGTATATATAGAATATAGAAAAGGAAGTGGGAACTAGGAGTCTTTGTGTCGTGTGATGCGCAACGTTTGATGTTTACCATATTTGTCTGACTATAAGGCACCTTATTATTTTATAAGTGCACCCCCAACATTTTACCAAAAATTTAAGTTTTGTTATTATTTTTTCTTACTACAGTGGAATCCGTTTAATTGGCCATCGGATAATCGGCCAAAGCCGCTTAATCGGCCAATTTCCTCTGGAACGGAATTTTTTCTTCTTAAGCATGTGTTATTTTGTTCGTTTTTATGGCCAAAACTGAAATCTTTAATTTCGCTTTATTGGCCACTTTTTCTCTCTAATTTTTCCTCTTTACCCCTTTTTGAGAGGGAGAACAACAGAGGCAGACAAACTGACAACACGCTTTTGACGCTTACATGGTTGAGTGTGAAGTTGGAAGGTGAGCTGTTGTCAATTGAAAGACCCTGCATGGCGTTAAAATCACTCAAGAAAACAAAATCATTGTCTTTTACTCGTGCTTCTGTCAAGTTGTATGATTAATAAACACACACACACACACACACACACACACACATCACAAAAAGGGAAAGAATTTGAATTTGAACTGCAACATTTAATTTTGACGTCATTGCTTTTGACTTGCATAATTGCGTCATACAGTATCTCGATGTTCTTTTATCCGCCCATTCGCTTTATCGGCCATATTTTTCCTGGTCCCAAAAGTGGCCGATTAAGCAGATTCCACTGTATATTAGTAGTCACGTTATAAGGCGCAGGGGTCTCCCTCTGGGGTCAAAACGTATCGCCTTATAGTCTGGAAAATACAGTAGAGATTTTTGGTCAAAAATCAACTTGTCTGTCCAAGTATTGTCCATGCACAGCTTTGCTGTGCTGGACTGCACTAGCAGTGAAGCGCTTTTCAGGTGAATTTCAGAGATGATTGTGTTGAAAATAGTAGTAATGCGAAACAGTACATTGTTTATACATGGGTGCTACTCTTTCATTTTTACACTGATTTCAGTATTTTGTATTTTTCCAGAAACTGAACTTCAGTTGTTTTTTTAATTCACCCCCCCCCCCCCCCCCCCCCCCAAAAAAAAATGACCACAAGCGATTTGGGGCGTTTTGAACTTAGTCTAGTTGTTCTATCTTGGAAGTTTACAAAGGCAATGTAATAATTTTACATGGCTTATCATCTCAAACTGTCTCTGTCTCTCATTTTAACTGTCTGTCTGTCTCGTTATATCTCTCTCTTAAGTTGCCCCCCTGAATCGTCTGATGCCGGGGCTACGGGTCCCTGGACCCCTGCCTTTCAGGGTTTTTTTCATTTTGGGGAGTTGCACCCGTGTTTATGTCTGATGCCTCAGGTGGCGATGGTGAGCGTACTACACCTGAAAGATGAGCGGTGTGCCATGGAGACTCACCTCAGCGCACAGTACGCCAAGATGGCGGGGCAGGCGGTCTACAACCTACAAGTGATCGACTTGGTTCTTCCTGAAACGGAGTGCTCATTCTCTTTGTTTCTTCCTGAAACTGAATGCTCGTTCTCTTTGTTTCTTCCAGATGCTCATTCTCTTTGTTTCTTCCTGAAACTGAATGCTCGTTCTCTTTGTTTCTTCCAGATGCTCATTGTCTTTGTTTCTTCCTGAAAGTGAATGCTCATTCTCTTTGTTTCTTCCTGAAACTGAATGCTCATTATCTTTGTTTCTTCCTGATGCTCGTTCTCTTTGTTTCTTCCTGATGCTCATTCTCGTTGTTTCTTCCTGATGCTCATTCTCTTTGTTTCTTCCTGATGCTCATTCTCTTTGTTTCTTCCTGATGCTCATTCTCTTTGTTTCTTCCTGATGCTCATTCTCTTTGTTTCTTCCTGATGCTCATTCTCTTTGTTTCTTCCTGATGCTCGTTCTCTTTGTTTCTTCCTGATGCTCGTTCTCTTTGTTTCTTCCTGATGCTCATTCTCTTTGTTTCTTCCTGATGCTCGTTCTCTTTGTTTCTTCCTGATGCACATTCTCTTTGTTTCTTCCTGAAACTGAATGCTCATTCTCTTTGTTTCTTCCTGATGCTCATTCTCTTTGTTTCTTCCTGATGCTCGTTCTCTTTGTTTCTTCCTGATGCTCATTCTCTTTGTTTCTTCCTGATGCTCGTTCTCTTTGTTTCTTCCTGAAACTGAATGCTCGTTCTCTTTGTTTCTTCCTGATGCTCGTTCTCTTTGTTTCTTCCTGATGCTCGTTCTCTTTGTTTCTTCCTGATGCTCGTTCTCTTTGTTTCTTCCTGATGCTCGTTCTCTTTGTTTCTTCCTGATGCTCGTTCTCTTTGTTTCTTCCTGATGCTCATTCTCTTTGTTTCTTCCTGATGCTCGTTCTCTTTGTTTCTTCCTGATGCTCGTTCTCTTTGTTTCTTCCTGATGCTCGTTCTCTTTGTTTCTTCCTGATGCTCATCCCCTTTGTTTCTTCCTGATGCTCATTCTCTTTGTTTCTTCCTGATGCTCATTCTCTTTGTTTATTCTTGATGCTCGTTCTCTTTGTTTCTTCCTGAAACTAATTGCTCATTCTCTTTGTTTCTTCCTGATGCTCATTCTCTTTGTTTCTTCCTGATGCTCATTCTCGTTGTTTCTTCCTGATGCTCATTCTCTTTGTTTCTTCCTGATGCTCATTCTCTTTGTTTCTTCCTGAAACTGAATGCTCATTCTCTTTGTTTCTTCCTGATGCTCGTTCTCTTTGTTTCTTCCTGAAACTGAATGCTCATTCTCTTTGTTTCTTCCTGAAACTGAATGCTCATTCTCTTTGTTTCTTCATGAAACCGAATGCTCATTCTCTTTGTTTCTTCATGAAGCTGAATGCACATTCTCTTTGTTTCCTCTCAAAGCTGAATGCACATTCTCTTTGTTTCTTCCTGAAACTGAATGCTCATTCTCTTTGTTTCTTCCTGAAGCTGAATGCTCATTCTCTTTGTTTCTTCATGAAGCTGAATGCACATTCTCTTTGTTTCTTCATGAAACTGAATGCTTATTCTCTTTGTTTCTTCATGATGCTCATTCTCTTTGTTTCTTCATGAAACTGAATGCTCATTCTCTTTGTTTCTTCATGATGCTCATTCTCTTTGTTTCTTCATGAAACTGAATGCTCATTCTCTTTGTTTCTTCATGAAACTGAATGCTCATTCTCTTTGTTTCTTCATGAAACTGAATGCTCATTCTCTTTGTTTCTTCATGAAACTGAATGCACATTCTCTTTGTTTCTTCATGAAACTGAATGCTCATTCTCTTTGTTTCTTCATGAAGCTGAATGCTCATTCTCTTTGTTTCTTCATGAAGCTGAATGCTCATTCTCTTTGTTTCTTCCTGAAACTGAATGCTCATTCTCTTTGTTTCTTCCTGATGCTCGTTCTCTTTGTTTCTTCCTGATGCTCGTTCTCTTTGTTTCTTCCTGATGCTCGTTCTCTTTGTTTCTTCCTGATGCTCATTCTCTTTGTTTCTTCCTGATGCTCGTTCTCTTTGTTTCTTCCTGATGCTCATTCTCTTTGTTTCTTCCTGATGCTCGTTCTCTTTGTTTCTTCCTGATGCTCGTTCTCTTTGTTTCTTCCTGATGCTCGTTCTCTTTGTTTCTTCCTGATGCTCATCCCCTTTGTTTCTTCCTGATGCTCATTCTCTTTGTTTCTTCCTGGAATTGAATGCACATTCCCTTTGTTTCTTCCTGATGCTCATTCTCTTTGTTTCTTCCTGATGCTCATTCTCTTTGTTTATTCTTGATGCTCGTTCTCTTTGTTTCTTCCTGAAACTAATTGCTCATTCTCTTTGTTTCTTCCTGATGCTCATTCTCTTTGTTTCTTCCTGATGCTCATTCTCGTTGTTTCTTCCTGATGCTCATTCTCTTTGTTTCTTCCTGATGCTCATTCTCTTTGTTTCTTCCTGAAACTGAATGCTCATTCTCTTTGTTTCTTCCTGATGCTCGTTCTCTTTGTTTCTTCCTGAAACTGAATGCTCATTCTCTTTGTTTCTTCCTGAAACTGAATGCTCATTCTCTTTGTTTCTTCATGAAACCGAATGCTCATTCTCTTTGTTTCTTCATGAAGCTGAATGCACATTCTCTTTGTTTCCTCTCAAAGCTGAATGCACATTCTCTTTGTTTCTTCTTGAAACTGAATGCTCATTCTCTTTGTTTCTTCCTGAAGCTGAATGCTCATTCTCTTTGTTTCTTCCTGAAACTGAATGCTCGTTCTCTTTGTTTCTTCCTGATGCTCATTCTCTTTGTTTCTTCCTGAAACTGAATGCTCATTCTCTTTGTTTCTTCATGAAACTGAATGCTCATTCTCTTTGTTTCTTCATGAAACTGAATGCTTATTCTCTTTGTTTCTTCATGATGCTCATTCTCTTTGTTTCTTCATGAAACTGAATGCTCATTCTCTTTGTTTCTTCATGAAACTGAATGCTCATTCTCTTTGTTTCTTCATGAAGCTGAATGCTCATTCTCTTTGTTTCTTCATGAAACTGAATGCTCATTCTCTTTGTTTCTTCATGAAGCTGAATGCTCATTCTCTTTGTTTCTTCATGAAGCTGAATGCTCATTCTCTTTGTTTCTTCATGAAACTGAATGCTCATTCTCTTTGTTTCTTGCTGAAACTGAATGCTCATTCTCTTTGTTTCTTCATGAAACTGAATGCTCATTCTCTTTGTTTCTTCATGAAACTGAATGCTCATTCTCTTTGTTTCTTCATGAAACTGAATGCTCATTCTCTTTGTTTCTTCATGAAGCTGAATGCTCATTCTCTTTGTTTCTTCATGAAGCTGAATGCTCATTCTCTTTGTTTCTTCATGAAGCTGAATGCTCATTCTCTTTGTTTCTTGCTGAAGCTGAATGCTCATTCTCTTTGTTTTCTTCCTGGAAAGAATGCACATTCCCTTTGTTTCATCTCAAAGCTAAATACACATTATCTTACAATGCAAATGGGATTGTAGGTTTTTGAGAGTGGATGTGGTAATATTGACTTGGATTTTTGTTCATTTACATACATTTTTGTGTGCGTTTTAGTGGCAAAATTGAACAGTACAAAGTTTTACAGAAAGAAGCACCTCCTTTATGTAAAGTAAAACACAAAACAAAAAGGGGAGGGGGGGTGTAATCGGAAAGCCTTTTAAGGCCTCCATTTCTTGTGGAATATTTAGGTTGTAATAGTCAAGGATGAAAAAACGAGTTCATTAAATTTTCTATGTGCTTTTTGAAATGCTAATATAATTACTTTGACAACTATTTGATCTAAGCTTTTTACGTGTTCTTACACATTGATCTTACCTATTTTCAAATTAGAGATGATCTAAATAGGTTTTCATTTTCATTCATTTCACTCGAAAATGAACAATTGTTTGCTCTTTTTACAGCCGTTATTCTTTGCCTCCGAGTTGGATGAGGACGAGGGTGGGCGAGACAGTAGCGAACACGGAGACAACTCCCACGTCTCGCCCCCATCAACAGAAGAAGAAGAAAGCAGCGAGGTGGGCAGTAATTCAAAGGAAGCAACTCCTTCACAACAGCCCCTGCTCTCCCGACGACAAACTACAAATACATTCGGCACAGACAGCAATAATAGTCAGAGGTCCGAAAATCATAATGGAGAAAGATCTGAAAACAATCCACGGACAGTGGGTGAAGTTTGTGACGCTAGTTCTCAAGAGCTGGAAACAGCACCCAGTACCGGCGGTGATGCAGACATAGACAGCGCAGTGCAAGACGCGCCCTCTCCGGATCTGTCCTGGCAGCAAGGAGCAGCGTTTCCCGAGTGCATCGTGTGCCAGAGTCAACAGCTCAGTTACGTGCTCCTGCCGTGTCGACACGCCTGCGTGTGTCAAGTGTGTTTCCACAAACTGGATCGGTGCCCCATGTGTCGGAGTCACATTGAGTCGTACTTCAGTCTACACGACGAAGAGGAGGAGGAGGGGGGAGAAATTGAAGGTGAAGGTTTGGACAATGCTGTTCCTATGGACTTGTACAGTAGGTTTGAGCGGTTCAATCACAGGTTAAACCGTTGGCTGGGGTTTGAATAGTTGGGTTGTTTTGTTCTTCTACTTGAGTTCAGTTTGGGACTCAGCTGTGATTCAGCTTTAGTTTGTGAATAATCTTCTGCAAAGAGTTCTATTTATTTTGTCCGATGTTCATCATTATTGTGATATTTAATTATCAGTAAGTGAAGTTGCGGAGAAAAGCAAAATTAGTTGGTTTTAGCAACACCAAATTAGAATGTACAATTTGTTGCTATCCACCAAGCATAAAAACAGTTCTTGTTTAGGAATTTTTCCCGGAGATCTCCATTTTACGTATTTCGTAGAATGTTTACATTGTTCTGTAACTATCATCATTTTACATACTCTTTTTTTTCTCTCTTCTTTTGATTAGTCAATGTTTGAAATTACTCAAAAGTCAATGTCAACGCTTCTTGATTGATGTGTAATTTGCTTTGGAAAATTGTGGGCTTTTGCTGAAAGGTTATCTGCTTAACATTTTCTCTTTTATTGGTGACTTTTATAGTTTTAATGCCGATTTTAAGTTCTTGGATACTTTTAGGTATCGATCTTCTAATGCCTTCATGTTGACTCTTATTCCCACTCTTGCATTTGTGTTAGGGTGAGTTTGTGAAAGTGTGCATGTTTATCTTGTTTGTGCTTACACACATGTGTGTGTGTGTCACTGTGTGTGCGTGCAACTGTAAGCGCGTCTGTGTGATCAGTAATTGTTTTGGTAAAGGTAAAGATGTGCCACCTCCCCCCCCCCCCTGCTTTTCTCGGTTAATTGTATTTTTCCATTTTTGCCTTTCTTACCATACATAAAGCTGTATTTTAAGAACATTTTCAGCTAATTATCTTTTTGGAATACTAACCCTAACCCTAACCCTAACCCTAGCTCTAAACCTAACCCTACCCCCCACTATGTACTGCAGTACACCGCGATTTGTCACAGTTGTGGTTCGTTGCGTTTTTCCGTCTTATAGGGTGGGGGTTAGGGTTAGGGTTAGTATTCCCAAAAGATAATTTGGTGAAAATGTTCCTAAAATACAGCTTTATGTAAGGTAAGAAAGGCAAAAACGGAAAAATACAATTAACCGAGAAATGTAGGGTTGAGGTACTCAGTAAATGTACATTACATTTTGAAGGTAGATTACATTATATCTACATCATAAGTATACATATAATAATATTATAATTATCTTTTCTGTGGTGCTTACACAAGTTTATCCAAAAAAATTCAACTACAAAAAAAAAAGAACGGATGTCGGCTTTATAGCTGTGGGTGCTCTTGAGCCAAGTCACTGACATTGATATAATGAAAAGTATGTTGCTTTTTTCACCAAGTGTAAAAGGTTTTTGTTTTGTTTTTAATGAAAATTCAAATCTGCATTTATTATTTGTGACGAGATGAGAGTCCTTTTCAAGCACACTTTTTTATGGTCTTCACTGTCCTGTCATTTTTGTTTTAACTTTTGCACAGCTGAGAGGTTTGTATATTTTGTTTCGGCAAATCTGCCTTTTAGTCATGCTCATATTGTAGTTTTGATATGTTGGTGTATCCACCAAGGAGGTTTTTGAATTGTGTTAGATTCGGTGCTCGTTTAATATGTGCAGGAAGAGTGTTCCAAAACTTTGTTACTCTGTTAGAAAATTTAAAAAATTCTAATATTAATTCGGCTATACTGGGTTAGTATTTTTAAATCACTGTTACAGGTTATTGAGTCAGTTGTTAGCTGGAACAAAGATTTATTAGTATTGTTATCACTGTGAAAAATTTTGTATGTATTTATCAGATCCCCACGAATTCTTCTATATTTCATTCAGAGATGATAATTTCAACTTTCTTAGTCTGTGTTCGTAATCAATGGTGTTTTACTTTTATTTTTAATTACTTTATTTCTTATTATCATTATTATTATTATTGTTTTCATTCATTTGTTCGTTTTATGCAGGAGGTTTGGTTCGCTGACTTTACTTCTGATCAAAAATAAAGCAGAAGCATATTTTAATCTTCTTTTTTTAAAAATTAAGGCCATAGTTCTCTCTGACTTTAGAAGATTAACCTAGACAAGCACTTTTCAGGCAAGTCCATCTGATTGCTATGAACAAAATGTATATATAGAAGAAAATTCAGTTATTATAATTAAGCAAATTTGAAGCGATTCGGTTAAGAAACGGCAGAGTTATAAGGCCCCGTTTCGAGTTGGCGCTGCTCTGAAAGTGACGCGCTCTCCCTAGTAACGGTAACGCCTAGTAACGGTAACGCCAAGTACTGGTAACACTGAGTACAGCAAATTTGAAGCGATTCGGTTAAGAAAAGGCGGCGTTATAAGGCCCCGTTTCCCGTTGGCGCTGCTCTGAGAGTGATGCACTCTCCCTAGTAACGGTAACGCCTAGTAACGGTAACGCTAAGTACTGGTAACGCTGAGTACAGCAAATTTGAAGCGATTCGGTTAAGAAACGGCTGAGTTATAAGGCCCCGTTTCCCGTTGGCGCTGCTGTGAGAGTGACGTGCTCTCCCGATTCTCTTTAAATTTGCTGCCAGGCTTTGCCCCTGCCACAACAAGCCTGACAGCAAATTTGAAGCGATTCGGTTAAGAAACGGCAGAGTTATTTGTGAAAAGGTGAAGTGGCGTATATCGCGCGCATTTATGAATCGATCCGCTTCCAGTTTGGTACATCGATAGTCACCGTCCCCGGTCATCTACATTCCAAGTTTGAAAGCAATCGGTCCAGAAATACCGGAGATATGGGCACCGAGAGGCCGGCGGATACGTGTTTCGCGCATTTGCCAAACCGCGCAAATGACACGGCCGCCTCGGTTGCCGTTGCCATTGCCCCGTTAGGGCTCATAGCAAATTTGAAGCGATTCAGTCGAAAAACGTCGGAATTATAAGGCCCGTTTTGTGTTTCACACAGACACACAGACACACACACACACACTTGCCTTTTTATTATATGATGTTTTATGAATGGTCCTTGTAAACTATGTGTGATTTTATAATTTAATCTGCTGATAAAGAGTTTAAAGGGATCAAATCAGCTATTCCAAATGCATGCTGAACTGACTTCACAGAATCTGAGGCATGGGATTTTTCAGCCTTTGCGCTAGGTGCATAACAGTTGTATGACACATCAGTGCTCATATATATGACAGGAAACTGTCTGAGCGATAAAAATAAAAATCAGTCTTTTTGATGGCCAGTGGATATTATTTTGATAACATTAACAAAACAACTGAGTATAGAATTAATACTCCGTGTGAGTGATTGGAAAATGAACTAAATATATTGATTATATTTCTAATACTGTTTTTAGGGCTTAGATTACAGCAACAACAAAAGCTTCAGCTTCAGTTTGCTTAGTCCCTGACACCTACCTTTCAACCTTTTTCACGATTCCTCAATCCCATGCCTGTATTGTCCTGATGAAGATGTGATCTTGATATTACTTGTAGCTACAAAGGGTTCGGTGCATCGTTGACTTACAGTCTCTGTGATGTGTGTTGGCTGCTCATTCCCTGAAGTTAAACTGTTGATGGGAAAATGTGTACAAAGTGCAATGTTCATTTATTTATAAAGAAAACGTTTACAGCGCTTAATATTAAAGCTCTAAGCTTTCGCTGCTTCTTTCTCTTTACTTGATGCACTGGTGCTGAATGATTGAACAATGTATCCGTATTGAGAAGAAAAACAATTACGGGTAGTCAACATCAAATGGGGTAGAGAGAGAGGAGGGGGAGAGCATATTTTAGTTCACAATTCATAGTGTATGTTGTAGGTGGAAAATGTATTTGAAAAGAAAATAATTTTATTCATCTAGGTGGGTTGAACACTATTGTCTTTTAATGAAGTTTTATCATGTGTGTATGTATGGGGCATGATGTATGAGATTTTATTTTATTTATAAGCACATAAAGCAGCTTCATTGCACTAATCATTGATGTTTAATTAGATGGCTGCAACTACACAAAATGAAAAAAAATGAAAGGCTGTGGTCTAGGGGTAATGTCCCCCTGCAGCTGAAGAAAAAAATGATTTATGAAGGTTTTTTAGTTTGCTTTTCCCACAATTTATACAAATGCTTTATGAAGGTTTTTTAGTTTGCTTTTCCCACAATTTATACAAATGCTTATTTTAAAGTGTTTGAAAAAAGACACACAAAGATCTTGTTTGACAAATTTAAGAAAAAGGAAATTCCTTTTCTATTAAAATTCAAAAATAAGAAATCCCCCCTCTCTCTCTCTCTCTCTCTCTCTCTCCTCTCTCTCTCTCTCTCTCTCTCTCTCTCTCTCTCTCTCTCTCTCTCTCTCTCTCTCTCTCTCTCTCTCTCTCTCTCTTCCACTCCTTCGTACGTGCACACACATACACAGACGCAATTCGAGAGCGTGCATAATTTTATTGTAAAGCTCTCCGCTTTAATAGAAACTAGAGGTAAACCAAAGAAACGCGCGAAATAAAACAAGAACACACAACTAAATTAGTAAAAACACGAAACAATTAAGGCGACAAAGTAACTTGCTCGATAAAGATAGCACGAAGCAACACTTGCGTTTTGAGCAGGCGCACGTTTCTTGGGACGTATACGGAAATCCAGCGTGAAAACGCTTGATCAACCAGCCTTGTGGCAGTATTTTCGGGTCTATAGTCACATTGCAGGAACACACCGACAAACACCACTGAAACTAAAGTCCGATCTAACAGTATATACCTACACTTTACAGTACTCCTGCGCCAGCGAGGATCTCCACCGTAGCTCGCGCACTATTGACAGCTAGAGAAAACAGGTGCGTGGCGTCATTTTCGGCTCCAGTGACCTTGACCTTTAGCCAATGACCTTCATTTTCGAACTTGGCCTAGATATCCAAACACTATCCGCATACAAAATTTGAGCCACCTAGGTACCTCCGTTCAAACGTTATCGTGTTTGCATAGGTAGATACTCAGACAGACAGCCAGGAACAAACAGAAAGCCCTGAAAACATTAGCCAGCTCTCGCTACGCGGGTGGTAAATAATTTGCTCTGTAGGCAATAAATAAGTCAAAGAAGAAGGGCTAAAGTGAATTCATGTTGCATAGATGTCTTCTAAAACGTGCATCAAACTGTTTCTTCTCAGGAGATATGCGTGTTCTGATTTGAGTGAAAAATTGTTCTACGGTTCAGTGCACAATTGAGAAACAGTTTGGGGAGAGAGGATGGGGAGGGGCGCATACAGGCCTGACCAAGAGAAAAAGAGAGAGGGGGGGGGAGAGGAGAGAGAGAAAGAGAAAAAGAGAGAGGGAGAGAGAGAGAAAGAGAGATAGAGAGAACGAACGAACGAACGAATTTTTTTTATTGAGGGAAAAAGAGTAAGCACACAATGGGCTTTTTTACATCTTGCCCTCAAACAAACATGCAAGAAAATCAATATATTCAACACAAAAATAATGAAGAAGCATGCAAAAAATAATCATCGAAGAATTATCCATGAAGAAGAAAACATAGATACAACAAAACCGTCTATCTATCCCCCCCCCCCCCCCCCCCCCTCCCCCCCTCACACACACAAAAGGAGAGAGAGAGAGAGAGAGAGAGAGAGAGAGAGAGAGAGAGAGAGAGAGAGAGAGAGAGAGAGAGAGAGAGAGAGAGAGAGAGAGAGAGAGAGAGAGAGAGAGAGAGAGAGAGAGAGAGAGAGAGAGGAAACACATGAAATAAGTAAATACAAAACTTGTTAATAATTTAACAGCAACGAAGTTGATAATATGCATACATGTCAACATATCAAAAGTGGAAACATATTTGAAACTAAGAATGGGGTTAAACAACATAGCTTGTATGTTTCAACATAAGATACTTATGGTACTCTTTTTTTAAAACAGTAATGCCCGAGTACACATTAAAGGAAGATGAAATAGTATTCCATAAGCAGCCACCTGAATATACAAGACTAGATTTAAAAAGGTCAACTCTTGGAAGAGGTATTTTTATTTTTTAAACATTACGGACAAGGTTAATTTCAAATTTATTTTTTAATGTTGGAGGAGCATTATCGGACATTAATCTAAACATAAAAATTGCTTTGTTGTACACAAGCTTCCATTTTAGAGGTAGAATTTCTAAACGCTGATAATCAGTAAGCGTAAGGAAGATGATTTCAGAAGGATCAATTTCAATGCACGTCTATACAAACTGCATAATGGTTTTAAATTTTTCTCGCTTGCCAGATCCCAAATTGTAGAGGCATAGTTGATGTGTGACTGGATATAAGCATTGAAAAAAGAGAGAGAGGATGGGAGAGAGAGGGATAGGGAGAGAGAGAGAGAGAGAGAGAGAGAGAGAGAGAGAGAGAGAGAGAGAGAGAGAGAGAGAGAAAGGGGGGGATAGAGAGGGGAGAGAGAGAGAGAGAGAGAGAGGAGAGAGAGAGAGAGAGAGACAGAGAGAGAGAGACAGAGAGAGAGAGAGAGAGGTAACCGAAGCAAGAAAAAGAGAGATGGACTAACTCCCAGTTAGCATTCACTTAATATCCTCCTTTATCGTGTCAGATATTATTTTTATTTGTACGTGTTAGTGATTACCAGCATTTACTATGTCACGTTTTGTTTCGTCGTCGTCGTCGTCGATCGATTAGACAGTTTCCTATCAAATGAGCGCAGATGCGTCATGCTGCCGTTACGCGCTTAATTAAGAAATAGGCCCAGCACCTCCGTCTTCGGCTGGAGAAAATCTTTGTAAGAATTCTTGAGAAGAAAAAAAAGGCAGGAGAATGAAGCAATAAGGCAGAAAGATAATAGATTACAGAAAGCAAAGGGAAAAGGCAGAGTCAAAGAGAGATTAGAGGAAGTTACAAGCACAGAACTTCTTGAAGTTGGGGGAACTATTTGTACGAAAGAACCCTTCCCCTCCCCCGGTATCCCCACGGGGATGTCACGTTTTGTTTTAATACATTATTAGTCTCAAGCATGTCACAGTCATATATTAACATTTTTATTTATTATCCTCTTTAATCATGTCCGCCGCCTTCTCAGCCACCATGATGACCGGAGCGTTGATGTTTGCTGATGGGATAGCTGGCATGATGGAGGCATCCACCACCCGTAGACCTTGAAGACCTTTCACCCTGAAATAAACATCCATAAACCACCAGTAAACCTTGAAGACCTTTCACCCTGAAATAAGCATCCATAAACCACCAGTAAACCTTGAAGACCTTTCACCCTGAAATAAACATCCATAAACCACCAGTAAACCTTGAAGACCTTTCCCCCTGAAATAAACATCCATAAACCACCCGTAAACCTTGAAGACCTTTCACCCTGAATAAACATCCATAAACCACCCGTAAACCTTGAAGACCTTTCACCCTGAAATAAACATCCATAAACCGCCCGTAAATCTTGAAAACCTTTCACCTTGAAAAAAACATCCGTAAACCACCCACAAGCCTTGTAAACATCACTCATCATCTGTAAATCTGGCAAAACTTTCGCCCCCCCAAAAAAAACCACAAACCACCCACTGCGCACTACCCACAAACTATGACAGCTTTCAAAACTCTCTCTCTCTCTCTCTCTCTCTCTCTCTCTCTCTCTCTCTCAGTTGATGTAATTTTTGATTACCTTGATTTCATTATATTATTTTGTTTATTCTGGTACATTAATATGGAAAAAATATTTTACTTCAGTTTACCTATTGTCACCCCACCCCCTTGTCATAAGGCCAAAAATTTGGCAATGACAATGTTCAAGTGTTTTCTCTCTCTCTCTCTCTCTCTCTCTCTCTCTCTCTCTCTCTCTCTCTCTCTCTCTCTCTCTCTCTCTCTCTCTCTCTCTCTCTCTCTCTCTCTCTCTCTCTCTCTCCCAACACACCTCAGTCGAGGGTCCACCACAGTAGTGTTATCACTGACGGACCCCATCTTGCACGTGCCACACGCGTGGTATTGGGTCAGCACGTTCCTCCGGACCACACAGGCCCAGTAGGGGTCAGAGTCGAAGGGGTGCTGACCACAGAACCTGGAGGGAGGGTCAATGGCCTCGGCCCCCACTGACTGCATGGAGGGGGTGGAGATCAGCTTTTGGCAGACTCTTATACCTGAGACAGAAGAAACATTTGAGCGAAAACACTTTCCGACTCTGGTATGTTCGTGCTTACTTTTTGCTTTGACTCAGAGTCAATGAAAAGGGAGAAGAAGAAAAAAGAAAAATACGTAGCTTAATTGGGCTAACCCTAACCCAATTTCTTCTTCTTCTTCCAGTTACTGGACAGGGCCCTATCGCGGGCGTTTGAAGTCCAGCTAACTGGTCACATTAGGCAGGCGGCATTAAAACAGGATTTTAAAACAGTACAGTACTGCACTAAAAGTCTTGCGTTAAAACTGTTTACATTTCTGCTGGCTTTTGTCAACCTGGGACGGTATTCACGTTGAGATAGCATGAGACTTAGCATGATGCTAACTTAGAAGCTCTTCCAATGTCCTATAGGATTTAATAGGACTTTTGGAAGAGCTTCTAAGTTAGCATCATGCTAAGTCTCATGCTATCTCGACATGAATACCGTCCCAGGGTATCTTGGAGTTGGGGCTGTTGTTTTTGCCTCCAGATTTGATTTGTCAGCTGTCCTCAAATACTCGGTTGAAGTTCATCATGCTGTTGTAGATGGGGGGTAGGCTAAGGGCCAGCCACACGTCCGCTAAAATCGCACGACTGTACGATACGATTCGATCACGTGGTCTCGAAGAGCAAATGTGATTCGCGCTTCTAGACCAAATCGTATCGTACAGTCGTGCGATGTTATTGGACGTGTGGCTGGCCCTTAAATCATAGCCAAGGTCACTAAGCTGGGTCTCCTTTCTTTGATTTTGATGGCGTCTTTCACTTTTCTTTTAGTATGTGCGTTTAGTGAGATGTGGTCCAGTTGCCAGAATGTGGGTTTGGAGGTTGTTTGTATGGTGCACTGTGGTTGTGAGATGTTCACAATATGCTGAGGATGCTCTGGAAGCATGCTCGTTTAATATGACCCCTAAGCCCTTAGTCGCATTTTTGCACCACAATGATTTAACACCCACGTCACTAAAAGGCATCAAATCAGGGTCTGTTATCCAAAGCCCCTATTCTGTTAGTTTTGGGAGGTAAGGATAGGCCTTGCTTTAAACATGTCACAGAGGAATCCCCAGTATTGACAGATTTTTGTTCTCTACCCTGGTAAGTGTAATGGGATGTTTTTTCTCTGAAAAATGACTGGCGGTGACAGTGATTACTAATTGCCTTCCTGTTTCCTCAATGCAGTCCTCACAACATTCATCACATTGAATATGATACACTACACCACTTTTCATTGATTCTGAGTCAGAACAAAGCTGCATGCTATGTATGCTAATCACTAGTTTCCGACCATGACTGCCAGATAGCAGAGGGGGCAGATGCCTTGCCCAGGGTACATCCCCACTCTCGGCCAAAGCTATTTGAGGACAGCTGACATTGCGGAAGGTCCCCAAAGGCCAACCCATCCCTTTAGCTGCAGCACCAAAGCCGGTGCAAAGGCCCCTTTGTTCGAGAGCCATAGTCTTCAACAAGAGACTGAACTGTACTATGATTTTCAATTACCGTAGAAAAGCATCTGTTTTACAGCTCTCATGTTACTGTTGGCCCCTACTGTAGGCTGATGTCAACCAATTCGAGCAAGAGCCAACAAAACTAAGCAAGAGAAAAAGACAGTGCCACTGGGACCAACAGACGCGCCGGCCCCACCCGCCCTGCAATGCACACGGGGCTGCTCTTGTGTTGATAGGGCGAGTGCGGGGGCCGGTGCCTCACTGGGTCCTATCAACACAGCAACTTCGGGTGCTTCTTTCTCGTCCTGAGACAGAGGAGAAGAATAAAAGAACAAAGACTAGCCTGTGGCATACTCTGATACCCGAAGGAGACTTCAGACTTCAGAAACTTTATATAACAAGAATTCAGGCTGAGCCTATTCTTCCATTCTGTCCTTGAGAAGAGTAACAAGGAAGAAAGAAGGGGTGGGGAAAGGGAGGAAGGAACACCACAGTAAAAGAAAGAAACTATGTAGAAAGGAAGGAAGAATAAAAAGAAAAGGGGGTATGTGGAATGCTGCTGCTGCTGCTGCTGCTGCTGCTGATGATGATGATGATGATGATGCTACTGTTGCTGCTGCTGCTGCTGATGATGATGATGCTACTGTTGCTGCTGCTGCTGATAATGATGATGATGCTACTGTTGCTGCTGCTGCTGCTGATGATGATGCTACTGTTGCTGCTGCTGCTGATGATGATGATGATGATAATGCTACTGCTGCTGCTGCTGCTGCTGCTGCTGATGATGATGATGATGATGCTACTGTTGCTGCTGCTGCTGCTGCTGATGATGATGCTGTTGCTGCTGCTGCTGATGATGATGATGATGCTACTGTTACTGCTGCTGCTGCTGATGATGATGCTACTGTTGCTGCTGCTGCTGCTGATGATGATGATGCTACTGTTGCTGCTGCTATGATGATGATAATGATGATGATGTTGATGATGATGCTGTTGCTGCTGTTGTTGCTGCTGCTGCTGCTGATGATGATGATGATGATGCTACTAGCACTGTTGCTGCTGTTGTTGCTGCTGCTGCTGATAATGATATTGATGATGCTACTGTTGCTGCTGTTGTTGCTGCTGCTGCTGCTGCTGCTGCTGATGATGATGATGATGATGATGATGATGATGATGATGCCTCTCTCTCTCTCATCCAACAATCAGTACAAACAATAAACCTTTCACAAGTGGCGCCAGGTCCTCTGGATACTCAAGGATGCGAGGGTCGATGGATGGATAATCAAAAGGATCGGCAGTGCGCATGCGCAGAGTCCCTCTACTCTTTGGTCTCATTAGAGAAGACAAACACATAAAGCCGTAGGTGAACGTGTCTATGCGTTTGGCTTCTTCGATAGTCTGAAAAATAACCGTCATTGGCTTACTGGTATTAACGAAGTTAACACGAAGTGAGTCTATAGTATGATAGTTGTTCGGTTGCGTGTGTGTGTGTCTGTGTGTGCGTGTGTGTGTGTGTGCGTGTGCGTGCGTGTATGTGTGTGTGTGTGTTGTTGTTGTTGTTGTTGTTTAATTTAACGTCTTTTCACTTAAAAGTGATATTAGACCAGAAAAGTGAATATGAGTGTTGGGGGAGAGGGGTAGTGGGGTGCGCGCGCGTGCATATGTGCATGTGTGTCTGGGTACGTTATTGTTTAAGTGCATATTTGAGTGTAACATATGGGGAGATATGCTAAATTAGAACAAAGTTAAAACAAAAACCCAGAATTAACATATTATAAAATCGAAATGCAAACATTCCTAGAAACAACAATTATAGAAGCGAGCCATCTGGACTTAGCATTAAATTTTGAACAAAATTCTAAAGAGATACAGCATCTTGGAATATACATTTGGATTCATCTTTTCTGAATTCTAATAGGGCCGATTCAAAATAAGGGCAATAATATAGAATGTGTGTTGTTGTACAGTTGTCAATAGCACCGCAGACACATTGAAGATTTTTTTTATGAATTTAGTTTTAAAAGCATTTAACTTAAGTCTGTAAAGTAGTGAAACAATCTTTTTGCGGCTTCTTGGATGCTTATTTACATTTCTATTAAGAAATACATAATTTACTAAGGAATCCCTTTTCCGAAATTTCCATGATCTGGAGTTTAAACAACACTTTATGGAAGATTCAGGTTTATGTATTTTGGGAAGCATGGATTCTTTGTAGATTTTATCAAAATGTTCGAAAGAAGCTCTTTGTAAGAGAGAATAACCTTCTTGCAAACTCCAGGGAATGTGAACATCCGTGAAATTGACAAGATGTGGATGTGTGTGTGTGTGTGTGTGTGTGTGTGTGTGTGTGTGTGTGTGTGTGTGTTGCGTCCGTGGTCTAATCTCCAAAATTTAATGTTGGCATTTTCTCGGGAAATAGAAGGCGCCTGCACTGTTCAAACTTTCAATACACATAAATGTTCATGCAAGCTTTCAAACAATGATGATTTGAATAAATAAATAAATACTTAAATCAACACTACAAACAGATAACAAACAGATAACATTTTAGATTAGTGGGTTAGAGAGTATTCAACAGGCAACATGAGTTAAGAAACTCATCAACACTGAAAGCCTCGATAGCTCATTGGTAGAGCGTCTGTCTCTCATGCCAATGGTTCCTGGTTCGATTCTCAGCAAAGGCACTTTTTACCAGCCGCGAAGCGAGACTGGTATTGTTTTCACTTTGTCCGTCCGTCCGTCCGTGTTCAAATTTGCTCAAAATGCATATTTTGGTGTAAAATGGCCTCACATAGAGTTATCAGTGTGTTTCAACAACAAAAAACAAAGGTTTGTTTGTCTGTCTGTCCGTCTGTCTGTCTGTGACAGCGATAACTCGAGAACGCTTGGATATATCAACATGATAATTTACCGGTGGATACTAGGGGTCAAAAGCTTGGACAAGTTCGAATTTGGGCAAAATCGGGTTAGCGGTTAAGGGTTTGGGTTGAGATTAGGGTTAGGGTTAGGGTTTAGGGTGAGAGTGCAGGCGTAGGTCGCGATTACGTCAGTCTTTAGTGTTTAGTAGATGAAATAATCTGTCTTTAGTGTTTAGTATATGAAATAATGTGTAATTTACAAAAATTCGGAAGATTCTTTGCTGAAGACTTTACAGAAAGTCTTTCAACTGCAGCCCGGCGGTCTATTTTTAGCATTCCAATCATTACATACAAACAGTAGCTTCCCCTGGCTTTTCAATAATTTTAATCTGTGAACCAGAATTTTATCGCCGCACCAATTCATAACTTCTTAGATCTTTTGGAAAACATTTTAACTATTTATCATATTTATAATTATCAAAATAAAGTGCCGCTCGCTCGTCGTGTCTGTTGTAATGTCTGTATTACGTATGTTTATAAGTAACCTATTGTTTTATGCCCATAAGTTTTTTCTGTCTGTATTTTTGTTTGTGGCACAAGCAACGATCAATTAGCATCCGTTTATTATCCGTTTAATGAGCATGAAACTTTAGCCTACGTGTGGTACTAGCGGCCAAAAACATGGACGAGTTCAAAATTGGGTAACATGGGATTAATGGTTAGGGTCTGGGTCAAGATTAGGGTTAGGGTTGCTCAAAATGCGTATTTTGTCGTTAAATGGTCGTACATGTGGTTTTCAGTATATTTTGTTCCGTCACAGAAGGTGAATGGACTTTGCTATGGGCTGGTTTGTATTTTTGTTTGTTTGTTTTTTGTTTTTTTGTTTTTTCTGTCTGTCCCAAGGATATCTCCCGAACCGCTTGACCGAATCACGTCAAATTTTGTGTGAAGGTGTGCCTCCTTAATAGGAAGAGATCGGCGCAAACCATTTTGCCGTCGTGACCTTGACCTTGATGTACGACCTTGAAAACCGAAAATCTATTTTTAGCCATATCTCGGGCACCGATCGACATAGGATGTTGAAACTTGGTATGAAGGTGGTTTGGCTTATGCCCGTTCTGATGATGGCATACCGATCAAGGTCAAGGTCAAGGTCAAAAAGATCGCTGGAGCCTGAAAATCGGAGGGTCATTTTTTTCTCCTTCTGTCTGTCCCAAGGATATCTTTCGAACAGGTTGACCGAATCACGTCAATTTTTGTGTGCTGGTGTGTCACTATGAGAGGAAGGCATCCGGGCAAACCATTTTGCCTTCGTGACCTTGACCTTGACGTACGATCTTGAAAACCGAAAATCTTTCAGGGGCCATAACTCCCACACCGTTAGCGTTCGAGTCTTCAAATTTGGCATGCAGGTACTTTGGCGTATGCCCGTTCTGATGGTGGCATACTGATCAAGGTCAAGGTCACGGTCCGGGAGATCGTAGGCCTTGAAAGTGGTAGGGGTCTACAAATTGGGTTTTCAGCCATATTTTCCACATTTGTACTTAACAGAAGCGCTTCATATTGTGTCTGGCACTGTATACTCTAGAGTAGAAAACATCCGAGCATACATTATCGCCATGCTGACCTTGACCTTGACGTGTGACCTTGAAAACCGAAATGTCCTTCTTTGCGCTATATATTATTGTCCTAGCTGTATCTCGTGAACTACAAGACATAAGCTCTTCAAATGTTGTGTCAGGATGTGGATGAATGAAAATGTGTTTAACGTCCTCCAGCGAGAGAGAAAGAAGGGGGGAGAGAGAGAGAGAGAGAGAGACAGACAAACAGACAGACAGACAAACAAAGACACACACAAAGAAAGACAGACAGACAGAGAGACATAAACAGAGAGCAAAGAGGACAACTGCTGTTCCAGTTGGATGAATACAAATTTGTTTAACGTCCTCCGCCCCGGAGAAGGCACAGAGGCAGACAGACAGACAGAGAGAGAGAGAGAGAGAGAGAGAGAGAGAGAGAGAGAGAGAGACAGAGACAGATAGACAGAGAGAGAGAGAGAGAGAGAGAGAGAGACAGACAGAGAGAGAGAGACACATAGGCATACAGATACATGAGACACAAAGAGAGAGATAGACAAAGACAGAGAGAGAGAGAAGAGAGAGACAGAGAGAGAGA
>CM065684.1:58575755-58695755 GCA_017654935.2 Phymorhynchus buccinoides
CTTACCCCTTCTTCTTCTTCTTCTCCTTCTTACCCCTTCTTCTTCTCCTTCTTACCCCTTCTTCTTCTTCTCCTTCTTACCTCTTCTTCTTCTTCTCCTTCTTACCCCTTCTTCTTCTTCTTCTCCTTCTTACCCCCTCTTCTTCTTCTTCTCCTTCTTACCCTTTCTTCTTCTTCTCCTTCTTACCCCTTCTTCTTCTTCTCCTTCTTACCCCTTCTTCTTCTTCTCCTTCTTACTCCTTCTTCTTCTTCTTCTTCTCCTTCTTACCCCTTCTTCTTCTCCTTCTTACCCCTTCTTCTTCTTCTCCTTCTTACCCCTTCTTCTTCTCCTTCTTACCCCTTCTTCTTCTTCTTCTCCTTCTTACCCCCTCTTCTTCTTCTTCTCCTTCTTACCCCTTCTTCTTCTTCTTCTTCTCCTTCTTACCCCTTCTTCTTCTCCTTTTTACCCCTTCTTCTTCTTCTCCTTTTTACCCCTTCTTCTTCTTCTCCTTCTTACCCCTTCTTCTTCTTCTCCTTCTTACCCCTTCTTCTTCTTCTTCTTACCCCTTCTTCTTCTCCTTCTTACCCCTTCTTCTTCTTCTCCTTCTTACCCCTTCTTCTTTTTCTCCTTTTTACCCCTTCTTCTTCTTCTCCTTCTTACCCCTTCTTCTTCTCCTTCTTACCCCTTCTTCTTCTTCTCCTTCTTACCCCTTCTTCTTCTTCTCCTTCTTACCCCTTCTTCTTCTTCTCCTTCTTACCCCTTCTTCTTCTCCTTCTTACCCCTTCTTCTTCTTCTCCTTCTTACCCCTTCTTCTTCTTCTTCTCCTTCTTACCCCCTCTTCTTCTTGTTCTCCTTCTTACCCTTCTTCTTCTTCTCCTTCTTACCCCTTCTTCTTCTCCTTCTTACCCTTTCTTCCTTCTTCTTCTTCTCCTTTTTACCCCTTCTTCTTCTTCTCCTTCTTACCCCTTCTTCTTCTTCTCCTTCTTACCCCTTCTTCTTCTTCTCCTTCTTACCCCTTCTTCTTCTTCTCCTTCTTACCCCTTCTTCTTCTTCTCCTTCTTACCCCTTCTTCTTCTCCTTCTTACCCCTTCTTCTTCTCCTTCTTACCCCTTCTTCTTCTCCTTCTTACCCCTTCTTCTTTTTCTCCTTTTTACCCCTTCTTCTTCTTCTCCTTCTTACCCCTTCTTCTTCTTCTCCTTCTTACCCCTTCTTCTTTTTCTCCTTTTTACCCCTTCTTCTTCTTCTCCTTCTTACCCCTTCTTCTTCTTCTCCTTCTTACCCCTTCTTCTTCTTCTCCTTCTTACCCCTTCTTCTTCTTCTCCTTCTTACCCCTTCTTCTTTTTCTCCTTTTTACCCCTTCTTCTTCTCCTTCTTACCCCTTCTTCTTCTTCTCCTTCTTACCCCTTCTTCTTCTCCTTCTTACCTCTTCTTCTTCTTCTCCTTCTTACCTCTTCTTATTCTTCTCCTTCTTACCCCTTCTTATTCTTATTGTTCTCCTTCTTACCCCCTCTTCTTCTTCTTCTCCTTCTTACCCCTTCTTCTTCTTCTCCTTCTTACCCCTTCTTCTTTTTCTCCTTTTTACCCCTTCTTCTTCTTCTCCTTCTTACCTCTTCTTATTTTTCTCCTTCTTACCCCTTCTTATTCTTATTCTTCTCCTTCTTACCCCCCCTCTTCTTCTTCTTCTCCTTCTTACCCCTTCTTCTTCTTCTCCTTCTTACCCCTTCTTCTTCTCCTTCTTACCCCTTCTTCTTCTCCTTCTTACCCCTTCTTATTCTTCTTCTTACCCCTTCCTATTCTTCTTCTTCTCCTTACCCCCTCTTCTTCTTCTTCTCCTTCTTACCCCCTCTTCTTCTTCTTCTCCTTCTTACCTCATCTTCTTCTTCTTCTCCTTCTTACCCCCTCTTCTTCTTCTTCTCCTTCTTACCCCCTCTTCTTCTTCTTCTCCTTCTTACCTCTTCTTCTTCTTCTCCTTCTTACCCCTTCTTATTCTTCTCCTTCTTACCCCTTCTTATTCTTATTCTTCTCCTTCTTACCCCCTCTTCATCTTCTTCTCCTTCTTTCCCCTTCTTATTCTTCTCCTTCTTACCCCTTCTTATTCTTCTCCTTCTTACCCCTTCTTCTTCTCCTTCTTACCCCTTCTTCTTCTTCTTTCTTCCTTCTTACCTCTTCTTCTTCTTCTCCTTCTTACCCCTTCTTATTCTTCTCCTTCTTACCCCCTCTTCTTCTTCTTCTCCTTCTTACCCCTTCTTATTCTTCTCCTTCTTACCCCTTCTTATTCTTCTCCTTCTTACCCCTTCTTCTTCTCCTTCTTACCCCTTCTTATTCTTATTCTTCTCCTTCTTACCCCTTCTTATTCTTCTCCTTCTTACCCCTTCTTATTCTTCTCCTTCTTACCCTCTCTTCTTCTTCTTCTCCTTCTTCTTATTCTTCTCCTTCTTACCCCCCCTTCTTATTCTTATTCTTCTCCTTCTTACCCCTTCTTATTCTTCTCCTTCTTACCCCTTCTTATTCTTATCCTTCTTACCCCCTCTTCTTCTTCTTCTCCTTACCCCTTCTTATTCTTCTCCTTCTTACCCCTTCTTACCCCTTCTTCTTCTCCTTCTTACCCCTTCTTATTCTTATTCTTCTCCTTCTTACCCCTTCTTTTTCTTGTTCTTCTTTTATTTATTTATTTATTTATTTATTTATTTTTATTACAAAGTACAGGATTTGAACCTACTTGTCTTTCAATGGTTTTTGCAGCAGTAGTAAATTAAAATTAAAAAATAATAATGTAGGCCTAATGTCGTAAGTGTACAGTCTTGACGATGCTTTTATTTGATCACCTTACTATCCACACCTACTTAAAGGGGCACCCTGACAGATAACGTTTTGCAAGAAACACGTCGAGATCACCAGGAAAACACCCTTTACAGAGATCGCAACACTCACTTTGCTCTGGTTTCCTGGAAATCAAACTGTCAAATCGGCGATTCCTCCTTGGCGGAGGTGCTGGAAGTCAAATTCTTTCAGTGGCCGCCTGAGTTTAGACCAAATCGTTTGCACGAAATTTCCACAATACAAGCCTTTTTATTTTATTTTATTTTCAAATTTTATACAGTTTACGAAAAGGAGCTTCGCTCACACAACAAAGGAAATAGCTCCTTTTTTTTTACTGCACAACAAAGAAGAAAAAGCTTCAACCACAATCAGTGTCCTCCACCCACCCCTTCCAAAATGGCTTCTCTCTCCGGCATCTCCGCCAAGGAGGAATCGCCGTTTTGACGGTTTGATTTCTAGGAAACCAGAGCAAAGTGAGTGTTCCGATCGTTGAAAAGGCTGTCTTTCTGGTGATTTCGACGTGTTTCTTGCACAGAAAACTCATCCGTCAGGGTCCACCTTTAAAGACCCATATCCAAGAGCCCCGGGGCCCAATATCAGACAGTTCTGCATGATACCGTCGTTTTGTTTAATTTACACGATGGACGAATTTGTTCGGGTACCTGTTTTGAAGAGTAAGTACTGCAACCAGGTCCAAACAGAGGTCATGAGGTCAGGGGTCACAGACACAGGGGCACTGGTCCCAACATTGTGATCAAACAGCAGGTGGTCGTGTAAATTGTCCCCTACAGGTAAATCTGCTATAATGGGAATCTGCCAAAAATATATGTTATGACTTATGAGCATGCCAAATGTGTTGTACTTGTCAAATTAGCATTTTGTTGTATAAGAAGCATTTTGTTGTATAAGAAGCAAACACTTTATTTGAATAGCATGCAAAGAAATGAATTAAAAGATTGGGGGGGAAATGAAACGTAAAGACAATTAACAGCATCATTCGAATCTTGTTAGATCAATATTTGTCAAATTAATGTCTTTGCCTACACATACACTCGCTGCATGTCTATCACAATGCGCACATGCGCGCGCCACGCACACACCCCCACACACGCACGCGCACGCACACGCACACGCACATACACACACACACACACACACACACACACACACACACACACACACACACACACACACACACACACACACACACACACACGTACTTTCACTTTCTCCAGAAGTGCTTTGGGTCCCACTCCCGAAAGCTGCAGCAGATGGGCGGAGCTTATAGTTCCTGCCGATACAATCACCTCCCGCCGAGCATTAACCCTTTCCTTCCGTCCATGGCGCACCAAATCCACCCCCACTGCACGCTTGTTTTCAAATAACACCTGCACGAAATAAAAGTAGACTCGAGTGGAGTCGTTGTTCGGGTCAGCCACACTGCATACGATTCGACCCCTATGCGATGCGATTCCACAGTCAGTGTCAGTGCAAGCGCTGAGGAAGTCATGCGGATGCTTATTGAAAGCTACACGTGAGTAAATGAATGATTTTATTTAATATAACTATCTATTCTATCTATATACTTACCGTTTCACTACGAATGAGTTATTCCTTCCAATTTGGAGCAAATGCCAATTTACCAAAGACCAAAAAGTTATAGTCTTAACAAGACTAGATTGCTTCCCTTGGTCTACACAGCCAATACCACTAAGCTGCCGTGGATCCCACTCGCTACGTCACTTCCGGGGAGGCAACTTTAAATCATGATAAATTTTTAAAAACCAACCTTCCCAATGATGTTTTCGTCGGAGGGAGGAGGGTGGGAACCTTTGATCGTAGTGAAACGGTAAGTATATAGATAGAATAGATAGTTATATTAAATAAAATCATTCAATCTATTCTATCATGTTACCGTTTCACTACGAATGAGTTGATTCCCAGCGAGGAGGTGGGTAAGAAAACATTGTTGAAACTTCACTCCAACAAACAAAAAACAATACCCACAAGACAAACCTGACAGGGAACGCCAGGGATAACCTGTAAGGGAGAGGACATAATAACTAGATAACCAAAACATCCATACCCCCAAACAGCATAAACATATACATACCAACACCAGAACAAAAAATAGCATAAGCTTATCGTTAGACCAGAGAAAAAAGGAGTCTGCGCAAGCACCACCTTCCTGATGCCAACGGTGTCGTCCTGCCTTCTGGCGGAGAAATGGCGAAGGTAGAAGCTAGCAAACGTGGACTGTCACTACCAGTACGCAGCTTCCATAACGCTGGACAGCGCCACTCCCTTAATCATAGCCAGGGATGTGCTGAAAGCCCGGATTTCATGGGCTCACAGAGGATTAGTGAGCAATGACCAGTCGGCACTTATATACGCTAAGTTAAAAGCGTTCACCAACCACCTAGAAATGGTTGACTAGAAATATCCCTCATGTATTTCTCATTCAAAGAAAAGAACAGACGGCGTTTGTGCCCCCGGAAGGGGGAGGTCTTCTTAAGGAAAAACTTAAGAGCTCTGACGGGGCACAGGAGTCTATCAGAAACAACAGGGCCGAGAATAGAGAGAAGACTTTAAATCGTAACCGAGGGAGAAGCAAACTGAGCAGGATGATTCCTGGCCCTAAACTTGGTACCCGCGAGAGACAGAAGGGTACCGAAAGCATCATCCTGGGGCAGAACCTGAGTGGACTCCACCGAGACAATATCCTGGAAAAGAAGCCAGGAGATGACAAACTCCGCATGGAGACACCCAGGGCAGCCAAGGCCGAAACAAAACGGACTATGAGTGGCCGGACCGGGCCACCACACGCTGCTACGCCCTTTCGAACCGGAAAAATATCGATCGAAGTGGCGAGTATGAGTCAAAAACGAAAAAGGCCCACATCTGGACAAGACTTGTTCAGAATGGGCAAGCAAAGGATCGATGACGGGATAGAGACAGCTAGTACTAAATGGTGAAGATGAGAATCCGCAAAACAGCAGATTCCACCTCCGAACTAGCAAACTGAGAAGCCACGGTATGAATGTGTGACTGCACTTCATAACCAACTCTACATGCTAAGACCGTAGGAAGGCAAAAAATGAAAACTGCCCCTGACGTAGGGACAGACCGAAACAGCAACATAGTTGCTATCGCATGACGTCAAAACTAACCAGATGACGCGGAAATGTCCCCACCGAAGAGGAAAACATGTAGACAAAAAGCGAAACAGTGTGCAAACGTGACGTCGACTTAACCCATTCCAACGCCACCCAGTCGAACAACTGAGCTGACGGCTGGGCATGGAAGATCATGTTAGCCGGACAGTAAGGTTCGATCGGGACGGAACCAGACCGAAAAGGATGACTGGAACGGGTGAACGAAATAACTGGTTGAACAACTCATGGTTGTAACCAGAGGAAACGAAGGTCTGAAACAGAGCAAGTAAAACCATGCCTGCCAGAACAGACAACATTCGAAAGAACGGCGAAGCCGGGGCCGTTGCCACCCAAAAAATTCGTTCAGAAGGAAGGCAACAAGGGTACGGCTGAACAACTCTCGGTTGCTGTCCTAGAGAGAGCTGGAGACTGAGTCTCTCACTAAAGGCGAAGATAAGAGAGAGAGCTGTCGTATCGTCTCCGCAGATGGAGACCCAGTTTTGGGTGAGACGGGCTGTGAAAGACTTCAGAGCCCTGGCTACTGACTCCATCTCTAACAACCCGACTGAAAGCACGATCTGTCTTGATTGGGCCCAGAGGAGAAACTCTTCTGCTTTTCTTGAAAAAGCCGGAGACCGTGTTCCTCCCTGGCGACGAAGATATGAGAGAGCTGTCGTATTGTGTCCGCAGACGGTGACGCATTTCCCGGAGAGAAGGACTACAAAAGGCTTCAGGGCCCTGGTCACTGCCTCCACCTCCAAGAGGTTGATGTGAAATTTCTACTCTGCCGAAGTCCACTGACCCGAAAATTCGACTCGATCCAAATGGGCGCCCCAGCCCGTCGTCGAGGCATCTGTGTGAAGAAAATTGCTGCTGATGCATGGGACGGAAAGGCACTGAGCTGTTGAGCCACTCGAGAATCATCCACTGTTACGTTGACTCGAGGAACCAACTGCCGTGAGACACTAGTTGCTCGAGAGGCAGCTGAGACAGTTTCCTTTGCGACAGCAGTCGTTGCAGTGGCCGTTAGCGCAACCGTGCGAGAGGAAGCAAATCCGCTACCGATTCCATAAGTCCCAGGAGACGGAGAAGCTGACAAGCAGAGAGCGAAGTCTAGGCCTGAACGTCGAAACAATCTCGACGATGGCTTTGACCCGAGTTACCGACAGCTGCACTGAAAACCGCTGCGTAACGAACTCATGCCGAGGTAGCTGAAGGAGGCTGACGGAGACAGCTCTGATTTCCCGTTGAGAATGCGAAAACCCAGAGTCTTGGACAGTCGAACAAGAGTGTCCGTTTGTGAGAGGCACAGGGCTTGCGAAGCTGTTAGCAACAACCAATCGTCCAGGTAAACATGAAGACGAATAGCCCGGGACCTGGCCAGACGAACGAGCTCCTAACGGCGAAGCGAAGGAAACGCTGACGTGAAGGATGGATGCACGCGTGAAAATATGCGTCCCTCAGGATGAAGGTGTAGCCCAGTCGTTCGGGAGAATGGAGAGACGGATTGAAGCCGTTGTTTCCATTTTGAACTTGTCGGTGCGAAAAAACCTGTTGAGGGGGGACAAGTCCAAGACCGGGCGAAATTCTCCGTTTTTCTTGGGGACCACGACAGACGAGAGAAGAATCCCGTTTCCGTAGGCACAATCTGAACAAAGGCTCCCCTATTGACAGAGCGCAGAGACTCCTCTGTCGATCGCTATGAATTAGACTGGTCTTGCGGGGGCGGCTCGTAGCTGAGGAAGCGAAAGGTACGCCCTCGAGACGAATCGGCTCTCGTGGAGACAAGAGGAGGAGGCCTGAAGTCCATGCGCGCGCGCTTGGCTTGGGGGGAAGCAACCCCCCGGCCGGCAGACCTGGTAGCCAACTCCACGATGCGATCCTGACCCCAGCCCAGTCTCCGTTCCTTGAACCGCCCCAGGTTGTCCTTGAGGGAAACCTGATGAAAAGTAGAACGAAGATCAGTGGGGCCAGAACGAACGGTCGAACGATCCAGCAGGGAGAGAGGAACTTACAGTCCTTGAGGACCGCGTCTCTGAACGTGGCCGCTAGTTGCACCTTAGAAGAGGAGGCCACGGACGAACTGGAGCTCACAGCTTGGTAGAACGAAGCCATGGCAACGCCCAAGGCACGCTCGTCGACGTCATCACGCAGTCTAAAGACTTAAGGTTTGGAAGAGTTCGTTGGGCCGGCGATGAGCGCCAGGGACTGAAGCAATGACGTGGCTAACGACGAGGCTCGAAGAATAGAGTACATGGATCTCTCCAAGATGTTGAAGGCCGGCCGGCCCATGAAGACCGAAGTTTGCCTCATTCAGCGCCCATAACAAAGGGAGGAACGTACCTACGGGGACACAACCGAGTGCGAAGGCACAGGCACAAAGGGATAGCCCGCTGAAACAGTGGGAAGAAGACCTTCTTCACAAAGGCGCCGGGTTGAGACGGGACAGGCTCCGGCAGAGGGGGAGGAGAGACGTCGTCGTCAGGCAACGGCGGCGGCTGAGACCACAGGGTAGAGTAGTCTTACGAAGTGCCTGCCGAACGAACAGAGAGATGAGAAGCGCTAGACGAGCCTCCTTCTGCGCTTGCAGACCGCCAAAAAACTGTAGCTGTCCCGCTGTCTGAGCTGATTCGAGCTACACCATCGGCTTGACGTCGGTGCAGTAGGGCTGAAGGGTATGTAGATAGCCCTGATAACTGCACGACGAAGGGATTGGGTCTGAATACACAGGGGGACCAGTCACACCATTGCCACACTCAGACTGAGAGAATAGATCGTCGACGTGGACAGATCTCGACGGGGACCGCTGAGACCCCTGATACACAGTTCTCATGATGCGAAATACTTCGTCCTGGACGGCTAAGTCAAAGTCAACCAAGCCTTCACGAGGCAACGACTCAAACTCTTCATCCACAGAAGACTCTCGTGGCAGCGCTACATGACGCTTCGAGGGGTGTCTGGTCAGACAGGCATCCGCAGGAAGCTGAAACTCATCCGCACGACGAGGGCCAGGATGACGTGAGACAGGCTCCAGAACAGGCAACGGCCGATCCGCCGCTGATGGTGCCGTTCTGTGACGGGTGCCCGTGACGGTGGAGACGGGTGGCCGCGTGCCGCCGGCACGAGTAACGGACACGGTTGGTCCGTGAACGGGCCGCACGGGCCGTGGCGGGTAGACGAAGGTGTCATCGATATTTCCGGGTTCAAGAGTCCGCCAAGGCAAGGCCCTACGCGGGCAACGGCTCTGCTGGGTATAACGCAAGTCCGTACCTCTCGCCCTACACGGGCTACGGAACTGTTGATCATCGATATTTCCGGGTTCAAGAGTCCGCCGAGGCAAGGCCCTACGCGGGCAACGGCTCTGCTGGGTATAACGCAAGTCCGTACTTCTCGCCCTACACGGGCTACGGAACTGTTGATCATCGATATTTCCGGGTTCAAGAGTCCGCCGAGGCAAGGCCCTACGCGGGCAACGGCTCTGCTGGGTATAACGCAAGTCCGTACTTCACGCCCTACTCGGGCTACGGAACTGTTGATCATCGATATTTCCGGGTTCAAGAGTCCGCCGAGGCAAGGCCCTACGCGGGCAACGGCTCTGCTGGGTATAATGCAAGTCAGTACTTCCCGCCCTACTCGGGCTACGTGACTGCCGATCATTGGGAGAGTCCGTACCTCTTGCCCTACGCGGGCTACCACTCGCCCTACGCGGGCTACGGAATTGCCATTCACTGAGAGAGGGGAGATATTCGCCTTCACGAGCACGAGAGCCGTAGACAGGTACGGCGTCCGTCTGGGGCTTCCTGCAGCGGTCGTGGGAACGAACAGCTTCCACGTCACGCTGGGTGGAGGACCGTCCGTCCAGCCCGAGGTCTTCCTCTCGTGGGAAGATGGAGATGTCCGTAGTCAGCTCTCTTTGGGCCAGCTGCCCAACCGAGTAAAGAAAAGGAACATCATTATTGTTCATGCAAAGAGAGGCGAACGTACACACTGGTTAATACCTTGACTCTCGTGAGAGTACCCTGCGTAGTTTGTCCGTAGTCAAGTCAGTTGTCGTGTCCAGGGCCTACCAGGCCCAACTGACAAACCGGCCCAAGAGGCCAACGGAACCAAAACTAACCCCTCATTCTTAAACTCCGCAAGCATATCTGATACCAGAGAAGAAGAATCCACCCAGGAAATAGTCTGCTCTGTAACAAACGCAGGAGACACAGAACAGGCTGAGAGAGGGGGGGGGGGGGGTTGCTCCCTCCCCGACGACGAAGAAGAGGAAGACTAGGCCTCGAACTAGAAAGTTTGCGAAAACTAGAAGAAGAAGAAGCCTGAGGTGTATCCAAAAGCTTCCCCTTAACATCCCGAGATAGCTTACTAGAAAACCCCACTAGACCGAGTCCATACTACAGGATCGACGGCCGACATGGCGACCGGGGGAACAAAGCATGTAACTTGTAAGCACAACAAAATATTTCAAATAATTATTAGCAATGAAAAAAACGTGAAAATAATTCACACCAACTACATGCCGACAAACCTGTAGCCCCAAGGCAAAGGGGCAACCCAAACAGAGGAGGATGGCGGCTAGAATAAATTAGATAAACGAAATAATAGCAAGAGCAAAGAACAACATGGCTGCTCCAAGTTGGAAAAAATTTATTATGATTTAAAGTTGCCTCCCCGGAAGTGACGTAGCGAGTGGGATCCACGGCAGCTTAGTGGTATTGGCTGTGTAGACCAAGGGAAGTAATCTAGTCTTGTTAAGACTATAACTTTTTGGTCTTTGGTAAATTGGCATTTGCTCCAAATTGGAAGGAATAACTCATTCGTAGTGAAACGGTAACATGATAGAATAGATACATTTTTTTCTGATTGGGTTTGACCGTGGAGTCTATCGGATGAGACGATAAGCCGAGATCCCGTGTGCCCATGCACTCAGCACACGTTAATCCCAGTGGCAACGAAAAAGATGTGATTTTGTCAAAATTTATCCACCGACCCACACCCCTCCTTTCCTTCCTCGTCAGTCACACAAAAATCGCATGCAAAAAGAAAATTGGGTGGCGCGCCTCTGGCTGCGACTCTCTCCAGGTGGGAGCAACCCGAATTTCACAGAGATGCCTCTGTGACTATAAAGTACCTAATACCTAACATTCTTCATTAAAAATGTGTACTTCCGTTGCTGTTGATTTTAGACTAACGTTTGTCCTTAGAACCAATAATACAGAACGAAGATGATGAAGATGATGATGATGATGATGATGAAGATGACGATGACGATGACGATGACGACGATGAAGATGATGATGATGATGATGATGATGATGAAGATGATGATGACGATGATGACGATGATGACGATGATGATGATGATGACGATGAAGATGATGAAGATGATGATGATGATGATGATGATGAAGATGATGATGAAGACGATGAAGATGAAGATGATGATGATGATGATGAAGATGATGATGATGATGATGATGATGATGATGATGATGATGATGAAGATGATGATGATGATGATGAGATGATGACGACGACGACGACGATGACGATGATGATGATGATGATGATGATGAAGATGATGATGATGATGATGATGACGAAGATGATGATGATGATGATGATGATGAAGAGGAGAAGGAAGAGGAGAAAAAGAAAGGTGCAGTTGATACCTTGGTCACGTGAGCGTCAGCCACCACGTGCAGATTGGCGCGGTGCAGGACGGGATAGAGGAAGGCACGTGACGTGCTGGAACGAAGACCATCAGCTGCCGTGGCTTGAACGAGGGACACTCCTATGGTACACAGACATGCACATAGAAACGCACACACAAGCGCGTGCATGCATCGGCATGCACTAAATATGCACACGGTTACATTTTATTTGATACAGTATTTTTCTTCTTTTCATGACGACAGGATGAAAACAAGCTTATTGCTTACTCCTTTATCGTCAATAAAGATCATTTTGATTTGACTTGACTTGTCTTGACTTAATCATGTATGCACATATACACATAAGTATAGCCTAAAACAAAATGCCTTTCATTTTACAAACACATGCGCGCGCGTGCAGAGAGAGGGGGGGGGAGAGAGAGAGACAGTTGGAGAGAGAGAGAGAGAGAGAGAGAGAGAGAGAGAGAGAGAGAGAGAGAGAGAGAGAGAGAGAGAGAGAGAGAGAGAGAGAGAGAGAGAGAGAGAGAGAGGAGAGAGAGAGAGAGAGAGAGAGAGAGAGAGAGAGAGAGAGAGAGAGAGAGAGAGAGAGAGAGAGAGAGAGAGAGAGAGAGAGAGGGAGAGAGAGAGAGAGAGAACAACTGTTTAATGTGGCTCAGTAGCAGGGACACTGACCCCCAGTTACCCGGCTTCTCACTGGCGAGACTGGACAGATCTAAAGAAGCCACTGGTAAGAAGAAAGGTGGAGGTGTGTGTGTGTACGTGAACGATCGCTGGTGTACCAACATAACCGTCATGGAGCAGGTGTGTAACCAGGACATAGAGTTGTTGGCTGTGGCCCTTAGGCCTTTTTATCTGCCCAGGGAGTTTCGCCGGGTCTACGTCACCGTAGTGTACATCCACCCCCGGGCAGATACGAAGCGTGCTGCTGAGGTCATCTGGCAGGTTGTGCAGAAACAGGAGTCACAGTGTCCAGAGTCAGTCCGTCTCATTCTTGGTGACTTTAATCAGTGCCGGCTCAACAAAGTGTTGCCACAGTACCGGCAGTATGTCACGTGCAAAACCTGTGCTGACGCAACTCTGGACCTGTGTTACGGGAACATTCCAGCAGCCTACAAGAGCAAGCCGATGCCCAGCCTGGGGCGGTCGGTGCACAACCTGGTCCACCTGCTGCCCCTGTACCGCCAGCGGCTGAAGACCAGCAAGCCCTCAATACGGCGGGTGAAGACGTGGACCAAGGAGGCGACGGAGGCTCTCAACGGCTGTTTCCTCTGCACTGACTGGGACGTTTTGCTGGAGGGTGCCCCGCTGGAGGAGCAGGTGGACATTGTTACGCCTATGTTAACTTTTGTGTTGACATGCTAGTGCCCAGCAAGGAGGTGAAGACCTACCCCAACGACAAGCCCTGGGTGTCCAGAGAGCTGGCCGGCGTCATCAGGCAGCGACAGCAGGCCTTCCAGGACGGGGACGAGGCCGAGGTGAAACGCCTGCAGAAGGAGACCAGGAAGACGGTGCTGGCTGACAGGGGCCGCTTCAGGGACAGGGTGGAGAACCACTTTGCGTCTGGCAACCCCAGGCAGGTGTGGAGCGGCCTGCAGTCCATGACGGACTACAAACCAGGGAGGAAGATCCTGAGAGCTGAGGACCCGCAGGTGCTGGCCAACGACCTCAACAGCTTCTATGCTCGCTTCGACACCGCTGATTTCTCCACTGAGCGTTCAAGTGCTCTCCTGGAGCTGGCTCAGCGGGACGATGGAGTGGAGGTGCTGACGGAGGAGGAGGTGAGGAGACAGTTCCGTCAGGTCAACCCACGCAGTGCCTGCGGTCCTGATGAGCTGCCTGGGGTGGTGCTGAAGCACTGCTACGACTCCCTGGCCGCTGTGTTCAGGGTCCTATTCCAGCGGTCCCTGGACTCCGGGCTGATCCCGTCCATATGGAAATCCTCCACCCTTATCCCTGTCCCCAAGAAACCCTCCCCCACCACCCTCAATGACTACCGCCCTGTGGCCCTGACCTCTGTCCCTTTCAAATGCCTGGAGCGGATGGTGCTGCGCAGACTGCTGGGGGCCACACGCCAGTTCCAGGACCCCCTGCAGTTCGCCTACAGCCCCAACAGGAGCACGGACGACGCCATCATCACCGTGCTCCACTCTGTGCTGACCCACCTGGAGCGGCCGGGGAGCTATGCCAGGCTTCTGTTCCTGGACTTCTCCTCGGCCTTCAACACCATCCAGCCTCATCTGATGGTGCGGAAGCTGATGGCGATGGACGTCAATCCCCTGATCATCAGATGGCTCTGCAGCTTCCTTACAGACAGGCCTCAACACGTGATGATCAGGACGCCTACCTCGTCTGTCGCCTCAGCCCAGGTCCGCACCAACACCGGAGCTCCACAGGGGGGGGTGCTGTCCCCGGCCCTGTTCACACTGTACACTGCCGACTGCCACTGCACCGCTGAGGGCACCCTCCAGGTGAAGTTCTCGGACGACACCTCCCTGACCGGCCTCATCACAACCAGTGAAAACTCCTACAGGGGCGCTGTGGAGGCGCTCATTGGCTGGTGTGATGACAACCATCTCCTCCTGAACGTGGCCAAGACCAAGGAGATGGTTGTCGACTTCCGCCGGAAACCACCAAAGCCGACTCCACTGGTCATCAAAGGGGAGGAGGTGGAGTTGGTGGACCAGTACAAGTACCTGGGATCCATCATCGACAGCAAGCTGGACTGGTCCGCCAACTCCCAGGCCCTCCTCAAGAAGGGCAATCAGCGCCTCTTCTTCCTGAGGAAGCTGAACAAGTTTGGGGTGTGCCAGAGACTGCTCAGTCTGTTCTACGGAGCTACAGTGGAATCAGTCCTGACTTTCAACCTCCTCAGCCACTTCGGCAGCCTCAAGGAGCACGACAGAGCCAGGCTGACGAAGATCACCAAGACAGCTGGCAGGCTGATCGGTGCTCCTGTTGCCAGCCTTCAGGAGGTGTTTGAGAGGAGGGCAGCTAGGCGTCTGAGGGCCATCCAGGGTGACTCCAGTCACCCACTGTGCGAGCTTCTACAGGCGCAGACTTCTGGCAGGTCAGGCAGGCTGATCAGTCTCAGTGCACGCACTGACAGACTGAGGCGGTCATACCTGCCGACGGTAGTGCGCCTCTTAAACAGGACATGATCGGCCTGCATCCTCACCTTCGAACAGAAAAAATGGCAGCAATGTGTGTGGGTGTGAGTGGGTGGGTGGTCGGATGTGTGTGTGTACATGTGCTGCATGGTTTGTGTGTGTGTGTGTGTGTGTGTGTGTGTGTGTGTGTGTGTGTGTGTGTGTGTGTTTAAAAGGAAATGATTTTTCTCATGAGTTGTGATATATTTCTTGTGATATGATACTGTCTTTTGTTGTTGTGATTTGCTCATGTGATATTATTGAGTAATTTAGTAGTGTGGTTGTGTGGGTGTGTGGGTGTGGGGGGGGGGTGAGTGTGTGTGTGTGTGTGTGTGTGTGTGTGTGTGTGTGTGTGTGTGTGTATGTGTGTGTGTGTGCGCGTGCATGTGGGGGTGTGCTTGGGTGGGTGTGAGAGAGAGAGAGGGGGGGGGGGTAAGAGAGGGAGAGAGATGGGGGGTAGAGAGGGTAACTGTGTTGCTTTGTTGATTTTTAGCATACATTATTATAATATGTTCTAGCATTTTATGATGTCTCTGTTTCTTTGCTATTGCTATTATATATATTGATTGTTTATCCTTTTTCTTATGTTTTCTAGACTTATGTGTATTATCCTATATTTTAAACAAATGATGGTTTAAGCTTTGTGTGCATGTGTCTGTGTGTGTGTGTGTGTCTGTGTCTGGGGAAATGAGAGAGAGAGGGGGGGAGAGGGGATGGAGATTGGAGGAGGGAGAGAGAGAGAGAGATTGATTGATTGATTGAATTTTATTTATAGAGGGTAACAGAGTAAGCAATAACATGCTTTTTTACATCCAGCCCTCTGGACAAAATACATATATAAAAGTAGAAAATGGAAAACGAAAATAAACACATACAAAGTAATATAAAGCATGCAAAAAAACATCCCTATATTGTAACACATCAATAACAAAATCAAACCTATTATTATTAACTATACTAATTATTAACATTCAAAATGTGTGAAGTAAGCGCATACACACGGGAAAATAAAACCCAATCCTACTTTTCACACTCATCTTTAAACATTCAAAATAGAGAAATGCACAAACATAAAAAATACCTCAATCATACTTCATCATTAAAATGTACTTATTTGAAGAAACCCATGCATAATAAGTCAAACATAGTATTACTTTACCTACTCATCTTAGCATGCACAATTTAAAATGTAAATACATGTACCCATGGCAACATGAAGCCTATTCCTACATTCCATTATTCATTTTTAGCATGAACATATTAAAAAGTAAACACACACTCGTAACAAAAGCAAACCTAGTCATATTATTTGCAAGCGAATACACATATTAAAGGGTAAATACTGTTCATACCGAAATCAAGCCTGAACCTACTTTCTAGTCCTCATCTTTAACACGCACATAAGTCAAACTTAACTCATCACAAAATTAAAACTAATCCTTATTTTACATACTCGTAACATGTACACATTTTAAATTTAAAGCCGATACACATAATAAAATCAAGCCTAAGCCCATTTTACATACTAATCTTAAAAATACATCAAGCTTAAATGTAAGCACATACACATGACGGAATAAAACCAAATCCTATTCTACATAGTCATCTTTAACATGCACGCATTTTGGAATAAACACTTATGCAAAACAAGATGAAACCCAATCCTATAATAATAATAGTAGCAATAATAATAATAATAATAATCAAAATAATAATAATTCATATAGCGCTAAAACTCCATATAGTAGTATGCTCGTTGCACGTTACAAAAGCAACAATGAAAGATGAAAAACATTAATTAAAATCAACAAGAAAGTCATACCACCAACATTCGAATACAAAGAAATAAAGCAACAAAATAACATGATTTTCACTCACAAAGACATCCACCCTCGTTCACCAAGCACTGTCACTCTCTCATTACACATCACACTCACAAAAACTAATAAAAATGTAAACAAGTAACCGGAAGGAATGCACCAATTAATACGTGCGTACACACGGCCCATACTCTCTCTCTCTCTCTCTCTCTCTCTCTCTCTCTCTCTCTCTCTCTCTCTCTCTCTCTCTCTCTCTCTCTCTCTCTCTCTCCTCTCTCTCTCTCTCTCTCTCTCTCTCTCTCTCTCTCTCTCTCTCTCCCTCCCTCCCCCCCCCTCCCCTCTCTCTCTCCCTCTCCCTCTCTCTCCCTCTCTCTCTCTCCCTCCCCCTCCCCCTCTCTCTCTCTCACCCCCCTCTCTCTTTCTTTCTTTCCCTCTCTCATCATACAGGATCAACAATACAATATGTCAAAAAACCCACTTTTCGTTACATAAATATAAACATTCTGGCTAAATCACAATAAACAAAATAAAACAATATAAGCCTAAAGAAAAAAGAAAGAAAAAAAGAAAAAGAACAGTGTATACTAAATAATTATTTTATGACACTAAACACACACTCGCGCGCGCGCGCACACGCACACACACACACACACACACACACACACACACACACACACACACACACACACACACACACATACACGCGATGCGCACACACACTAAGAGAGAGAGAGAGAGCAACAGACAGACAGACAGAGACAGAGATAGATAGACTGAGTGAGAGAGAGAGAAGCATATCTAACACACTCATCTTTAACAATCATAACATTATAAACACAGCCGATAAACACCGATACATGACAAAGTCGAGCCTAGTTACTTGTAGGCCTACTTCGCATATTCAACTAAAAATAAACTTAAAAGTAAGCACACACACACGTTATAAAATCATAGTAAATACATATCCATAACATCATCAGAGAGAGAGAGAGAGAGAGAGAGAGAGAGAGAGAGAGAGAGAGAGAGAGAGAGAGAGAGAGAGAGAGAGAGAGAGAGAGAGAGAGAGAGAGAGAGAGAGAGAGAGAGAGAGAGAGAGCTCAGAGAGAGAGAGAACTAGGGTGAATGTGTGTTGATTTTAGCATACCTTTTATCATTGTTGTGGTATTCAGTATTGGTTTTAATAATCTAAACTTTGTTTTTGTGTATATTGGGATATTATTCATTTTAATTTAGTTTTATGCATATTGTCCCATTATTGTTTGTTTAAGCTGTGTGTGTGTGTGTGTGTGTGAGGGAGAGAGAGAGAGAGGGGGGGGAGAGGAGAGAGAGAGATTGGGGGAAGGGGGGGAGGAGGGAGAGAGAGAGAGGGGGGGAGAGAGAGAGACACAGAGAGAGAGAGAGAGAGGAAAAGAGAGAGAGAGGGAGAGAGAGAGCCAGGGTGAATGTGTGTTGACTTTAGCATACATTATTTTACATTGTTCTAGTATTCAGCATTGGCTTTTATAATCTAAACCTTGTTTTTATGTACCCCCTTTTATACATTTTGTTTGTTGTCCTATTATTACTTTTATACAAATTGTTTGTTTAGCTCTGTGTGTGTGTGTGTGTGTGTGTGTGTGTGTGTGTGTGTGTGTGTGTGTGTGTGTGTGTGTGTGTGTGTGTGTGTGTGTGTGTGTGTGCTATATTGTATTGTAATTTAATTCTTATGTATTTACTGTATATTGTCTTATTGTCTCTATTTGTATATGTGTTTTATGTGCATGCCAGACAAAGAATTTCTTTATGTTTTAAAGACAATAAATATTTTGATTGATTGATTAATGATCAGGCCATCTGCCCATGTCATGAGGGAAGGGGTAACAATGGGATATCTTCACAATTCAAACAGATAAACATAACAAACAGTATCAAGATAATAGCAGAAAATATCACATTGTTTCATTGCGAATTCTAAGTGCATCAGACAGGTACGTTGCAAGAGAGAGAGAGAGAGAGAGAGAGAGAGAGAGAGAGAGAGAGAGAGAGAGAGAGAGAGAGAGAGAGAGAGAGAGAGAGAGAGAGAGAGAGAGAGAGAGAGAGAGAGAGGGAGAGAGAGAGAGAGAGAGAGATAGAGAGAGAGAGAGAGAGAGAGAGAGAGATAGAGGGAGAGAGAGAGAGAGAGAGAGAGAATGTGTATGAGTGTCATTCATTTAATGTTTTTCCACTAATCGTGTGTGTTTGTGTGTGTGCGCGTGCGTGCGTGAGTGTTGGTGTGTGTGTGTGTGTGTGTGTGTGTGTGTGTGTAGGGTGTGTGTGAGTGTGTGTGTGTGCGAATGTTTATTAATATTGAATATTATGTGCCTTTGACTATATTGTATGTACAAATTATAGTAAGTTGTTATTTTATGATGCATGCAACTGTATTTCAGTCCTATATATCTCTGTCTCTGTTTGTGTCTCTCTCTCTTCTCTCTTTCTCCGTCTGTCCCTCTGTCTGGCTCTCTGTGTCTCCGTCTCTGTCTTTCTCTGTCTGTCTCTTTCTCTCTCTCGTTCTCTTTCTCTCTCTATCGTTATAAGTGTGGGTGTGAGTGTGATTTGTTAATAGTGTGGCCTGGGCGTCTTTAAGCGTCCATCAGTGTGAGTTTCAAGTTGGTTGCGAAAGTGTACTGTAGATTATGTCATTCATTATTTGGGCGTGATTGAGAAATTGACTGAGGGATCAGGGTAGGGGGGTGTTGGTCAATGTTTGATGTATACTGTTTGTTCATTGTGTTTATTTTAGTGATTTCTGTAAAGCGCTTAGAGCTTAAAGATTAGGCGAAATAAAAGTTGTCTTAATAAATAAATGAAGAGAGAGAGAGAGAGAGAGAGAGAGAGAGAGAGAGAGAGAGAGAGAGAGAGAGAGAGAGAGAGAGAGAGAGAGAGAGAGAGAGAGAGAGAGAGAGATGGTCACCTTCCATAGTTTCTCCATTAGTGTCCACTTCCTTAAGTCCCATCTCTTTTCCAGCCTGCAGTGCCAAGTCCGTCAGCTTCATCGTATTATGTGTGGACACCTTTAGGGGGCCTCCTTTTCCGTGGTAGCCTAAAGCAGTCAAAGAATCACAGTACAAAATTAATGTAATGCGTGACTGCAGCGTGAGTGATCTGGGTTCCAATCCCGGCCTCGCCCTTTCTTTCTAGTTTGACAGGAAAATCGAACTGAACGTCGAGTCCTTCGGATGGGGACTTATAGCTAGCCTGACCCGTGCGCTTTACGCACGTAAAAATCCCACGGCAGTTGAAAGTCGGTAAGAGCCAGGAGAAATCCCGCTGCTGGTATGGCCAAATTGATAGCTATGTTTTCCAAGTGTGCCCACACCACTTCCTCACCCCACGCACCCCGCACCCCCCCCCCCCCCCCCCCCCCCCACCCGCTCCCAAAAACAAAAAAATGGGTAGGCGCTGCACTTGCGGCGACGCACTCTCCGGGGTAGAGCAGCCCGAATTTCACAGAGATAAGTCTGTGACTAGAATATACCAATACCAAAATAGTAAGTAAGTCACGTAAACGTATTTTTCAGTAGGCCTATCTCTCACCTTTGGCGATGTGTAATAGTTTATCATGGTGATGTAACTGTTTCTTAATACAGACGAACCAGAATTCTTTTTTCTGTTTTCTTTATTTGAGTGATTGTTATTAAAGGCAAGTTTATGCTAGATAGAGAGCTTGACACATTTAAATAAATACTAGCTTTGCCGTCTGCCACTCCTCCCCCGAATGCACGCACATTCCCTAGCCCCCATATTATGTTTGCTTAGGGTTATCTTCTTTTTATGCAGAAGACAGGTCCGGACCAAGTTATTCGTAAGGGGAGGGGGGAAGGTCTGCCCGGGAGGTCCAGGGAGCTGCATAGGTTTCGGATTAAGGGACAGTGCTCTTTGGGGGGGCCCAGGGGGTGAAGTCCCCAGAAATGTTAGCAATTTAGTAATTATTACGGCAAAAATTGAGTAATTTCCTTACTTTTCACCATTGTATAAGATATAATGCTTGGGGTAGAGGGGGGTTTCCGGAGATCAGGACACACACCCCCCTCCACCCCTCACCCCGCCCCTTAATCCGGCCCTGGAAGGAATTTGAGAAGTCATAACCCGTTGTTCTTTGCTGTAGGGTCTACCTGATTTCACATAGTCGTCATTGTAGTTGTCCTCAGACTTGATAAAGTACGGTAACACCTCTTCGTAGCTCCAGCCTTCACTCCCCTGCTCCGCCCAGGTGTCGTAGTCATGGCGACTGCCCCGCACGTACATCATAAAGTTCAGGTTGGACGTTCCCCCCACCATCCGCCCTCTGGGCCAGTACGTTTTCTACACGGCATAGGATACACATGCGCGCGTATGCACACACGCGCGCGCGCACACATACACACACACACGCACGCGCACGCGCGCGCACGCGCACACACACACACACACACACACACACACACACACACACGCACGCGCACGCGCACACGCACACGCACACGCACACGCACACACACACACACACACACAATGTGACACATGAACACAGAGAGAGAGAGAGAGAGAGAGAGAGAGAGAGAGAGAGAGAGAGAGAGAGAGAGAGAGAGAGAGAGAGAGAGGGGGAGAGAGAGAGAGAGAGAGAGAGAGAGAGAGAGAGAGAGAGAGAGAGAGAGAGAGAGAGAGAGAGAGAGAGAGAGAGAGAGAGAGAGAGAGAGAGAGAGCGCAGACAGTAGTCTGACCGAGTATTCTGCATGTGTAGGGGGACTAGGTAGAAAGACCTCGTGACATTTGATCATACACTATTGTCAATGCTAAATTAAAGCACAAGCAGTAAAGTGACGAGCAATAAAACAATAACATGATAAAGCACACTCCAGTGAAGAGAAGAATAGACCCACATGTCTACACATACATATTTCAGTGACTGTCCTCTGCCCGATGTGTGTGTGTGAATGCGTGCTTGCGTGCGTGTGTGCGCGCGCGCGTGTGTGTATTAGGTATTATTAGGTATTAGGTACTTTATCGTCACCGAGGCGTCTCTCAGTCTGCTGGGGAATCCCATCGCACTCCTCCTGAAGGGCCTGCCCAAGCTGAACTAGGGTTTGTGGCTGGTTGACACATGCACAAACAGCTCTTCCAATCATGTCCCAAGCATGGTTAACCCGATATAAGTCAGGGGACCTGGCTGGCCCTTCCATTTGCTCGATTGATTCGTCGTCCAGGTACTGATACATAACGTGTGCTCTGTGTGGACAGGCGTTATCATCCATAAGGATGAACTCCAGGCCAACAGCTCCAGCTTTATATTACCTATCTGTATTGTTGAAAAAATTGGGACTTTACTGGAGTTGCTCTGCCTCCGGGCATTGCCTCCAGTACTGTTCCCACCATCTTTGTATTTACAAATGTCCCATAAGTGTCTATGACCGAGAGGACGTAAAACACCATTTTTCATTCCGACAGCTCCAGCTTAGGATCTCATGTTTGCATCAAGGATTTCACCCCAGTATCTGGCTGCCGTCATGGTTCCGTTCAGGAGCACATGGAGATCGGTCTTTTCCTGCACACTGATTCCATCCCAGACCAGAAGTGAGCCTCCTCCTTACTGTGCCATGTAAGCGTTGTGGAATCGCGCAAAAAATGTGCATAAAGTGAACACTACTCACTTTTTCAACACTACAGGGAAATTAATTACTGAAGTCAGTGTCAGCAACAAACAACCACATATGAAAATCAAGCTTTCCCACAATTTTCAAAACAAAAAGTGATGCAAAACAAGTGTTGAGTAGTATATAATTGTTCATCCTATCATTCCTGTATAAAATTGTGAAGATGTGTTTATACCTGTTGCTCCAAACCTTGCATAGCAAACTCCTGAGGCTCGGTGTAATAGCCCCAGTCCAGTTCAGTATGAAGCTGATGATCGGCAAATCCCGGAACGTCCACCTTCGGATGTTTCCGGTCGTCTGGCCCCGCCTCCAGCAACAACACAGTCACGTGATCATCTTCTGACAGCCGATTGGCTAGAACACATCCTGCCGAGCCCGCGCCCACTGAAGCACGTGAAACGGAGAAGGAAAAAGAAAGAAAGAAAGCAAGAAAGAAAGAAACTACATATAGGGGAAGACGGGGTAAAAAGCCCATGGGCGGGTAAGAAGCCCATACTAATTATCTCATGAAATGAAGCAAATTTCAGTCAAATTTTGCCCATGAGACGAACGCTAAACATTAACACTCGTCTCATGGGCAAAATTTGACTGAAATTTGCTTCATTTCATGAGATAATTGGCATGGGCTTCTTACCCGCCCATGGGCTTTTTACCCCGTCTTACCCTACTACTAATTGTAACTTTTATTTCACGTAAAACGTTATAAGGTTTTTTTGGTTTTTTTTATAATTAGTGATTTGAAAACAACCCACAGAGGATCTAATAATTTGTTGACGAATATACTATGAATTCATGTTTCTTCAACCACATGAAGGTTGGGGGGGGGGGGGGGGGGGGGGTTCGGGGGGGGGGGATTAGAATGTCCCATTACTTTTTTCTTAAATTTTGCTTTTAGCAACCTCCCTTTAGAACCTCCATTCCTTTCGTTTTTTCACCCACCATATTTGAACATCCCAATACTTAGCCACCTCTCTGTCTGTCCGTCTGTTTCTCTGTCCGAGTCTGTCTGCCTCTCTCTCTCTCTCTCTCTCTCTCTCTCTCTCTCTCTCTCTCTCTCTCTCTCTCTCCCTCTCTCTCTCTCTCTCTCTCTCTCCCTCTCTCTCTCTCTCTTCTCTCTCTCCCTCTCTCTCTCCCCTCTCTCTCTCTCTCTCTCTCTCTCTCTCTCTCTCTCTCTCTCTCTCTCTCTCTCTCTCTCTCTCTCTCTCTCTCTCTCTCTCTCTCTCTCTCTCTCTCTCTCTCTCTCTCTCTCTGCTATCAAAGATATTCTAAAAGGGTAAGATGGATTACTTAAAATCTCGGCGAACCGGGCAGATAGAGTTATCGTTAGTGCGGACGTGTACACTATTCACAGTGGAGGCTATCCAAAAACTCGGACTGGAACTTGAACGGAGAATTCAACTGGCCTATCGATGTGTAAAATGTGTCACGTTTCAAAGGGACATAACCAGTGTTTCTGTCCTCACTACTCAAATATAAGGAAAAGAGACCGGATGTTTATCTTCCCCTGTACAGTCTTTGCTGCTATGCAGGACCTCACCAACAACGTAGTCATAGGATGCGTTCGGTGCATTGGTCAGAGGAAGGGATGGCTCTTCTTGGCGTAGATAGTAGTAGCCCAACACTGAAAGCACTGCTAACAGCGCGGGAAGTCCTGCTACTGAACGCATCCTTCCGTTTGGTCTTTATCTGTTTGGAGAGAGAGAGAGAGAGAGAGAGAGAGAGAGAGAGAGAGAGAGAGAGAGAGAGAGAGAGAGAGAGAGAGAGAGAGAGAGAGAGAGAGAGAGAGAGAGAGAGAGAGAGAGGAGGAGAGAGAGGGAGAGAGAGAGAGAGAGAGAGAGAGAGAGAGAGAGAAGAGAGAGAGAGAGAGAGAGAGAGAGAGAGAGAGAGAGAGAGAGAGAGAGAGAGAGAGAGAGAGAGAGAGAGAGAGAGAGAGAGAGAGAGAGAGAGAGAGAGAGAGAGAGAGAGAGAGAGAGAGAGAGAGAGAGAGAGAGAACGAACGAAACTTTTTTGTATTGAGGGAAAAAGGGTAAGCACACAATGGGCTTTTTTACATCAAATAAGGTAAAATACAAAACTTGTTAACAATAACAAAGTAGAGAGAGAGGGGGGGGGGGGAGGAGGGGGAGGAGAGAGGAGGAGAGAGAGAGAGAGAGAGAGAGAGGAGAGAGAGAGAGAGAGAGAGAGAGAGAGAGAGAGAGAGAGAGAGAGAGAGAGAGAGAGAGAGAGAGAGAGAGAGAGAGAGAGAGAACTTGAACTTGAACTTCAACTTGAAATGCTTAATGACGATGAACTGAATAAGCATAACATCACTTCTTTTCATCAGGTCCTCAAACAAATAAAATAATAAGCAAGTAAAATTGAAAAAAAAATGAATAGACAAACAAACAGCAATATTATAACATCATCATTAAACACAACAGCAAAAGAACGACGAAATTGTAACAGAGAGACAGCGAGAGAGAGAGAGAGAGAGAGAGAGAGAGAGAGAGAGAGAGAGAGAGAGAGAGAGAGAGAGAGAGAGAGAGAGAGAGAGAGAGAGAGAGAGAGAGAGAGAGAGAGAGAGAGAGAGAGAGAGAGAGAGAGAGAGAGAGAGAGAGAGAGAGAGAGAGAGAGAGAGAGAGAGAGAGAGAGAGAGAGAGAGAGAGAGAGAGAGAGAGAGAGAGAGAGAGAGAGAGAGAGAGAGAGAGAGAGAGAGAAAAGGGGGAAAACACATGAAATAAGGTAAAATACAAAAGTTGTTAACAATAACAAAGTAGAGAGAGAGGGGGGAGAGCGAGGGGGGAGAGAGAGAGGGGAGAGAGGGAGAGAGAGAGGAGAGAGAGAGAGAGAGAGAGAGAGAGAGAGAAAAGGGGGAAAACACATGAAATAAGGTAAAATACAAAAGTTGTTAACAATAACAAAGTAGAGAGAGAGGGGGGGAGAGCGAGGGGGAGAGAGGGAGAGGGAGAGAGAGAGAGAGAGAGAGAGAGAGAGAGAGAGAGAGAGAGAGAGAGAGAGAGAGAGAGAGAGAGAGAGAGAGAGAGAGAGAGAGCAGAGAGAGAGAGAGAGAGAGAGAGAGAGAGAGAGAGAGAGAGAGAGACAGCGAGAGAGAGAGAGAGAGAGAGAGAGAGAGAGAGAGAGAGAGAGAGAGAGAAAAGGTGGAAAACACATGAAATAAGGTAAAATACAAAAGTTGTTAACAATAACAAAGTAGAGAGAGAGGGGGGAGAGCGAGGGGGGAGAGTGAGGGGAGAGAGAGAGGGAGAGGGAGAGGGAGAGAGAGAGAGAGAGAGAGAGAGAAAAGGGGGAAAACACATGAAATAAGGTAAAATACAAAAGTTGTTAACAATAACAAAGTAGAGAGAGAGGGGGGAGAGCGAGGGGGAGAGAGTGAGGGGGAGAGAGAGAGAGAGAGAGACAGAGAGAGAGAGAGAGAGAGAGAGAGAGAGAGAGAGAGAGAGAGAGAGAGAGAGAGAGAGAGAGAGAGAGAGAGAGAGAGAGAGAGAGAGAGAGAGACAGAGAGAGAGAGAGAGAGAGAGAGAGAGAGAGAGAGAGAGAGAGAGAGAGAGAGAGAGAGAGAAAGGGGGGGAAACACATGAAATAAGTAAAATACGAAACTTGTTAACAATAACAAAGTAGAGAGAGAGGGGGGAGAGCGAGGGGGAGAGTGAGGGGGAGAGAGGGAGAGGGAGAGGGAGAGAGAGAGAGAGAGAGAGAGAGAGAGAGAGAGAGAGAGAGAGAGAGAGAGAACTTGAACATGAACTTCAACTTGAAATGCTTAATGAGGATGAACTGAATAAGCATAACATCACTTCTTTTCATCAGGTCCTCAAACAAATAAAATAATAAGCAAGTAAAATTGAAAAAAAAATGAATAGACAAACAAACAGCAATATTATAACATCATCATTAAACACAACAGCAAAAGAACGACGAAATTGTAACAGAGTGAGAGAGAGAGAGAGAGAGAGAGAGAGAGAGAGAGAGAGAGAGAGAGAGAGAGAGAGAGAGAGAGAGAGAGAGAGAGAGAGAGAGAGAGAGAGAGAGAGAGAGAGAGAGAGAGAGAGAGAGAGAGAGAGAGAGAGAGAGAGAGAGAGAGAGAGAGAGAGAGAGAGAGAGAGAAAAGTCGAAATCGAATGGTTTATTCATTCAAAGGCCAAGGCCCTATATGAATAAGGGGCAATAATTAACAATATTAATACATCAGTGGATTATAGCACTTGAGAACGACAACAAATCGCTTTGGAACACAAGCATATACTAGCAAACAATTACAAACTATGACATAATTGTCTCTCTTAACCGGAAAGCTTTGTACAAATACAGAGTTAGATTACGTACTGTTCTCTCATTAGTATTCGCCATCAATAAAGTTAAACGAAATTGACATGGATATTTGTAGTATTTATACGGGATTAGAGAGAGAGAGAGAGAGAGAGAGAGAGAGAGAGGAGAGAGAGAGAGAGAGAGAGAGAGAGAGAGAGAGAGAGAGAGATTTAACAGGTGGCGGTGGTTTGTTGGGTGTGTTTTTTCTTGTGTAGGGGAAGACGGGGTAAAAAGCGCATGGGCGGGTAAGAAGCCCACCCCAATTATCTCTTGAAATGAAGCAAATTTCAGTCTCATTTTGCCCATGAGACGAGCGTTAATGTCTAGCATTCGTCTCATGGGCAAATTTGACTGAAAGTTTCTTTATTTCATGAGATAATTGGGGTGGGCTTCTTACCCGCCCATGCGCTTTTTACCCCGTCTTCCCCTACTTTTAGCCTATGTAAGCAGAGTGAATGCATGAATACGCGAACTCACAAACATTTTGTGAGAATTAGTATATTGTTTATGTGTCGACGGTATGCATCACAACAACCTACATTAGGCCTACACAATCAATGCAGGTACGTAGCTAGGCCTATGTCCAACACATGTTGCAGCTCAACTTGGAATATGCGAAGGTTTTGCGTCTGTAGGGGAAGACGGGGTAAAAAGCGCATGGGCGGGTAAGAAGCCCACCCCAATTATCTCACGAAATGAAGCAAATTTCAGTCTCATTTTGCCCATGAGACTTGCGTTAATGTCTAGCATTCGTCTCATGGGCAAATTTGACTGAAATGTTCTTTATTTCATGAGATAATTGGGGTGGGCTTCTTACCCGCCCATGCGCTTTTTACCCCGTCTTCCCCTACTATTCACATCATTCGTAGCCTATATATCAATTTCCATACGATATATCTTCTATGTTATTAATATAGGCTAGCGATTTGCACAGGTGGTGCATACACACCCAATCACATCTAGTGAACGTGAAAATAAGCGAATATAAGCCTGTTTTTGTTGTGTGATTTTTTATCTTGTTGTTTTTTTGCTCCTTTTGCTGTATTTGCTGTTTTCTTGTTTGTCTATGTTGATAAAGGCGCATTCGCCGAAATATCCAGTAGGGGAAGACGGGGTAAAAAGCGCATGGGCGGGTAAGAAGCCCACCCCAATTATCTCATGAAATGAAGCAAATTTCAGTCTCATTTTGCCCATGAGACGAGCGTTAATGTCTAGCATTCGTCTCATGGGCAAATTTGACTGAAATTTTCTTCATTTCATGAGATAATTGGGGTGGGCTTCTTACCCGCCCTTCTTACCCGCCCATGCGCTTTTTACCCCGTCTTCCCCTAGTTGTTTGCTTGTTGCAAAATAATATAAGCCTATCAACTAAATAGAACATAGGCCTACTCACGCTGACACCGTTGCACAACAGACAACACACCGCTGCATACCAACACACTGGAAAGCAGGGCCTGTCTAGTAGTGCAGTAATGCTATTTATTTTTGCTGCATATGATCCAATATGGCTGTGCTTGCGTTGGTTATCTAGGTCAGGTAGGTACTTAGTGCAGACACACTTAAAAACCCACTTTAACATTACTACTGATTTTATAACAGTGCAGACAATAAGTGTACATTGTGAGTATGCACACACACGCACGCACACGCACACACACACACGCGCGCGCGCGCGCGCGCGCAAACACATGCGCGCGCACACATACGCTTGCGTGCACACACACGCACGCGCACGCACACAGACACACACACACACGCACACACATTTCATTTTCATCGCAGATCTTGATTTATTTTTTGTGTCTCTATGATCTCACCGTTTTTTCTTCTTTTTCTTTTTTTTGTTTTGTTTGTTTGTTTGTTGGGTGTGTTTTTTAACGTGACGCCACGGACCTAGGGGAAGACGGGGTAAAAAGCGCATGGGCCGGTAAGAAGCCCACCCCAATTATCTCATGAAATAAAGAAAATTTCAGTCAAATTTGTCCATGAGACGAATGCTAGACATTAACGCTCGTCTCATGGGCAAAATGAGACTGAAATTTGCCTCATTTCATGAGATAATTGGGGTGGGCTTCTTACCCGCCCATGCGCTTTTTACCCCGTCTTCCCCTACATTACATGTAAGTTCGTGCGTGACGCTAATAATCTTTACAGCCCGGACAGGCTCTACAGTTCCGAATGTCTTGTAACTGACTACAGCCATTCTTGGGTGGTCATTTCCCTCGTGTGTCAAGTAAGTCAAGTCAAAATGATCTTTATTGACGATAAAGAAATAAGCTAAACAAAGCTTTTTTTCATCCTGTCGTCATAAATAAATAAGAAATACAACTGAAGCAAACAAGATGAAAAACAAAAACTTAACCCAAAAAATCAATTTGCAATGTAAAAATATGGAAAAAATACATTATGTTCCGCAAGCACAATACGACAATCATGTACATAATACTGACAAAAGTAATCATAGTGGAAAGGGAGAGGAGAAGAAAAAGTTAGGGGGAAAATGACTGCGACAAATGACAGATAGAACAGAGACACCGAAATGAAGAGAGAGAGAGAGAGAGACAGAGAGAGAGAGAGAGAGAGAGAGAGAGAGAGAGAGAGAGAGAGAGAGAGAAATCACACAAAATTACAAATGCAGAAACACACCCGCGCGCACACAAACACACACACACACACAAACACACACAAACACACACACACACACACACACACACACACACACACACACACACCATTCACATTTTAGGCGAAAAGAAAAGGCATATCAAGAAAAGAAAGTCACATGAATGCGTACGTAGGCTACCCGTAATGTCGCTTCGCCCTAAATAGTGCAAAGCAGCACATATAGCGAAGGCTGTTACAAAAGATATTCTAAAAGGGTATACAGACTTTGCTGTTACTGAGTTGGCAGTTTATGGCACAGGTTGCTTCCCGGTTTCATTTTAGAATTAAAAAATGTGCTGAACTCGACTCCACCGGGAAGCAAGTGTGAATTGGAGCGTGGAATAAGTTATTTGTGGTTTTTGTATTAATATTGTGTTTGCTTCGCCTTTCTCTCCTCCCCCCCCCTCTCTCTCTCTCTCTCTCTCTCTCTCCTCCCTCTCTCTCTCTATTGGTCTGTCCGTCTCTCTCAACCTCCCCCCCCCCCACTGGTTTGTCTGTCACCCCCCCCCCACCCCCCACCCCCCCTCCTGGTCTGTCTGTCTCAAACCACGCACACTGGTCTGTCTCAAACCACGCACACTGGTCTGTGTAATGACAGAATTTCTCTCTGGAAACATTTTACACTTATAATAATATATTGTTTGTGTGGATTTTCTTTCAATTTTCAATTTCCTTGTAATGGTTATGTTAGTAATAACAGCAATACTAATTATGGACACTTATAAAGCGCTCTCTTCCCTTTACAATAAGCTCAGGGCGCTGTAGATCAACGTTAAGATAAACACTAAAATACAATGAATAAGGCCTACACATATGAGACAAAAACACAAAAATCAACAAAGCATTGCAGGCCTACATAAACACTAGCTAGGCTTATATATGAATAGGGAGAAACACGTATATCATAATAGGCATAAACATATAATAATGAGCAAAATAAATTATTTGCAATGAAGACAAAATGCAAGAAATTCGCCCTATGCACATGGCATAGCCTAAATACGAAGTACATAATGTATACATAACTTGCTGTAGCACTTAAGCTTACTTTATGCTTCAGTTTTTAATAGTTACTAGCGCAACGCCGAGTACCGGTAACGCCTAGTAACGGTAACGCCTAGTAACGGTAACACCAAGTACTGGTAACGCTGAGTACAGCAACTTCAAATTTGCTGCCAGGCTTTGTCCCTGCCACAGCAAGCCTGACAGCAAATTTGCAGCGATTCGGTTAAAAAACGGCGGAGTTATTTGTGAAAAGGTGAAGCGGTTTATATCGCGCGCGTTTCGCCAAACCGCGCAAATGACACGGCCGCCTCGGTTGCCGTCGCCATCGCCCCGTTAGGGCTCACAGCAAATTTGAAGCGATTCGGTCGAAAAACGGCGGAGTTATAAGGCCCGTTTTGTGTTTCAGACAGGCACACACACGGACACTTGGCTTTTTATTATATGATGTGACATCGCTTGGAGGTAGGCCTACCTTATGTTTCGTTACTTTATAATTTGGTACTTTCGCTTGTCGTGTTGTTATGTTATGCTGCGTTATGTGGAGTACCGGTATGTTTTGTTCTGTCATATCCAAAAAAGTCCAAGCCACTTATCAAGCTCATTTTTAGGCATTCAAGGGACAAAAAACATTTAATCCGCCTTTGGTCGTATTTTTCAGGCAGTTAATAGTCGTTATGAGAATGCTAATCAAGATGGCCTGCTTTGATTTGCATAGAACCAGATCTTGATACATATTTAGGCTTAAATAGTTTTAAAATTGATTGAGTTGTATCGTTCCACATGTATCCAACAGCTTATAAACAACGGTTTTAACCGTTATATCTGTTACATAGGTAACAGACATCATACTTAGTACAGAAAGAATCATACATCATGAACCTATTATCACTGATTATGGCCAGTTATGCACTTAATTCTGTAGTGAGTGGAACACTTTAATCACTGAACCATACAAACAGAAAACAAGCTGAGGGTTTCATCCCGATTCTAAAGTGCTAATGTTCTAAATGAAAGCATCAAATAAAGACTTTGAGTTCATTGTCAGGATATGGTATGTGAGGTATAACAGGTTACACGAGGAGAACTTTGAAGGGGTGATAGTAAGATAATTGTTTTTTTCCACCAATACTTTGCTATTTTGTCTGTGATAGGATTCGGTATGATTCGGTAGTTAGACAGTTTCGGAGTAAACACGCATGCGCTTTTGACACACACGCGCTGCACGAGCCTTTCTTTGTTCTCTAACCAGATTACACTTGGATCACAAAATGTTCATCATTGTGTTTGTTATTATCTAGTGTGCGTGCTGATCTCGATATGGTGGCAGCGGTCTATGAATGCCACGTACTCAACCAGTGCTAACGCCTCTTAGTGACGTTTTGCTCCGGTTCAACTCTAGTGCTTACGCCTCCTGTGACGTTTGCGTCTAGCAGCATACCAGAAGCCGATTTTACACAGTGTATTGTGCTAATATTATCCGGATAAGTTCTACGTTTGTTCAATTTCAACGATTGACGCTATGCTGACCTGTATTACTTCGTAGTTAGTCCATTATTATTGTTTGTACTTTTTTCAAAGTTACTAGCAGCTACCCGCCCGCTACTTTCCACTTTGTCAAGAACTTTATATTTTACTTTTAGATCGTGTTTTTTTCTTTCAAAGTTGATTGAACTTTTAGTAACCTTTTCATTGTTTGACTTTTTCTACCATCATGGCCTTCAAACCACCAGACAATTTTGACTTTTCACACCCGGAACAGTGGCCAACATGGCGCCAAAGATTTATGCGATACCGAACATGCAGCGAGTTAGCTAAGAAAGACTTTGATATTCAGGTTTCGAGTCTCATCTACAGCATGGGCTGCGATGCTGAAAGGATTTTCTCCACTTTCACCATCAACACAGGTCACCGTGCAGGCCAAAACCCTCCAGACCCTCCTGATACTACCTTTGAAGACATTATCAAGATGTTCAATGACCACTTCACACCAAAGTGTAACGTCATTCACGAACGGGCAGTGTTTAATCAGCGGCAGCAGGCCCCAGGCGAAAACGTAGAAACATACATTCGTGTTCTGTATGAACTGGCGGAAAACGCTGATTTTCCGTGTAAGGATTCAGCTATCCGAGACCGGCTCGTGGTAGGACTGTGTGACAGAGAGCTGTCGGAAAAGTTGCAGATCCAGCCAGACCTCACCCTGAAGGACGCCATTCAGATTGCGCGCCAGCATGAATTAGTTAAGCAGCAGCTGCGGGAGCAGCGTGATTCCAGTGCCAGCGTCGATGCAGTGCGCTCCAGCAGAGATGGGGGTGCACGATGGGGACATTGCCGTGGTGGTGGCCACGGAGGGCGTGCCTCCTTTCACGCCAACTCTTCGCAGAGAAGTCAACACGCCAGAGGTCAACACACCAGAGGTCAACACGCCAGAGGTCAACACACCAGAGGTCAACACACCAGAGGTCAACACGCCGGAGACCAACATCCCAGAGGACAACGAGGGGGTACGGGCCAACATCGCCGAGGAGGTGGAACGTGCGGCAACTGCGGTCGAGAACCACATTATAGCAGGAACGAGTGTCCTGCCAGCGGCAAAGTTTGTCGCAAGTGCGGGATCTACGGACACTTTGCAAATGTCTGCAGACAGCAGCAGCGATCCCAGGTGAACGAGGTGGAGACACACTTCCTGGGCTCTGTCTCCACTCCAGCCAGTGAGCCTCCATGGTTCACATACCTGGACATTTGCAACACCCCAGTCCGCTTCAAGATAGACACGGGTGCTGATGTGTCTGTCGTCTCTACATCCCAATATAACCAATTCCCTTGCCCTCCTCCCTTGCAGCAAACAAAGGCAGCACTCTGTAGCCCTTCAGGTCCCTTGACATGCAGAGGACAGTTCACCGTGACTGTTCATACAGAAAATGGCCCTCTCTGTATGCAAATCTTCGTCGTTGATTCCAACACCGACAACCTTCTCAGTCGAGCTGCTGCATGTCAACTGAACCTTGTCCAGCGAATCGATGAGCTTTCCTCTCCCGTGTTTGGTGAGCTCGACCAAAAACCAGTGGATTGTACACCCGTGAAAATCCAGCTGAAGGAGGATGCTCACCCATACAGCATCCCCACAGCCAGGAGGGTACCAATCCCACTTCACGAAAAGGTCAAGGCCGAACTAGACAAAATGATAGAAGCGAACATCATTGAAGCCATTACAGAACCAACAGATTGGTGTGCCCCAATGGTTGCTGTCATGAAGAAGTCAGGGTCAGTCAGAATCTGTACTGATCTCAAGAAGCTGAATCTTGCCGTGAAAAGAGAAAGATACATGATACCGACGATTGATGACATCCTACACAAATTGAAAGGCTCCACCATCTTCACGAAATTGGATGCTACATCAGGATTTTGGCAGATCCCTCTGGACCTACAAACTGCGAAACTTACGACCTTCATCACACCCTTCGGCAGGTTTTACTACAAGAGACTACCATTTGGCATCACCTCAGCACCAGAGATATTCCAAAGGAAGATGGAAGAAATTCTTCATGGAATTGACAATGTCATTTGCTACTTCGATGACATCCTGATCCACAGCAAGAACGCAGAGGAACATGAGAGGCACCTTGCAGCAGTCATCCAGAGACTTGCAGAGGTCGGCCTCAAACTCAACCAAGAGAAGTCAGAATTCCGGAAATCCAGCATCGACTTCTTGGGCCATCGCATCAGTGGAGAAGGCATGCGTCCCAGTGACGAGAAGGTTGAAGCTATCATCAACATGCCAGAACCACAGAATATCACGGACCTCAAGAGAATCCTGGGCATGGTCAACTTTCTTGGGCGCTTCATCCCAAATCTGTCCAGCACCCTTCGTCCAATGACAGAGCTGCTGGAAAAGGACAAAGAGTGGATGTGGGGAGAGCCTCAGCGAGCAGCTTTCAGTGCCGTTAAAACCATGTTGTCAACTGCTCCTACCCTAGCCTTCTTTGACCTGACCAAACCCACAACAGTGAGCAGTGACGCTAGCAGCTACGGACTTGGTGGTGTTCTTCTCCAAGAACATGATGGGATCAAGAAACCTGTCTCATATTGTTCACGTACTCTCACACCAGCTGAGCGCGCCTATGCTCAGATAGAAAAGGAATGTCTAGCAGCAGTGTGGTCCTGCGAGAAATTCTCCAGATACCTTGCGGGGCTAGAAGACTTCCAATTGGAGACAGACCACAAGCCTCTGATACCCCTCATCAACACCAAGGACCTTCAGGACACACCTCTTCGCTGCCAACGGCTTCTCATGCGCATGATGCGGTTTAATCCGACAGCTGTTTTCACTCCAGGCAAGAATCTTGTCATCGCTGACACGCTGTCGAGAAGCCCCCAGACGGAACCAGAAAGCCCGCAAACACGACAATTGACGGATGATGTTGTTGCTCACATCGACCTCGTCCGGTCAACCTGGCCAGCATCTGATAAGCGACTACAACAGATCGCTGAAGAAACCCAGCGTGACACCACTCTCAGCGCAGCGCTAGAGTATACGGCAAAGGGATGGCCTATCTACAAGAGTGACGTCAGCCCAGAACTCCAGGAGCTCTATGCAGTCCGAAACGAGCTCAGTGTTCACGAAGGCTTGCTCATCAAAGGAAACCGGATCGTCATCCCAACTTCCATGCGGGAAGAAATCCTAGAAGCCATCCATGCCGGACACCAGGGAATCACCAAATGCCGCGAACGCACACACAACGCAGTCTGGTGGCCCAGAATCTCCAAAGAAATTGCTCAAAAGGTACGTTCCTGCACTCTTTGCGAAGAAAAGAAGCCATCGCAGAGATCAGAGCCTCTCAAGCCCACACCTTTACCCGAAGGTCCATTCCAAATGGTTGGTGCCGACCTGTGTGAAGTCAAAGGTTCTCAGTACCTTGTTGTCATTGACTACTTCTCCAGATATTTGGAAATTGCTCATCTGCCAACCATGACGTCTGCCTGTGTCATCGGAAAACTGAAGAACATCTTCGCCCATCATGGGATCCCAAACATTCTTGTCACAGACAACGGACGACAGTTTTCCTCATCAGAATTCAGGATCTTCTCTGACACCTGGCACTTCATGCACGTTACCAGTAGTCCTTACTTCCCACAGAGCAATGGGGAAGCAGAAAGAGGAGTGCAAATCGCCAAGCGGATCTTGCAGCAGAAGGATCCTTTCCTTGCTCTACTGTCATACAGAGCAACTCCCACAGCGTCTACAGGAGTGAGCCCAGCTGAACTCGCCATGGGGAGAAGGTTAAGGACCACGGTTCCAACGCTTCCCGTCAACCTGGAACCTCAGCAGTATGATCGAGAGACCATCGCTCAGAGAGATGCCAAAGCCAAAGAAAACAACAAGAAATACTTCGACAGGCATCATGGAGCTCAGTCCCAACCAGAGCTCCTCCCAGGAGACTACGTCCTGCAGAAACTGGACCATGAGTCCCAGTGGTCCAACCCTGCCAGAGTCCTCGACCAGATCACACCCAGATCCTACCTGGTGGAGAACTCCTACGGTACCCAGTATAGGCGGAATCGCAAACATCTCCGTCTGTCCCAGTCCATTTCCCAGAGTACCCTTACTCAGAGTGCTGCCTGTCCACAACTTCCATCCAAACCCAAGACACCCTGTCCTGACCCTCAGCCAGTCCCAAGTCCTTTGGCTAGTCCTCAGTCACCAGGACCACCCCAGGCTGGTATCCAATACCACCAGCCAAACGCCCACGGGACACCAGCAGCCTGCCTTCCAGAGCAGTCCGGCCAGACCAACCCTTCTACATCACCCGTTCCTGTTAGGACAACCCGCTGTGGACGAGCCGTTATCGCTCCAGCACGATACAGGGACTAAATCTACACCCTGTGGTCTGTCGTATCAGCCAGACACTCAAAAATTAATAGTGAAAGTGAAAGTGACATCCCTCCCTCGGTTATTGTTCAGACTCTAAAATCATAATTCTCAGTGCAACTCGATGCACACTTTTGTTGTCCATTAAAAGGGGGGAGATGTGATAGGATTCGGTATGATTCGGTAGTTAGACAGTTTCGGAGTAAACACGCATGCGCTTTTGACACACACGCGCTGCACGAGCCTTTCTTTGTTCTCTAACCAGATTACACTTGGATCACAAAATGTTCATCATTGTGTTTGTTATTATCTAGTGTGCGTGCTGATCTCGATATTGTCCATTACCCTTTTTGAAGGGGGGGGGGGCCATAAAAGAAGAGGTGGGGGCAATGGGAAAGGGGGTGAATGATGGAACAAAATTAAAGCTCTATATTTGGGCACAAAACATGTAAAAAAAACAAAAAGTACAAACTGTGACAACCACCAACACGTTGCTCTTTTGTCCATGACCCTTTTTGAAAGGGGGGGGTGGTTAAAAAAAAAGGGTGAATGATGGAACAAAAACAAAAGCTCTATGTTTGGGCACTAAACATGTACAAAAATGAACTTAATGTGACAGCCACCAAAACATTGCTGTTTTGTCCATGGCCCTTTTTTTAAGGGGTGGGGAGGGGGTGAAAAATGGGGAAGGGTGAAAAAAGGGGTGAAAGATGGAACAAAAAACTAAAGCTCTATGTTTGGGCACTAAACATGTACAAAAACAAAAAGTACAAACTGTGACAACCACCAACACGTTGCTCTTTTGTCCATGACCCTTTTTGAAAGGGGGGGGGGGTGTAAAAAAAAAAAAAGGGGTGAATGATGGAACAAAAACAAAAGCTCTATGTTTGGGCACTAAACATGTACAAAATTGAACTAAATGTGACAGCCACCAAAACATTGCTGTTTTGTCCATGGCCCTTTTTTAAGGGGGGGGGGGTGGGGGGGAGGGGGGGGGTGAAAATGGGGGAGGGGTGAAAAAAGGGGTGAAAGATGGAACAAAAAATGAAAGCTCTATATTTGGGCACTAAACATGTAAAACGAAAAAGGACAAAATGTGACAACCACCAAGACATTGCTGTTTTGTCCATGGCCCTTTTTGAAGGGGGGGGGGGGATAAAATGGGGGAGGGGAATGAGAAAAGGGATGAATGATGGAACAAAAACTAAAACATGTAAATAAAAGTGCTAAAAGTGACAAAATTGTGAAAAACACAAAGTGTAATATGGTTCCAAGCAGGAGACTAATGTTACCACAGTTGTAGGGTCACCGCTTTTAACGGTCACATTCAACCAATACATGACGCTGACAGTTTTCTTCCCGTCAAGTATTAAATCTAGGATAGAGCCATGTGGTTTATTTCTGTCCAATCTACCAGCCTGTCAATATTGCTTTGCAGGTCAACAACTAATTCGTTAGGGTTACCACTGTTTGATTGTAAAGAAGTGTCATCGGCGAACATCTCGCTACAACACTGAAGATATGAAAGTAAATCATTAATATAAATAGAGAAAAAGAGGGGTCCTAAAACTGACCCTTGAGGAACTCAATGCTTCAACAGGGTTAAGTTTGATCTTTTGGAATTATTTTCAACAAGTTGTTGGCGATTAGCTAGAAACGATGAAATAAAATGTAAAGATCTATCAGATAGGTTGTAATGAGTGAGCTTTTTAAGAAGATGTGAGTGGTTGATGACATCCAAAGCTTTGGCGAAATCTATGAAAAGCACCCCTGTGAATTCGTTATTATTTATGTTAGAAAGACATTTATCAATAAGCTGTATTAAAGATGTGTGGCAGGAGTGATTTACCCTAAAACCAGATTGATTTTCGTGTAATAAATCATACCGAGTCAGATGAGAGTACAAATGAGATTGAACATGCTTCTCTAAAGGTTTCGATATAATACTTAGGATTGAAATGGGTCTGTAGTTAGATGGAATGGCACGATCACCACTCTTGTATAATGGAATTACTTTAGCTAGCTTAAATCATTGATGAAAATGTTGTTTTTCTATGTATAAGTTACATATATAGGTGAGCAAGTCCGCAATAGCGATGGCAGCAATTTTTAATATCTAATTACCATCAATTCCATCCAAATCACAGGTTCCAGATGGTTTAGAATGTAATAATAATTTCAATACATCGTTAATTGAAATGAATGGTATTGTGAAAGACGGCTGGATGTTTTTTGACTGACAGAATGAGCTTTTGTAAATCGTTTTCATCCGTTTTATCATTCACTATAATATCATTATCCACGTTTGCAAAGTGTATGTTTAGATCATCTGCTGAAATATCTTTTACTGGATCTTGCTTTTTATAATTTCTATTCGTAAGCTTGTTAATGGCATTCCATATTGATTTAGAGTGTTGTGAGCTACATATTAAATTTTGGTAATATTTCATCTCTGCTTTCCGTTTCATTGAGTTTATTTTGTTTCTTGATTCTCTAAATTCTTTTTCATTGGTTTTATCGAAATTATCTCGCTTGTATCTGGCATTATCAATCTCCTTATTGATCCAGGGTGGTTTGATTGAATGTTTAACCCTTTTCTTTACAAAAGGAGCGTGTCTGTTACGAAGGTATTTATCAAAAAATCAACAGCATCATCAACATTCCTAATTTGGTAGACGTCATCTAATCCTGAGTTAAGCACATCATTTATGAAGGCATTTTCGTCAAAATGGGTAAAACATCTATAGTATATTTCTTTATGTCCAGTTTTTTAAAATTTGAACACCTTTTTTTTCAACCAGGAAATACAGACAGAAGAATTGTCACTACAACCCGTTGGAACAGAACAAGTTTCAACTGCATTTGATTTACGTGATCTATTAGAGTTGTTACGTGATCTATTAGAGTTGTTACGTGATCTATTAGAGTTGCGGTGCTTTTTGTTATGCGTGTTGGGCGATCTATTATCTGCTCTAACCCATGAGTTGCATAAATATGAGGCCATTTAATATTAGGAACTATCAAATCTATGTTAAAGTCGCCTAGAAGGATAATTTCTTTGAAATTAAAGTTAGCTGCATCCATCATCAAATTAAATCGATCAAACCAGTCAGCAGTCTCGGATGGATTTATATATAGAAAACCAACCATGACGAGTTTACAATGTTTAAGATTAATTTCAATCCAAACAGATTCTACGTTGAAATTTTCTAATTTTGTTAGCATTTTATAGTTCACTGATTTAGCACAGTATAAAAGTAAGCCAGTTGATTTAGGTAAAATAGGTTCGAGCTGAGTTATGTCATAGTTAGGCATTGCCATATAATGTTTGTTAGTCTGGATTGGGCTATACAAAAGATGTGAAAATTGTTCCAATTATTGTGTAAAATTGTTGCGATGTCATCAAGCTTATTCTGTGCACTATTAACTGGATTCGGCTATGCAAAAGATGTAAAAAATGTTTCAATTGTTGTGTAAAATTGTTGCGATGTCATCAAGCTTATTCCGTGCACTATTAATGTTTAGATAACCTACTCTAAGTCCGTTTTTAGAGGGCCATGTATCTACTGTAGTAGTCATTATGTTAGAAATAATGAACACACTGTTGGACCACAATAATACTTAAACACATTTAAACATAGCAAAATAAATGAACTGATTGAAAACACTAGGCAAATTGCAAGCTAACAAACTGACTAACAATGCGTACTCTCCAAACACACAAAGGGTGGCCAGGGGGGAAGGGAATAAGGGACAGTGGCAAACAAATGTAACGACAACGCAATCAGGATTATATATACAACTCACAAAAACACCTCATACAAACCAGAGAGAAACACGTCACAAAATAGCGAACTAACTTGAAGTGATAGGAAAAACAAAAACAAGAAACCAATGGCACAACAAGCGCAAAATCAAATCACCACTTCATCAGGTATCCCATAGAACGAGACGTGAAATGTCAAAAAATACAATACAAACTCAAATGCTCACTGAGAAAACCCAGGGCTGCAAGTAATCCACGTGCAACACACAACCAGTACAATGTACTGGGCATTGGGGCAAGCGTGCTTATGCACAGATATATATCATGTCAACAAACCTACACACACGCGGCGCGCGCGCGCGCGCACACACACACACACACACGCGCGCGCACGCACGCACGCAGGTACGCAGGTACGCACGCACGCACAAACACACACTCATTACTGACATAATTCCAAACTACTACAGGAAACATAAAGAATACAGCTTTGGAAGAATTCTGTGTCCTGCATTTTACAGTCCATTTTCACACTGATTTTAAAATGTTTACGTGATTACTCTTACGCGCATGCACGCACACATACGCATGCATGCACACGTACGCACGCACGCACGCACACATGTAGAGAATAACTAAACCAGAAAGCCAGCACAGTTTCGGTTTCGGTTTCGGTTTCACTCCTCCATTTATTAAAAAAACGGCTAAAATCACCCCTTTTTCTTATGCTTTTTAACCCCTCAAAAAGGCGTGATTTAAGCCGTTTTCTTGCGTTTTTTATTCTCGAAGACAGTGCGATTCAATCGTTTTTACTCGCGAAAACAGCGTGATTTTAATTGTTTTTTAATGAAAAAAGCTAACGAGCTAACGAAACAAGGTCAAACTTCCAAAACGCGGTCATCGTGTCCTACACTCCTTTTTCTTTGCGTAAGTGGACCACTGTGTTCTACACTCCTTTTCGAAAAAGTTTTTCATATCCACAGTGGAAAACCCGAAGCGAAATAGTGTGACCAAGTACTCTACCCAACAGCGCAGCCAATCCTATAATAGTGTGACTGGAAAAACAGCAGCTACTAAAATTAGCCTCTAGGTCTATACAGTAACCTGATCTCTTAATTACATGTGCTCCTTTTTTTTGTCCGTCTGTCTGACTATTCTTTCTACTAGCTTTTCTAAGTTACTCAAGTTCTTTTAAATTCTTTCATAGGTTCTTTTGGAAAGAAAAAACACTACTTTTAGGGTTAAAAAAAAAAAGAGTAAAATTCGTTCTCCCTTTTACTTCATTTTCCTTAAAAAAAACACCACTATTTGAATCCCTACTAAATAATTATTTTTAAATTAATAAAATGATTTGAGTTAGAAAAAGGAACTCAAGATGATCAACAAAAGAATTCAAGAAGACGACTTTCCTATTCGAGAAAATGAAAATAATAATATTGATTTAAATGGTCGAGATGCTTATGAACATATTGCTTTAAATGAATTAGATGATGATGATGAAAATAATGAATTAAATGGTGATGAATTAAATGATGCTTTTAATGAACTTTTTGTAGCAAATGTTTCTAATGAAAATATTATAGCAAATGATGATGATTCTAATGCACTTTTTGCTGCAAATGAGGTTTTTTATAATAACCCTTTTGAAGAAGAAGAAGAAGAAGAAGAAGAAGAAGAAGAAGAAGAAGAAGAAGAAAAAGAAAAAGAAGAAGTAGATTATGAAGCAGAAGAAGATGCAGATGTTGAAGCACAACAAAATTTCGTTAATTCGATAATAAATCTGTATGGTATTTCTATAATTCCATTATAAAAACTGCGTGGTATTTGATTATTTTAATTCCCCCCAAAAAAAAAAAAGTATTAATTTTTTTTTTTTTTAAATTTTGACTAATCAAATCGGAACTGTATCTGGTGGGATTATTTGCAGTTCTTCTTTAACAAATGCTCTTTTTGGAATGGGTCGTGTTGTTGTATCAGTTTCTCTTAGATAATAGACAGGAGGATTCATTTCTATTACACTTTTTATCTCGTACGGATCGATACTCCAAATAGGATCAGTTGCTCTTATTCGAGTGTCTCCTTCTGCTTCTCCTGGTGCATAAAGAAACCTAACTTTTACTCCAAACGGTATTAATTGTTTTGTAATTGAATGTTCTTGCGGTAAGTCTATCGAAGAGTCCATTTATTTTTTCTGTATCGCTTTTACCGGTTTAAATCCTGTAACTTTAGATTCTTCATTATTCAAGACTCGCAGAACACTATTTAATCTTCTAACCCATTCAGTGTTTCTAGTTGAATCAAGAAGTTCTCTATGGTATTGATAAGAGAAAAGTCGTTCAGCTAATTGTTTGTTAAAGTTTTCGACTAAGGCTTGAGATCTGTGATTTCCGGGAATACCACGTTTGATAGTAACTTTGTGTTTTAACATCAACTGATTGAATTGTCCTTTAAATTCTTTTCCTTCATCAACTTGAATTAAACGAGGATAGGTTAATGGACCGCGTCTGTAAATTTCTTGTAAAGCGACAGAAACTGAAGTAGCACTTTTATCAGTTAATGGTTCTGCATCTTTATATCTCGAAGCTAAATCGATGACTGTCAGCGCGTATTTAAATCTTTTTCTTCTGATTAAATCATGGGGTAAGTATAAAAGATCCATTTGGTGTGTGTCATTCGGTGTTGAGTTAACAAAGTGTGGTCTTTTAATTTGTTTAGGAGCAGGTAGATAAATTTGCCAAATAGCTTGTTTAGATAACCACTCTTTCGCTGTTTGTTCACTGACTCCTGCTGCTTGACTGTGTTTTTTAATAGCAGTTAAACCTTTCCAATAACCTTTTGGTGAATAATAGATTTTAGACAGGTTCATTTTTATACTAGATCTTTTTTGCAATGAAAGAAACAGCAGTCATACCAACTACGATAAACGCTATCTCCTGGAGTTTTTGTTTTTCAGATGGCTGGTAAAAGTCACTTAGTTTCGGGGGTGGTGGTGATTGTTTTAGTTTTTCTCCTGTCACTAAATAATACTCTTTCATAGCATCATCAACATTCTTAAAAGTATTAGCTGCATGGTGTTGTTGTCTTAATCTCTCGTTAATGAAATCTAACTGAGAGAGTCTTTGTTTTTCGTATGCGTCTCGTGCTTTAGCTAATTGTTCCATTGCGTGATTATGTCTTTCTTGATCGTTAGTATGGAGCTTACTAAACATGAAATTACTGCCTGAAAATGCAAGCGCGTTTACTACAGCACCTCCAATCATCATTGCGAGTGAAGCCATTTTATATTTACATATTTAAATTTTCTGGAATTATTCCTCGTTTAACTAGGAAGTCTTTTGTCGCGATTGAAGCAGTAATCACAGCGATTAGTTTACCGGAGTCCTCTAAATCAAGTTTTCCTAGGTCAGCTGATTTCATTTTCAATATTTTCTTAGCAATCATTGTATAGGCAACAGAAAGACTGCCAATTAGAGCAGATTGATACACGAGGTTAACGATAGTTTTTTCAGTACTCATTTTTTGTTTTGAAATAAAAATATAAATTAACTAAAAATGAATTGTGACGAACTACTATTAAACACTCAGGAAACAGTTATTTCTGATGAAGTTTCAGCAAGTAAAAAGGAAAGGTTGTACTCTCTAGCTGCTTGTGGAAAAACAAAACAATACTTAGGAACTGAATTTAGTATACACTACTCACAAAAAGTTAAGGATCACTATGAGAAAACAGGTGCGCAATAAACTCCGTTCGCTCCTGCTATTTATTTCTCAGTCAAGCCAAATTGTTATGAATTCTTGTTCAGCTGTAAGTGGGCGATGTTGTGTTAGTGGAAACATTGCACGTGATTCTCTATTACTGAGCTTGGCAGCAAAAGAAAAAGCGGAAACTTGCGAAAAAGGACCTTGTTTTGGATCGTTCTGCATGAACACATTGCACAAGCCAGATGGAAAAACCATTATGCACGTGCAAGCACTACTGTTTATGTGTGAGATGCTGTCTCTTGCTTGGCTTTATAAGAAGACATACCACCAGTATTAGGCCTGATTTGACAATGCCTCCACGACGAAAATTGAGCGAGTTGGATAGGGGACGAGCTGTTGCATGGTTCCAAGATGGTGTTCCCAAGCGAGAAGTGGCCAGGCGACTTCAGGTGTCCATCTCGGTCATTGTCAGACTGATTCAACGCTTCACAGCCACTGGGAGGGTCCATGAAAGACGCAGATCTGGTCGACCGAAGAAGACAACTCCACGTGAAGATCGTCTCATTGAACGACAAGCCCTGCAGACAAGAACAGCCTCTTCCAGCATCATTCGAAGGCAGCTGAGGGTGGCTACTAACATCAACATCAGCCAGCAGACCATACGGAACCGCCTTCATGGGTTTAACCTCCGTTCTCGTCGCCCAGCTGTACGGCCACGCTTAACTCCAGCCCATAGGGCAGCACGCCGCGCCTTCTGCAGACGTCACGTGAGGTGGACACGTCAGCAATGGTCCCAGGTCCTGTTCAGTGATGAATCACGCTTCACCCTGAACCACAACGACGGCCGACTGAGGGTCTGGAGGCGCCCAGGGGAACGCTTTATTGACGCCACTGTCCAAGAAAAGGTGGCCTTTGGTGGAGGTTCTGTAATGGTCTGGGGGGCCTTCAGCCTTCACCACAGAACACCCTTGTATCATGTACAGGGTAACCTGACTGGCCTCCGATACCGGGATGAGATCCTTCGACCGCTGGCTGTGCCTACACTGCAGCAGATGGGACCGCCGGCTGTCTACCAGGATGACAACGCTCGCCCCCACAGGGCAAGGGTGGTCAACGACTTCCTGCAGCAGTCTGGAGTCAACAGAATGGAGTGGCCAGCATGCAGTCCCGATCTCAACCCGATTGAGAACCTCTGGGATGAGCTGGATCGCAAAGTGAGGAGCAACCACCCCCCTCCCAGGGATGCCCAGCACCTCTACCAGATGCTGCAGGCTGAGTGGCAGGCGCTTCCACAGAGGATCTTCACCACCCTGGTCAACTCCATGAGGACTCGCTGCGTCGAGTGCCAGAACAGCCATGGCGGATACACGCATTACTGAACTTTTGGGAGCATCAGAATGCCCTGTCTTGTGATTTCAATGACTTTGGGAAATCAAATTTCGATACGTACCCACTTTGATCAAATGTACAGACCAAACGATTGCTCGAAATTGAAGGCAATTGTGTATCGTTATCACTAAAGCATTGAATTAAATGTTGGCCAAATTTCAACGCATTGGCTTTCTTATTTGGAAAGTTATGAATTAGTTTGCAAGTGATCCTTAACTTTTTGTGGATAGCTTAGAACAGATTCAACAAATGTCTTCTGCTGACATTGAAAAATATCACACCAGGTACGAAGCGCAATTAGGTTCTAAAATGGTTAAAAGTTTAGGACAAACAGTGTTGGGTTTGTATAGTAAACTAGTTAGTCAGTTTCTACCCATTGATTCAAGTCAAGATTTAATGTATGATTTAAATCAAGATCCTGTTTTAACAAAGTCATTAGAATCTCTCGGTTGTGATCTTTTTTATAGGTTTGGGGGGCTTCTATCACCAATTATTGCTGGATTAATTACTTTTAATCATGTAGATTTTATTGCTATTAAAAATGAACATGACAGAGAATCAAACGGAACAGAATCAGCAAACAAGCCCCAGTCCGACAGTAACCAAGGTGACGAAGAGCCCAGGACGAGTTGAAGCAGGTAAAAGGTTATCAGAGTGGAACAGACAAAAGAAGTTAAATGAACAAACAAAACAAAAACTGTTGTCTCAGAATGAAAACGAATCAACCATAAGTGAAATACCAGTTAAAAAAGAAGAGATCAAACAAAGCAGTACGAATTTCAATGTTGTATTGTTTACTGTCGGTGCAGTTGCTGGTGTTGGTTATTTGTCTTATAAATTATATGAAAAATATAAGCAACCAAAACCAAAAACACTAGTAGAAGAACAAACAAAACAACCAGAGAAAGTAACAGACAAACAAGAAAAACCAAAACCAAAAAGTTCAAAACCTGACAGTGATCCATTTTTAATGCAATAATTTTTTGGTTAAAGAACTTAAGTAAGAACTTGATAAGAACTTCAGCTAGAACTTAAAAAAGAACTTAATAAGTTTTTGTGTTAGAACATAATAAGAACTTGAAGATGACTTGAAGATGACTTGACTAAGAACTTAACAAGAACTTGAATAAGAACTTGAATAAAAACTTAGTAATAACTTAACAAGATATTAAACATGATATTAAACAACTTGATAAAAAGTGAAGGAGAAAAAAAAAAGTTTATAAAAAAAAAAAGTTTTCAAAAAAATAAAAAAATAAAAAAATAAATTAAAAAAAGTGAAAGAAATTTTTGGGAATGTAAACAATTCTATGCATTTATTTCAAATCCGAAGAATTCTATGCGTTTAGTTCAAATCCGAAGAATTCTATGCGTTTATTTCAAATCCTAAGAATTCTATCAATTCCTCTCTTCACTATGCTTGACGTTATCGGAAATCCCCCGTAGCTAAATAAAAGTTGGACGGTCGTGGCTTATCTAATTTCTCAATTACAGTGAAAGCATGCATGAAGAAACAAGGTAGGTGATTGGTTGTTTTTTGGGGTGTTTTTTTGTTTATACTTGCATACATTTATACTGACTGGGAAAATCTGTTCTTAACACTAGCTTAGAGCAGACGATCCAGGTCCACCTGTTGGAGTTAGTGACGTCCTGATGAAAGGGATTAACATTTCTTGGCAAAACTTGGATGTCGAATCAGTGAGATGTACTGTCGTTATTCAAAACAGCGTTGAAGAAATTAAGGCAGTGTCGACTAGTAAAAAGGTTATATTAAGTGTTGATCCAAACAATCTTAAAGAATTAACAACCATCAACCTTACTAATTTAGATCTCATTGGGTTTTATTACACCGAAAGCATTTTATCCGAAGATCTTCTTAAAATGATAACCGGGATGAATTAAATGAATTTTTTTTAATTTAATATAAAAGATGTCAATAACAAAATATCCAAAAATACCGACGGAGGTAAAAGAGCCTGACAAAGAAATGGATTCTGAAATTAAAAAGTTCAGACTAACTTCCATTGCAGAAATACAAAGAGAATTGGAAAAAGACCTTACTAATTATAACAGAGCTAAACGAAGGTACTCTTCAATCTTTAATACTGCAACATAAGCTATCCACAAAAAGTTAAGGATCACTTGCAAACTAATTCATAACTTTCCCAATAAGAAAGCCAATGCGTTGAATTTTGGCCAACATTTAATTCAATGCTTTAGTGATAACGATACACAATTGCCTTCAATTTCGAGCAATCGTTTGGTCTGTACATTTGATCAAAGTGGGTACGTATCGAAATTTGATTTCCCAAAGTCATTGAAATCACAAGACAGGGCATTCTGATGCTCCCAAAAGTTCAGTAATGCGTGTATCCGCCATGGCTGTTCTGGCACTCGACGCAGCGAGTCCTCATGGAGTTGACCAGGGTGGTGAAGATCCTCTGTGGAAGCGCCTGCCACTCAGCCTGCAGCATCTGGTAGAGGTGCTGGGCATCCCTGGGAGGGGGGTGGTTGCTCCTCACTTTGCGATCCAGCTCATCCCAGAGGTTCTCAATCGGGTTGAGGTCGGGACTGCATGCTGGCCACTCCATTCTGTTGACTCCAGACTGCTGCAGGAAGTCGTTGACCACCCTTGCCCTGTGGGGGCGAGCGTTGTCATCCTGGTAGACAGCCGGCGGTCCCATCTGCTGCAGTGTAGGCACAGCCAGCGGTCGAAGGATCTCATCCCGGTATCGGAGGCCAGTCAGGTTACCCTGTACATGATACAAGGGTGTTCTGTGGTGAAGGCTGAAGGCCCCCCAGACCATTACAGAACCTCCACCAAAGGCCACCTTTTCTTGGACAGTGGCGTCAATAAAGCGTTCCCCTGGGCGCCTCCAGACCCTCAGTCGGCCGTCGTTGTGGTTCAGGGTGAAGCGTGATTCATCACTGAACAGGACCTGGGACCATTGCTGACGTGTCCACCTCACGTGACGTCTGCAGAAGGCGCGGCGTGCTGCCCTATGGGCTGGAGTTAAGCGTGGCCGTACAGCTGGGCGACGAGAACGGAGGTTAAACCCATGAAGGCGGTTCCGTATGGTCTGCTGGCTGATGTTGATGTTAGTAGCCACCCTCAGCTGCCTTCGAATGATGCTGGAAGAGGCTGTTCTTGTCTGCAGGGCTTGTCGTTCAATGAGACGATCTTCACGTGGAGTTGTCTTCTTCGGTCGACCAGATCTGCGTCTTTCATGGACCCTCCCAGTGGCTGTGAAGCGTTGAATCAGTCTGACAATGACCGAGATGGACACCTGAAGTCGCCTGGCCACTTCCCGCTTGGGAACACCATCTTGGAACCATGCAACAGCTCGTCCCCTATCCAACTCGCTCAATTTTCGTCGTGGAGGCATTGTCAAATCAGGCCTAATACTGGTGGTATGTCTTCTTATAAAGCCAAGCAAGAGACAGCATCTCACACATAAATAGCAGTGCTTGCACGTGCATAATGGTTTTTCCATCTGGCTTGTACAATGTGTTCATGCAGAACGATCCAAAACAAGGTCCTTTTTCGCAAGTTTCCACTTTTTCTTTTGCTGCCAAGCTCAGTAATAGAGAATCACGTGCAATGTTTCCACTAACACAACATCGCCCACTTACAGCTGAACAAGAATTCATAACAATTTGGCTGGACTGAGAAGAAAATAACAGGAGCGAACGGAGTTTATTGCGCACCTGTTTTCTCATAGTGATCCTTAACTTTTTGTGAGTAGTGTACTTAAATACTGGACTCGGTAGTCTTAGTGCTTTAACAGCAGGAAGTTCTGTAGGGTTGTTAGCGACGGGTGTTGGATCAGTTGTTGCTTTACCGTTAGGTTGTGTGTCGCTGACGCTTGGATTGCTTTCAATGACAACAACAGCTTTCAACAAAAAAATAAAAATCAAACTACAAAAACATACAGGTATGGTTCAATTGATAATGGCTAAGCTCAGTTCGTTTCGATTGATAATTAGTAAAGCTTTGCAAGACTCCCAAATTACAGATGATGAATTTAATCGATTACAAGCAGACTACAATGACTACAAAATGCAAAAGTTCGAACTACAAAAAAAGTCAAGGATGAATTTTTCTCAAGCGCAAGACATAGAAGCGATAAAAAAAAGAATGTAAAAAAAAAATAGACGATACATTAAAGTCAGTTCTAGGGAAATAACAATAAGAACTCCAAAGGGAGCTTATTCAATAACATATGATTCCAAGTTTCGAAAGTCTACTGACTATAACAATAACAATTAGTTCTCCAGTGTCCAGGTGCGTACGAAAACTCTGGTGATTGAATTAAACGTTTTGTGTTGGTTGAATCGAGTGACTTTTTATTTACCATTGTTGTATTAATTTGATGTAAATCCGATCTAAGTGATACGTTGTCATGATAGAATGTTTTTTTTATAGAACAGTGCATCTTTATAGTTATCATGTATTATTTGTTTTTGAACAACAGGTTTACTGATTCCTTTCGCTTTTTTAACATCTTTATTTTCTGATTCAGTAATGATTGAATACATCTTTGCTCTCAATCCAACGTACTCTTTAATAATTATACCATTCATTTCATCCTTCATTTTCCCGATTACTTTTTTATTTACGTTTGAGTGTAGGGGTGAATCCTTTGGGTAATCAGATGTATCGTACCAGGAGTCTGCCCCCTTCTTTAATTCAGTTTTTAAGTCCTCGTAAAAGTCATCAGTTGGAATGTTTAAAACAAAAGAATCAGTGTCTGTATATAAAAGTGTTGATTCAGGATAGAGTGGTTTAATGTAATCATACAAGTATTCTAACATAAGTAGTTTTGATAATTCGAGAACAGCAAATCCTATAAAGATTGGTTTGTCTAATAGTACTTTTAGTTTTTTCATCATTATACCATAAAGCCTGTCACTGAACTTTTTAAAACCTTGGTAGTTCGGTTTAGAGGATAGTTTGGCTGCTCTCTTTGGGTTAACAACTAATTTGAAATCTTTACATTTGTGCGGGTTTTCCATAGTCTTACCAAAACAACTGTTGTTCATTAGTTTAAAAAAGTTTTTTTCTGATTCGTCAGTTGCTTTTGTTCTAAGATTTGTGTTTTTCATTATATACGGCTCCATGAATTTACTTTGATCAAACGAAATGATTCGGTGAACAGCAGTTAGTTTTAATCCGTGTCTTAAATAGAACTGGAGTAGTCTATAATGGCAGACGGTTTTTTTTTGGTTATATAAATTTGGAATAAGTTTTGTTTCTGAATCAATCGTTAATCTTTCTGCTGCTAAAGGAAAATCGTTATGTAGATCGTGAAGTTCATTAGAGTAATCTAAATCAACTTCTAAAATATATCCCTTTGGTTGATCTGGTGTTAGTTTAGATAACCATTCTAAAATTTTATTGATGCTTGGCGAATTTAAATCATGTATTTCAAAATTGCGTAATGGAAGAGATTGGCACATTGAATGACCATAAAGATTGTTTGCGTCAAGATACATAATATAATTTGATGGTTTGGTTGGATCGAAGTCGTCTAGGTGTTTGTTGTTTGCTTTACAGTAAGCGTGACAAGCCATACTTATTCCACCTCGTAAACCGTCTTCAATCATTTTAATCATTATATCATCAGAGAGTAAATCAATCTTAATGTTTGTAGATCTTAAGAACGCATCCCAACTCATCCCGGGCGCAGTGATATAGTTTACAGGATCTAAAGAATAATGTTTTAAACAGGTTTTTCTATAGTTCTCAAAAATATCAGCAAGTAAACAAACATCTATCTTTAAGTAAGCGTTGTGATAGTCTCCCATGTTTTTACATTTTAACTCTGCCCAAGCAGATTGAGCGTCTTCGTATTCGGAGTCACTTATACCTGATCCGCTTAATTTAGAGAAGAATGCGTCTTTGGGTGGAAGCCAGAGTTCATCAAATCGATCCCATGAATCCATGTACTCGTACGGGTAAACTCCTTTTTTCGCAAGTTCGGGTTTAAAGTATTTGCTTGTAATAGGAAAAGAAGTTAAAGATTCTCCTAATTTTTTAAGCGAAATTCCTAAATGCTGTAAACTATCAAAAAACGATAATGGACCTAATGTAAACGTCATGTACTTTTCAGAGGATTGGGCAATGCAGGAACTTGAATTAAACTCTAATTTGTCTATATTTGCTTGTAGAATTAAATGAGAATCGTAACCGCGCAGATTATGAAAAAATATAGGGAGTTTCCAATTCTTCGGATTGAACTTTAACATAAGATTACAAGAGTTGTGTGCAGCTCCTCTAAATTTTCCTGTAATGTGATCGTGATCTCTTACTTTAATGTAGTCAGGGTCTTCTTTTTGTATGAATTCTTTTTTACAGATCCAACAATTGGTTGCTTTTTGAAAATTAACTTGATCTTCTGTCAGCATAATTAACTCTGATAGATTTAATTCGTTTGAACATTTGTTTCTTAAATCTGTCATTTCTTTTAAGAAGAGGCTGGCTGCATCTGGTCCTCTATAAATTTTTGGTGAGGAATGTTTACCGTCTGATCGAACAATAATATATGCGTATGAACAAATTTGGTGGTTGTTTAATGAAACTGTTTTAGGAAGTTTTTCGGGTCTAGGACCTTGATAAGGCACAATTAAAGATTCGAAGTCTGCATAAACAACGTATGGACTAGTTTGCAGTTTTGTATAGTTTTTAAAGAATGTTTTGCTGCCTTCTTTAGGAGTAATTCGTTCGATTAAACAGTCGACAGGACTTTCACAATTTTTTGGATGGTTCTCAGCTGCTTGAGTACTCGGAATTCTAATTAAACATCTCCTGCAAAGGTCTTGTTTTCCGTTATATTCAGTCGTGTGCGTTAGTAGTCTGCTCATTGTGCGAATTAAAGTGTAATGATGATTTTTCCCGTTCGTTATTAAAAGAAGATCGATGTGATTATCAAGAGAATCATTTATTCTTGGAGCATTTTTTGATACGCGAATCGGTTTAAGTATAAACGTTAACAGTTAAAGGTTTGTTTTGTTCTTCAAATTGATTAATTTGATCATAAGTAACAGGAAACTCAATATTAGTAAAATTTAATTCATTAGTGTAGGATTTATAGTTTGTTATTCTATCAGCGTTCTTTTTAACATTATGCAGTTTTGCAAGTGCACACCACATAAAACATTTATCATCCTTGTTTTTTATGTTTATAAGGGCTCATTTACTTGCAAGTTCTGCTGGTAGTGGAATGTACGAGTTTCCTACGATTGGGTAGTATTTGCTTTGTACTAATAACATTTCTAATACTTCTCCTTCTGTCCAACCAGATCCTTTTAATTTTGCTTCTTCTGATGCTTTAACAAACTGAGTATAAACAAAATCTTCCCATTCTTTTGTAAAATCATTTGTAGTTAGAATGGCGTGTTGTTTTGTAGATACCCAGAGTGGTTTTTGTTCGCCGTTTGATAGTATAAAATCTATTTTTATTGCTAATAAAACTTTAACTGGAGGATCTATGTTTATATTTTTTTAAATTTGGGTAATAGCAAACTTAACACTTTTTAGTACATTCAATGGTTCAATAATTTTCATTTCAGTTTCTTTAAAATTAGAATAATATTCGCTTAACCATTCATCAGTAGGTTCTTCAAGTTCATCATCATCAAATAAATCACTAATTTTACGCAGGTATTTTTTAGTATTGGGTTCCATTTTTAAAGCACAAAATAAATACATTATTTCAAAATTAATTATTTTGTTTTTTAAAAAGTAGTGGTTTTATGGTTAAAAGGTGTTGGGGTGGTTTTTTTCATTAAAAAACAATTAAAATCACGCTGTTTTCGCGAGTAAAAACGATTGAATCGCACCGTCTTCGAGAATAAAAAAACGCAAGAAAACGGCTTAAATCACGCCTTTTTGAGGGGTTAAAAAGCATAAGAAAAAGGGGTGATTTTAGCCGTTTTTTAATAAATGGAGGAGTGAAACCGAAACCGAAACCGAAACTGTGCTGGCTTTCTGGTTTAGTTATTCTCTCGTGTGCACACACACACTGACACACACACACGCACATAATTGGAATTATTTTTTTGTTTACAGTTTTTGCTTTTCATCTTGTTTGCTTCAGTTGTATTTCTTATTTATTTATGACGACAGGATGAAAAAAAGTTTTGTTTAGCTTATTCCTTTATCGTCATTAAAGATAATTTTGACTTGACTTGACTTGACACATACACACACACACACACACACACACACACACACACACACACACACACACACACACACACACACACACACACACACACACACACACACACACACACACACACACACTTGTCAGAACAAGTACTTAGTAACTAGTACCTCACTTCTTGGACTACAGAAACAAACACACACAAACTGCTTAGCTCAACCATAACCGTCACATATTGGAAATCCCACAGGAAACAGTTCGTATCGAAAATACGTTATGATATAACCAACACAGACTACGGTATCAATGGATGTCGATAGTGTGTGTGTGTGTGTGTGTGTGTGTGTGTGTGTGTGTGCGTGCGTGTGCGTGCGTATGCGTGCGTGTGCGTGCGTGCGTGCGTGCGTGCGTGCGTGCGTGCGTGTGTGTGTGTGTTTTTGTTTTGTTTTTTTGTTGTTGTTGTTTTTTTGGGGGGGTGCAGGTGGAATCTGAATGGGAAAAAAACCACGTGTGATTTAGAATAAGAATTGATGAAATTCTGTTTAACGTCCTCCGGTCTAGAACAGACGCATATAGGACATCAGTAGATATACAGATATACAGGTGGTGGGAACGATCCTGGAGGCAATGCCCGGAGGCAGTGCAACACCAGTAGAGTCCAGATTGTTTAACAATACAGATGTGTGGCGAAAATGGTGTTTTACGTCCTCTTGCTCTGAATCAGACACATATGGGACATTTGTAAATACAAATTTTATGGTGGGAACAATACTGGAGGCAATGCCCGGAGGCAGTACGAAACCAGTAAAGTCCCGATTTTTTTAATTAACTGAATACAGATAGCTGTAGCGGTGACCACGCCTCGGTTAAACCTCATCGGCTATGGCACTGCCACAAAAATAAAGTAACAATACAGATGAGTATAAATTATTTCTGCTTTAGAATAAGAATTATATTTTGGTCCACTTTTTCAGAGAGTGGACCATCAATTAAAAACAAACAAAAAACTTTTGTTTGTTTCTTCTTCTTCTTCTTCTTCTTCTTCTTCTTCTTCTTCTTCTTCTTCTTCTTCTACTTCTTCTTCATTCCTTCGTTCCTTCGTTCGTTTGTTTGTTTGTTTGTTGTAGAAAAAAGTCAGTCGTTTTTTTCAGTGTGTTTTTTCCCCAAAGGAGCCAGAATGGTGAACATACTGACCGTGGACCCTGAAGAGAAGAAGAAGAAAAAGAAGAGTAAGAGAAGAGTATCATCAGAATCTTCAATTGGATGAAGGCGGATGATTAATGGAAGAAGAAGAAGAAGAAAAACAAAAATAACTTAAAAAATAAAGAGAACTAGTAACGGTAACGCCAAGTACTGGTAACGCTGAGTACAGCAAATTTGAAGCGATTCGGTTAAGAAACGGCGGAGTTAAAAGGCCCCGTTTCCCGTTGGCGCTGCTCTGAGAGTGATGCGCTCTCCCGATTCTCTTCAAATTTTCTGCCAGGTTTTGCCCCGGCCACAGCAAGCCTGACAGTACATTTGAAGCGTATCGGCTAAGAAACGGCGGAGTTATTTGTAAAAAGGTGAAGCCGCTTCACGCCGGCGGCGTATAGCGCGCGCGTTTATGAATCGATTCGCTTCCGGTTTGGCACATCGATAGTCACTGTCCTCGGTCCTCGATTGAATGCAATCGGTCTAGAAATACCTGAGATACGTACGCCGAAAGGCCGTCGGATGCGCGTTTCGCGCATTTGCAAAACCGCGCAAATGACACGGCCGTCTCGGTTGCCGTTGCCATCGTCCCGTTAAGGCTCACAGCAAATTTGAAGCGATTCGGTCGAAAAACGGCGGAGTTATAAGGCCCGTTTCGTGTTTCAGACACACACACAGACACACACACACACACACACGCACACACACACACACACACACGGACACTTGGCTTTTTACTATATGTGTGAATGATGATGATGATGAAGATATTACTTTCCAATGCCTTATCTCCCCTGCGAACTCTTTCTCGACTCGAAAACACAAGTAGGCCTAGCAGACGACGAATGCCAAAATGGCAGACGGGCTTTCTCTTGTGTTGTGGAGTCTCGCAGAATATTTCAACTATTTTTCTGTTACACTCATCATACTTTGCACTGGCTTGATGACAGCCTTCATTATAAGGTATATGTTTTATAGTGTTGGGAACAATGTCAAAATTTAACTTTTAATAACCGTTACATGACTGGATCATGTACAACTAACTAGATTCTTCTTCTGAAGTTCTTCTCTTCTTCTTCGCAGTACGTAGCCACAATCAACACACTGGTTATTATGCCACGGAACCGGGGAGGTTCATCCACATATGCCGGAAGAAAGGGCCAGGAGGCCGAAGATTAAAGAAAGAAGAGAGAGGACAGACAAAAGGAAAACGCCTAGCTTGATGGGAATCTGCAGGGGAGGGGGGGGGGGGGGGGGGGAGGGAGGTGTTTTTTTCGCTTGGTTGTTAGACTGATGACCCCTGAGTGGGGCCACCAGCCGCAGCAGGTGCAGCAGGCGGGTGTCCTTTGAGGAACTTCCAGACTCCGGCTGCGAAGCTCTCTGGAGTTCTGGCCTCCACTGCGGGTGTTGGCAGGTCGTTCCACTCCTTGATTGTTCGTGGAAAAAATGAGCTTTGACGGTACTGCGTCCGACACTGGGGGATGAGGAGCTGTTGTGGTGTAGAGTGGCACAGTGGTATCGCATTCGCTTCGTGTCAAGTAAACCCGAGTTCGAACTTGGGTACAACTACAAGGGATTTTTTCCTCATTCTGCACTAGGCCTTAACGGTCTGAACGTGGAGTCTTTCGGATGAGACGATAAACCGAGGTCCTGTGTGCCCATGCACTTAGCATATGTTAAACCCAGTGGCAACGAAAAAGTTGTCATTTGGTCAAAATTTACCACCGTAGAAAAAGAAGCGGAAGAGGGAAAGAGAGAAAAGAGCCAGTGTTTCCCATAGGGGTGAAATGTGAGAGTCCCAGGGACTCCCTGTGCAAAATTTTAAGAGTCCTTTTCATATTTTTAAGAGTCCCCTAAGTATATGATAAAAAATGCTTTAACAAAAGCAAATACATGCTAAACACACATGCTACATGCACAGTGAACACACAGGCAAACACATGTGCATAACCCCTGGAAATGGAATAGGCTGACTACAGAGAGAGAGAGAGAGAGGGGGTGGGGAGAGACAAACAGATCGAGATATGGACAGAGAGACAGGCAGACAGACACACAAGCGTACACACGCACTTGCATATGCAGTAGCTTATGTTTTTGAGATGATGCCATTCACATCTCTAAAAGAATGGCTTGATGCTGCTGCTTTTTCCTCTGTCGAACTTGCAAAAACCGTTCAGATTTGGTCAACGAAGAAATCGGACCTAAAACTTGAAACACGTCACTCTCGCGAACAAGCATTCAGATGTAAACAAAGATCGTTTTGGAATGACCGGACATGTGTCTGCTTTAGAAAGGAAAAACCTGGATGGTCAGAAACAAGACTGACAACCAGGAAACCCAAAGCAAACAGACTGACCGCTGTGGCACGAAGCGAAAATCGGGTTCAGAGTTTTGATATGGAAAAGTTGGGGAGGCTTGACCTAATTCCAACGATCCTACAAGTTGCAGACGATGTCTGAGCGAGTCCGAAACTAGCAAACATATTCTTCTGCCCCTTTCCTACTCGTGGCTTCTGTTGGGGAGGCATGGCTGGTTTTAAACACGAATTGTTGTCAAAAGGCCGAGAACGATCTTGTTTAGCACTAGAAGACTAGGTCACGCTGGAACTTTATTTTGTCTTCAAAAAGTTGGATCGGAAAAGCTTTACCGAATGTGCAATGCCGCCATTTCTTCGTTTCGGCGTTCATTTCGCCAGATACAACTTTTTAGTTCTGATTATGGTCTGAGGCTGCGGAAGAACTAAGTTTAGCAGACGACAGAATGCTTGAAGTTGTTGACTGCTTTGACGAAAAATCAATCGGTCAGATGGCCGCCTGCCTGCTAAAACTATCGGTCAAAATCGAAGAATGAACCCTGCTGTCTCGGTCTGTTGAAAAAAGTGTGCGTCCCATGGGACGCCCAGAGCTGAAATCAAAGAGTCCCTCTGTGATTTTTGTGCTTCAGGGACGCACATATGTGCGTTATGGGAAACACTGAAGAGCACACACATTACATTATCAGTTTTCCAAGAAAGGGCTACACACGTCACCCTATTAGTTTTTCTTGGGTTCAGCTTCAATATCTAGGGTAAAATTAGGAGTAGCAAACAAAATAAAGACCTAGTTCCGGGCTGGGGAGGGGCGGACTACAGGGAGCTGCCGGCAGCTACTAATTTTTCACGTTCGCCCCCAGCAAGCTGGGAACTAGCCGACCCTAGGCATTCCATAAGGCAATTCCCAGGCCCCAACCAAAAGGACAAACAAGACAAATAAATTAGATCCCTAACTATTGGGGTTAAAAAAAAAATATAAAAATTGGGGATGAGGGTGAAGGGACTGGGGTAGGGGCGCTTGTTGCAGGTTTCAGTGCTGGGTTGAGGCTGTGAGCTCAGCTGACGCTGGCTCTCCTCCAGGGTTTGGGATGTTGGTCCAGTTCAGGTGGTGTTGAAGCCTGGAGTCAAAGAGTGCCAGGGATGGTGCAGTGGCTACGCTTTCTGGGAGGCAGTTCCATTCAGGGATCGTGCAGGGGAAGAAGGTTCCCGGTCAGTACTGAGTTCGACATGATTTGATGTTGTACGCCTTGGAGTTGGTTTGGCGTCCACTTTTCTTCTGGCAGCTTGATGTTGGGGCCTTGTTATGATTTTGAGGAGGCCGTTTCTGTGTTCGTACATGGTGGTTAACCAGGCCTTCATTCTTCTTTGCTGCAGTGCGGGCCAGGAGAGTTCTTCCAGCATACTGTCGACACTGGAGGTTGCCTTGTACTAAGTTGTAGTCCTGCATGGTCCACCTTGCCGCACGCCTCTGGACCTTCTCAATGGAGTTGATGCAGGTCTTTGTGGTGGGATCCCATACAGGACTAGTGTACTCTAGAACAGGTCGAACAAGTTTTAGTAATATATTAGTTATAAATGAGAAGGAAAAAAAATATGTAAGGAATTATATGAGTAGTTCTGATAAAATGAAAGACCAAGACCAGCTGCAAGTTGACCTCCACCACCTAGCGGACTGGGAGAAGAGCTATGACATGGAATTTCATCCTGCAAAGTGCCAAGCGCTTGGTGTTAAACCTCTACCACAACACCTCCAGTCTAACGGACATGCTTTCTCAGTTAGGATGGCAGACACTTGAGTACCGCAGAAAGTCTACCAGGCTTACAATGCTTTATAAGATCTTGAACAGCATTGTCAAAGTCGACAACACCAGACTGAAGTCAGCTCCAACTCGCTTAAGAAGATGACACAGCCGGCAACTATCCACCATCCAGTGCCAGATTGAATACAGGAGAAGTTCTTTCTTCCCGCACATTATCAAAGACTGGAACTTGTTACCTGAGGAGGCTGTGTCTGCTTCTTCAGCTGGCTCGTTCTAGTCCTCCATCAAGATGCAAATTTCCCTCTCCCCCCCCCCCCCCCCCCCCCCTCTAGTTTAGGTGTTCCTGCCGACTCAGCATCACGTCGGGGGCTCGATCAGACTGGCTGGGTCATCTTCGTAGAGTAGGTTTTTGTTTTATTTTGCCTCTTTTTGATGCCCGACTTCGGACCTCTACCGCATATAGTATAAAATCAAACTGATGGTTGTGGATACTCAACGGTAGAAGAAAAAGAAGAAGTTTCTAGGACCAGGAGTCCCCTACAGTACTCGTACATCCTTCATGGGCACACCCTTGAGAACGTAAGGGAGATCACATATCCCCGGCATTAACATCAACAGTGAGATCTCCTGGGACTGCCACGTCAACAACATCAGTGCTAAGGCCAACAAAACCCTGGGTTTTCTCAGACGGAACTTAAAAATCAGTAGCACCACCATCAAGGAACGAGCTTACAAAGCCTTTGTGTGTCCCTTGCTTGAGTATGCCTGCTCCGCCTGGGACCCATACACAGAGGAGAACATTGGCAAGCTGGAGGTGGTCCAGCGTAGGGCTAGGACAGCACGATTTGTGCTCAACCAGTACAGGCCTGCATTAAGTGTGAGCACTATGCTCGAGAACATGGGCTGGGAATCAATGGAGAGCAGACGGCAGAGGACCAGGCTCTCTATGCTGCACAAGATCAGCACCAACGCTGTACACTGCCCGAATCTAAAAGCAAAGCTGGTGTCGCTTCCATCTCGGCAAAGGTGTGGTCACCACCTGCAGTTCAAGCTTATTCAGTGCCGAACGACCATCAGGGAGTGGAACGAACTGCGGCAATATTCTCTTGCAGCCTTCACTACTGATGTGCGTGGCGCGTCAGGGTTTGAGGCTGCACACCAGTAACCCACCAGCTTTCCCCCTCCTCCCCTATCCCCCGACCCTTGTTTCCTACCACCACCACTGCCAACTGGAATTTGTCCACCATCGGAACCCCTCTTTTTCAGTCTTTTTTTTCTCTCCAAAAGGTGCCAGAATGGTCAGCTCATTGACCGTGGGCCCTTAAGAGAAGAAGAAGGGGATAGGGTTAGGAACATGTCAGATTTAATAACTTAATATTAGTAGTTTTTGAAGACATTTGCACACAATTTATGCGTCCCGTGATTGAGCACCATACCCGTAGCCTGGAGAATGTGAGATACAGGCCCATACTCCGAGCCTCTTCCCATTCTAAAAAATAAATACAATTTTACTTTCCCACAGGCTAAACGGGGATCACTTTGGACGCTACCACAACGGAACCAACCAAGGGGAGTCCTCCCTGGCCTACCAGAAAGACATGACCTCCTTCAGTAACCCTTTCTTCCTCAGGCTGCCCAGTTCCAACGCTTCCAGTCTGGCAAGTAAGTGCTGCAGTCATAGTGTTATTAGTGCGCTAGACAGGCATGTGTTTCCGATCAGCTAGCCAAGTTAGCAGAGTAAAGCTAGCAAAGATAGGGGAAAATAACCATCTTTTATGACCATTAAAAGACAGATTTAAGGGGAACAGGAGGATATGGTGGCAGTGGTCTAAGGAAGCAGGGTGTTCCTCCTTGCAGGATGTCCTGAATTGCAGGATTTTTAAATTGCCTAGAACCGCCATCACCAGATTATGAGAATTTGAGAAGTACTCAACGATTTTCTTACACACACACTTGTACAGTAAAAAGGGCCTATATAAGCATTTGCTATATATATTCAAAGGAATGTAGCACTTGTACTAGTCTAGAGGGATGAAAAAAGAGCAGTAAATGTGTGTGTGTGTTCGCTGCCCCTTGCACTCCGCCGAGGCCGCTCCCTTGCAGGATTTTATTTATTTCCCAGGAGCATCCATGCATACACAAACACAAACAGAGACCTCCTGAAATAACAAGGTGACCCTCTAAAAGTCTACAGCCATATTTTGTGCACGATTCTGCCCCCCTGGTTTAAAGGATAGAATTGAGTGTGTGTGACATTAAGTATGCTTATTGTCTTAACAGACGCTGCTGAAGTTCAATAGTTTAACTTAAGTCAATGTTTCCCCCCACCCCCATCCCCTCTCCCAACGGAAGAAGATAATGGTGGGGGCAAGATTAGAAGCTGCCCGGTTGTTGAATGTAGCTTTTGATTTTGTGCTATTTTTAGTCAATTGCACGTTTTTAAGAATTTTTAGTGGTCCTTAACGGGGCAAATTCTATCAATTCATGTATTGTTTGAATCACTTCAATCACTAAAACCATTGACCGATTGATTGTTAAATAGATCTTTTTTTCCCAGAGGGTGTGTTGCTGGAGTTATCGTGCCTGGAGCCGTGTGAAGTGTATGTGTACTGGGGCGCCCTCATCAGCCCAGTGCATGCCGCTCTCCTCAAAACAGGGACAGATTTCACGGAAGACGCACGTACCCGCAGCTTGTGGAGAGACGACTGCTTGGCAACGGAAAGACACAGGTTTGTCTTGGCTTTTTTGCTTTGAAATTCCATCGGTGGAGGGAGTTAATTAAGAGAGAGTTCCTTCCCCTTATTCGCACGTACCCGCAGCTTGTGGAGAGACGACTGCTTGGCAACGGAAGGACACAGGTTTGTCTTGGCTTTTTTGCTTTGAAATTCCATCGTGATAATCATTGAAGGTGGAGGGAGTTAATTAAGAGAGAGTTCCTTCCCCTTATTCGCACGTACCCGCAGCTTGTGGAGAGACGACTGCTTGGCAACGGAAAGACACAGGTTTGTCTTGGCTTTTTTGCTTTGAAATTCCATTGTGATAATCAATGAAGAATTGAAGGTGGAGGGAGTTAATTAAGAGAGAGTTCCTTCTTATTATTTGCACGTACCCGCAGCTTGTGGAGAGATGACTGCTTGGCAACAGAAAGACTCAGGTTTGTGGTGGCTTTTTTTGCTTTGACATTCCATCGTGATAATCAATGAAGAATTGAAGATGGAGGGAGTTAATTAAGAGAGAGTTCCTTCCCCTTATTCATTTCGCTACAATCTCCTCTCCTAGCCTCACTATTTCAATCGAAGAATTGAGAGTTGATTTTATTTGGTTATTATGAGGAATTGAATTTTTACATTTTGTGGTCATAAATTGGCAACAGAATGTTTCTTGAGCGGTTTCCAAAAAAAATCTGCTCTGAGTGGGTTTTTTCTTTTCTTTGTTTCATATAGTTAATAATTTCTTTAAAATGTTGAATTTCTGCACAGTGGTTTTTTACAATTTTTTTATTATGATTTATGAGGGAAATGAACCAACATGTGTGGCGGTACCATAGCCAATGAGGTTTAACCGAGGCGTGGCTACTGCTACGCCTATCTGTATTGTTAAAAAATCGGGACTTTACTAGTGTTGCACTGCCCCTGGGCATTGCCTCCAGTATTGTTCCCACCATCTTTGTATCTACAAATGTCCCATATGTGTCTGTTCCAGACCGAGAGGACGTAAAACACCATTTTTCATTCATTCACATGCTCCAAATTATGACTTATAAGAGTACCATATTTTACGGACTATAAGGCGATACTTTGTTTTCCTAGACTGAGACCCCTGCACCTTATAATGTGACTGATAATATAGTAATAAAGAAAAATCTGAATTTTGTGTCAAAGTGCGCCTTGTAGTTCGTAAAGTACGGTAAGTCAGGGCCTTAAATAACCCTATAATCCTGCGGAGTCACATTCCCCTTAGAAAAGAGCTTAGCTTTGTCCCGGGGGGGGGGGAATACCATATTTTCTGATTATAAGGCGCACCCCCCCCCCCCCCCCCCCCCCCCCCCCCCCCCCCTCCTCCAAATTTTACACAAAATTCAGATGTAATTATATTGTCTTACTGTTTTTTCAGTCACATTATAAGGCGCAGGGGTCTCAGTCTAGGGAAGAAAAGTATCGCCTTATACTTTTGTTATAGTACAAAAATAATTTGGGGAGGGGGGGGGGGGCAATTTCACTGAGGTATTTTTTCTAAAATAGTTTTGTTTTCACTAAATACCACACAAACAAACACACAAGTGCAAAGTGACATTATTTTATTAACGAGACAAAACAGAACATGTAATATTTCAACAAAAATGTCTTTTTCAAACAATATACATAACACAATACTTCCCCTCTTCACAGTCGAGCAGTCTCCAAATGATCACGTTTAGATAGAAAATAAAAAAATCATTGTTGTTGAATACAGTTCAGAAGCGTAGGAGGGAGGGAGAGTGGAGAGAGGGTGAAAGTTAGAAATAGCGAGTACAATCTCATCAATGGCAATGCTTGCAGTGAAAAAGAAGTGGGTGATTGAAAAAGGATAGTGGGGGGTGGAGTAAGACAAGAGTTGTAGGGGTTCACTAAGTGTATGTTTTTGTGGCAGCCGCTTTTCCTGCGACTGTACTTTGATGTTTGCCCGTCTCTTGGCACATGGTAACCTTTGATTTTTCTGACAGTTTTGACGCCCGAGGAAAGCACTCCCTCCACCTGCCCGTGCCGACAGAGGTCAGTGCCGAGGGGCTGGGCCCTCCCCCCAGACAGCGCTACCCCTGCGTGCTGGTGATGACCACCAGGAACAGCCCTGCTGCTGTTGGTCATGTGGAACACACTCATGTGGTAGGTGCAGTTGACTTTATTAACGCTTTCACTGCCAGCCATTTTTTAGCAAAAAAAATTTCAAACTTACCTGGGTAGAGACAAAAATCTGTCTGCAATACTGGGGATTCCTGTGTGACATATTGAAAGCAAGGCCTATCCTTACGTCCCAAAGTTAAGAGAATAGGGTCTTTGCATAACAGACCCTGATTTTATGCCTTTTAGTGACATGGGTGTAAAATCATTGTGGTGCAAAAATGCGACGTTGGCGGTGAAAGGGTTAATTAATTATGGTCGACTCTTCTAGCTCCATGGGCAAAAATATTCGCTCAACACTATTCACTATGCTCCCACCAAATGCAAAGACATTCACTGCCAAGCACCCTGCCATGTGTTTGTAAGATATTCGCTCAACACTATTCACTATGCTCCCACCAAATGCAACGACATTCACTGCCAAGCACCCTGCCATGTGTTTGTAAGATATTCGCTCAACACTATTCACTATGCTCCCACCAAATGCAAAGACATTCACTGCCAAGCACCCTGCCATGTGTTTGTAAGATATTCGCTCAACACTATTCACTATGCTCCCACCAAATGCAAAGACATTCACTGCCAAGCACCCTGCCATGTGTTTGTAAGATATTCGCTCAACACTATTCACTATGCTCCCACCAAATGCAAAGACATTCACTGCCAAGCACCCTGCCATGTGTTTGTAAGATATTCGCTCAACACTATTCACTATGCTCCCACCAAATGCAAAGACATTCACTGCCAAGCACCCTGCCATGTGTTTGTCTGTAAGATATTCGCTCAACACTATTCGCTATGCTCCCACCAAATGCAAAGACATTCACTGCCAAGCACCCTGCCATGTGTTTGTAAGATATTCGCTCAACACTATTCACTATGCTCCCACCAAATGCAAAGACATTCACTGCCAAGCACCCTGCCATGTGTTTGTAAGATATTCGCTCAACACTATTCACTATGCTCCCACCAAATGCAAAGACATTCACTGCCAAGCACCCTGCCATGTGTTTGTAAGATATTCGCTCAACACTATTCACTATGCTCCCACCAAATGCAAAGACATTCACTGCCAAGCACCCTGCCATGTGTTTGTCTGTGTCACGAAATCCCCCGCTCGATCCTGATCAGAGATCGGGAGAGGGAAATCGCGAACCCCGAGGAGAGTCTCGCACGCCCAGACAGACAAACCCGCAGGAGAAGGCACACGCGCACACCAGAAGTACAATACAAAACAAGACTATTTATTATAAGCAAGCACACACACACACTTACACAATTCAATACTCAATGTTCAACAAATTATCTACACAATTTACATGGCATTCAAAAGTTTGTCCAAAGAATAGGCTAAAGCCGGCAACTTAACTGAATAACTAAAAGAGAGTTTGCAAGCAGAAACACAAAATAGAAGGGAAAAACGACGAAAGGGCAGACGAAGAAAAAAAGTCCAACAAAAACAGCAGAGCGTCCGAAGAAGAAGACAAAGGGGAAAACAAAAGTCAGTAGAAAAACTGCTCCCCCTCCTGGGGCAGGCTACAGCAGCAGAAACAAAAGAAGAGAGACGGCAGAGGTCGCCCACAGACTCCTCAACAGGAACGTCGAAGCCTGGCCCGAACGCACAGACAGGCCCACAGATCGGGCCTAACACGGGGCCAGACAGAAAGGCGGGCGGCCTCCCACAGCCGGAAACGGAGAAAAGAGCGGTTGACCGGGCGGTCAACCAGGCAGCAACAGGTCAGGTCAGGTTCAGGCTCAGGCTCAGGCTCAGGCTCAGGATAAGGATCAGGACTGTATGAAAAACCAAAACAAAAACCTAGTTTTGAACTCCCAGAGTAACGACAGTTTTGTGTTTACCCAAACACTAATTCCCCAACAGTCCTCTTCAGGGATGTAAAAACCCACCCTCTTTAAACTTGGTTCTCTCCAAGAACCCCAAAACGCTGAACAACACCTTCTTTACAATCCTTTTCACACGACTCAGTCTAGGGGTAATATTTCATCAAAAAGGATTAACTAAAAGGTTTCGCTTTTTCTGGAACAACAAGGCTTTCATACATTTAGAAAATTCTAGCCTTTCAAATACAAAAATTAACAATTACATTCTTCTGAAAATTTCACAGCTTTTCAGGTACAAGAATGGACACTTAAATTCTTCTGAAAATATCACAAAGAACTTCACCACCAAAAATATGTCCCTTCATTATCATTTCTTCCATAAGGCGGACGAACTACAGGCAAAGAATGTATTTCCCCAAAATGGCAATCTATTCTATCATCCTTACCATTCCACTACAAAGTGCATATTTGTACAAGATTAGCTTGGAAGACAGAAATAAAACCAAGAGTGTCTTACTACCACAACTCCCAATCCAGGTAACTTCCGGTTAAGCAGACTACTCACTTTCTTTCAAGCTAGCATGGAAGGCAGGTTTGTTTTTCTGTTTCTCCAGGAATTTTTTCTCCTGCTTTCAGCTTAATGAGTGTCTTTTGTTTTCCTTTGGTTTTCTTTGTGTTGCTTTGCTACTTGGGTAAGTTCGTTCGGCCCTCCCCCCTTTTTGGTTGTAATCTTTGTGAAGATTTCGGGCCTGTTGGTCAAAAGGTGGGCGTGGCTTCTGGCTTCGGGTTTCGCGTTATGGAACCTACTCCTTCTAAAAAGGTTGTAGATTCTTCGGCGTTAGTTAGCAAACCTTCAAGTAGTTCAACTAAGGAACCTCAGCCTACTCCTCCCAGGGATGACAAAGACCGTTTTCTAAAATCTAGTCCTTCAGAAAAGTCTTTGTCCAAGTCAAATCTCGGTCAAGAAGTTCGAGTAAGTCTCATTCTTCGCGTTCGGTTCAAGATACAAAGCAAGTGGTGTCGGAATTGCTGGCTCATTTGCGTTCTACGGGCGAATTGTCTTCGGCCATGCCGTTCTCCTTCTCCCAAGTGGATTCGGCTGGTTTGGTCCAGCACATTTCGGTGGATGATTCTCATGTTGTTTTGTTGGGTGTTTTGGACGATGACCCGGCCTTTTCGACGGTTGGTCGTCCACTCCAGGATTCGTTGTCCGTTGAAGATCTCTCACGGATGGAGCTGCAAACCGGCATCCGGGTTTTTCCCGAACAAGGTCAGTACGGCTCTTCTAGCCAAGCTAGCTCCCGTACCCCATTGGTTCCTGGCGTTCATGATACCGCACGGGCACTTCCGGTTCTGGAAGAAGAAGCTGCGAAGAAACCGGTGGTGCTGTCCGACTTGTCTTACAGAGCTATAGACAACCGGGCGGTACCCACCGATGCCACCATTACGCCTGGTGATGCCGGCCGAAAAACGGACGATGCCGCTAATGGGGGTAGCTTCCCTGGCGATGGCAGCCTCGGTGCCTTAGGCACCGGGCCGGCATCCGCACCCGGAGTTCTCCGAGCGGACCGGCCACGGCGACATGGTCTCGCGGGTCCACCACGGGCACGGCGGCTACGGCCTCTCCCGTGGGTGGTCCCTGGCGACGGCAGCCTCGGTGCCTTAGGCACCGGGCCGGCATCCGCACCCGGAGTTCTCCGGAGCGGACCGGCCACGGCAACATGGTCTCGCGGGTCCACCACGGGCACGTCGGCTACGGCCTCTCCCGTGGGTGGTCCCTGGCGACGGCAGCCTCGGTGCCTTAGGCACCGGGCCGGCATCCGCACCCGGAGTTCTCCGAGCGGACCGGCCACAGCGACATGGTCTCGCGGGTCCACCACGGTCACGGCGGCTACGGCCTCTCCCGTGGGTAGTCCCCAGGCCCAAGGCCGTACGACGGCGGGCATTCAGTCCATGGGACGTTTGCCTCAGCCCGTACCGGTCACGCCCGTTACCGCTGGTATGGTTCTTCAGCGGACCTACTCTCACCAGGAGGTTTTGGACCTTTTGTCGGGTTGTTCTTCCTTCGGTCAGTCAGCTCAACCAGCGGCGTCGGTTACGGCTTCGGGTCACACGGTGGATTCTATGGAAGAGGTTTTTTCAGATCCTTCTGTTTCTGGCATTCAAGGGTATCTGGCGGCCTTGCAGCCTTACTGCGCTCCTTCTTTCACGGTTGCAACCGAGAGTTGTTCAACCGTACCCTTGTTGTCTTCCTTCTGAACGAATTTTTGCGGGGGCAACGGCCCCGGCTTCGCCGTTCTTTCAAATGATGTCTGTTTTGGCAGGCATGGTTTCCTCTGATTACAACCATGAGTTGTTCAACCAGTTGACTCGTTCACCCGTTCCAGTAATCCTTTTTGGTCTGGTTCCGTCCCGATCGAACTATTCTGTCCGGCTAACATGATCTTCCATGCCCAGCCGTCAGCTCAGTTGTTCGACTGGGTGGCGTTGAAATGGGTTAAGTCTACGTCACGTTTGCACACTGTTTCGCTTTTTGTCTACATGTTTTCCTTTTCGGTGGGGACATTTCCGCGTCATCTGGTTAGATTTGACGTCATGCGATAGCAACTATGTTGCTGTTTCGGTCTGTCCCTACGTCAGAGGTAGTTTTTTATTTTTACCTTCCAACGGTCTTAGCATGTAGAGTTGGTTACGAAGTGCAGTCGCACATTCGTACCGTGGCTTCTCAGTTTGCTAGTTCAGAGGTTGAATCTGCTGTTTTGCGGATTCTCATCTTCACCATTTAGTACTAGCTGTCTCTATCCCGTCATCGATCCTTTGCTTGCCCATTCTGAACAAGTCTTGTCCAAATGTGGGCCATTTTGTTTTTGACTCAGACTCGCCACTTCGATTTTTCTGGTTCGAAAGGGCGTAGCAGCGTGTGGTGGCCCGGTCCGGCCACTCATAGTCCGTTTTTGTATCGGCCTTGGCTGCTCTAGGTGACTCCATGCGGAGTTTGTCATCTCCTGGCTGCTTTTCCAGGATGTTGTCTCGGTGGAGTCCACTCAGGTTCTGCCCCAGGATGATGCTTTCGGTACCCTTCTGTCTCGTGGGTGCCAATTGTCTTTTCTCCGCCTGCAGATCCTCTTCGCTTTCAGATCTTGGACGCAGAGGTCAAGTCCCTTCTGGACAAGGGTGCTGTGATTCCAGTACCCAACCCAGGCCCGGGTTTCTACTCGTGCATGTTCACTGTACCAAAGAAGAACTGCGAGTTCCGTCCAGTGCTGGACTTGTCTCCTCTCAATGCTTTTCTGCGCCCCATGGCGTTCAGAATGGAGACGGCTGCTTCGGTTCACAACTTCATCCAGCCGGGGGATTGGGCGACTTCCATAGACCTCAAGGATGCCTTTTTCCATATTTCGATCCACCCAGATCGAAGGCATCTCTTGAGGTTCATATGGGGGAACACGACTTATCAGTTCGTAGCCCTTCCCTCCGGGCTCTCTCTGGCCCCTTGGATTTTCACCATGGTGGTCAGGGAGTTCGTCGGCGTGGCCGGGTCCAGAGGGATCCGGCTCAAGGTGTACCTGGACGGCTGGCTCACCTCGGCTCAGTCCAGGGACCGGTGCCAGGAACACACTTCGGAGCTCCAGGACCTGTCCGTCCAGGTTGGCTTCAACATGAACGTCAAAAAGTCGGATTTGACTCCGGCCCAGGAATTCAAATTTCTGGGGATGGTCTTCAATACCCAGACGTTCACGGTCTGTCCGTCTCCGGATCAGATCCAGTCCATTCAGTCCTTTCGGGAAAGTGTTCTGTTGGCAGGTTCAGCAACGGTTCGTCAACTTCTCAAGTTGCTGGGCATCATGGAGTCTTTGGCAGACCTCTTGCCTCTGGGACGTCTGCACAAGCGTCCGTTACAACGAAAGTGTGCGGAACTCGGGGTTTCTCATCTTCCTCTGGAATCTCAGATTGTTTTGGGCTCGTGGTTTCGCAGCTCAGTTCTCCAGTGGTTGGATCCGGTTTGGCTGGGGTCCTCAGTTCCCAGTCGGCCTCTCCACCATCAAGAATTCCTTTTCACGGATGCATCAAAGGAAGGTTGGGGGGCTCATCTGGACCGGTGAGAGGTTTCGGGGTTGTGGTCCAAGCAGATTCGTCTCTCCACATCAATTTTCTGGAGATGGAGGCGGTTTCGCTCGCGCTCAAAGTGCTACTTCCCCTGCTACGAGGCAAGTGGGTCACAGTTTGTGGCGACAACTCCACTTGCCTCTCGTACCTTCGGTGTCAGGGGGGCACGAAATCGTCTTCACTCTCCAGGAAGGCAGAGGAGATCCTGCTTTGGACTGCACGGAATTCCATTCTTCTAACCGTGGAGTTCTTTCCCGGGAAGTTGAATGTTCTCGCCGACCAGCTGGGCCGTTCTAACCAGGTGATTGCAACGGAGTGGACTCTCGTCCATCAGGTCCTTCAACCCATTTGGTCGATGTGGGGAAACCCACACATCGACTTGTTTGCAACTCGCTTCAGCTGGCGTCTTCCGCTTTTCGTCTCCCCGTTGGCAGATCCCTTGGCATGGGCAAGAAATGCCTTCAGTCTCCAGTGGACGGGTCTGTGGGCCTACGCCTACCCACCCACAGCTCTTCTTCCAAAGGTGTTGGAAAGGTGTGCTCGGGAGCGTCCTGCTCTGATCCTCATAGCGTCAGGATGGGAAACTGTCCGTTGTTCCCCGAGCTGTTAGCTCTCACCCACGTTCCGGGTGTTCCCCTCCAGTTGTCACCAAGTCACTTGTTCAACCGCGGACAGGCGTTCCACATCGAAATCCTGCCGTCCTTCACCTGACCGCTTGGCTACTTTGCGGTCAGGATTGCGGTCACAGGGTCTGAAAGGTGAAACCATTGAAGTGATTCTTCAATCCCGTCGTCAAAGCATGAATACCTTGTATTCCTTGCGTTGGACCTCTTGGTTCAATTTCTGTTCAATGAGTCTTTTTCTCCTTTGCACCCGACTGGTGCTCAGTTTGTTTCCTTTTCGTCTCATTTGCATAATGAGAAGGGCCTCTTGGCCCAAACTTTGTCAGGTTATAAGTCGGCAGTTAGCACTATTTCGATTGCTACTGGTCGTCAACCTTCCTTTGCTTCTTCTGTCTTGGTTTCCCATTTTTTGGATGGTTTGCGTAATAAGTCGATTCGCCCAACCATCAGACTTCCGCTATGGGACGTTTTTTCTTGTGCTTCACTTTCTCAGGTCAGAATGTGAACCGCTTTCTTCGTTGTCTTTTAAGCTTCTTTCTTTTATAACGCTTTTCCTCGTTAGTCTTGCCTTAGCGAGACGTGTGAGTGGTATCCACGCTCTTAGCGGTTTAGTTAATGATTATGAATTCGCGGAGGATGGTTCCTCGATCTCCATGGCTTTTCTACCGGAATTCCGTGCGAAAAATCAATCGGCTCAGCAAGCTTCTCCGTTGGTTGTTATCGAGAGTCTCTCTAACATCCTCGCTCCGGACGATGAGGAAAATGTCTGTGTCCGGTTCGCTGTTTGCGGGCATATCTCCTTCGTTCAGTCTCGTTCCGTAGCCAGAAACGCCGCCTTTTCATTTCTTTGAATTCCAACTATTCAAATGATATCCGTAAGGCCACTTTGGCTCGCTGGTTAGTCGAGTTGATTCGACTAGCCTACTCCCACGCCGATCGTTCTGCGCCCCCAGGTATACGGGCTCACGAAGTTAGGGCTATTAGCACCTCACTAGTCTTGGTCAGGGGTGTTCCAGTCCCTTCCTTATGTCCTCCGCCTTCTGGAAGTCGGAGACTACATTTACCTCTTTCTGCCTGCGCGAGTTTTCTACTCTCCGGCAGGACAACACGTTTGGCATTCGATGTGCTGTGTTGTCCTCCAAGACGGTGTCCTTTTGAGGTTTGACTTATTGTCTGTTTGTTTTTATAGACTTAAGTCTTTTGGGGGATATGTAAACATGATTTGCTGTTTTACCTTCTTATTTTAGATGGTATGTGTGTGTTTATGTGGTATCTCTGTCATGGTTTGTTCCATGGTTCTCAGAGTAGTGCTTAACCATTACCCACCTCCTTGTTGGTAATCATGCACTTTGTAGTGGAATGGTAAGGATGATAGAATAGATTGAGGAATTTTTATTAATTCTACTATCTATTTTATCTATATACTTACCATTCCACTACATTTAATTGACCCACCCACCTCCCTCCTAATGGTTTTTGAACGTGTACCTTCCCTTTTTATTAGATGCTTGCTTTCAAGAAAGTGAGTAGTCTGCTTAACCGGAAGTTACCTGGATTGGGAGTTGTGGTAGTAAGACACTCTTGGTTTTATTTCTGTCTTCCAAGCTAATCTTGTACAAATATGCACTTTGTAGTGGAATGGTAAGTATATAGATAAAATAGATAGTAGAATTAATAAAAATTCCTCATTCACAATGTACTTCAAAAGGTCAAAAAGCCTTGAAAACACTACTTACACTTTCTCTCAAAAATAAAAACAGAAACGGGGATGAACGCTTTACAAAGCTCCTATCAGCATAGCTAGAAGCGCGACTGGAATAACCCTCTGTTATCCAGCTCTCCGCAGAGTCTCTTAATACCTAATTAAGCTAGGACGATGACCGCGAGGCTAAACATAGGTCGCAAGGCTAAACATATACCGCAAGGCTAAACATAGGCCGCGAGGCTAAACATAGGCCGCGAGGCTAAACATATACCGCAATAAGGAATAATGCGCGCGAGTGCACGCATTTAGGATTCTGAATCTCTGTGAACTCAAATACGCTTTGCACCGAAAAACGATTTGCACGGCCTAAACACACAATGGCGAGCCAAAACATTGATTCAAAAATATGTGCCGAGTTCAAGTACCAAATTCTACGACCGGCAAAAACCTATCCAACTGACAAGTCATGACCCAGCCAGTCAGTTCCTTAGCCCCTTATGCAAAAATCAAGAAAATAATAAGAAAAATGAACCAAAGAAAACGCACACAAATATACATGTTAGCAAACCTATAACTAGCTATTCTACATTGTTACGCGCGCGTTGTTGTACGAGTTTTAACGGGATTAATACTAATTTTATGCAGCTACTGACCAAACTTCCAAGTGGCGGAATGAAGAAGAAGAATCCTCCCCACAAGACAGTCGCAGCTCTGGTCTCGCCAAGGGCTCGGGGTAAGCGCGAGCAGGTGGAAGGGGTTCCGGACCGGCCACAGCTTTCTTCCAGGACTCCAGTGAACGCCAGGGACGATGACGGGGAAGGGAGGACAATGAGGAACCAAACAAAAAGGGGTGAAGATGGCGATGAGGATGAAGAGAAGAGATGATGTCAGCCGAAGCTCAACAGCTTCGCTATCCCCACGTCTAGGACTCGTGCAGGATAAACAATTAATAACAGGATCCTTCAGGGACGTGGCCCTCACCACACCTCAGCACTGGGCGGCCGTAGGTGGACAGAACGATGAAAAGGAGAAAGGATGAAGCGATGAAGCGATGTTGCTTAACTGAAGGAAAAATATGGAGTGACGTTTGACCGGTATAAAACTCATGAAGTCGCCAGTTGAATGAGGAGTCTCGCGAGAGGTCAGAGCTAACACGGGTTGCACGGATTTCACAAGTAGGTTGTCTCGATTAGGTTCAAAGAAAAGGAAAGATCTCGGGGTCCTTTGCGATCGAGTGGTAGACTGTGCCTTTCTCGGTCTGTTCAGAAGAACAATGTCACAAACTCGTGACACACCCCCCTTCCGGAAAAGCACGTACTGGGTGAAAACACTCATCGTGTCGCAGCCTGGGACGTCGCCAAGTTGTCCTCTGAAGGTTTGGGATCATCAAGCTGTCCGCTCAGTCGGCTGAGGTAATCAGCCTCAAGGTTCTGGTTCCCAGGAATGTGTTGGAAAGAGAAAGGGGTACTCTGGAGTTCCATCGCCCACCCCATGAGTCGCCGACTGACAGGGCGTATCCTGTCGATGTACTGCAGTGGGTGGTGGTCGCACTGCAGCACAAACTCTCGCCCGTAGAGGTAGGGGTAAAACTTCCTGAGGCCCCAGACCACAGCCAAACACTCTTGCTCGATAGTATGGTATCGAGTTTCGGCTTCGCTCAGTTTCTTGCTTCCATAGGCCACAGGTTGTAGACCCTGTCCTTGGTCCTGCATCAGGCTGGCACCCAATCCCGAGGCGGAGGCGTCCGTTCGCAACACAAACGGTTTGCTGGGGTCAGGTAGCAGCAGGACCGGAACACTCGTTAGTTTGGTCTTGAGGGTGTCAAATGCCTTTTGGCACTCCTCGTCCCACGTGATACGTCCAACCTTCCCTCCTTTAGTTTGGTTGGTCAATGGCAGGGCTATCTCTGCGAAGTGGGGAATGAATTTTCGATAATATCCTGCCAAGCCGAGGAACGCTCGCAACTCTTTCTTGGTCTCAGGAGGCCTGGCTTGTGCCACCTTCCGTACCTTCTCTTCCTCTGGCAGGATTTGTCCCTGTTTGATAAAGTGTCCGAGGAACGACACCTCACTCTTGCCGATCTCACACTTACTGGGTCGGGCCGCTAGTTGAACTTCGCGTAGCCGTTGGAAGATACGTCGAAGGACTTGCACATGCCTCTTCCAATCTCTGGTAGCTACGATGAGATCGTCCATGAAGTTCTGTGCTTCCTCTAGCTCTAATGGTCCCAACACCTCCCTCATGATCCTGCTGAACACGGCCCCGGCAGTTTTCAGTCCGAAGGGCATGACTGTGAACTGGAACTGCCCCTGAGGAGTCGTGAAAGCGGTCTTGTGTTTGTCAGAAGGATCCATGGAGATTTGCCAATAGCCCTTAGCTAGGTCGAGCTTGGTAAAGTAATGGGCTCCGTGCAGTTTGGCAAACATGGTTTCGACATCTGGCATAGGTTCGCCGTCGAACAGCAGAATCTTGTTGAGTCGTCGAAAGTCAATACAGAATCTCATCTTCCCGTCTCGTTTCTTGACCAAAAGAATTGGAGCTGAGTAAGGGGAGTGGGCTCTTTCTATAACTTTCATGTCCAACATAGCCCGTACTTCCTCTTCGATCACGTCGGTCTGGGAGTGGGGCAGGGGGTACTGTTTCACCCGTACCGGCTTTTCTTCAGAGAGGGTGAGACTGCAGCCTCCCACAGTACACCTCAGAGGCTTGTCAGAAAGGATGTCGGAGAACTCTTGACAAAGCGCCCTAGCTTCTTCTTGTTGGCGAGGAGAAAGATCTTCTGCCACAGATACATCTCTCCACGTTTCCTCTGACTTGATGGGCACCACTGGGATGTCAGTTCTCTCCACAGAAGGCTCCTCCACATCCTCTTCCACAACCATGGGTGTAGATCCCGCATTGACCTGCTCCCTCCTGAAGTACTGCTTCAGCAGGTTTGCGTGATAAAGCTTCTCCTTGCCTCGCACTTTGATTCGATAGTCGCAGTTCCCGATTCGATGGATCACCTTGAATGGTCCCTGCCACTCGAGCTGGAGCTTGTTCTTCTTCAGTGGCAGGAGCAACAAGACTTCATCTCCGGGTTGGAAGCACTTGTCTCTAGCCGAGCGGTCGTACAACTTCTTGTACTTCCTGGCAGCGTTCTCCAGATGCTGTTGTGCCAAGTCACATACATCCTCGATCTTGTTTCGCAGGCTAATGACATAGCCACATTCTTCTCGAGCCTCTGGTTCAAAGTCCTCTCTCTCCCACAGTTCTCTCAAGACAGACGAAGGACCCCGCACCGTTCGTCCGTACAGCAGTTCGAACGGAGAGAACCGCATGCTCTCCTGTGGTACCTCACGGTAGGCGAAAAGAACTGCTGGGATGAGGCGATCCCACTCTCGAGGCTTGTCCCTGCACAGTCTCTTTAACATGAGCTTCAAGGTCCCGTTGAATCTCTCGACGAGTCCGTTTGACTGTGCATGATATGGTGTAGTTGACTGACGGTCAACAGACAATAACTTGTAGACCTCTCTCATGACCTCGGACATGAATTGGGTGCCTCGGTCTGTGAACACCTTCTTAGGAATCCCCGTCCGCGTCCACATATTCCAAAGAGCTTCCGCTACCGTCACAGCGTCAATGTTCTTAAGGGGAACTGCTTCCGGGTAGCGGGTGGCGTAGTCCACCTGCACTAGGACGTAGCGGTGGCCACGGGCGGATGGGGGGGCAATGGGTCCGATCAAATCGACGCCCACCTTCGCAAAGGGTTCTTTCACGACCGGGACAGATCCCAGTGGCACCCTACGGTTCTTTCCCCTCGGGATAGTCCGTTGGCAGGGGTCGCAGGTCCGACAGTACGTCTTGACGTCTCTAGACATTAGGGGCCAGTAGAAATCCTGTTGTACCCTTTCTTGAGTCCGGCGGGTGCCCATGTGTCCAGCCATGGGTGCGTCATGAGCTACCTTCAGCACCGACGGGATCAGTCCCTGGGGTACAACGATCTGCTTGGCGTTTGTCCTGTCATTCTGGTAGTGGCGATAAAGGATTCCCTTCTCTTCTTTGAAGGAGATAGTGCCGGTCTTGGTAGCCCTAGGTTCAGCGTCCACTAACTCCCTCACCCTATCCAGCTGGCTGTCTTGCAACTGAAGCTTGCGGAGCACTTGTGGTGTCACCTCCTCCGCAAACACTTCCAGTCCCGGCCGGACAATGGGTTGGAGTTCATCCACCTTCTTGGCCATGGCGCGAGTAACCGCGCCCACGTAGACTTTCTCTGGCAGAATTGACGCTAGAGTCTGCTCCGTCCCATCTCCAAAGCACACAGTATTCCCTAGCAGCAATGAATATGCTGGCCGCTTAAGAGCCACTGCCCATACTTTGCCTTCGAAGTAAGGGGTACACATCTCGACCAAGAAGGTGGGGCGACGGCACACAAACTGAGCCTCAATTCCCGACACTTCACATTCTGGTCCTTTGAGTGCGCCAGAAGGTATGAGGTTCTCATCCATAAAGATGGCCGTAGCGCCGGTATCTCTGACGCTGTCAGCTACCTTCCCAGCCACTCTGGAGAGAAAGACAGGACATCCGTCCCTGCGTGGTGACGAGACAAATTGAGCGAGGGCTCTTCGGCCTCCGGTGGCTTTCCCACTTTGAGGACCGCTATCCTGGAAGGACGGTCTCCGCAACTCGGGACAGAACCTCCTAATGTGCCCTGGGGTCCGGCACTGGAAGCACACCTTTCGGTCCCTCGTTGGCGATTTTGTTGGAGACGAAGGAGTAGTTTCCTGGAGAGGAGTGGAGACAGGGGTCTGACTATCTCTGGCAGATCCCCTGGAGGCGACGGTTCTCCTAGCCTCCGAGTAAGTTTCTGCGATCTCGATGGCAGCATCGAAGGTAGTCGGCTTCTTCTCACTCATCCGTATTCGGAGCTCAGGGGACACGGTGTTGTAGAGTTGCTCAATGAGGATTAAATCCTTCAGCTCGGCCTCAGAGAGCTCTTCCCAGTGCTTCAGTGCCTGACGAAGCCTTGTCCCAAACTGATAGAAGGTTTCGCTGGACTCCTTCTTACTATTGCGGAACTTCCGGCGATAGGTCTCAGGCGAAAGGCGAAACTGTTGACGAAGAACCTTCTGTAAATTATCATAGGTCTCGTCCTCTCCCATCTTGAAACAGGCTTCCTTGGCTCTGCCGGTGAGGGAAGATGACAGATGGATGAGTTTCTCATCATCTGTTAAGAGGTAGATCTTAGCCATTTTCTCGAAATGTTCTAGGAACAAGTCAATATCTTCGCCGGGTTTCAGTTCTGGAAGCTTGAGTACAGGGGTCGACACCTTAGACTTGCTTCCTGACTCACGTCCTTGTTCCAGCTTTTCTCTCCTTCTCACTTCCTCTTGGCGAATCGCCTCACGTTCCTCTTTCTCTTCTCTCCACCTGCGTTCTTTCTCCTCTCTTTCCTCTCTTCTTAGTTCCCTCTCCAGCTTCATTTCCTCTCTCCATCGCTGTTCTTTCTTTTCTTCTTCTTCCTTCCTTCGTTGTTCTTTCTTTTCCTCTTCCTCCTTCTGTTCAGCTCGCTCCTCTCTCCTAAGTCTTTCCTGCTCTTCTTTTTCCTCTCTTCTAAGCTGTTCAACCTCAGCCATCTCTTCCCTTCTTTGCTGCTCCATCTGAGCCATGGCAGCCATGAACACGGAAAACTCGCTGTTTCCTTTCGAGGAAGGATGGTGCTCTCCAGGCTTCTCCTCTGTCATGGCACCTGACTTAAGAAAGATTCCCCTACCACGACCTAGGCTAAGGGGAGTCGAGACTGGTCCAACCCTAGACCGTGCTCCTCCATGGTCAACTGCAGCATGGACAACCGGAGTGTGCATAGCCGTAGCCACAGAAGTCATGGAAGAAGATGGGGGTGAGGACATAACAGTAGTAACGACGGAGGTAGAAACAGCTGAGGGCGTAGTCGGTACAGAAGGATCCGTCGACAGGTCCCACATAGCCCCACTGCGCGACCTTAAATCATACTCGTGACTTGCCATTTTTTCTCTTCTTTTTTTTTCACAACACAAACGGTTATGCAACGCGCGCAGGAAATCCCACAAACTACGTCGAATTAAACCACACTAAACCAAACACTAACTAAACTACTCCGCATAAAGCTTTACCACACTAACCACTATTGCGCTAATTTACACAGCGTAGAACGCTTCTGCGACTAAACGACCCGCGTGGACAACAACCACGTTTGCACAAAAACCCTATTGCGCACCACGGGAGGCGGTCGCACGAACTACCTCAACGGCCAAGAAGCGCACAGTAACTTCCTGCGGTAACTTTCTGCGGTAAAACTAACACGATGTAGCTATGAACACACCCCAGTGTTTGAAAGCGTTATAAAAAACTACGGTTTGTGTTGCACAAAAACGTTCCGGTTTATCCCAGCAAGTTTGCTCTATAGCACAAGCTACACTAAGCATAAACGCGTGCGCGCACAGGTTCACATGCAACTCAACAAATAACCAAGCGATGGAATAACAAAAAAAATGGTAACTCAATGCAAGTCACAATCCGATGCACGGAACACAGCAATTCAGTGCAAATCAACTACAATGCATCAAAACCAAGAATTGTCTTGCAAAATAGAGCCAGTCACAGACACGATAATAGTTCCAAGTGAATAGTCCGGGTTTAGTTTGCCAATTAAATATGCGCGTACATATATATGAACACAAAAAACAACAACACATTAATGAATTTTTAAATAAGACTAACCCACACCAGCACTCAGTCAATGGATGCAAACTAGTGTGTCAAGGGAGGGAATCAACCAGTCGAGATCTTTTTTGTTGTTGAAGGAACTAGAACTATTTCTTTTCCCCAGTTCTTTCCCCCCTTTATTCCTAACTAATCCCCTCTTTTAACCCCCTATTCCCAAAACAAACTAAGAAAAAACCCTAAACAAACTTTATCTCAGTTTGTTTTATAAACGCGTGTGCGCTCAAAACTTTAGAACACGCACAAAGAAAACTATAAGTGGTCTTAAATAACTATATTTCACATGCTCTCCGACAAACAAGTAAACAAAACGAACACAACAAATTTTCCACTCAACCGGCCAAAAGACCTAAGCAATGAGGGAAAACCCGGACCGCCTTGCCTCTACACGGTCTCCCAACCAACCACCCTTACATTCACACCCCAAACATTCACTGCCTTATCCCAGCGAACCCGCCGGCCTGGGACAGATGAGAGACAATCCCGGACGAGCCCAAGATGTCACGAAATCCCCCGCTCGATCCTGATCAGAGATCGGGAGAGGGAAATCGCGAACCCCGAGGAGAGTCTCGCACGCCCAGACAGACAAACCCGCAGGAGAAGGCACACGCGCACACCAGAAGTACAATACAAAACAAGACTATTTATTATAAGCAAGCACACACACACACTTACACAATTCAATACTCAATGTTCAACAAATTATCTACACAATTTACATGGCATTCAAAAGTTTGTCCAAAGAATAGGCTAAAGCCGGCAACTTAACTGAATAACTAAAAGAGAGTTTGTAAGCAGAAACACAAAATAGAAGGGAAAAACGACGAAAGGGCAGACGAAGAAAAAAAGTCCAACAAAAACAGCAGAGCGTCCGAAGAAGAAGACAAAGGGGAAAACAAAAGTCAGTAGAAAAACTGCTCCCCCTCCTGGGGCAGGCTACAGCAGCAGAAACAAAAGAAGAGAGACGGCAGAGGTCGCCCACAGACTCCTCAACAGGAACGTCGAAGCCTGGCCCGAACGCACAGACAGGCCCACAGATCGGGCCTAACACGGGGCCAGACAGAAAGGCGGGCGGCCTCCCACAGCCGGAAACGGAGAAAAGAGCGGTTGACCGGGCGGTCAGCCAGGCAGCAACAGGTCAGGTCAGGTTCAGGCTCAGGCTCAGGCTCAGGCTCAGGATAAGGATCAGGACTGTATGAAAAACCAAAACAAAAACCTAGTTTTGAACTCCCAGAGTAACGACAGTTTTGTGTTTACCCAAACACTAATTCCCCAACAGTCCTCTTCAGGGATGTAAAAACCCACCCTCTTTAAACTTGGTTCTCTCCAAGAACCCCAAAACGCTGAACAACACCTTCTTTACAATCCTTTTCACACGACTCAGTCTAGGGGTAATATTTCATCAAAAAGGATTAACTAAAAGGTTTCACTTTTTCTGGAACAACAAGGCTTTCATACATTTAGAAAATTCTAGCCTTTCAAATACAAAAATTAACAATTACATTCTTCTGAAAATTTCACAGCTTTTCAGGTACAAGAATGGACACTTAAATTCTTCTGAAAATATCACAAAGAACTTCACCACCAAAAATATGTCCCTTCATTATCATTTCTTCCATAAGGCGGACGAACTACAGGCAAAGAATGTATTTCCCCAAAATGGCATTCACAATGTACTTCAAAAGGTCAAAAAGCCTTGAAAACACTAATTACACTTTCTCTCAAAAATAAAAACAGAAACGGGGATGAACGCTTTACAAAGCTCCTATCAGCATAGCTAGAAGCGCGACTGGAATAACCCTCTGTTATCCAGCTCTCCGCAGAGTCTCTTAATACCTAATTAAGCTAGGACGATGACCGCGAGGCTAAACATAGGTCGCAAGGCTAAACATATACCGCAAGGCTAAACATAGGCCGCGAGGCTAAACATAGGCCGCGAGGCTAAACATATACCGCAATAAGGAATAATGCGCGCGCGTGCACGCATTTAGGATTCTGAATCTCTGTGAACTCAAATACGCTTTGCACCGAAAAACGATTTGCACGGCCTAAACACACAATGGCGAGCCAAAACATTGATTCAAAAATATGTGCCGAGTTCAAGTACCAAATTCTACGACCGGCAAAAACCTATCCAACTGACAAGTCATGACCCAGCCAGTCAGTTCCTTAGCCCCTTATGCAAAAATCAAGAAAATAATAAGAAAAATGAACCAAAGAAAACGCACACAAATATACATGTTAGCAAACCTATAACTAGCTATTCTACATTGTTACGCGCGCGTTGTTGTACGAGTTTTAACGGGATTAATACTAATTTTATGCAGCTACTGACCAAACTTCCAAGTGGCGGAATGAAGAAGAAGAATCCTCCCCACAAGACAGTCGCAGCTCTGGTCTCGCCAAGGGCTCGGGGTAAGCGCGAGCAGGTGGAAGGGGTTCCGGACCGGCCACAGCTTTCTTCCAGGACTCCAGTGAACGCCAGGGACGATGACGGGGAAGGGAGGACAATGAGGAACCAAACAAAAAGGGGTGAAGATGGCGATGAGGATGAAGAGAAGAGATGATGTCAGCCGAAGCTCAACAGCTTCGCTATCCCCACGTCTAGGACTCGTGCAGGATAAACAATTAATAACAGGATCCTTCAGGGACGTGGCCCTCACCACACCTCAGCACTGGGCGGCCGTAGGTGGACAGAACGATGAAAAGGAGAAAGGATGAAGCGATGAAGCGATGTTGCTTAACTGAAGGAAAAATATGGAGTGACGTTTGACCGGTATAAAACTCATGAAGTCGCCAGTTGAATGAGGAGTCTCGCGAGAGGTCAGAGCTAACACGGGTTGCACGGATTTCACAAGTAGGTTGTCTCGATTAGGTTCAAAGAAAAGGAAAGATCTCGGGGTCCTTTGCGATCGAGTGGTAGACTGTGCCTTTCTCGGTCTGTTCAGAAGAACAATGTCACAAACTCGTGACAGTCTGTAAGATAATCGCTCAACACTATTCACTATGCTCCCACCAAATGCAAAGACATTCACTGCCAAGCACCCTGCCATGTGTTTGTCTGTAAGATATTCGCTCAACACTATTCGCTATGCTCCCACCAAATGCAAAGACATTCACTGCCAAGCACCCTGCCATGTGTTTGTCTGTTTTTAGAGCTTTTGTCACTGTTTCTGCTGTTAAAGCGATGCATGCTCACTCCCAAAAAAATAGTTACTTCCCTCTTGTCGGCTGAGATGCAACGGACAGCCAAGAACATAAAAAAATACATGAGGATAGATCAAAGAATGATGTACAATGATTATAATCCGTACGGAAAACAAAAGTAAAGGTAAAGTCTTACCTGGGTGTGGATGTGGTGATCTGGTATTTTATGAATATTAAGGCGATACTTTTTTTTCCAAACTAAGTTCCCTGGACCTTATAAAATGACTGAAAATATAGGGGGGGAGGATCTGTTATATATGTAACAGAATCAGATTTTTGTGTAAAGTTTGGGTGGAACGTCTTATTATTACAGCTATGCGCTGTAAAATATAGACTTTTCGCTTGACTCTCTAACCATGCGATGTATTTTAAATGTACATTCAGTAACAAAGTCGCAATGGTAATTTGTGGTGGTTTCTTACATGGAATTAATGTAGTTAATACACATAGTTATAGTTGAACCGGGAAAGGAGAATCACACAAGGTTTTCCATTTGTAGCTGAAGCTTGAAACCGCAGGATGTGAGTCAACTACTTGCAAACATTTTTTAGAAAAATTAGGTGTGGGCAGTATATATATAGTCCGAAATATTTGCCTAATAAATTTCACCACAGCCTTCCCACTTGTTTTTTCTATTGTTTTGTATGCTATTTATGACTATGAAAGGAAAACAAGTATCGTCATCGATCCAAGTGGGAACTGTCATCATCATCTCCGTCCTAGTCAACTCGGTGTTGTTTTCTAGAATTCAACCTTTGATCACCATGGCATCCATCTCTCAGACTGGATCCAGCATGGGGGAGACTAACCTCTTTGTCACCATCAAGAGGTCCGTGGACAAGATTACCAGATTTGAGTCACATGTGAATTTTACATGTATTTTAAATGTGACTCTTTCTGGCAGTAGGAGACAGGCATGGTCAAAGGACAGTAGTCCGAAATATTTGCCTAATAAATTTCACCACAGCCTTCCCACTTGTTGTTTTTTCTATTGTTTTGTATGCTATTTATGGCCAGTATATATAGAAAATAGAATATAGAAAAGGAAGTGGGAACTAGGAGTCTTTGTGTCGTGTGATGCGCAACGTTTGATGTTTACCATCTTTTTCTGACTATAAGGCACCTTATTATAAGTGCACCCCCAACATTTTACCAAAAATTTAAGTTTTGTTATTATTTTTTCCTACTATACAGTGGTACCCCTCTAATAAGACGCTCGCAAATGCGACTTCTCCTCACATACGACTGATTTTTTTTTTCCCGAACACATTCCACTATATAACCTATGCCGCAAATACGACTTTTCCTGAGTTCCGACTTACGACCCGATTTCAGGGGTTGAGATGCGACCACAATCTCATCTTTTTGCAGTCAAGTTCGTGCAAATCGATCTCTCGATGAAAAGCAGACGAACTCGTGATCGAAAGTCATGGCAACGGGTCCGATGGCAACTTCGATGGCCCATGTTGCACTCACACACAAACTACACATAACAGTACAGACCTAATCTTCGCCATAACAGACCTACTAAATACTGGATTATGCACAACGACACAACACAACACAAAACATGACAAAGTAACGCTCTGGCAGTTCATTTTTAGTCACAGTTTGCACACACAGAACTTTTACCGCGCATACAACTCAGCTGACAAAATGGCGCCGCAGATACGAAATCACGGCAAACGCTAATGTGCCAGCTGCTTTCATTTATCGGATTTTGTGAGTTGTTTGCATTCAGCGAGAGTTGTAGTGCACACACTAACGCTGATTTATCAGTCTGATAGCGGAAAGGAGCTGCTTTTCAACTTTTTTTTGGTAAAGTGAAAGCATTCTGATTCACTGAGTTCTAACTTATGGAGTATGACAGATCACCTAGTTTCAACTTGGAAGTTGACTTCGCATTTACGTGTGCACTCTGTTCTTCTACTCCCTGTTCTTCTTCAAGTCAGTGATCGATATGGCGACTCGGAAAAGATGCTTGGTCCTCTAATAAGACCACCCCTCAGATATGACTTTTTTCACCGCACTTTCAAGGTCTTATTAGAGGGGTACCACTGTATTAGTAGTCACATTATAAGGCGCAAGGGTCGCCTTCTGAGTAAAAAGTATCGCCTTATAGTCCAAAAAACACTGTAGACATTTTTGGTTAAAAATCCACTTGTCTGTCCAAGTATTGTCCATGCACAGCTTTGCGTGACTGTGTCGCTGGACTAGCACTAGCAGTGAAGCGCTTTTCAGGCGAATTTCAGAGATGATTGTGTTGAAAATAGTAGTAATGCGAAACAGTACATTGTTTATGCATGGGTGCTACTCTTTCATTTTTACACTGATTTCAGTATTTTGTATTTTTCCAGAAACTGAACTTCAGGTTTTTTTTGTCTCGTTATATCTATCCCTTAAGTTGCCCCCCTGAATCTTCTGATGCCGGGGCCACGGGTCCCTGGACTTTTGCCTTTCAGGTGTTTTTTCATTTTGGGGAGTTGCACCAATGTTTCTGTATGATGCCTCAGGTGGCAATGGTGAGCGTACTACACCTGAAGGACGACCGGTGTGCCATGGAGACTCACCTCATCGCACAGTACGCCAAGATGGCGGGGCAGGCGGTCTACAACCTACAGGTGATCAACTTGTTTCTTCCTGAAACTGAGTGCTCATTCTCTTTGTTTCTTCCTGAAACTGAGTGCTCATTTTCTTGGTTTCTTCCTGATGCTCATTCTCTTGGTTTCTTCCTGATGCTCATTCTCTTGGTTTCTTCATGAAACTGAATGCTCATTCTCTTTGTTTCTTCCTGAAACTGAGTGCTCATTCTCTTGGTTTCTTCCTGATGCTCATTCTCTTTGTTTCTTCATGAAACTGAATGCTCATTCTCTTTGTTTCTTCCTGAAACTGAATGCTCATTCTCTTTGTTTCTTCATGAAACTGAATGCTCATTCTCTTTGTTTCTTCATGAAACTGAATGCTCATTCTCTTTGTTTCTTCATGAAACTGAATGCTCATTCTCTTTGTTTCCTCTGAAAATAATGCACATTCTCTTTGTTTCTTCATGAAACTGAATGCACATTCTCTTTGTTTCTTCATGAAACTGAATGCTCATTCTCTTTGTTTCTTCATGAAACTGAATGCTCATTCTCTTTGTTTCTTCATGAAACTGAATGCTCATTCTCTTTGTTTCTTCATGAAACTGAATGCTCATTCTCTTTGTTTCTTCATGAAACTGAATGCTCATTCTCTTTGTTTCTTCATGAAACTGAATGCTCATTCTCTTTGTTTCTTCATGAAACTGAATGCTCATTCTCTTTGTTTCTTCATGAAACTGAATGCTCATTCTCTTTGTTTCTTCATGAAACTGAATGCTCATTCTCTTTGTTTCTTCATGAAACTGAATGCTCATTCTCTTTGTTTCTTCATGAAACTGAATGCTCATTCTCTTTGTTTCTTCATGAAACTGAATGCTCATTCTCTTTGTTTCTTCATGAAACTGAATGCTCATTCTCTTTGTTTCTTCATGAAACTGAATGCTCATTCTCTTTGTTTCTTCATGAAACTGAATGCTCATTCTCTTTGTTTCTTCATGAAACTGAATGCTCATTCTCTTTGTTTCTTCATGAAACTGAATGCTCATTCTCTTTGTTTCTTCATGAAACTGAATGCTCATTCTCTTTGTTTCTTCATGAAACTGAATGCTCATTCTCTTTGTTTCTTCATGAAACTGAATGCTCATTCTCTTTGTTTCTTCATGAAACTGAATGCTCATTCTCTTTGTTTCTTCATGAAACTGAATGCTCATTCTCTTTGTTTCTTCATGAAACTGAATGCTCATTCTCTTTGTTTCTTCATGAAACTGAATGCTCATTCTCTTTGTTTCTTCATGAAACTGAATGCTCATTCTCTTTGTTTCTTCATGAAACTGAATGCTCATTCTCTTTGTTTCTTCATGAAACTGAATGCTCATTCTCTTTGTTTCTTCATGAAACTGAATGCTCATTCTCTTTGTTTCTTCATGAAACTGAATGCTCATTCTCTTTGTTTCTTCATGAAACTGAATGCTCATTCTCTTTGTTTCTTCATGAAACTGAATGCTCATTCTCTTTGTTTCTTCATGAAACTGAATGCTCATTCTCTTTGTTTCTTCATGAAACTGAATGCTCATTCTCTTTGTTTCTTCATGAAACTGAATGCTCATTCTCTTTGTTTCTTCATGAAACTGAATGCTCATTCTCTTTGTTTCTTCATGAAACTGAATGCTCATTCTCTTTGTTTCTTCATGAAACTGAATGCTCATTCTCTTTGTTTCTTCATGAAACTGAATGCTCATTCTCTTTGTTTCTTCATGAAACTGAATGCTCATTCTCTTTGTTTCTTCATGAAACTGAATGCTCATTCTCTTTGTTTCTTCATGAAACTGAATGCTCATTCTCTTTGTTTCTTCATGAAACTGAATGCTCATTCTCTTTGTTTCTTCATGAAACTGAATGCTCATTCTCTTTGTTTCTTCATGAAACTGAATGCTCATTCTCTTTGTTTCTTCATGAAACTGAATGCTCATTCTCTTTGTTTCTTCATGAAACTGAATGCTCATTCTCTTTGTTTCTTCATGAAACTGAATGCTCATTCTCTTTGTTTCTTCATGAAACTGAATGCTCATTCTCTTTGTTTCTTCATGAAACTGAATGCTCATTCTCTTTGTTTCTTCATGAAACTGAATGCTCATTCTCTTTGTTTCTTCATGAAACTGAATGCTCATTCTCTTTGTTTCTTCATGAAACTGAATGCTCATTCTCTTTGTTTCTTCATGAAACTGAATGCTCATTCTCTTTGTTTCTTCATGAAACTGAATGCTCATTCTCTTTGTTTCTTCATGAAACTGAATGCTCATTCTCTTTGTTTCTTCATGAAACTGAATGCTCATTCTCTTTGTTTCTTCATGAAACTGAATGCTCATTCTCTTTGTTTCTTCATGAAACTGAATGCTCATTCTCTTTGTTTCTTCATGAAACTGAATGCTCATTCTCTTTGTTTCTTCATGAAACTGAATGCTCATTCTCTTTGTTTCTTCATGAAACTGAATGCTCATTCTCTTTGTTTCTTCATGAAACTGAATGCTCATTCTCTTTGTTTCTTCATGAAACTGAATGCTCATTCTCTTTGTTTCTTCATGAAACTGAATGCTCATTCTCTTTGTTTCTTCATGAAACTGAATGCTCATTCTCTTTGTTTCTTCATGAAACTGAATGCTCATTCTCTTTGTTTCTTCATGAAACTGAATGCTCATTCTCTTTGTTTCTTCATGAAACTGAATGCTCATTCTCTTTGTTTCTTCATGAAACTGAATGCTCATTCTCTTTGTTTCTTCATGAAACTGAATGCTCATTCTCTTTGTTTCTTCATGAAACTGAATGCTCATTCTCTTTGTTTTTTCTGAATGCTCATTCTCTTTGTTTCTTCCTGAAACTGAATGCTCATTCTCTTTGTTTCTTCATGAAACTGAATGCTCATTCTCTTTTTGTCTTCATGAAACTGAATGCTCATTCTCTTTGTTTCTTCATGAAACTGAATGCTCATTCTCTTTGTTTCTTCATGAAACTGAATGCTCATTCTCTTTGTTTCTTCATGAAACTGAATGCTCATTCTCTTTGTTTCTTGAAACTGAATGCTCATTCTCTTTGTTTCTTCATGAAACTGAATGCTCATTCTCTTTGTTTCTTCATGAAACTGAATGCTCATTCTCTTTGTTTCTTCATGAAACTGAATGCTCATTCTCTTTGTTTCTTCATGAATGCTCATTCTCTGAATGCTCATTCTCTTTGTTTCTTCATGAAACTGAATGCTCATTCTCTTTGTTTCTTCATGAAACTGAATGCTCATTCTCTTTGTTTCTTCATGAAACTGAATGCTCATTCTCTTTGTTTCTTCATGAAACTGAATGCTCATTCTCTTTGTTTCTTCATGAAACTGAATGCTCATTCTCTTTGTTTCTTCATGAAACTGAATGCTCATTCTCTTTGTTTCTTCATGAAACTGAATGCTCATTTTCTTTGTTTCTTCATGAAACTGAATGCTCATTCTCTTTGTTTCTTCATGAAACTGAATGCTCATTCTCTTTGTTTCTTCATGAAACTGAAACTGAATGCTCATTCTCTTTGTTTCTTCATGAAACTGAATGCTCATTCTCTTTGTTTCTTCATGAAACTGAATGCTCATTCTCTTTGTTCCTTCATGAAACTGAATGCTCATTCTCTTTGTTTCTTCATGAAACTGAATGCTCATTCTCTTTGTTTCTTCATGAAACTGAATGCTCATTCTCTTTGTTTCTTCATGAAACTGAATGCTCATTCTCTTTGTTTCTTCATGATTCTCTTTGTTTCTTCATGAAACTGAATGCTCATTCTCTTTGTTTCTTCATGAAACTGAATGCTCATTCTCTTTGTTTCTTCATTCTCTTTGTTTCTTCATGAAACTGAATGCTCATTCTCTTTGTTTCTTCATGAAACTGAATGCTCATTCTCTTTGTTTCTTCATGAAACTGAATGCTCATTCTCTTTGTTTCTTCATGAAACTGAATGCTCATTCTCTTTGTTTCTTCATGAAACTGAATGCTCATTCTCTTTGTTTCTTCATGAAACTGAATGCTCATTCTCTTTGTTTCTTCATGAAACTGAATGCTCATTCTCTTTGTTTCTTCATGAAACTGAATGCTCATTCTCTTTGTTTCTTCATGAAACTGAATGCTCATTCTCTTTGTTTCTTCATGAAACTGAATGCTCATTCTCTTTGTTTCTTCATGAAACTGAATGCTCATTCTCTTTGTTTCTTCATGAAACTGAATGCTCATTCTCTTTGTTCATGAAACTTCATGAAACTGAATGCTCATTCTCTTTGTTTCTTCATGAAACTGAATGCTCATTCTCTTTGTTTCTTCTTTGTTTCTGCTCATTCTCTTTGTTTCTCATGAAACTGAATGCTCATTCTCTTTGTTTCTTCATGAAACTGAATGCTCATTCTCTTTGTTTCTTCATGAAACTGAATGCTCATTCTCTTTGTTTCTTCATGAAACTGAATGCTCATTCTCTTTGTTTCTTCATGAAACTGAATGCTCATTCTCTTTGTTTCTTCCTGAAGCTGAATGCTCATTCTCTTTGTTTCTTCATGAAACTGAATGCTCATTCTCTTTGTTTCTTCCTGAAGCTGAATGCACATTCTCTTTGTTTCTTCCTGATGCTCATTCTCTTTGTTTCTTCCTGAAACTGAATGCTCATTCTCTTTGTTCCTTCATGAAACTGAATGCACATTCTCTTTGTTTCTTCCTGATGCTCATTCTCTTTGTTTCTTCATGAAACTGAATGCTCATACTCTTTGTTCCTTCATGAAACTGAATGCACATTCTCTTTGTTTCTTCATGAAACTGAATGCTCATTCTCTTTGTTTCTTCATGAAACTGAATGCTCATTCTCTTTGTTTCTTCATGAAACTGAATGCTTCATTGCTCATTCTCTTTGTTTCTTCATGAAACTGAATGCTCATTCTCTTTGTTTCTTCATGAAACTGAATGCTCATTCTCTTTGTTTCTTCATGAAACTGAATGCTCATTCTCTTTGTTTCTTCATGAAACTGAATGCTCATTCTCTTTGTTTCTTCATGAAACTGAATGCTCATTCTCTTTGTTTCTTCATGAAACTGAATGCTCATTCTCTTTGTTTCTTCATGAAACTGAATGCTCATTCTCTTTGTTTCTTCATGAAACTGAATGCTCATTCTCTTTGTTTCTTCATGAAACTGAATGCTCATTCTCTTTGTTCCTGAAACTGAATGCTCATTCTCTTTGTTTCTTCATGAAACTGAATGCTCATTCTCTTTGTTTCTTCATGAAACTGAATGCTCATTCTCTTTGTTTCTTCATGAAACTGAATGCTCATTCTCTTTGTTTCTTCATGAAACTGAATGCTCATTCTCTTTGTTTCTTCATGAAACTGAATGCTCATTCTCTTTGTTTCTTCATGAAACTGAATGCTCATTCTCTTTGTTTCTTCATGAAACTGAATGCTCATTCTCTTTGTTTCTTCATGAAACTGAATGCTCATTCTCTTTGTTTCTTCCTGAAACTGAATGCTCATTCTCTTTGTTTCTTCATGAAACTGAATGCTCATTCTCTTTGTTTCTTCATGAAACTGAATGCTCATTCTCTTTGTTTCTTCATGAAACTGAATGCTCATTCTCTTTGTTTCTTCATGAAACTGAATGCTCATTCTCTTTGTTTCTTCATGAAACTGAATGCTCATTCTCTTTGTTTCTTCATGAAACCGAATGCTCATTCTCTTTGTTTCTTCATGAAACTGAATGCTCATTCTCTTTGTTTCTTCATGAAACTGAATGCTCATTCTCTTTGTTTCTTCCTGATGCTGAATGCTCATTCTCTTTGTTTCTTCATGAAACTGAATGCTCATTCTCTTTGTTCCTTCATGAAACTGAATGCTCATTCTCTTTGTTTCTTCATGAAACTGAATGCTCATTCTCTTTGTTTCTTCATGAAACCGAATGCTCATTCTCTTTGTTTCTTCATGAAACCGAATGCTCATTCTCTTTGTTTCTGAAACTGAATGCTCATTCTCTTTGTTTCTTCCTGAAACTGAATGCTCATTCTCTTTGTTTCTTCATGAAACTGAATGCACATTCTCTTTGTTTCTTCCTGAAACTGAATGCTCATTCTCTTTGTTTCTTCCTGAAGCTGAATGCACATTCTCTTTGTTTCTTCCTGAAGCTAAATGCACATTCTCTTACAATGCAGATGGGATTGTAGGTTTTTGAGAGTGGATGTGGTAATATTGACTTGGATTTTTGTGTGCGTTTTAGTGGCAAAATTGAACAGTACAAAGTTTTACAGAAAGAAGCACCTCCTTTATGTAAAGTAAAACACAAAACAAAAAGGGGAGGGGGGTGTAATCGGAAAGCCTTTTAAGGCCTCCATTTCTTGTGGAATATTTAGGTTGTAATAGTCAAGGATGAAAAAACGAGTTCATTAAATTTTCTATGTGCTTTTTGAAATGCTAATATAATTACTTTGACGACTATTTGATCTAAGCTTTTTACGTGTTCTTGCACATTGATCTTACCTATTTTCAAATTAGAGATGATCTAAATAGGTTTTCATTTTCATTCATTTCACTCGAAAATGAACAATTGTTTGCTCTTTTTACAGCCGTTATTCTTTGCCTCCGACTTGGATGAGGACGAGGGTGGGCGAGACAGTAGCGAACACGGAGACAACTCCCACGTCTCGCCCCCATCAACAGAAGAAGAAGAAAGCAGCGAGGTGGGCAGTAATTCAAGGGAAGCAACTCCTTCACAACAGCCCCTGCTCTCCCGACGACAAACTACAAATCCAGTCGGCACAGACCACAACAATAGTCAGAGGCCCGAAAATCATAATGGAGAAAGATCTGAAAGCAATCCACGGACAGTGGGTGAAATTTGTGACGCTAGTTCTCAAGAGCTGGAAACAGCACCTAGTACCGGCGGTGATGCAGACATAGACAGCGCAGTGCAAGACGCGCCCTCTCCGGATCTGTCCTGGCAGCAAGGAGCAGCGTTTCCCGAATGCATCGTGTGCCAGAGTCAACAGCTGAGTTACGTGCTCCTGCCATGTCGACACGCCTGCGTGTGTCAAGTGTGTTTCCACAAACTGGATCGGTGTCCCATGTGTCGGAGTCACATTGAGTCGTACTTCAGTCTACACGACGAAGAGGAGGAGGAGGAGGGAGAGATTGAAAGTGAAGGTTTGGACAATGCTGTTCCTATGGACTTGTACAGTAGGTTTGAGCGGTTCAATCACAGGTTAAACCGTTGGCTGGGGTTTGAATAGTTGGGTTGTTTTGTTTTTCTGCTTGAGTTCAGTTTGGGACTCAGCTGTGATTCAGCTTTAGTTTGTGAATATTTTTTGCAAAGAGTTCTATTTATTTTGTCCGATGTTCATCATTATTGTGATATTTAATTATCAGTAAGTGAAGTTGCGGTTTTAGCAACACCCCCCAAATTAGAATGTACAATTTGTTGCTATCCACCAAGCATAAAAACAGTTCTTGTTTAGGAATTTTTCCCGGAGATCTCCATTTTACGTATTTCGTAGAATGTTTACATTGTTCTGTAACTATCATCATTTTACATACTCTTTTTTTTCTCTCTTCTTTTGATTAGTCAATGTTTGAAATTACTCAAAAGTCAATGTCAACGCTTCTTGATTGATGTGTAATTTGGGGGGGAAAATTGTGGGCTTTTGCTGAAAGGTTATCTGCTTAACATTTTCTCTTTTATTGGTGACTTTTATAGTTTTAATGCCGATTTTAAGTTCTTGGATACTTTTAGTTATCGATCTTCTAATGCCTTCATGTTGACTCTTATTCCCACTCTTGCATTTGTGTTAGGGTGAGTTTGTGAAAGTGTGCATGTTTATCTTGTTTGTGCTTGCACACATGTGTGTGTGTGTGTCACTGTGTGTGCGTGCAACAGCGTGTCTGTGTGATCAATAATTGTTTTGTACACTTTTGAGGTACTCAGTAAATGTACATTATATTTTGAAGGTAGATTACATTATATCTACATCATAAGTATACATATAATAATATTATAATTATCTTTTCTGTGGTGCTTACACAAGTTCATCACAAAAATTTCAACTACAAAAAAAAAAGGAAGGATGTCGGCTTTATAGCTGTGGGTGCTCTTGAGCCAAGTCACTGACATTGCTATCATGAAAAGTATGTTACTTTTTTCACCAAGTGTAAAAGGTTGTTTGTTTGTTTTTAATGAAAATTCAAATCTGTGCATTTATTATTTGTGCAAGATGGGAGTCCTTTTCAAGCACACATTTTTTTTATGGTGTTTTACATTTATTTTTAATTACTCTATTTCTTATTATCATTGTTATTATTATCATTGTTTTCATTCATTTGTCCGTTTTATGCAGGAGGTTTGGTTCGCTGACTTTACTTCTGATCAAAAATAAAGCAGAAGCATATTTTAATCTTTTAAAAAAATTAAGGCCATAGTTCTCTCTGACTTTAGAAGATTGACCTAGACAAGCACTTTTCAGGCAAGTCCATCTGATTGCTATGAACAAAATGTATATATGGAAGAAAATTCAGTTATTATAATTATGCTCCATGAACAGTCCTTGTAAACTATGTGTGATTTTTTTATTTCATCCACTGATAGAGTTTAAAGGGACGAAATCCACTATTCCAAATGCATGCTGAACTGACTTCACGCAATCTGAGGCATGGGATTTTTCATCCTTGAGACTGATTTCAGCCTCTTCATTAGGCACATAACGGCTGCTTAACACATCAGTGCTCATATGACAGGAAACTGTCTGCGCGGTCGACAAAAACAAAATCAGACTTTTTGATGGCCAGATGTACTTTTTTTTAGATAAAGGTTTATATACAGGCATCAGAATTGTCAGAGGATCTAAACATTTCTGAGGATTAAGAATTTCTGACAGAGGATTGGCTTCTCTTGTCAGAGGTTTTGCCTTTTTTTCAGTGTTATCTTTTCTGTTAAATAGCATTTTAAAGTGATTTCTCACTATATTAAGCCTTTTTGATGGTGTTGAGATCTCATTTCAGTGTTGTCCCTCTTCAGTCTGGGGCCTTGATGGCCGTTTTACCGTGGTTTTCAGAGGACTGGACTTCAGACTGTTCTGATGCCTGAAAGAAACAACTGAATTAGAATTACTTCTTATGAGTGATTGCAAAATGAATTAAATATATTGATTATATTTCTAATACTGTTTTCAGGGCTTAGTTAAATTACAGAAAAAAGCTTCAGCTTCAGTTTGCTTAGTCCCTGACACCTACTTTTCAACCTTTTTCTCGATTCCTCAATCCCATGCCTGTATTGTCCTGATGAAGATGTGATCTTGATATTACTTGTAGCTACAAAGGGCTCGGTGCATAGTTGACTTACAGTCTCATTCCCTGAAGTTAAACTGTTGACGGGGAAATGTGTGCAAAGTGCAATGTTCATTAATTTATAAAGAAAACGTTTACAGCGCTTAATATTAAAGCTCTAAGCTTTCGCTGCTTCTTTCTCTTTACTTGGTGCACTGGTGCTGAATGATTGAACAATGTATCCGTATTCAGAAGAAAAACAATTAGTCAACATCAAATAGGGTAGAGAGAGAGAGGAGGGGGGAGCATATTTTAGTTCACAAGTCATTGATAGTGTATGTTGTAGGTGGAAAACGTATTTGAAAAGAAAAGAATTGTGTTCATCTAGGTGGGTTGAACACTATTGTCTTTTAGTGAAGTTTTATCATGTGTGTATGTATGGGGCATGATGTATGAGATTTTATGTTATTTATAAGTACATAAAGCAGCTTCATTGCACTTATCATTGATGTTTAAGGAAAAGAGTGGGATATTATTACATGGGTGCAACTACACAAAATGAAAAAAAATGAAAGGCTGGGGTCTAGGGGGTAATGCCCCCCTGCAGCTGAAGAAAAAAATGATTTATGAAGGTATTTTAGTTTGCTTTTCCCACAATTTATACAAATGCTTATTTTAAAGTGTTTGAAAAATACAGTAGACACACAAAGATCTTGTTTGATAAATTGAAAAATAAAAGGAAATTCCTTTTCTGGTAAAATTCAAAAACAGGAAATCCTTATATACCAAGAAAAGTTGCACCCATAGATATAGAAGTGAAAATGTGTGAAGTTTATTGATGATGCCTATTTCAGTATATGGCTAATGTTGCTTGCAAATGTTGACTTGATAATTTCATGCAAATATGCATTGAAAGTAGTCATGAAGCAAAAAAGTGTTAATTTATTTATTGACAAAAGAAGGATTTGCTGTAACAGCAAAACATATTGTTAAATAAAATGGAAAACGAGAGCATGGTCAAATACAAATTGTGTGCTGATTTTGAGTGCTTGTAAAACTTGTTTGTGCTAGATAAACGATACTCGTGTTAATTGTGTAAAACATTCAAGAGAAGTTTCTAGGTGCCAGACACAAATACACAGGCAAACACACACACACACACACACGCACTCGCTCACACACATCCCCATTGACTTTTCAACTTCTCTCTCATATACACAGCAACACCCAAACCCATTTTCTTTCACATTTTGCAATCTATAAATACCACAATCTTGTCATAAGGTGAACACACTACAGTCATTATTTATAATCCATATCATTGGCACATAAAGAGAGTCCTGTTGATTTTATAGTTTATCAAGTTGTCTGTTTAACATCTTTAACATTTTTCAAATCATATTTTCAATGCTATCAACAGAAACGTAACATACATATATGTGTTGTCACCTGTTATAAACAGGCAGCATTTTCTACATTTTGAAAAAATATTTGTTGTGAAGAAAGAAGCTAGCAAATAATCTTTCCTCCAATATTATGAAAGACTTCTATATAAAAACAACATATATATATTAATCTGTTAGCTGTACAGAAAAAAAATCCAAAATGTAGATAATGCATAAAGCCGAATGTACTTTCACTGGCCAACATTTTTTTGTGACTATGTAGGGTTGCCTACCCCCTGTTGCAGTTTCCAGTAACAAATTGCTTAAAGGGGCACACTGACGGATGAGTTTTTGCAAGAAACACGTCGAGGTCACCAGAAAGACAGCCTTTTCAAGGATCGGAACACTCACTTTGCTCTGGTTTCCTAGAAATCAAAACGGCGATTCCTCCTTGGCGGAGATGCCGGAGAGAGAAGCCATTTTGGACGGGGTGGGTGGAAGCCACTAGAGTGGTTGAAGCTTTTTCTTCTTTTTAGTGCAGCAAACAAATTGGAGCTATTCCCTTTGTTGTGAGCGAAACTCCTTTGGGTAAACTGTATAAAAACTGTATGAAAAGGCTTGTATTGTGGAAATTTCGTGCAAACGATTTTGGTCTAACTCAGGCAGCCATTAGAAAAGAGAAGGCACATGCCTTCTCTTTCACTGAAACAATCTGACTTCCAGCACCTCCGCCAAGGAGGAATCGCCAATTTGACGGTTTGATTTCTAGGAAACCAGAGCAAAGTGAGTGTTGCGATCTCTGTAAAGGGTGTTTTCCTGGTGATCTCGATGTGTTTCTTGCAAAAAACTCATCCATCACGGTGCCCCTTTAAAAACCAGGGACAGAGACGTATTTCCAGGGACAATCATCAGCGATGTCATATATCGGGGTCAAAACATTACATTTTTATCGTTTCGTGATGTAGCAAACTTTCTGCGTCTTCCTTATGCTTTTCGGTGCCAGTGTGCTTCAATATTCAAGATCTTTTGAAGTTCAGTAACCTATGTGTAACATGTCTGTTAAGACAATTTCAACTGTGTCTGTTGTTTTGGGTGTTCCTGTGTTCAACAGCACGGGTGCAACTTTTCCTGCTATACAAGGAGTTCGTGTTTTTGAATTTTACCAGAAAAGGAATTTCCTTTTTTTTTAATTTGTTAATTTGTGTGTAATTTATTTTTCAAACACTTTAAAATAAGCATTTGTATAAATAAAATTGTGGGAAAAGCATACTAAAATACCTTCATAAATCTTTTTTTTCAGCTGCAGGGGGACATTACCCCTAGACCCCGGCCTTTCAGGTATTTTCATTTTGTGTAGTTGCACCCATGGAATAGTGAAGTTAGCTAACAAGACAAGTGGCTGCTCGACAAACATTTGATTCCACTTAGTTTCCAGGGACACCAGACAGAAAAGTGGATTCCAGGAACAGGGTTGTTAACTGTTTCCAGGGACAATACTCTAGGGAGGGCGGTAGGCAGCCATGAGCATGTAACATTTTTTGCAAACATTTACTGTCTTTTATTTTCTAATTTAAATTTCTCATCATTATTATGCACACATCAACAAACATGAAATATGCATACATTTGAAATGCTTTATGATTATATACACATGTAACGCTGTCTTACAAATTAATATTACTTACGCCGTTTGCAAATGAGAAATAATTGCACCCAGCAAAGTAGAAACAATCTTCTTTTTTTTAGCAAACACAAACCTAACGTTAACAAGAGCGAAGGCTGAATCCGACCGGGTATAAAGTTCCCTCATGGTCATCATGGTTGCGCAAGAACTGACACGCGCACACTGCACGAACGGATGGATGGATACAAAAATACGTTTTAGGCATAAAATAAACACTGTACCATATTTTTTCAGGCTGTAAGGCAATACTTTATTTCCAAACTGAGACCCCTGCGCCTTATAATATGACGGATAAAATAGTAAGAAAACATAATTAAAAATTTTAATTTTTGTGTGAAATTTGGGGATGCGCCTTATAATAAGGTGCGCCTCATCGTATGAAAAATATGGTATCTCAGACTTGAAACCAGTCATCATAGATGAAGACGTTTTCACAGAAATATAATACAAAAATTTACTGGCATTGCCACAAGATCAGAAATACTTGGGAAATAATACAAAAAAATAATTCTCTGAAGACGGAGTGTGGCTGCAAATGTGGCGTGGTAATCAAACACGGTCACACGCGTAATGTTCTCATCCGTAGCTGATGCACTTGTACCATAGTGTTCAAGTGCTTCCACTGTTGGGATGATCCCTGGAGTCTTTTAGCCAGGGTAAGCCAACAACAACAACAACAATCGTTTCACGAGATATTAACCCTTTCGCCGCCAGACATTTTTCAGCCAAAAATACCGTTAAACATAACTTGGTAGAGAAAATAAACTATCTACAATATGGCGAATTCTTCTGTGACATATATAACATTAGGCCTATCCTTACTTCCCATAATTAAGAAAATAGGGTATTTGGATAACAGGTACTGATTTGATGCCTTTTAGTGACATGGGTGTATTAAATCATTGTGGTGCTAAAATGCGACATTGGCGGTGAAAGGGTTAAAGGAATGTAGACTTGTCTCGTGTGACACACAATACTGATGAAGATAACACCGTTGAAACAAAGTGGAAGATGAACATGAAACAATATTTCCACATGTAAAAATCAAGCAATACACAGAATCTTGAAAGCCAAACGTATGGGCTTTTCTAGGCAGGCACACTATTAGAATCTGTGTTTAACTTGTTGAGTGTGTGTATGTGTATGTTTGCGTGAGTATGAGTGTGTGTGTTTGCATGTGTCTGTTTGTGTGTGTGTGTGTCAACTGCACAGGTTGTTTTAATGGGAGACTTAGTGGGATTTTTTTCACGCCAGATGGCGTGACACTCGAGTGGGGCTGATCCCCTCTATATTCTTAGTTGGCGATAAAGAGACAGCGAGAGATAGAGAGGAGTCCAACCCTCTCTCTCTCTCTCTCACTACGCCCAACTAAGAATATAGCGTGATAAGCCCCTCTCGAGTGTCACGCCACCTGGCGTGAAAAACATCCCACTAAGTCTCCCATTCCTTTACAAATGAGGTGAAGAAGTGAGTGAAGAGTGAATCCTAAATTAGGGAGGAAATGAAATTACCCTCCCTTTGCTTTTGCCTCGTAAAAGAGCCTGTGTTTAGCATGACAAATTTGATCTTAAATCACAGATTAGCCCTCAGTTTGGTTGACTGCAAAAAGTGTTTTTGAAACAAAAACTACCCCTTGACTGCCACCAAGGTATCAGGTACTGACCTGATGACATCACTGATGATGTCATCAGATGAAGAGGAATAACTCTGATATGCTGGCTTTTGCTCTAACACAGTCAAGAGAGTTATATCCCCAGACCATTTTGCCAGATTGGCTCTATCAGTTGTCTTTTGTCATGGCATGATGATTTTTTCTTTAATTTTCTCTGGCAGTCAAGGGGTTAAATTAATAAAACATCTGTTCACGAATTAATTTTTCTAAAGATTTTTCTTCTGACAAACAAACGAACACACACTCTCTCTCTCTCTCTCTCTCTCTCTCTCTCTCTCTCTCTCTCTCTCTCTCTCTCACACACACACACACACACACATGCGCCCCCACACATTCTTTTAGCTTTGAATTTGCTGTACATTTTCTCGGAACATTGTTTTAAAACCCGCATTTTTATTACTTATTATGTATGTACACACAACTAAAATACCATAGCCAAAAATAATAATAATCTACCCGTCACACTTATGCATTCAATAGTTATGACATTTTCTTGTGCAATATTGAAGGGAAAATTTTTTTAACAAAATGTCAACAAACATCAGGCATTATTAATTTCTATTTCACTATGATATATTAATGCCAACCCAAAATAGATCATTGGTATTCTGTTTGTTTGTTGGCTGATTTGATTGACTGTTTCGTTTTGTTTGGTTTGCATGTGATGACATGTTTGTATGTACATACAAAATTATGTACAATATTTGAGTAATTTCAAAATTATTTCTAAATAATGACATCGTCATTCATTTATTAATCATTTATCCATAGCTTAAAAAACATCAATTTTTTTACTCCTAAATGGGGGGGGGGGGGGGCAAGAGACAGGAGAGGAGAGAGAAAGACTGATAGCAGGGGGGACTGAGGAGGAGAGAGAAAAAACTGTTTAGAGAGAGGACTGGCATGTGCAAATTAGAGACAGAAAAAACCAAGATGGTGCAGAGCCATATAAACTACTCCCAGTTCACGGCAAAGATCAAAACAATATTTATAATTTTTTTAAAGGTGAAAATAAACTGTATGCTCCTAAATTTCAAATTATATCCCAGGAAAAGTTATTGGTGACACCTTTTCACTATACCTACTTTGGTTAAAATCCCTCTTTGAAATAATCCATATATCTTTGTAACATTCAAATTTGATTCACTGAGATTACATTAATATGGCTTTGCCATTCTGTGGATCTAACATCATGGGCCGCATCTATAAGGCCTAAGGAACCATTGTACCAAGTTCCGTTACAATCGGTTCAGCGGTTTAGACGCTATGGCATGGAACAAATTTTGATCACGCACAGACGCTTGCGAATACAGACGGACAGACAGAGAAACACATAGCCCTCGTTCCCATCCCAATGTACTCCTGAAGTTCTGTTAGAACTGGGAGTGCGACAGTTCACTAATAAGATGCCACAAAACCCCATAATAAAATAAATAAGGCCGGGTTCACATTAGACGCGTAAGTTCCGTACGGAAAACCCTAAATAAGTGGAAGAAAGAAGGATAAAAGTTTACGCATACAGGGGAAATTCGGACACGTGCGCAAATCTTTTCCCTTCTTTGTTTTACTTATTTGTGGATTGCGCACGGGTTTCCGCATGGAATATCCGCTTATGTGTGTACACGGCCTTAAAATTTAAAAAAAAAAGAATTTTTTATTCAACAGATGCTACAAGAACCCTTGCAGTATATTCGCATGGCGCGCGGTCAAGCTGGGTTCGGCCCCTGCTTTATCCAGCAGACTCTGACCCATGAAAGAATACAGCGTGGACGCCAGAGCCGCTGTTGCTGCTCGCAGTTCCCCTCCCACCGTCCCTCCTGACTTTCTGCCCACGTCGGGTATGGCCAGCAGGTGCCACAGTAAAGGCAGCACGTGAAGCGTGATTTGCTTCGAGCGACGTTCGTATACTTTTTCTGTCAAGTCTGAAACAAAAGTAAGCAAAAGATTACATCTTACCTGTGTGTGCCTGCTCCTAAATATCATCAGGGCGAACTGTCCTGCTCCCCACTTCAGGAATGGGAAGATTCAGAGAACATTGAAACGTGTCATTTCAGGATTGAGAGAATGTTTTACTTTCACCCATGGGTACTGCCACGCGCTAGTAAGCTTAGGCCTACTTCTATACTAAAAATGCAAACTGACGAAGCTTACTTCTATGCTAAGAATACAAACTGACATAAGCTTACTTCTATGCTAAGAATACAAACTGACATAAGCTTACTTCTATACTAAAAATATAAACTGACATAAGCTTACTTCTATGCTAAAAATATAAACTGACATAAGCTTACTTCTATACTAAAAATATAAACTGACATAAGCTTACTTCTATACTAAAAATATAAACTGACATAAGCTTACTTCTATGCTAAAAATACAAACTGACATAAGCTTACTTCTATACTAAAAATATAAACTGACATAAGCTTACTTCTATACTAAAAATATAAACTGACGAAACTTACTTCTATGCTAAAAATATAAACTGACATAAGCTTACTTCTATACTAAAAATATAAACTGACATAAACTTACTTCTATGCTAAAAATATAAGCTGACATAAACTTACTTCTATACTAAAAATATAAACTGACATAAACTTACTTCTATACTAAAAATATAAACTGACATAAACTTACTTCTATACGAAAAATACAAATGACATTGCGAATGCTAAAAGGATTTTTTATAGTCCTTCCCTGGGACCCCCTGCACATTGTTTTAGAGGGTCCTTTAGAATTATAGTACTTCATAGACCCCCAAATGGGGGTCCCTGGGAGCCCTGAATTCACTCTTGCAAAAGGTGTTCTTTGCAGTGGCCAATACTAAGGATACAAATTGACAGAGCAGCGTTATACAATGCTCCTATTTGAGTGGAAGAATGGACTCACAGGCCACTTTCATCACCATCTCTGCCTTGCTCTGTCCTGCTGCGCACTGGGCCTGGTTGGAGAAAGGCTGGATCAGCACCGCGTGGTCTGAAAGTCAAATCAATTGTAATCAATTCAACATTATTCATTCCACCTTAGATTATAGTCAATAATAATTTTATTTAAAAAAAGTTATTGATGTGATTCTGGTCAGAAAATAGACCTACTGAGGAGCGATAATAGAAAATCCTGGTCAGTGTGGCAAGGTCTACAAAATGTAACAACCTTAATTTTACCTTATGATAAGAACTTAAACAATTTCACTCAAGCGAAATGTTAGGCTCACCTTGGAGCTTTTGCTTAAAGATACCTGTATGTGATTTTAAACAGTCTGTATCTTTAAACAGTTATATCTTCATATTGGTCAAGTTAACAGAGGTGATCCCTTACCACAATGCTTCTTAAACATCATACAACCGAATATAAATGTCTGGGCTGAGAAAAAGAAAATCTCCTTTTCTATGCCATTTGGAGACTGTCTCCTTCTGGACTATTTACCTAGATGCTCCATGTAGCTCTCATTTGGAGACTCTCCTTCTGGACTATTTACCTAGATGCTCCAGGTAGCTCTCATTTGGAGACTGTCTCCTTCTGGACTATTTACCTAGATGCTCCAGGTAGCTCTCATTTGGAGACTGTTTCCTTCTGGACTATTTACCTAGATGCTCCAGGTAGCTCTCATTTGGAGACAGTCTCCTCCTGGACTATTTACCTAGATGCTCCGTGTAGCTCTCATTTGGAGATTGTTTCCTTCTGGACTATTTACCTAGATGCTCCAGGTAGCTCTCATTTGGAAACTGTTTCCTTCTGGACTATTTACCTAGATGCTCCAGGTAGCTCTGGAGACTGTCTCCTTCTGGACTATTTACCTAGATGCTCCGTGTAGCTCTCATTTGGAGATTGTTTCCTTCTGGACTATTTACCTAGATGCTCCAGGTAGCTCTCATTTGGAGACTGTTTCCTTCTGGACTATTTACCTAGATGCTCCAGGTAGCTCTGGAGACTGTCTCCTTCTGGACTATTTACCTAGATGCTCCAGGTAGCTCTGGAGACTGTCTCCTTCTGGACTATTTACCTAGATGCTCCAGGTAGCTCTCATTTGGAGACTGTCTCCTTCTGGACTATTTACCTAGATGCTCCAGGTAGCTCTCATTTGGAGATTGTTTCCTTCTGGACTATTTACCTAGATGCTCCAGGTAGCTCTCATTTGGAGATTGTTTCCTTCTGGACTATTTACCTAGATCTAGATGCTCCAGGTAGCTCTCATTTGGAGACTGTCCTTCTGGACTATTTACCTAGATGCTCCAGGTAGCTCTCATTTGGAGACTGTTTCCTTCTGGACTATTTACCTAGATGCTCCAGGTAGCTCTCATTTGGAGACTGTCTCCTTCTGGACTATTTACCTAGATGCTCCAGGTAGCTCTCATTTGGAGACTGTTTCCTTCTGGACTATTTACCTAGATGCTCCAGGTAGCTCTCATTTGGAGACTGTCTCCTTCTGGACTATTTACCTAGATGCTCCAGGTAGCTCTCATTTGGAGACTGTCTCCTTCTGGACTATTTACCTAGATGCTCCAGGTAGCTTTGGAGACTGTCTCCTTCTGGACTATTTACCTAGATGTTCCAGGTAGCTCTGGAGACTGTCTCCTTCTGGACTATTTACCTAGATGCTCCAGGTAGCTCTCATTTGGAGACTGTTTCCTTCTGGACTATTTACCTAGATGCTCCAGGTAGCTCTGGAGACTGTCTCCTTCTGGACTATTTACCTAGATGCTCCAGGTAGCTCTCATTTGGAGACTGTCTCCTTCTGGACTATTTACCTAGATGCTCCAGGTAGCTCTCATTTGGAGACTGTTTCCTTCTGGACTATTTACCTAGATGCTCCAGGTAGCTCTCATTTGGAGACTGTTTTCTTCTGGACTTTTTTTGTTGTTGCTGTCTCATCTTCTGGGCCGTACAGTGGCGTTGCTCCCACGCCGCTCATTCCAACTCCCAATTCGCAGCCACACCTCCGCACGTTCAGGTCGCAGAATCCGAGACCAGCAGTTCAAGGGGAGCGAATGTATGTTAGTCCGTCAGGAGGCAACCAACAGAGGAGACACTGCACTGCTGCTCCTTCTGGACTATTTACCTAGATGCTCCAGGTAGCTGTGCAGCACCTCCCCAGCAGTCTGGCTGATCTGCTTGTTCTTGGAGGCCAGGCTGGGGACCACGGCAGTCACGGCCATAGAGATCACACAGTGCAAGGTCTCCTTCAGTGCTGGGACCACCGTCAGCATGGTTTGTAAGGCGTGCAGGGTCACCTTGCTGTTGCCGTCCTGAAGTCTGGGTAGAAACTGGTCAAAGATCTGAAAACATTTTTTTTTTAAATTAATAATGGAGTAAGAATTAATCATAAATAAATTGTACAGCTTAAGTGTCGCCTTGAACGGGCAGACCTACTTCATACGACTCGATCCCAATGCGATCCGATTGTGACGATGTCTGGGAGTCATGATTCACGTGAAATGCTTCCGTCTAAAAATGATTATACTATTTTCGCTCACTATTCTCAAGTAGACACACAATACACGAATCCAATAAAATGTCTGATACAATATTTCATCAGGTTCGTGTACGGGGAACGACAAATATAGTGAACAAAGCTAGTAGGACGTCATCGGATTCATTTTAGATAGTAGAATTTCACGAGAATCATGCTTCACAAATGTCACAATCGGATCGCATTGGGATCGAATCGTATGCAGTGTGACTGCCTCTTTAGTGCAGGGACCAGTGTCAGCATGGTTTGTAAGGCGTGTAGGGTCACCTTGCTATTACCAACCTGAAGTCTGGGTAGAAACTGGTCAAAGATCTGTAAACAGAATTTTTTTGAAAATGTCCCGTTCGCGCGGGAACCGCAGACAGCATAATTTGTAAAGAGTGTAGTCATTTTGTTCTTTTCAATCTGAAGTCTGTCTAGAAATTGGTCAAAAATCTGTATAAATATGATTGTTGCAGGTCTACAAACATGTACTTCATCATCTACATCAGCAGCAGCAGCAGCAGCATCAACTTCATTATCAGCATCGTCAACAACAACAAGAACATTAGTGCCTAATGAATGATAACGATTATCATCAGGATAAGCCAGGAGAAAAAGAAGAAGAGTTTATTCTTAAGAAATCATTAACAAAGATGCATAGTATGTTATTATCGAGAGATTATAGCATATTAAGCGAAAACAATGTTTTCAAACTTCAGAGGGAAAAGAGATAGGCAGCCCAGGCTACATAAATAAGGCGACCACAAAGCAACTTCGTCACAACATTCTTGATGCACTTGAACAGAATGTATGTCAGACTAGTCTGGAAGAAAATAGGATGAATGTTCCTTAGTTTTACCTTGACAATGTGTAAGGAGACGGCGTCAGGTCTTTCGGCACACATGTCGTGGAAGGCGGTAATTGCGTCATACCTCACGCGCCAATCACCGGAGGCCAACTGACCAATCAGGGCTCTGATTTCTTCCATGGCGCCTTCGTCCGTCTTTGTAGGTCTGCGACGAATCGGGGGAGTACTGCTTGCTCCGTCCATATCGCTGGGAAGAAAAGAACATTGTTATTCTTGATTTATGCAAGCGAGATCGAAAACGTCTGCCAAAGGGGACTGTGTAGGTCAGTTCATGTTGCTGACAGACTGGGTGAATGTAAACAGTTCCCCCCGTGGTGATACCGCGGGGATGCAAATGGTTCCCCTACCTTCTGGAAGGTATGTGCTTGTAACGTCCTCTGATCTGTCATTCTCTTTGACTTTGCCGTTTCCTTTTGCTTATTGTCATCTACTATGCCTATTTTCTCGAAACTCTTACAAAGACTGTCTCCAGCCGAAGACGGATATGCTGAGTCTAACTATTTCTTAGTTAGGCGCATAACGGCAACATGATGCATCTGCGCTCAGGCAGTTTCTGGTCAAATGAGTCTAACTATTTCTTAGGCGCATAACAGCATAGTCTATTTCTTAGTTAGGCGCACAACGGCAGCATGATGCATCTTCTTCTTCTTCTTCTTCGTCTTCTTCTTCTTCTTCTTCTTCTACTTCTTATGTGTGAACCCATTACAAGCAAAGTCAGTGGATGTTCCTCTTCTGGTCATATGGAAACATTCGGTGAACTATCCACTCTCTCAAACAAGTACTACAAATAACAGAAAGTTATGAACGAAAGCTTAACATTCTATTACACGCCTTCATTGATTATAATAAACCCCATGTTTGTAATAAAGATATCTAATAGCAAAGACGTATAACAGTGCATCTGGTGTATTTTTTCAATACGAGCGAAATAAGAATAACATTTCAAAACTTGAAAAAATAACCAAAAAAACTGAAACAGACTACAACGTCACTGGAACATACAGCAAACAAACAACTACACGACAAGTGTAAAGTAATGTAATTTTATTCACAAGAGACAAAACAAAAATAAAACAAAACAAAACTACTGAAACTTGGAATAGAGAGAGGGGGAAAAAGAAACGCCAGAGAAGTTTAAGCACGGCAGAATCAGCAGTAAAATGAAGTAAAAGTAAAACATAACATGTAAGGCCTTGGTCCTATACCTGACGGCAGACCCCCCTCGGTGGAAGGACCCCGCGCGGCTGTCTGGTCCTGACCTCCTGGACCGTGCTGAGGACGTGTCACTGGGCTTCTCTCCCAGACCCTGCTCACATGACAAGACACACACGGCACGGATCCACAACATCCACACTGACTCACTGTTGAGGTAATATTACGATGGTTTAGAGTCAAAACGTACTATCCTTAGATAGTCCATTGACTTATTGTTGATGTTATTAAAACAAACTAAGAACTTGTATTCATTAAAAAAGACTGCACGTAATATAAAATGGGGATTAGGCTTTTTGTATTCCGGCAGTCTTCTTTATGCAAGTTATTAGTTTTCGCAATAATTTCAATAATACGTATATATTTATTTAGGTAATATGTATGCCTGTCTGTCGTTTCCGACTGCGGTTGACAGATAGCAGAGGAGCCAGAAGCTATTCTGGAAGGCTGGGCTAGAATTTGTTTATGTCGGAGATGTCTTGCCCAGGCTACATCCCAACTCTTCCGTCCCAAAAGAATAACTTGAGGACAGTAATTGGCGTCGGGGAAGCTCCCCAAACTCCAACCAAAGCTGCAGCACTAAAGGGCCAGCCACACGTCCGCTAAAATTATACGATTCGATCACGTGGTCTTCAAGAACCAGTGTGATTCGCGCTTCGACGTCATCCACAGTGCAGTTGCAAATTTGTGCCAAGTTTTGTCTGCATAGCTTAACCCCTTCATAGGTAAGCTCAAAACGTTTTTTCCCTGTCAAATTGACCATTTTCTTGAAGTTTTTCCATGTCAAACTGACCTTGTTCTTGAGGTTTTCCCTGTCAAACTGACCTTGTTCGTGAAATTGTCCATGTCAAACTAACATTGCTCTTGAGGTTTTCCCTGTCAAACGGACCTTGTTCTTGAGGTTTTCCATGTCAAAACTGACCTTGTTCTTGAGGTTTTCCACCACGTCCTGAATGTTACGCAGGGAGTTTGGGGGAAGATACCTGGTCAGCATGGGATCAAAGTCCCGGTGGGACATCAGCAGATACAGGATCGTGCGTCCATGGTACCTGAAAAACACCATAATGGACTGGCCTCAGGAATTGCAATAACACAGTATTTCAACTTTATTCAGCTTTATCTTCTCTCTCTGTCTTTTTCAATTGAAATGTAATGTCAGCTTCTGCTACATGTGTTCACTTTAGCACGAGGTTTGTTCTCTTCACCAAACCTCCCCCTCCCCACCCCTTAAACACAACTGACCCTTGTTTCCAACTTCTACCATCTATGATTGCGTACTCACTGTCCCCAACCTCTCTCACTTCAATCCCCCCCCCCCCCACCCCCCACCCCTTGATTTGTGTTCACAGCCTTGCTCTTTGGTTTCAACTTTGTTGTATCATTTACGCGTTGGACTGTAGAGGGGAAGTATTGTGTTTATTTTGATCTTGATATGTTTTTTTGCTCCTTCTGTTGCCTGCTTTTTGCTTCTTTTGCTATATTTGATGTTTGCTGTTTAATTGTTTGTCTGTGTTGATAAAGGCGCATTCGCCGAAATATCCAGTAGTTTTTTTTTGTCTCTTGTGAATAAAATAACGTCATTTTGCACTTGTCGTGTAGGTGTTTGTTTTTTGTATAATCGAACTAAGAAATAAGAATAACTTTCTTTAAGCAAGAATCAAAGAACAATGAGGCGATTCTTTCAAGAAAGGACAGCACACCCGGTCCTCAACTATTCCTTCTTCCCTCGCACGCTCAGAGAATGGAACTCGTTCCCTTCAGCCATGACAGACACCATCAGTCCAGAAGTTTTCAAGGCCGGCCTCAGTGGCATCACCACCAGCCACCGGGCCTCTATCTGCTAAAAATCTATGCAGAAATGTAAATAGTTTTAACGCAAGACTTTTAGTGCAGTACTGCACTGTTTTAAAATCCTGTTTTAATGCCGCCTGCCTAATGTGACCAGTTAGTTGGACTTCAAACGCCCGCGATAGGGCCCTGTCCAGTAATTGGAAGAAGAAGAAGAAGAAGAAGGAGGAGGCAGCTCATCAAGAAGCATCAGGTAGACAAGCCATAATTATTGCTCACTCTGAGGAGGGAAATTCAGACTGTACAAGCAAAGAAAGCGTTGTTTGAAAAGAACCCCCAAATGTGAATATTTACGACACTTCTCATATAAACATTCTGCGGTTTTCATTACAAAACACTTCTGTTGCTTAGGCTGTGGCAGCAGAAACAATTCCCCCCCAAAAAGGGATATTTGGCAGAGAAACACAATACGTGGTTATAAATATGCCCTTCCTTATTAAACAATGAGTACAACAATTGCGTCAATATATAGTAAAGCGAAAGTGAAAGCTCTATGCTATTTGGTGTCCTACGGCAATTGAATCCCAATTTTACGTTTACTTACGAATGAGTGTGGCTCAAAATAAAAGGCATTTTCACTGGCTCCAAGAGCCGCAGCCATAGAGATTCGTTGGCTTTATTTGAACTAAGCTCAACATCAACTGTGCTTAAAACCCCTACAGGACATCACTGCCTTACACACACTTCATTACTGGCCTGGGGCTGCGTAGAAAAAACATTATAACGAATAAGAAGCGCAACAAAAGTCACACTGTCAATGACTCAGTTCTGACAACATTACTGGTTGATCCAAGTTTATTTTTTCGCATTGAAGTCGTGGTTATATTTGCACTAAAATCGGCATCAGTAGTCTCCTTATTACTATCACTGTTAATGAAAACATATTGGAGTATTTTCTGAGGCTTGTCTAGGACTGTTTTCTTTCTTGACATTTTTAACATTACAAATGGAGATAGAAGTGCCAAACATACGTGAAACGAAAGCTGGAACCGTGATGAAGAGAAGTAACTCGAAAACCGTGGTTTGGATCGAAAACAACACGAATTTCGACACATTTTAGACTAAAAAAATCGCTGTTCCGGTAATAATACTCGGAACTCGTCCACATTTAGTTAAGTCCCCAGAGGTAAGAAGGGGAGGGGGGGGTATCCTCTGAGCAAAGCATCTTCACGATTTAAAAAAAATCCAGCCCAGCTTTCCTTCATAGCAGCTGTATTGTCAGCTCTCTGGAGCTCATACAGGATCGTGCGTCCATGGTTCATGAACAACTTGCATACAGTGAACCCTTTCACCGCCAAAGTCGCATTTTAGCACCACACTGAGTTAACTTCTACGTCACTAAAAGGCATCAAATTGGGCTCTGTTATCCAAAGACCCTATTGTCTTAGTTTTGGCAAGTAAGGTTATACCTTATTTTATATATGTCACAGAAGAATCCCCAATACTGCAGATGGATTTTGTTCTCTACCCAGGTAAATTTAATGGACATTTTTGGCTGAAATATGGCTGGCGGTGAAAGGACTAAGCACAATAACAGAATACGTTTTCCAAAGCGATGATAAAGTTTCCAGAACTGTTCTACCGTCTCACCTGGTTTCTGGCGAGCCATCCATCACAAACTGCGCGGCGGTGGGTAGGACCCTCTCCGTGACGTCCTTCGCTCCGCTCAGAATCTTCCCCGGACCCATCCTCTCCACCACCCCCACCAGGAACTGGGCGGTGGTGCGACGAACTGCAGCATTCTTGTGGCTGAAACAAAAAATAGTAATTCCAGTTTTTAGTTGGGAAAACATCACATGCACGTACACAGAGAGAGAGAGAGAGAGAGAGAGAGAGAGAGAGAGATTTCAATTCAATTCAAATCAAACAATTTTAATGAATAGGCCTTCTGCCCGTATCATAGGGAGGCTGAGGGAGGGGGGTATAATGACACATAACAAGAGAGAGAGAGAGAGAGAGAGAGAGGAACTAAAAAGACATAGAGACAGCCACCCACCCATTCACTCAGCCCCCCCCCCTTACACACACACACACACACACACACACACACATTTTTCCCCTCCTCTTCTCACTACCCCCCCCCCACACACACACACACACACACACACACACACACATATGCATACACACACACAAGAGATACAGAACGACCGACGAACAGACAGACACACAGACAAACAAACACACTCCATATCATATTCTTTCATGTGAGGACATGAAGAAATGTATTCCAGCTTCGTTTCAAAATGGGAGTCACAATATTTTTAATTCACCAGCACTAACATATAAGTTTTTCGTGAGTTTAGAATCCAGTCCAATAGGTAATTATTTGTAAAAAAAAATTATTGAAGAGGAATGGAGATGATGGGAGAATGATGATGAAGCGAGGGAGGCGCTGTTGTTGTTTTTTGTTGTTGTTTTTTCAGAAGCTTTGTGTTATTGTTGTTGCTTGGTTTTGTTTACTACTTCTACAGTGTAGGTCTAACCATTCATAATAATAGATACTCACATGCATATGCAAATATACATGCACACACTCACATGCCTGCACCCCATCTCAGAAACATAAACAAAATTTGTCCCCGTCTAATATCACGAAAAGTGGATAGACGTTAACCCTTTCACTACTAAAGTCGCATTTTAGCACCACAGTAATTTAACACCTATGTTATTAAAAGTCATCAAATTGGGGTCTATTATCCAAAGACCCTATTGTCTCAGTTTTGCGAAGTAAAGATAGAACTTATTTTAGATATGTCACAGAAGAATCCCCAATACTGCAGATGGATTTTGATCTCTACCCAGGTAAATGCAACGGACATTTTTAGCTGAAATATGGCTGGCGGTGAAAGGGTTAAATGAAAGACACAGAGACAATCAAACGGACAGCAGGAGACACAAACTCACTTAGCCCCTCCCCCTAGCAGGGCCAGCAAGGCCTGTTTCGGGGCCACACCCTGCACCATGGCGGACAGGGACCGGTCCACATCTTCTCGGATGAAGTGGTTGCTCTCCCCAGCTTTAGCCAGCAGCTGGTGGGTCGCTATGTCCACCTCCTGCCACCAACAACGATCGACACACACAGATCACTTTCACTGGGGATGGACATGCTCCATCATACGATATAACAGGTAGGTAGGTAGATAGGGACAGGCTAAAAAGCCTAGGCCTCGCGGCCTATAAAGATCTTGGTAAAGGTCAAGATGTGACCACCACCACCCTACATTTCTCAGCTCTCCCCGCATTTTCACACTTGCCTTTCTTACCAAAGATTAAGCTGTATTTTATTAACCTTTTCAGCTAATTATCTTTCTTGAATAATTAATCGCAGTCATGATAAAGGCCATTATCTAATAGGACCCCCCCCCCCCACCCCCCCACCCCATGTAGTGCAGCCGCGGAGCATTTGTCACAGTCCTGGTTCATTGCGTTTTTCCGTCTTGCCTTTATCTTCTACTATTATTGAATGCATGTGTTTAATTACGTAAATGGATGAAAATTGGTGTTAAATATAGCAAACGATATAGGATGAAGTACTCAATCTGCAGTAAGAAAGGCAAGACTGAAAAAGTGGAAACAAAAGTGGAAACAACCGAGAAATGAAGGAAGGGGCTCTTTGTAAGCGGTTTGATTGCATGCTTTAAAATTTAAAATTATATCAACAACTGTCATAATCATTAAACAAAAATCTCTGAATGTTGGAATTGCATCCAGAAGATTCTTGAACTGGCTAATATCCTGAGCAACTTTAATGTTAGTTTTAAGGTTATTCCAATGATTATAACAACTCTGTGAGAAAATTAAAACTTGTATTTGTTAGTTCGGCAAAAAACTTTTTTTTAAATTTCCCCTCGGAATTCCTAGTTGTATTAAAATTAGAAACAGAGAAGAGTGTATCAATAGACATAATCGTCTCTCCCATTGAAAATGTTGAAGGTTTGTATTGTTCTTGTACATTTTGTAACAGAACTCTCTTAGGCAAAGGAAAATGTACGCAAGCCTAATTACCCTAAAGCAAGATGACCATTTACTCCAATGACTCATATTAAAGTGGTTGGTTGATGGTTCGTCTCACATGTGCTGCTTGCAGCCGAGCGGACGTTACACCCCATTTTCATTCACTCCAATGACCTTTGTCATTTGGTTGACATGTATAGCCTGGCGCTAAAGTAAGGACCAATAGTAAAGTGGAGGTGAGAGCTGTATGATAAATGACATGTATAGCCTGGCGCTAAAGTAAGGACCAATAGTAAAGTGGAGGTGAGAGCTGTATGATAAATGACATGTATAGCCTAGCGCTAAAGTAAGGGCCAATAGTAAAGTGGAGGTGAGAGCTGTATGATAAATGACATGTATAGCCTGGCGCTAAAGTAAGGGCCAATAGTAAAGTGGAGGTGAGAGCTGTATAATAAATGACATGTATAGCCTGGCGCTAAAGTAAGGGCCAATAGTAAAGTGGAGGTGAGAGCTGTATGATAAATGACATGTATAGCCTGGCGCTAAAGTAAGGGCCAATAGTAAAGTGGAGGTGAGAGCTGTATGATAAATGACATGTATAGCCTGGCGCTAAAGTAAGGGCCAATAGTAAAGTGGAGGTGAGAGCTGTATGATAAATGACATGTATAGCCTGGCGCTAAAGTAAGGGCCAATAGTAAAGTGGAGGTGAGAGCTGTATGATAAATGACATGTATAGCCTGGCGCTAAAGTAAGGGCCAATAGTAAAGTGGAGGTGAGAGCTGTATGATAAATGACATGTATAGCCTGGCGCTAAAGTAAGGGCCAATAGTAAAGTGGAGGTGAGAGCTGTATGATAAATGACATGTATAGCCTGGCGCTAAAGTAAGGGCCAATAGTAAAGTGGAGGTGAGAGCTGTATGATAAACAATATGCAACCCAAAAAATTGAAACCAGTCGCAACGTTTAATTAAGGGCCAGCCGACCACATGTCCACTAAAATCGCACGACTGTACGATACGATTCGATCACGTGGTTTCCAAGAACGAATGCGATTGGCGCATCGAGATCACGTCATCGAATCGTATCGTACAGTCGTGCGATTTTAGTGGACGTCTGGCTGGCCCTTTAGTCTTTTGTGAATGACGATGATTCTGGAACTAGGAGGCATTAGCACTGGGTCTTGGAGCTGCAGCCCTGGACATCGATTGAGTTTGGGGGACCCTCCCCAACGTCAACTGCTTAAAAAGTCATCTTGGCCGAGAGAGTGGGGGTGTACCCTGAGCAAGGCATCTCCACAATTAACTAATTACAGCGCAAAGAAACTCCAAGGAGAGCCGGACAACAAGGGGGTCTTCAGAGTTCAAGTTCAAGTTCAAGTTCAAGTTCAAGTATACCTTAATATCTCCAAAAGAGAAATTCAGGTTAGGTGCAACAATAACTAAAAGAACATGAATCAAATGTGTGAAACAAAATTATACCAATCATATAATTAGTAACATTCATTACATGAACTTAGAAATGTGCACATTTAAAACAGAGTAACCATTATTAACTTATAACAGTCAATCAAATAACAACATTTGGAATACTTCTCGTCATCAACAACCAATACAAACACATCAATGCACATGATAATAGCATCTCTACACATTAACATTTAACAATTACTGCAGACATACACCCACCCCCCACCCCCACTCCCCTCCCTCTCAATCTTGAGTGTTTCTATATACTGCCTTTTTTTTCCATGAAACATACACAAGTCTTGCCTTGTGGATCAGATACCCTAAACTTCAACTAAACTTGATTTTGAAATAAATCAAAATTCACCTCATACACCTGTATCGTTAAAAAAATCGGGACTTTCCTGGAGTTGCAATGCCTCCGGGCATTGCCTCCAGGATCGTTCCCACCATCTTTATAATTTACTAATGTCCCATATGTGTCTGTTTCAGACAGTTTAAACGGATTTTTATTTTAAAAAATCAAACTGAACTTGTTTTTGCGAAATGCTATATACACAGACAGACAAACAAAGATACAGACAGACAGACAGACACTCTAGTGGGAGTTACCACTCACCGGTTCCATGCCTCTCTTCAATCCAACAAACATGTCCCCCAGGCATACTAAAGCCAGCCGGCACACCTGAGACCGGAGATTCTTTGCCTGGTACAAGACACAATGGAATCTATAAAGCAAATATTTTGATATTTAATAAAGATGATTGTTTGTGTTCCTTAAAAAGACTACAGCTTGTGCTTTTGACTGCCGTATAACCTATCACGTACTAACTTGATGGCATCACTGATGGTGTCATCAGATGAAGAGGAATAACTCTAATATATGCTAGCTTTTGCTCCAACACAGTCAAGAGAGTTATATCCCAGACCATTTTGCCAGATTGGCTCTATCAGTTGCATTTTTCATATCATGATTTGTAGAAAATAATTCTTTCCTTTTATTTTAGATTCTTCCCAATTCTTGAAAGCGTGTTTGACACTTTGACTCTCTCTCTCTCTCTCTCTCTCTCTCTCTCTCTCTCTCTCTCTCTCTCTCTCTCTCTCTCTCTCTCTCTCTCTCTCTCTCTCTGTAATAAAGAGGAGAATAAATGAGAAAGAAAGAAACATTCACAAAGGCAGAGAGGGAAACACATACGAGTTGAAATTGTTAGTTTAGCGCTCAATACAAACGTCCCAAGACAAGCATTAGTATTCAAAATCACATGGATGGAAGTTCAGTTTAACGTCGCGTATCGGCTTTCGCCATGTACGACGGGCTGAACAAACCAACCAGGGTATAAACAAAAATTGATGTTCCTGAATCACTGTCTTAGCCAAAAGGCCGAGAAGCGATCAGAATATGAACATCATAAAAGTCAACTCAAAATCACATTCCTTGCAATCAATCTCATATACCGTGTGTCTTGTAGGGTATATTGGTGCATTCAACAATAACATAAAACAAAAGACTCAATTATCATTCTTGCAATCAATTTATTTGAGGTCGTCTGACTTTATTTTCCGAAGCACACAAGACATTTGAACTTAATCAAACCGAAAGGAAAATCAATACCCTTAGGCTTTGTTTGAGATTCAAACATGGCAAAACTAAATCTTTAACACCATCTCCCCCGTAATAACAGGTCATCACTTGATAATAATGAAAAGGATTGTGAAAGCCATACCTCTTTGATGACGAGCAGAACTGTGGAATGCAACACTGGGGGAGCATCAAAGGTTTCAGGGTGGAAATGTACAATCCTTCGTACCATGTTCAGACCCTCCGTCTTTACCTCCCTGTAGAAAATTCACTTTTATTAATGAGCTATAGGAGGTCAAAGGTCACGCGAGCGAAAACGAGGCTGAGGAGTACAGCCTGTAGCGAATATCAAACATATACATGTAGTACTTGCCTACTTTGCCTAGTTTCCAATAAAATTGTGAGTGGAAGGGCTATCACTTCAGTTTTGAGCTCGATTGCTTTTTGTTCTGTACTTCTGACTTAATACAATGTACGTGTTCCAAAATAAACGCGAACGAACTGCGAACATTTCAGATGCCGATTTTAGTGCTTTAACTACCATTTATAAACATGGTGATGAGGTAATATTGCAACCCAACGTCCGAACGTTTATGTAATCTAAAAGAAATAACCAACACATTTGTCCGCTTGTTGCTGGAAGTGGGGCCTGTTCCTTCCCGGACGAACTGGTGGACTGAATGGTCTTAACGCAGTATTACAGGGGGCCAGTGTAGGCCCGTAGTTGTCCTACACAAATTTTGATCCTGATCCCATGAAATAAACTTTAATGAAGTGGCTGTTGGAAGGGGGCTTCACGTGAATAGGATGAACATGCTGGACTGGCTCGTGGATTTGAGTGGCGACTGGGACTTGATTGCTTCGTTCATGCTTCCATCAGCCATTCCAAGTCTTTACCCCCCCCCCCCCCCCTCCCCATTTCTCAATGGATTTACACACACCTCAAGTACAGGCCTGCTGGCTTTAACTTCCTGAAATCAGGAAATTTCCAGAAAAATATTATATCTGATTGATCTTGATCCTGATCCTGATCATACCGCATAACAAAAAATGTGCCGATGAGAGACCGTTTGAGACAGTAGGGCTACGTGAAATTTGAATTGAATGTTCAAACTTTTTGTGCCCGTGCCAATAAGATTTGATGGAATATTAGTCTTCAGACATGACTAATAAAAAAAAATTGAAAACGCTCTAATTTTTATACTCATCCTTATCATTTGCGCGTAAAAGACATTGCGCAAAGACGTAGACCAAAACAAGCGCAATTAGCCTCCCGGTCTCTCACAGACCAATGAGAAGTCAGATGTGAAAAATGCTTTGAAAGATAATAGTGTCACTATACTTGATCGCTAATAACGTTTCAGGGTAATTGGTGAGGCAGTTCCTTAGGCAGAGGCAGCTACGGAAAAAAGAAGCAGTTACGTCTTGTGGCAACAAATTGGGGCTAAACTGCCATATTGGATATTCACGCGATTTCTGATTGGCTTTAATGATGCTGTGGATGTGTCGGTTCATTGAGAGTCTTTCTGCCTCCCTTTCTCTTTCCTTTACCAATATCTCTTTATATCTATGTATATCCCTCTTCTCTCTTTGTCTGCCCCTCTCTCTCTCTCTCTTTCTCTCTCTCCCCCTCCCCCCCCCTTCTCTCTGTACTGGCTTGTAAGCTAATGAAAGTAAAATTCGAGTGTTCTTCTCTCTCTCTCTCTCTCTCTCTCTCTCTCTCTCTCTCTCTCTCTCTCTCTCTCTCTCTCTCTCTCTCTCTCTCTCTCTCTCTCTCTCTCTCAACGTGCAGGATATGTTTTCCATTGGACTTCCTAAGCACCAATGCATGCGTAGTATAAATGATTGTTTGTAATTATGTTTAAATCAATAATATTAGGACATGTTCTGCTTTCCGTACGCGTATTTTTGAATATGACCTTCTATGCTTTGTATACATGTGTGTGTGCGCGCTTTAGAAGTTTGATTCAACCTCACCATAGATGAACGTGACTTGTACTCACGTAAATGGTTGTTTATGTATTAGCATTTGTTTTATGTACTAGCATATGAGGTGGATGTTGTTGTTTTTTCTCCAATGTATTTATTTCAACTCACTCACTCTCTCTCTCTCTCTCTCTCTCTCTCTCTCTCTCTCTCTCTCTCTCTCTCTCTCTCTCTCTCTCTCTCTCTCTCTCTCTCTCTCTCTCTCTCTCTCTCTCTCTCTCTCTCTCTCATGCATAATTATATGCTTCCAATGTTTAATGTCTATGTTGTTGTTTGGTTTGTGAGAAACGGAAGTGGATGAATGTTCTTCTGCATTCCCAGGCCATATGGCCATAATGGGTAAGTACGTATGTGTCCATTTTCAGTTTTCACTGGTCTCCCCGCTGCGCACAGCCGACACATTCCGATTTCGGAGGAGCTCAAAGGAGAAAATTGGGAAGATTTTTTTTAGAGAAAAAAGGCATGAGAATGTGCCAATAAGGCAGAAAGATAGTACCGGGTAGATGACAGAAAGCAAAGGGAAAAGGCAAGAGTCAAAGAGAGTGAAAGATTAGTGCACATTACAAGCACAGAACTTCCAGAAGGTGGGGGAACTATTTGTACGAAAGACCCCCCGGTATCCCCACGGGGAATGGATGGATGTTCATTCTCATGTTTTCTTGTATCTTTCGTGTCTATTTCGATGTAATTATCTCTAATTGTTTATTTCTCTGTTCTTTAGTTACTTTTGTTTTTAGGACTGGATGCTAGTTCGTTTTTAATTCAAAAGCAGATGGTAGGGTTTAAGATAATAATTTGTCGACAACATCGTGTTGAACGCTATATCTACAAGGACAACGCTGGCTACATCCACATATTTTGTAGAAAAAGCAAATGGTGTAGTGGCACAGTGGTAGCGCGTTCGCCTCGTGTCAAATAAACCCGAGTTCGAACCTGGGTACAGGGGATTTTTCCTCTCATTTTGCACTAGGCCTTACGGTCTGAACGTGGAGTCTTTCGGATGAGACGATAAACCGAGGTCCCGTGTGCACATGCACTTAGCATACGTTAAAGACCCAGTACGTCACGTGTCACAATCACGGTTTTCACGTGTTTTCTCTCTTATAGCTGGTAAGAAATCTTATTTTGACCAAGTGTTGCTCCCATACAAATTGCCTCATGCACGAAAACGAGACATCACTTTAAAGAGCAGCCTCGATCGTATACGAGGAAAGTCCGAATGTGGGCCACACCGACCCAGAAAAAACCAAGGGATTTAATTCAGCCGGCTCTGTGGGTCTTTAAACCCAGTGGCAACGAAAACGTTGTCATTTAGTCAAAAGTTACCCCCCCTTCCTTCCTCATCAGTCACACAAAAAGCGCATGCAAAAAAACAAATGGGTGGCGCGCCTCTGACTGCGACGCGCTCTCCAGGTGGGAGCAACCCGAATGTCACAGAGACGCTTTTGTGACTATAAAGTACCTAATACCTAATAAAAATGGTAAAATCATCTACATTAAAAAGGAACATCATCATCATCATCATCATCATCATCATCATCGTCGTCGTCAACAATATTGTCTTGAGTATTGCATCTACAGGTGCAACACTCATCATATCCATGAGTTTTGATGCTCCTGGGTAAACGCTCGTCATATTTGATAGAAAACGACAAGGATAACCCATGAACATCGTCAAGGTTCTTGATGATCATCATCGACACCATCTTGGGCACTATAATCTACAGAGGTAACGCTCCATACATCCATGTTATTTATGAAGGGCTAACGCTTCAAACACCCCGGTTTTTCATAAACAATGAAAGGATAAACCATCACCATCGCCATCGAGGTTCATGATCATTATTAAAACGATCATTATCATTCATTAAATTCAAATCTATTCTGACTACACACACACACACACACACACACACACATACACACACACACACACACACACACAAACACACACACAAGCGCGCGCACGCACGCACGCACGCACACGCACGCACACGCACACGCACACACGCGCACACGCACACACGCACACGCACACGCACATACACACACACACACACACACTCACACACACACACACACACACACACACACACACACACACACACACACACACACAAGCCCACACATACATACAGATATAAACGCGCACGCACACGTAACTGTCACGCAAAGTTGAATTCGAATGTCACTCTCCCATCCCCATACCCACTTTAGTTGTCCGAGTAGAATCACAACGTGTGAAGAGACCTGAAAAGAACAGATGTCTTCCTAAACACCCACCAGTCCTCCTTAGCCAACTTTTTGTGGGCGGCTTTCAACGCTGCATCTGGGTCAGAGAATGGCTTCCAGTCTTCTGCGGAATGATCCGCTTCAGAGGGTCTCTCCAGCGACGCCACTGAGCGACTGGGTGCCAGCAGGTCACTGCTTCTGTCATGAAATCATCATCCAGCGCATGAAGGGTTAAGTAACTGTAGTTTAGATAGATAACCCCCTTGATATGTTGGCCTTAAGCTAGCGAGTGCGTGTATTTTCATTTTTTCTTCCGTTTGCATCTGTTATTATCTCTTATTGTGCACGTGTATATTTATATGTATCTTATGTGATCTGTATGTCCTGGTATTCTATTGTGTATTTAAATAGTAGTATTACGTGCCTGTATTATCATGTTCATGTGTGTTTTGTATATGCGTTGTATCTGTAAGGCGCTTTGAGCTGTTGTCAGGATACTGCGCCATATAAATGTTATTAATTATTATTTTTATTATTATTATTTGACTATTTTTAATGATTGCCTGTGTCGTTCGTTCGTCCCGAGGGATGATGACCATGCTTCAACAGTTCGTCCTTGTGGAAATCTAGGATGCTGGATGAGTTCGCATATTGCTAGGTTGAAGATGACTTGCGCGTGAGTTGGATTCAAGTGAGGGAGAGTTGCGCAGGATCATCAACCTCACTCTCTCGCCCCAGCCCATCTGGGTCCAAAGTTGGATTAAAGTGAAGGAGAGTTGCGCAGGGTCGTCAACCTCACTCTCTCGTCCCAACCCATCTGGGTCCAGTGGCTAGACGTAGTCAAGACGACTGAAGATAAGCCAGGATGCAGTGGATGGCCAGCAGTGTTCTTTGTGTCTCACTGTGCCCTAATTGCGCTCCACAGCGCTTTGCTGAAACCGCCTTCTTGCCCGTTGAACCACTTGATAGTTTCTTCCGCGCTGTCTGCCGGAACCAGTCTTCAATCTTCAAATGGTTGCCTACATTAATGGAAAATCATGGTACAGCTTAGTTTCTTGTAGAAGACTACGACTCTCTAACGAGGAGGGGCCTTTGCACTGGTTATAATGCTGCGGCTAAAGGGATGATGGGTTGGCGTTTGGGGACCTTCTCCAACGCCGGCTGTCCTCAAATCCCTTTGGCCGAGAGAGTGGGAATATAGCCTGGGCAATGTATCTCTCAACTATAAACAAATTCTAGCCCGGCCCGCCGGAATAGCATCTGCTCCCTCTGCTATCTGGCAGTCAAGGTTGAAAAACGAAA
>CM065684.1:58700755-58710755 GCA_017654935.2 Phymorhynchus buccinoides
AATCATGTATTGACAGACAAAGCTCACGATTTCCCAACACTGTAGATAATCATGTATTGACAGACAAAGCCCACGATTTCCCAACACTGTAGATAATCATGTATTGACAGACAAAGGTGAACCACGATTTCCCAATACTGTAGATAATCATTTATTGACAGACAAAGGTGAACCACGATTTCCCAATACTGTAGATAATCATTTATTGACAGACAAAGGTGAACCACGATTTCCCAATACTGTAGACAATCATTTATTGACAGACAAAGGTGAACCACGATTTCCCAATACTGTAGATAATCATTTATTGACAGACAAAGGTGAACCACGATTTCCCAATACTGTAGACAATCATTTATTGACAGACAAAGGTGAACCACGATTTCCCAATACTGTAGACAATCATTTATTGACAGACAAAGGTGAACCACGATTCCAATACTGTAGACAATCATTTATTGACAGACAAAGGTGAACCACGATTTTCCAGCACTGTAGACAATCATTTACCGTACAATTCTCTCTTTACAATTGGCTTCCACTACCTAGAGACCTTAGGAACACAGTTACGTAATACAACTCGCGCACACGCACACATACGCACACGCACGCACACGCACACGCACGCGCACGCGCACACGCACACGCACACGCACACGCACGCACGCACGCACGCACGCACGCACGCACGCACGCACCTTTCCATGTCTTGGTTATTAGCGGGGGTTTTTCACTCTTGCCTTTGTGTTCTACTATTAGCGAATGCAGAGTTGTAATTGTTTAAACGGGACAAAATTAACGTTAACTATAGGAAACGATAGAGGTTTAAGTGCTCAATCTGCAAGTAATAAGACAGGCAAGACTGGGATGGAGAGGACAAACACACAGAAAGAACCGGGAAATTGAGGCGTTGAGGTCAACATACACGTTGTTAGTTTTCATTCTTTCCCCATGGCAACACGGTGTTATAATAGTAATATTACTACGCTATCACTGTGTTGCCACGGGGAAAGAGTGAAAAATAGCAGCGTGTACTTTGACCATTATGCCCCCACCTGCAGGCCCATTCTCACCACTGCCCAGTTTCTTCAGTCTCTGCCTCTGCTGCTCCTGCTCCTCCCGTCTCTCCTTCTCTTCCTTTCCCCTCCTCTTCTCGTCTTCTTCTTTCTGTCTTTCTTCTTCTTCCTCCTCCACCCATCTTTCCTGCTCCTGCCATTGCTCTTGCTGTTGTCGTTGTTGTCGTTGTTGTTGCTGTTGTTCTTCTGATTCTTGATTACTGCGTCGTCGCAGATTTCCTTTCGTGTCCCCTTCTCGCTTCGTCTGTTGTTGTTGTTGTTGTTGTTGTTGTTGTTGTTGTTGTTGTTGTTGTTGTTGTTGTTGTTGTTGTTGTCTTCTCCTGCTGACGGATTGTTCGAAAGAGGAGGATTTGGTCTGAGTGCTTGTGTGTCCATCCTGAGAAGACAACATTAAGAGACGATTTTATTCAATGAAATTGAGAAAGAAAGAAAAATGCGTATTTGAACCCTTTCACCGCCAAAGTCGCATTTTAGAACCATAGTGATTTAACACCTATGTCACTAAAAGGCATCAAATTGGGGTCTAATATCCAAAGAACCTATTGTCTTAGTTTGGGGAAGTAAGGATAGACCTTATTTCATATCTGTCACAGAAGAATCCCCAATACTGCAGATGGAGTTCGTTCTCTACCCGGGTAATTTTAATGGAAATTGTTGGCTGAAAGATGGCTGGCGGTGAGAGTTAAAAAAGTGTCTGCGTGAGTGTAGATATCTCTGATATTAATTTTGATAGGTTTATGTTTTCGATTTGGTCTGAGGGATCGTGAGTCCATCCTGAGAAGAACAAGAGGCCAATTTATGAAATAAAATCGAAAAAGAAAGAAACATCCGTGTTTTAAAAAGTGTCTGCTCTGATAGTACTTATGATAGTATTTTTTGGATTGTTGAAAGGAGGAGGATTTGGTCTGAGTGGTCGTGAGTCCATCTTGAGAAGACAAAATTAAGAGACGATTTTATTAAATGAAATCGAGAAAGAAAGAAACATTCATATTATAAAGACACATTGACCCACCACGATTATGTCCCTTGGGTTATTTCTGGGTAGCTGTGACCCACATACAAATGCTCCCAACATAAAATTGAGGCTGCTCTTTAAAATGATGTTTTGTTTTCAATTTGGGGGCATTTGTATGGGAGTCAAATCTGGTCGAAGCAAGATTTTTTACCAGCTATAAGATGGAAAACACGTGAAACCCGTGATTTTGACACGTGATCTGGTGGGTCTTTATATGTCTGCGTGAGTGCAGATATCTCTGATATTAATTTTGATAGTGGTTTTTTAAGATTTGGTCTGAGTGGTCGTGAGTCCATCCTGAGAAGAACAAGAGACCATTTTATGAAATAAAATCGAGAAAGAAAGAAAAATTCGTGTTTTAAAAAGTGTCTGCTCAAGTGTACATATCTCTGATAGTACTTGTGATAGTATTTTTGGGATTGTTGAAAAGAGGAAGATTTGGTCTGAGTGCTTGTGAGTACATCCTGAGAAGACAAAATTAAGAGACGGTTTTATTAAATGAAATCGAGAAAGAAAGAAAACTTCGTGTTTTAAAAAATGCCTGAGTAAGTATACATATCACTGCCAGTATTCTTTTAGATTTGGTCTGAGGAAATGTGAGTCCATCTTGAAAAGAACTACATATATTTTTAGGAAATAAAATCGAGAAATAAAGAAAAATTCGTATTATAAAAAGTGTCTGCGTGAGTGTATATATCTCCTATAACACTTTTTGTATGATTAAATGAAGACATATAGGCAGGCAGCCTTTGATTCATTTAAAGAATGTGCATATTATTTACCTGTCTGAGAACGCTGGTGGTAAAATAATGAACTGAAGCTTATTACCAAACAGGAGAGAGAGAGAGAGAGAGAGAGAGAGAGAGAGAGAGAGAGAGAGAGAGAGAGAGAGAGAGAGAGAGAGAGAGAGAGAGAGAGAGAGAGAGAGAGAGAGAGAGAGAGAGAGAGAGAGAGAGAGATTAAATGAATTGAAAATATTTATTCCATAAGGCCAAAGCCTAGAAACATAGTGTCATTTCATGCACAATTTTTAGCAAAGGAATTAATTTATGACAAAGCAATTTGTCTTGCCTTTAGAGCTTGGTATGTAAACATGCACAATTTTCTAACAGTTTCGCTGTTTCTAGAAGACATTAATAATGGCAGACGAAAACCATTTCCATTACGATACCATTTTGATGCAATAAACTGTTTTCTTAGATTATCATAAAATGGACAGCATAGCAACAAATGCAGTTCATTTTCTACGTCAGCATTGCAAAGCTTACGAACTAAGTCTTGACGTCTGTGGTACCTATACCAATAGTAATGAACAGCCAGATCCCAAATGCCAAATCTTATTTTGGTCATAACATACTTCAAATGGTTGTTAAGTTCAATACAGATATATTCAGGCAAGAATTAAACGGATTACAAAATGTTCTATACATGGAAAACCTGTCACTCTCATTGACGTGCTCACCCCATTCTTGACATTTACAATCAACCATTCTCTGCTTAAACACTTTCAAAAATCCATTAACGTCTCCCACACCTTGTTCCATCCATACAAAACCAAAACCAATTTTAAACAGACATAATCTTACATGTAACCAGGTGGTTTTTCCTCGGGCATCAGAGATGAAAATTCAATGTGGCTGAAGCATTTTGGATTAAAGTTTTCAAAGCATTTTTTTAAAATCCCACTTGTGCCCTACAAAGCTTACACATATTTACACTTTGAAGTGTGCATTGCACTCACACACACACGCTCTCTATCTATCTATCTATCTCTCTCTATCTCTCTCTCTCTCTCTCTCTCTCTCTCTCTCTCTCTCTCTCTCTCTCTCTCTCTCTCTCTCTCTCTCTCTCTCTCTCTTTTTCATCTTTTCTCTCTCGTTCTCTTTCTTCTTTTTCGTTAATAGAAACAACGCGTCCCAATGTACACGCTTCGCCAATCACACAGCTCTTTCTCTCTTCCTCTCTCAGCATTGTGCCATTGTGTTTGAATGTTGACAGTAGTCACCCAGCCTTTCTAAAGGCTTTGAGAGAGACGGAGAGAGAGAGAGAGAGAGAGAGAGAGAGAGAGAGAGAGAGAGAGAGAGAGAGAGAGAGAGAGAGAGAGAGAGAGAGAGAGAGAGAGAGAGAGATTGCCTAACCCGTATTTTTTCACCTGATAGCCATTACATGCAAAGCACTACCAAACAAAGGAAAGGTTATGGATAATGTAACCTTCTTTTCAAACATTCACATTGCCATTATGAGGAAAACATCATGGCAAAAACCAAAGTGGATAATATATAAGAAATAATTGTGATAACCTTGACCTTCGTTGACCTGATATCAACCTTGATTTATAATCTGACGGGGACGTCGCGATTGGCCCTTTCCTGTTTGGCCCTTTCCTGTTTGGCCCTTTCCTGTTTGGCCCTTTCCTGTTTGGCCCTTTCCTGTTTGGCCCTTTCCTGTTTGGCCCTTTCCTGTTTGGCCCTTTCCTGTTTGGCCCTTTCCTGTTTGGCCCTTTCCTGTTTGGCCCTTTCCTGTTTGGCCCTTTCCTGTTTGGCCCTTTCCTGTTTGGCCCTTTCCTGTTTGGCCCTTTCCTGTTTGGCCCTTTCCTGTTTGGCCCTTTCCTGTTTGGCCCTTTCCTGTTTGGCCCTTTCCCGTTTGGCCTTTCTTTGGCCCTTTCATTTTTGGCCCTTTCCCTGTTTGGCCCTTTCCCATTTGGCCCACTTGGCCCTTTCCCACTTGGCCCTTTCCCACTTGGCCCTTTCCCACTTGGCCCTTTCCTGTTTGGCCCTTTCCCACTTGGCCCTTTCCCATTTGGCCCTTTCCCACTTGGCCCTTTCCCACTTGGCCCTTTCCCACTTGGCCCTTTCCCACTTGGCCCTTTCCCACTTGGCCCTTTCCTGTTTGGCCCTTTCCTGTTTGGCCCTTTCCTGTTTGGCCCTTTCCTGTTTGGCCCTTTCCTGTTTGGCCCTTTCCTGTTTGGCCCTTTCCCGTTTGGCCCTTTCCCACTTGGCCCTTTCCCACTTGGCCCTTTCCCACTTGGCCCTTTCCCACTTGGCCCTTTCCCACTTGGCCCTTTCCCACTTGGCCCTTTCCCACTTGGCCCTTTCCCACTTGGCCCTTTCCTGTTTGGCCCTTTCCTGTTTGGCCCTTTCCTGTTTGGCCCTTTCCTGTTTGGCCCTTTCCTGTTTGGCCCTTTCCTGTTTGGCCCTTTCCCACTTGGCCCTTTCCTGTTTGGCCCTTTCCCACTTGGCCCTTTCCTGTTTGGCCCTTTCCCACTTGGCCCTTTCCTGTTTGGCCCTTTCCCACTTGGCCCTTTCCTGTTTGGCCCTTGGCCCTTTCCCACTTGGCCCTTTCCCACTTGGCCCTTTCCCACTTGGCCCTTTCCCACTTGGCCCTTTCCCACTTGGCCCTTTCCCACCCTTTCCCACTTGGCCCTTTCCTGTTTGGCCCTTTCCCACTTGGCCCTTTCCTGTTTGGCCCTTTCCCACTTGGCCCTTTCCCACTTGGCCCTTTCCTGTTTGGCCTTTTCCCACTTGGCCCTTTTTCCTGTTTGGCCCTTTCCCACTTGGCCCTTTCCTGTTTGGCCCTTTTTGGCTTTCCTGTTTCTTTCCCACTTGGCCCTTTCCTGTTTGGCCCTTTCCCACTTGGCCCTTTGTGTAATGCAAAAACAAAATGTTTCAGTGCCTCTGGAGTCCAGCGGTTTGTAAATTCTAACTAAAATAGGGACTCTCGCTCTCTCAGAGTGTACACGTCATACGCCAAGATATAATACGCTTTAAGAGCATATTTCATAAATTATACTCTTAAATTATTTTAGACTTGCATAGCCTAAATGTATTCTCTTATTGCGCTTATTTTTAAACATTGTCGACAATAAAGATTGAATGTAAATAGTTATCATGTGTCTTCAGACCTTAATCGATTTTTAAAACTTTATGATGTACTTTTAAAAGTGGTCCTGACAATTATAATCTCCTAGCTCAGGGAGCAATAGCCAAAAGTTTTAATCCAACATTTTGTAACAAAGGTGTAAATATTAATAACCCAGAGTAGTCTTGTGCGAGCCATGGCACCTACAGAAAAACTTGACCTTTATTCAATATAAAAACCATAGAATCAAAATTTTAAAAAAAATTAAAATTTAAAAAATCTATATTTCGAGAAAATCTCTTTTTCTTTTCCCCTTCCCCCTTTTCCCCCAAAATCAAAAAGTCACAGTAATGTCCCGTATGGCTTTGCCAAGAGGACGTAAAACTTTAACTTTGACAAAAACAAATGGGAGTGCCATTTCGCCCTTCCATTTCTTTGCAAAAGACCCCTCTCTTTCCCTCTCCTCCCCTCTCTTTCTCTCTCCTCCACTCTCTTTCTCTCTCCTCCACTCTCTTTCCCTCTCCTCCCCTCTCTTTCTCTCTCCTCCACTCTCTTTCTCTCTCCTCCCCTCTTTCTCTCTCCTCCCCTCTTTCTCTCTCCTCCCCTCTCTTTCTCTCTCCTCCCCTCTCTTTCTCTCTCCTCCCCTCTCTTTCTCTCTCCTCCCCTCTCTTTCTCTCTCCTCCCTCTCTTCTCTCTCCTCCCCTCTCCTCTCTCTTCCCCTCTCTTTCTCTCCTCCCCTCTCTTTCTCTCTCCTCCCCTCTCTTTCTCTCTCCTCCCCTCTCTTTCTCTTCCCCTCACCCTCTCTTTCTCTCCCTCCCCTCTCTTTCTCTCTCCTCCCCTCTCTTTCTCTCTCCTCCCCTCTCTTTCTCTCTTCTCTTTCTCTCTCCTCCCCTCTCTTTCTCTCTCTCTCCTCTCTTTCTTTCTCTCCCCTCTCTTTCTCTCTCCTCCCTCTCTTTCTCTCTCCTCCCCTCTCTTTCTCTCTCCTCCCCTCTCTTTCTCTCTCCTCCCCTCTCTTTCTCTCCTTCTCTTTCTCTCTCCACCCCTCTCTTTCTCCTCCTCCCCTCTCTTTCTCTCTCCTCCCCTCTCTTTCTCTCTCCTCTCCTCTCTTTCTCTCTCCTCCCCTCTCTTTCTCTCTCCTCCCCTCTCTTTCTCTCTCCACCCCTCTCTTTCTCTCCTCCCCTCTCTTTCTCTCTCCTCCCCTCTCTTTCTCTCTCCTCCCCTCTCTCTCTTTCTCTCTCTCCCCTCTCTTTCTCTCTCCTCTTCTCTCTCTCCTCCCCTCTCTTTCTCTCTCCTCCACTCTCTTTCTCTCTCCACCCCTCTCTTTCTCTCTCTCCCCCTTTCTCTCCTCTCTCTTTCTCTCCCTCCCTCCTCTTTCTCTCTCCTCTCTTTCTCTCTCCACCCCTCCCCTCTCTCTCTCTCCTCCCCCTCCTCTCTTCTCTCTCTCTCTCCTCCCCTCTCTTTCTCTCTCCTCCCCTCTCTTTCTCTCTCTCCTCTCTCTCTCTTTCTCTCTCCACCCTCTCTCTCTCTCCTCCCCTCTCTTTCTCTCTCCTCCCCTCTCTTTCTCTCTCCTCCCCTCTCTTTCTCCTCCTCCCCTCTCTTTCTCTCTCCTCCCCTCTCTTTCTCTCTCCTCCCCTCTCTTTCTCTCTCCTCCCCTCTCTTTCTCTCTCCTCCCCTCTCTTTCTCTCCTCTCTCTTCTACTTCTCTCTCCACTCCTCTCTTTCTCTCTCTCTCACCCCTCTCTTTCTCTCTCCTCTCTCTTTCTCTCCTCTCTTTCTCTCTCCTCCTCTCTCTCTCTCTCCACCCCTCTCTTTCTCTCTCTCTCCCCTCTCTTTCTCTCTCCTCTCCTCTCTTTCTCTCTCCTCCCCTCTCTTTCTCTCTCCTCCCCTCTCTTTCTCTCTCCTCCCCTCTCTCTCTCTCTCCACCTCCCCTCTCTTTCTCCTCTCATCTCTTTCTCTCTCCTCCCCTCTCTTTCTCTCTCTCTCCTCTCTCTCTCTCTTCTCTCTCTCTTTCCTATCCTCCCCTCTCTTTCTCTCTCCTCCCCTCTCTTTCTCTCTCCCCTCTCTCTCTCTCTCTCTCTCCCCTCTCTTTCTCTCTCCTCTCCTCTCTCTCTCTCTCCTCCTCTCTTTCCCTCTCCTCTCTCTTTCTCTCTCCTCTCTCCTCTCTCTCTCTCTTTCTCTCTTTCTCTCTCTCTCCCCTCTCTTTCTCTCTTCTCTCTCCTCTCCTCTCTTTTCTCTCTCCTCCCCTCTCTTTCTCTCTCCTCCCTCTCTTTCTCTCTCCTCCCCTCTCTTTCTCTCTCCTCCCTCTCTCTTTCTCTCTCCTCCCCTCTCTTTCTCTCTCCTCCCCTCTCTTTCTTTCTCTCTCCTCTCTCTTTCTCTCTCCTCCCCTCTCTTTCTCTCTCCTCCCCTCTCCCTCTCTCTCCTCCCCTCTCTTTCTCTCCTCCCCTCTCTTTCTCTCTCCTCCCCTCTCTTTCTCTCTCCTCCCTCTCTTTCTCTCTCTCTCTCTTTCTCTCACCTGCCCTCTCTCTCTCTCCTCTCTCTTTCTCTCTCCTCTCTCTTCTCTCTCTCCTCCCCTCTCTTTCTCTCTCCTCCCCTCCTCTCTTTCTCTCTCTCCTCCCCTCTCTTTCTCTCTCCTCCCCTCTCTTTCTCTCTCCTCCCCTCTCTTTCTCTCTCCTCCCCTCTCTTTCTCTCTCCTCCCTCTCTTTCTCTCTCCTCCCCTCTCTTTCTCTCTCTCCCCCTCCCCTCTTTCTCTCTCTCTCCTCTCTTTCTCTCTCCTCTCTCTTTCTCTCTCCTCCTCTTCTCTCTATCTCCTCTCTCTCTCTCCTCTCTTTCTCTCCTCTCTTTCTCTCTCCCTCTCTTTTCTCTCTCTTTCTCTCTCCTCCCCTCTCTTTCTCCCCTCTCTTTCTCCTGCCCTCTTTTCTCTCTCCTCCCCTCTCTTCTCTCTCCTCCCTCTCTTTCTCTCTCCTCCCCTCTCTTTCTCTCTCCCCCCTCTTTCTCTCTCCTCCCCTCTCTTTCTCTCTCCTCCCCTCTCTTTCTCTCTCCACCCCTCTCTTTCTCTCTCCTCCCCTCTCTTTCTCTCTCCTCCCCTCTCTTTCTCTCTCCTTCCCTCTCTTTCTCTCTCCTCCCCTCTCTTTCTCTCTCCTCCCCTCTCTTTCTCTCCTCCTCTCTTTCTCTCTCTCCCCTCTCCTCTTCCTCTCTCTCTTCTTTCTCTCTCCTCCCCTCTCTTTCTCTCTCTCCCCTCTCTTTCTCTCCCCCTCTCTCTCTCTCTCTCTCTCTCTCTCCTCCCTCTCTTTCTCTCTCCTCTCTCTTCTCTCTCTCCCCCTCTTTCTCTCTTCTCTTTCTCTCTCCTCCCTCTCTTTCTCTCTCCTCTCTCTTTCTCTCTCTCCCCTCTCTTTCTCTCTCCTCCCCTCTCTTTCTCTCTCCTCCCCTCTCTTTCTCTCTCCTCCCCTCTCTTTCTCTTCCTCTCTCTCTCTCCACCCCTCTCTTTCTCTCTCCTCCCCTCTCTTTCTCTCTCCACCCCTCTCTTTCTCTCTCCTCCCATATCTTTCTCTATCCTCCCCTCTCTTTCTCTATCCTCCCCTCTCTTTCTCTATCCTCCCCTCTCTTTCTCTATCCTCCCCTATCTTTCTCCTATGATGTGATGTGGCACAATATAGAGAGACACGCTTGCTCAGTTGAATTTAATTGTACGACTGCAGTTGTACGTGTGAGTCTCCGAGCTTTGAACAGACAGACAGATGCAGAGAAACCTTCGTTTTTATATGCATAGCCCTATGGATACCATTGCAGCTATATTATGGGATTTTGATCTTCTTCCGAACAATAATTACAAGCAACGTACTTTTATCCGAATCTCAGGTTTCCATCAATGGGAGTGTTGATCAAATCGATAAATCAATATTAATTTCCTTTTTGTGATCTGGGATTGTGGAATAAATTTTAAAAAAACACAGACATGAAAAAGATGTATTTGAATGAAAAGGTATAGGGAAGCAACAGGAAACGGTAACACAAAAGACCTCCCTGTTAATGTTTTCCGGTCGTCATGGGGATGT